>CM074742.1:38395301-39022922 GCA_037367245.1 Phrynocephalus guinanensis
ACCTCCATTCCGACATCCTTGAGAACAAATAGCTGCAAAGGAAGGAAGGAAGGAAGGAAGGAAGGAAGGAAGGAAGGAAGGAAGGAAGGAAGGAAGGAAGGAAGGAAGGAAGGAAGGAAGGAAGGAAGGACACAATATACTATCATTATTAAAATTAGCCATACTGTGTGCCGATATTGATAATATGGTATCCAGGCTTTCCTAAATATATAGTCCTCAGAAGTATTTTACTGTTCCTTTCTGTGGGTGCCCTGAGACTGTCTTGTTTACCCAAGGCCACACAGCTTGGCTCTTCTTCAACAGGTTCCAGTGAGGAATCAAACTTCTTTTGAGTAAGAGCTGCAAACAGACTCGAATTCCCTGGTGGGACTTCACAGCAAGTGAATGCAAGTGAATCCACATTTCTCTCTTTATGCAGCTGCTCCCTAAAGGCGCCCCACAATGACCTGAAGAATATTTACCTTCTTGACATCTTGATCCTGTCCAGCCGAAGGACAAAGACACTTCACTACTCCACTGACTGAGATGCATTCCCCACCATTCTGACATCCTCCTTCACAACTTACTGGAAGGAAATAAGACACACAAAGATTACCAAGAGCAATATTTCAGGAAAAGTGTCTAGTCCCTAATACTTTGCCTCTTCCAGGCTCTAGAGGGCCAGGATACATACAAAACTTCCCCCACAAAAGGGGTGGGAAGCATTATTATGTATGAAAATTTTTAGATATCAATGTTCTGCTACACTGATAAAGCACTCAAGGAACATCAAACATAAAATTATACACACAGTAATCCACTGCCTATCACAGGAGTTAGGGACCTAACCCGACCCGCAATAATGGAAAATCCACATTATGCTAATGCTGGGTCGGGTCGGGACTGGGGGGGGGGGCTATCTGGGGCCTCCTGCACTTACCCCAGGCCTGGCCCTGGCCAAATGGACCTCCAACGGACTACCTGGGCCTGTCGGAGGCCCCAGAAGTAATTTCCAGTGATCCGGAAGTGACTTCCGGTTTTCGAAAGGCATTTCTGGTTCACTAGAAACCAATTCTGGGGCCACTGATAGGCCCAGGAAGCCCGTTGGAGGCCTGTTTCGGGGCAGCGCCAGGCCTGGAGTAAGTGCAGGAGGCCTCCAACAGGCCCAAGCAGCTTACCCCAGGGGGGCTTGCCTTTCATATACTACGGCCTCGCGGTATACCAGGACAGCAGTATACGAACCGTGAAATGGTGGGGGACCACTGTACAGTAAATACATTATATACTATACACACATATTGAGCTAAATTGAGTGCTCCACTTTCCGCTGAATTGGCCTCATTTCCTCTGAATTCTGTTACTGTGCCAGCTGAAATCTACTCTTGGATCCTGCCCACAGTGCAAACAAAATCACCAATTTCACCATATTAGAAAAGGACCAACATATTTACAGCCATCCAACTGAAAGGGGTGGGGTTTTTTTTTTTTGCCTTGAAATAGAAAGCTATCTGGAAACAGATAAATAGAATTCCTAGAGTAGGAATTCCAAAGCCCAAGCACAGCAATATAACGGTTGCTACTCCTCTACATAGCTGCCTAGATGCCCTAAGCACATCTGATCTCACCTGATTTCGGAAGCTAAGCAGGGTCGGGCCTGGTTAGTACTTGGATGGAAGTCCACCAGGCAATATCAGGTGCTGTAGGTGCCTGGAGTAGGAACTAGCAAAACCACTCCAGTATTCCTGCCAAGAAAACTCAATGGACATGGAGCCACAAAGAGTCGGTCACGACTATAATGACACACACACACACACACACACACACACACACACTCCTCTACATGATCACAAAATGTCTTTCAGATATTATATGGGTGGGGGATGGAACAGAGCAGCATGTTCGTATCACAAAGGTTGATCGTTTAGTATCTTGATTCTTACTGATGTGTAGAATTTAGAGATGGGCACAAGGTAGCAGCCGGCCATTCACCGGCTGTGTGTGAATTCTCCCCATGCCACCACCTCTCTGGATTGGGTGGGCACCTGAGGAGGTGGGGAAAGGGCAGCCCTAGCTCCTTCCCAGACTGGTATGCCACCAATGAAAGAAGACCCCAGCAGCATGCCAACAAAAGGAAATTGGCTTCCCAGTCATGGGGAAGGAGGGAGGTTAAGTATGCCTAGAGATTCAACACAAAGCGCTTTGATGTGTTTAATGCCCATCTCTATGGCAAAACTCTTTATTTTACAACCAGAGCCCAGAAACAATCAACCAACAGCTGAGGATGACAGTACAAAGGAAATATTTATGTCTCCTGTCAATATCCTTGCCAATTCCTGTGCATTTTCTAAATAGGATTTGTAACTGTTAGTCTTATTTTTTAATTCTTAAAATGTTTGCCCATTAGCAATACCGTATTTGACAAAGCAAAGCTACCATGTAGCATGGAAGTAGCATGAGCCTCAGTGGTGCTGCCTATCTGTTTTGAGGGCGAGGGGATGTTCATTTTGTGAACATTTACTTTGCAGAATAATGTAATGGCTGGTAAAATCCTTCCAGTTCCAAAGTAACAACTGTTACATCTAAAACACTAATTCAGGGGACAATTTTGAAGTTTATTTATTTATTTATGAAAATGTTTCTGTTTTTAAAGTATACAGGTAGCTTTTTTAACAAAACAAAGTAACTCAATAATAATATGCTAGCAACATATGGCTTTTAAAGCAAAACTTGATAGTCAATTGACTACTTTATAAAATAAATAACAGCTAGCTAGCTACATTTTAATAGCAGGTTTAGGACTCATGGTAGCCGAGTGTTACATTGCGTAACTGTTGAGGGTGAAGACTCTAAACAACGTTAGCACAAGTCCACCAACTGTAGTCACCTTTTCATGCCGTGCATTGATGTACTTTATACTATTTTTTACTCTCCGTGGATTTGCGAACTGCCAAGATTAACTCACCTTTATGACAGTATCTTCCTCCATAGCCAGACGGGCACCTGCATTTTCCTGGTCGGAGACACCTCCCGCCGTTTTTACATTTTGGATAACACGTCGCTATCAGAACAAAAGCAACACAAAGAATGAAGAGAAAATAGACAAAAATAATGAAAAGAAACTTAAGATGTCAGAGGTAAGCAGCTAACTCTAAAGGCTCTCTTCTGCCTACCAGCGAAGTTGCCTGGACATAGTAGATTGGGTAGCAAGTCATATGATTCATGGTGGTACACTCAATAATGGCAAACATAATCAGCCAATTTGGTTTGTAAAATGGCTATGATGAAGATAGCATTTTCTTATCGCACAAATACAGGCCCGTGCAATTGCAGAAGATACAGTTATTGAGTGATAAAATTACCAGAACTAATTGTACTGTAATTCTAAAATTTAGAGGGGGGAAACTGGGAAAAAACTATTTTAAAGGCTGTATGAAAGGAAACAGAATTAGAAAAAAAGGAGGGGGGGCTTCCAGTATTTAATGGGCAAGGCTTGATATTTCCATGGTCAATCCAAACACAAAAGGCTAGCGTAGAAGGAATGGCAAACTACCATTGCGTAAGAGAGAAACCACCCAGGGAAAAGAGAAAGACTCAGAAGAGAGCAGCCATAAAGCCTTCTTTAATCCACTGGGTCCCTTTCAGTGCTCCAGACTGCCTGATTATAAAAAAGAAAAGGGGGAAAAAAAATTCCTGGCAGAAGCCATGAATCTCACATTGAAACCCCAGTATGGCATCCTGGGGTGCTTTTCAATGTATGGCTGCTGGCTGGAAGCCATGTGGAACCTCCCTGTTCAACTAAAACCATTTGTACACTTAAATCTGATTACAGTGGACCCTCATATAACAAACAGTTTGTATAACATAAAATCTGTACAACATAAAAAATTCCAGAGATAGGGGAAATTTGCTTAACAGAATTGCCTATGGGGTGAATCCGTACAACATAAGAATGGACGCAATTAGGGATTACTCTGTTTTCAATGCATTCCTATGGAGAATTTGTATAAAGGAAAATTTGTTTAACATAATTTCATTTGGAATGAATTAATTCCTTTATACAAGGTACCACTGTATATCCTCAAACTCCACTTTCCTCTCATTTCCCCTCCTACACCAAGCAAACTCCCGGAGATAAATCAGCCTCGACTTCCTTTCCGTTGGCTTGCAGAAATGGCTTTCGTAGACCAAACCGGATTTTCATCCCTGTTAATGGGCTTACGGTGAAAACTTGCAGAGAAAACCAGTCTTCCCGGGGCCTTCCGAGGGGATCTGTGTGACTGACAGCGAAAAGAAGGGTCTGCATCGAAGGGAAATAAATAGCTGGGGAAAATGGGGGCATTCTGAAGAACGGCTGCTGTGATGATTTCACGCAAACAAATTACAGTACAGTATCTGACAAGTTTAGCAGACTCTTCCTGCATGAATCATTCATGAGCCCATTCTGCTATCCCTGTGCTTTCTATCTGCACACAATTTTCAGTATGACCGTTGCATGTCCCACCTTTGGATTCCACTGCAGACTCCACCGAGACTGAGTCGACCACTCTGACTTTACCTGCAGCCTTCTGCAATGCTCATCAAGACCGTCGCTTTATAAAAGTAGAAATGTGTGGAATTGCAAATAAATAATTACACAATTAAGATATGAAATAACTGAGCACCCTATATGCACACACTTCAAATGCTTAGCACATGAGAACAAGTCTTTCTCAAACCCCACCCCACCCCAAAAAATCCCGTATCTATAAGCCTTCTCTGAATTAATGTCCATGCGTTACAAAGAATTAAGCATGCAAATGAAGTAGCATTTCACCAAGACTTTAGCTGGCTATAATAAATAATATCCATCATTGGGAGGGAACAACCATTTTCTCTTCTTTGCCACCTCTTTTCAATTTGTTTTGCACGTGACATGCGGTGCCATATTTACCAGTTAGCACCTTCCACCATCGACATATCTCTGTCCTCTCTTGTAAGTACAGTACAAGATATACAGTAGGTTGATGATGCAAAACAGTGACTGGTAAATATGGTAGTCATTTTTTTTAAAAAAAGCTGATGTAGTATTTCCTGGATGCAGTCATTCTTGGAAAACTGCCCTCTTCAAGCAAGTTATCCCTGAATGAGGGACTACCGTAAATGTGACTTTATACATGATTGCATTGACTGATTTCATAAGAACACTAGTTTTTCCATTTTGCTTTTCACCCCTCATAATGGATTTTTCTTTTCTTCTTGCATGCTCTTTGTTAGCTCTAATGTTATCTTTTAATGTTCTAAGATGCCTCTTCAAATTCCCTGTACTTAACTTGAATATGTCTCAAGTGTTCTGGACTGTGTATTGTCCCTCATCATTGTAAGCCACCTTGGGTCCTTTTCCAAGGAGAAAGGTGGGGTAAAATATTCTAAATAAATAAATAAATAAATTTCTGGCTCCCCCCCCTTCCCATCCTAAGACTCTCAAAGGCTTCTCTGTGGCAAAAAAAAAAAGTCATAGGCAGCATTGGAACCTAAAATCAGGGTGGAAACATTCAGTTCATGTAAATTAAATGTTACTATTGCCAGCTGAACCATCATTGGATCCCACTTATGTGAATTTCTGCAAAAGGATTTGTATCCATTATCATTAAGTTTTTACTGACATGGGTTAGATGAGCTCTTGTAGGATCTTCTGGCTCCGCACAACACTTCAGGCAGCAAAATGTTTAGCTCTAAGGCCCAGAAGTCAGTTTGTAAAGTTCATTAATCTCTCTCCCCCCCTTCTTTTTTTTTAAAGCAAGTCTTTGAGCTTCTTATTCATCCCTCTCTCCCCTCCTATTAGTGAGTGCACCTGGATCCTAAGTAAGCACCCATTTCAACAATAGACTGTGCATAATATAAATATACTTCTCCAAAACAGTATTCCTAATTCAATTATGCAGCCACTGATTCTCCATATTTGACCCCCTCTTGTGATAATCCTTGTAAGTACATTTCCATCCTGGACTCAATGATGCCTGATTAACTGGTGTAATTTCCTTTTATTATGCTTTCTGTGGCAGCATCCCAGTCAAATTGGATGCATACTATATCGAAGGCAATAAAAGTTGTGCATTTTAAAGCAGTTTTTTTTAGGGCTGCTCCATGAGTTGATTTTTTTTTAAATTAGCATTCTTGATGGTGTTTATAGCCTATTCCTGCAGACCTTTTTTAAGAATACTTCTTCTCTGGCTGTTTATGTTTATTCAGTGTATTGTGTTTTATCACTTTGATGTTTAAACTCTCCTGACTTTGATGTTAATCAGCATAGAAACAGCAAAATAAAAATGCAGCCACGTGGGCATAAGGGCATCTCAGTGGTCCAACTTCCCATCAATCCCAGCCAGCCTGGCTGAAGATGGATGTTGTAGTTCTGCAATATATAGTTTGACCAATTTGCTCCTTACAACTCAGATCATGTAATTTGCATTTTGTCCTGTTGTAGAACTTACTCCAAAAAGCTGTAAGAAGTAGGGCTGGCATATCTTCCTTCCTATAGAGTACCAGAAACATTCAATGAAGCAAGAGATAACGAACCATAGCTTGATTTTTATGAGAAAATAAAAGGATTCTTTCTGGAGATGAAGAAGCTTTTTGTCCTCAAGACTATTTATTTATTATTTGAATATTTTTACCCCACCTTTCTCCTTGGAAAAGAACCCAAGGTGGCTTACAGTAATGAGGGACAATATACAGTCCAGAACATTTAAGACATATTTAAGTTAAGAACAGGGAATTTGAAGAGACATCTTCACTTGGGAAGAAATAAGCACTGCTGAAATAGATGCTGATGCATTCCAGAAAGGCACTCTGACATATGGCAAACATAAAAGCAGAATATGGAAACATATTAAAAATACAGCATAAAGCTACCTATCCTATGCATTCAATGGAATGGAGACCACCGCTTGCAGAGTTTAGGGTTCCAGCCCCACTGCATCAGATGCGTCTCACCAACAATCGCAGCAGCATATATGAAATATCAAAGGGTGTGCGTGTGGACAACTCTTAGCAAAGATCGGTCAATGAAGCTGCCATCCTAAGGGCGCACGAAACTCTTTCAACCTCGTGCAAGTAGGAAGCGAGTGCCGGAAATGCTTCCATATTTTTAAAAAAAAACCAACCCAAAACTTTTAAACTTCAGCGCGGGCTGCCCTGCCTCAGCGCAGTCGAGTTCGATTCTCAACCACTGATTGGCAGTTGGGATCCAATGGCAAAGGGCTCAAGCCGATGCGTAGAAACCCTCTATGCATCTCGCTAGTGTCATGCCCTCCCGGGGCTTGGAAAAGTTACTTTCCTACATAACTTCGAGGCTCCGTCAGCCGGGGTGTCCAGCTGGAGGCATCTGGAGGTGCTGCAGCCCACCGAGAGAAAAACAGACAGACAGACAGAGAGAGAGAGAGAGAGAGAGAGAGAGAGAGAGAGAGAGAGAGAGAGAGAGAAGAGAAGAAAGGTTCCACCTCCCCGCTCCTTTCCTTTCCTCTCAATACCAACCATACTGGCAGCGCTCGCCCTCGTAGCCCTTGGAGCAAAAGCAGGTGCCATTCCGGATGCACAGGCCCCCGTGCTGGCAGGGCGGGCGGCAGGCGGCGTGCGGGTCGAAGACAAAAGGGAGGGCGACGCTGCGAGACACTTTGGAAGGCTGCGCGCTCGCTTCCCGCCGCGCTCCCGCCGCGGCCAGGAGCAGGAGCAGCCACAGGCGCCCCCAGCCCCGCATCGCCCCGGCCTTGGCGACGACGGCGCTCCTGTCCGGGCCCGGCCGGCGCGCGAAGCCGCGGAAAGGAGCCCCTGTTCCCCTTTCTCAGTCGCCCCGCTTCGGATCCGGCTGCCTCCGAGGCCCTTCCTTGCTTCGCCGCTTCCTCCTGCACTCCCAAACTCCCTTCTCGGGCTTCCCGTTCCCTCTTTTTCCTCCTCCCTTTCCCCTCCTCTTTCTTCTTTTAAGTTTTTTTTAGAAGTTTCCTCTCTTCGTTCTTTAAATATGAGAGCAAGGGCTTATGCAGATGTATATAGACGCATACAGCAGTTGCATTGCATACAATGCATTGTTTTCTTATGCTCTTTCTTGATGCTCTTGGGACCAAGCAAACAAAAGTTACTGAGCAGGATTGGTTAATGTCCTGAAGCAGATTTCAGGCAATTGGAGAGAGAGAGAGAAAATATTTATTTATTTATTATGGGTTACTTTAACATATACTGTATACCGCCTCCGTTAGTGTTGAAGTACTGTTGTGGGTGGTTTACAAGTGATTAAAACCCAACACAAGGAGCAGTAACACTAAATTGCCACAGAGATAGTGATAACATAGCATAAAAACATAAAATTGGCACTACAAGTATTGCCACCACCACACTTGATTGCATCTATGTCCTGCCTTTTTCTTCAGTAAGCTCCAGGCAGGAGGCTGGTGCTCTTCCTGGTTTGATAGGGTAATTTAAACTGCAAGGGATTAATCATTCACTGCTAAAAACTCAGGAGAGCTAAAAGGGGCAGTTTGGCTCAGAATAAAGCAGCTGCCTGTGTTCCTATGTGATTTTTCCAGCTGTAATGAGATTTTTAAAGTTTGGTTCGAGTGAAAATCACATTTTATGACTTGATGTATTTTTAACTGATGAACTTAATCACAGAATCAAGCCTGAATTCATTTCGCAGTTCCAGTTAAAACAGACTTACTGTACACTGGAAATTATTATGGCTTCTCAAGTACGGCCTAAATATATCTAACGTGTATTAGTACAGCAATCCTATGAATAAGTGATCTTCAAAACGTCCTGTCCTCAGTTCTTGAAATTCAACCGTGTGTACATCAGGGCAGTGAATACACATTTTATAAATACAGTATATGAATATAATTCAATTCCTCCTGCAATGATTTCTCAGCTTAGTACATCTCAGACAACTTTTCCTGAGCATTCCCAACAAAAGGCTCCTTTGCTTCGCCTTGACCCTTCTCCTCTACCCCCATGATCTCCTTTGCCAAGGGTTCCTTGGTTTGGCAGCCAGCCTCCTGCCACCCGGGTTCCCTTGGGGTTCTGCCTCAGCTGTTGGCAATGCGGCTTTTGCAGCTGGCACAGACCAGGGACCAACCATTTCCCTTTTCTCCTTTAGAAGTTCTCAGGGGTTTGGTTACTGACAAGGCTTCAGAGTCCTACTCTCTTGAGAGTGGCTTGGTTTGGCTGCTGCTTTTTCTCCCCACCAGATCTCCCATGGTAGGCCCTTGTGCTGGCTGAGCAGTGGGTTCCGGCCCTACCATTGACTTATGTGCAGTGCCTTGCCAACAGGGGTATCAATGCTCTTCTTTTCTTCGCAATCATGCCCAGAACTCCAGATTTTAATAAGAGGGTGGTACTACCTGGCATCCCAGGAGAAGATCCAGGCTAATTAATATATTATTTTCCTTCCCTTATTTTCATCTGCATTTTCTTTGAATGGATTAATATGAGAGAAAGAGAAAACCTTCCTGTGAAAAACAGTAACTGACCCTTTCGATAAGTAATTAGATGCAAGGGTGAAATTAAATAAGCTTGTCCAGCTGTCTCATTAAACTCAATACACTTGTTTAAACATAATCCCCAAGATTTCGGATTAGGTTTAGTTGCTGTCGTTGTGCACCTAAATTCATCTAAGGGTTTATCACGCTGGTAATTTGCATTGTTAAAAGAGCATGATTCATGCAGCTTGTGCTTCATGTAACACAGAAATGTTTGCAGGTTCAGTAGGCATTTTTGTCTCAGTTTATATTATCGGCACTATAATTTATGTTAAAATTTAGTAAGCATCTAATGAGTCCCTAAAACGGTGCATTGTCATATACAGTACATAAGTATAAGCGTTGTCGAGTTAGCGCTGCACCAGCCCTATAAGAAGACAAACAATACAGTATAGCAAGACTTATATTGCCCAATTGGCTGTTCTCACAGTATCCAGTCAGTTGAAGAGAGAGACCTACAAACAGGGCCTAGTGTAAAGCAATAGCTCTTACAACTACTGTTTCTCAGTAATCAGTACTGAGATTATTAATCACCTGGTTAATTTTCCTTTTATTTTAGTTTATTGTTGTTGATTTATTTAGTTATATTTTATTTATATTATGCCATTTGTATTTTGCTTATTTAAATGTGTTATTACCACTATGTAGCGATTTTATGTTGTAAACTGCCCAGAGGGTGGTATAAAAGTCACATAAATAAATAAATAAATAATCTGATCATTGGCAATTCATGCAGGTGTCAAGTTAAGCCCAGCAACAAGCAATTCAACTGCACAGTGAGTTTTGGGATCCCAGCATGACCAGTTGAGCAGGGCTCCTTGATTCCATCACAGCTACCATAAGTGGACCGTGGAGTTACGCTTTCATAGTTATACAACAGGACTGTGCCGATTGAAAGTAGCGTAGGTCGATGACAATGGTTAGCCATGGATAACCCTACCTTCCTCCATGAATGTATCTTGTTCTTGTTCTTTAAAGCCAACCAACAGAAGCTATTGGGCGGGAGGACATCCTGTAGTTCTCTGATGGGAAATGGTGTATCTGGATGGTCTGAAGCTTCCCCTCTGTGCTCTCAAAATAATTATTCATGTGTGAGGAACTTCTAAATCCACCACATTGCACCCCTACTAAAGCAGCTCCACTGGCTGCCAATCAGCTATCAGGCACAATTCAAAGTGCTGACCTTAACCTACAAAGCACAAAATGGCCTGGGTCCAAGCTATTTCAAAGAGTGAATCACAAAGTATGAACTGGCTCAGGTGCTAAGGTCATCACAAGAGGCCTTTCCATCTCGCCACCCTCACAGGTACGTCTCATAAGAACACATGAAAGGGCCTTCTCTGTTCCCAGACTTTGGAACTCCTGCTGGAGGCCAGGACTGCTCCATCTCTGCTGTCTTCCAGGAAGCAGGTAAAAGACCTTCCTCTTCAGGCAAACTTTCCCTGAATGAGGGAAAGTCACTATGTGACTTTTAGTTGGATTACCATGCATGATTCCATTGACTGATTTCATAGGAACACCAGTGTTTCCATGCTAGTTTCCATCCCTTATAATGGATTTTTTCTTTCTGTGCCTCCTTGGTAGCTTTAATGTTACCTTTTAATGTTATAAGATGCATCTCCTAATTTTCTATTCTTAACTTGAATATGTTTTGAATGTTCCCTCATTATTGGGGGGCCCTTTTCCAAGGAGAAAGGTGGGGTAAAATATTTTAAATACAGTGGACCCTTGTATAAACAAATGGCTTGCATAACAAAATTTATACAACATAAAAAATTCCAGAGAGAGGAGAAATTTGCTTAACATAATCACCTATGAGGCAAATCTGTGTAACATAAAAATGGGATAACTCTGTTTTCAATGCATTCCTATGGGAAATTTGTATAAAGGAGAATTTGCTTAACATAATTTCATTTTGAACTAATTAATTCCTTTATACAAGGTACCACTGTAAATAAATAAATATGATAGAAATAGGGCAGCACAGAGAACTGCAGGATTTATTAGAACCATAAAGAGAATCTTTTAATGGACGGACCTTGATCTCTTTTTAATCACACTCTATAGTATCAGATAAACTGTGATCATCATTCCATTATGATTTATCATCCCAAATCAGTGAGAAATGTCATTGTGGATTAGCATCCTTGCTCAAACCATTTCCCCCCAGCTGCATCCTCACTTCCAAGTACAGTATAGGTTTCTGAGGGCAGCAAAAGTGTTTGATTTTGTCAAGATAACTGATCTATTTTTAATCTATTTGAACAGTGTGCTTTGACAAATATTGGAGAAACTGTACTGTATGCTGCTGCCATTCTGTCATAAAACTAAATGAGATAGTAGGCCAGTTTGCGTAATAATACAATTTAGATTTGCTGTTTTTTTAATAAAAAAAAATGCACATAGGTGTAAAATCCACACCTGTCGGCTGTACTGTACTCAAGAGTACCTTATCTTACAATTTTTCTTAGAATTAACTGCAGAGCCATGTGGGACCCTATAGATGAGGCATGTCCAAACTTTGGCCCTCCTGATGATTTGGACCACAACTCCCAGAATTCTAAGCTTAGACTGTGGTCCAAAACATCTGGAGGGCTGAAGTTTGGACATGCCTGCTATATAGATCATCACGTTCAAGCCCCATCAAGAAGGCACAGTGGAGAATCCAACTACCATCCTCTCATTCTACTGCCACAAGCCTAAACTACTGAATTACCCAGCAGTCCTTGCACATTTATAGTTAATTTATACAAACCCTGATTGCATCACCTATTTTGCTCCCTCCTTTAGAGTGAGGTGGGTAAAGGATAGTCCTTTGTGGGCCTGCCAGTGGCCAACATCTCTCATGGTAAGGACTACTGGAAGTGGAGGGGCATACTTTGCCCATCCTTGCTTTATAGAAAATCCAGTTACCATGTCTATATAGAGGGCATCTCCACCGGAAGCTTTTATTATACAGTCTATGTTGTAGCAAAGGTATAATGTGCTGCCCTGCATGAATTAAAGTGTGGCAGTAGAATGTACAACCTTCTATTTGTTCACCCTTGTTCCTTCCTGCCACAACGCACACCATCCCTGTTGATTTCCATGGGCATTTATTCATGAAGTATACCTCTGCTCTTCCTCCACAAAGCAAATTAATGTAGAATTTCCAATTAGGCTCCTCTCCTTTCAAGACCAAATTGGTTTAGCTGCCATCATATTCCTTTTGAAAAGCAGTGGGTAAAGTGCTTCTAGCATTCATTGGCGATGCTGGTTGGGGCTAATCGGAGCTGCAGTCCAAGGACATCTGGAAAACCACAGTTTACTCTCTCCTATTTGATACTGTATTCCAGGACATCTAGTGTGGTGTAGTGGGCAGAGTGACAGACTAGGGCTTAGGATACCAGGGTTCAAATGCTCCTTTGGCCGAGGAAACTCACCATGGGATTAGAATTGGTAAAACAAAATACATGAATGCATTCACTTTGTGTTTTACTTAAGTAAAACTGTTCCCTGGCTACCTTCCAACATCCCAAACTCTACTGAAAATTTAAGCCAACAAAAGTGTAATTGTGTAAAACACTAGTGAAATGCCATCAACTAACTTGTATTCCTGGTCACATACTAGTTGCTGTGTGAGTCTCCAGTACGATACTGGCCAATATACTCTACTGTGTTGTGCTAGGCCTTTTAAACCCCTCTCAAAGGTACTAAAAATTATTGACGTCTATTTAACCTACCTATAGCAGCTTGATAACAGATGAGACACAGTCAGAATTCCACCATTCCACTAAAATTACACTTGGTCATCATACGTCACAATATTAAACATCTGTCATACAGGGGACATGGGATAGCATGATGGCACTATTATTCTTCTAAGCGGCATTTGTAATGCAAGGAGAACCAACTTGATATCAGCTATAAAATACCAGTTCCTTTGTTTCAAAGAAAAAGACATTATGTTATCAGGATCCACAATAGTAATTTAAATGTATGCAAATTGTGAAATATAAGAAACCCCAGGAAAATAAATAAATAAATAAATAAATAAATAGTGACTTGTCATACCAGTTTACTTTACAACAAGAAGAAATTCTGCCCATGTTCTTTCCCAAGCAGCAAATACTGTACATTAAAAGTCTGCAGCTGCAATGATCCATCCATTTGCTTTGATTGGAAAAAGATTAGCGAAGGCATTAAGTGGAGTAAATCGAAGACAATAAGCAATTCAGCCATCATGTGGTCAACTTTTTTGGGCTCTTATCTTTCAGAAACATTTGGTAACAACCAAGCTAAGAACCTTGCAAAGCCGTCCAATAGCTGTTGATCTGGTCCATTGGGGAGGAAATACCCTCCCTTTTAACAAAAGAAAGGCTGAACTAAATCGTCTCATCATCAAATGCACAAGGGATTGTCAGTGATTGGTAAAATGAGAAAACAAAACAGAGGCACATGAATATGCGCATGCATGGGCATACGTGCACACGGGGGGAAATGGACCACATGAATTTACTAGTAGGGTTTTCTTCCAATTAAAAGTCTTGTTTTGTGTACATATGTTTTGTGCCTTTGATAGCGACGACCACGGTATCCTCCTGGGAAGGCTCTCCAAGGTGTGGAGTCATCAGGTCCTAAAAATTAGCATGTCAGACACGTTTGCAAAATTGCAAGTTGTTTGACAATTGTTTTAAATTGGTAATCAGAGATTTTGGAATGACAATGGTTGATGAATTTAGTATGGAGTGGAGGATGACCTGATCTTGCTTCTTTAATTTCTTAATATTAACTACTATATTATCTGTGCTTCTGACATTGCTTGTTGATGGAACTCCATGTTCCACAAGGTATACTTTTGTGTGTGCCTTATCCAGAAGTATGATATCCAGCTTATTAAAATCGACCGTTGTATCTGTGATAACGTGTTTATCCCACTATAGCCAACTGCTGAAAATTAATATTTGCAACTAGATTTATGCCCGCATATAGAATCCATTGATACTCAGTTGGGCATCCAGCTCTGGCATGATGATTTTTTTCTTTATATTCATTTCTTTAGATTTTTTTTAGATGACGAGAACCATAATGATTGTAATCCCCACCGCAGGACGGGCAGTGATGATCTTTGGAAATTAAAGCCCCCTTCCCCAAGTCCCAAGATTTCTCCCAAAGAAGATTCCCAAAGATTTCTCCAGGTCAAAAGGAAACTCAAAGGAACCTCAGAAATGAGATTGGGAGGTGAAATGGGAAATGAGCAATAAAAACTCATGGCTGATGACACCATCAGTTTGCAGGCATAAATTTATGCAAGAGGATTTGGGCCAGATGTTTTCATGCCTAGTTTAAAAAAAACCAGCCATTAAACAGCCTTCTGCAGAAGTACAGAAGACAGAAAAACAAATATAGAAATGTGGGTTCATCTATGCATGTATGACAGTGTGATTGTTTATTTTGTTCTATGGGGCTATTTGTTTAGCTTTGGCCCCTTCTCACACTCTTCCTGATCTGAACTTTTACTCACAGCTGTGCTCTTTCTTAGCTCCATCCTTTTTGGACAGAACCAATATTTCCAAGATGTTGAGTTGCCTCTCCCATCCATTCTCAGTGTCCAGCACTTAAGATAGTCATGTCATCTTTTCACGTGTTTGCTGTTATGGCTGTTCTGACTTCATATGTCATAGGATTAAACAGTAATGGTATATCACATTTAAACCAGTTTTGCACGGTTTTACCAATATGTTCTTCTCCTTTGTACACTACTGTTCCTATTGATTTTCCTTTGAACAATCACTTGTTGCGAGTGACCTGTCATTTTTGTTTCTCATTGTGTGGCCAAAGATTTCTAGCCTTCTGAATTTTATGGCCAGAATCATTTTTAAAATCACAGAGCATTGCAACTCATGGACGTAGTGCTCCACACAACCCCTGACTTGCCATTGTGTGATCTGGAGATCCCCCTCTTTAAATAAATGGTAGTTGTGCTTGGGCAAGAAGTTAATGAATATCTCATTGTACAAGATCTGGAAAGATGCAGGTTCTAGTGCAAAGGAATACTTTTCTGTTTTTAAAGTTATTTTCCCTGGATCTTTCTTCTTCTTAATACTTCTCAGTGAGTCACCCTATAAATCTAAGACATTCCTGGCATCCTGCAATGAATCCATATTTTAAATACTTCATATGGCACCTGGTTCAAATGAAACTATTGTGATATGCCATCAGGGTTGCAAGGGTCTAGAAGACTGGTAGAATTATACAAGGCTTCTAGTTAATGCAATATAGCAATACAATGCAATCTATATGAATGTATTCAGAGGTAAGGTCCACAATTAAATGTAATTTACCCGCAGAGAAGCATATATAGAATTGCAGGCATAGTTTTCCCCTACCTCATGTATATGTACTGTATATATATATTCACAACCATACAATTTAAATACCAAAAAAACTGAGCAAAAATTATCTAAACCCAATTTAGTGACTATATCAAAATCCAGTTTTTAAATATGCTAGTAAAGTACCAATAGAGCAATGAAATGGCAGTAAGATTGCAACAGCAATCGTAAATATGTATTGACAAAAGTAAAAGTTATACAATCCACGGAGAACTGTTATTACATTATTTTGATAAATGAATTTTATGCCTTTTTGTAATGGTGGGAACAGAATCCTTTAAATTTTGAAACTCAATACATAATTCACAGCCATACTTCAGTTTATACAGTGTGTGTTGTCCAAGCTGTTTCAGAGGACATTAAAACATGAAACACCTGCTGTGCCAATGCCATTAAAGGCAGTGAGAACTGTACAAGAACACTGCATGCTAGCTAGGTCACAGCTACAATTGTGCGGAACCACTAGAATGCAAAGAGAATTAATGATATGAATATGCTGGCTAACATTAATCTTGTAGCAATGCTATTTCTGAAATACAGCTTGCAGTACAGGAAGGTCCCAGCAATATCTCAGTAATGAATTCTAAAATATAGTGCTGTGCAGGACCTGGCAGCACAGCCTGCAAGAATAATTCTACATGGCCCTTCAAGAGCAGCAAATAAGATCAATGCATTAAACATTCCTGTAACCTGTGCATAACGGAACTCATACAACCATGATATTCCCGCACAAATTTTAAGGTAAGGCCCATGAATCTTGAGTTACAGGAGTAACAAAGGGAAACAGAAGAATCTGCAAGAAAAATTGGAGAAGGTTGAGTTTCTGCTAGCAAAGGAAAATTCCTTTAATTATGATTTTAACTTTCTGTAGTGCAGAAAAGTTGCTTATATTTCTCATTGTGTGGCCAAAGACATTCAACTATAATCCTTTTAAAGTTCTTCTCATACTTGAATATCTGGCCTAATCATGCTTCTTAATGTATTACCTTATGCTTTCCAAAGTTGTTACTTTGTTAGGTTTCTGATTTGTTGCCCTGATTCTCACCCATTGCTGTGGTTTTTATGCCTATTCTTGAAATCCTCCTATTGTTAACATAATATCTGGCATGTTTCCACATCTTCTTCTAGGAATAATGCAAGGAACAAATCTCCTTCTGTGTCTGTGGACTTCCTTCCTTCTTTCTTTAAGATTGACTCCCATACAGCATGAGGGGCATCCTTCCCTTTCAAATATGGCCCAGTCTTGGGGGAAGTACCATTGAACTCTGTGGCACTTATGCACATAACTGGATAGGATAGGGCTATGCAGATACCACTGAGGATACTTATATGTTCACTTTCTCTGGTATGTATTCTATAAAGCTTGACCACCTAATTACGTTGCAAAAGCTGTTCTGTGCTGCTAACTCCTTTGGGAGGTTAATAGTTCATTGTTGTTGTGTTGTTACAGTCCTGACTGACTCTTTGTGACCCCATGTCCATGGCATTTTCTTGGCAGGAATACTGGAGTGGCTTGCTAGTTCCTACTCAGGCACCTACAGCACCGAGATCAGGTGAAATTGGATGTGCTGAGGACATCTAGATTCATAGCAATTAGGAGGCTTGTGCAACTTATTGTTATCCTATGAATTTGTTATATCTAAAAGGGGTTTGGACAGGTAATGAATGCAAGCGTTTATGAAATGCAAGCGTTATGAATGCAAGCGTTAATATAAATAGTTATGTTGACAAAGGGTGAAAGGTATTCCATGCAAAGTAGCCATCTAACTGAATTGCTGTAGCTTACTGGAATGCATTCAAATGAAGCAGGTTTTCATTCAGCATGTGTGTGTGTGTGTGTGTCCATTGAAACAAGTAATGCTGTTCTAATGGTTGTGTCTTTTATAGATGATAGCGTGTGATTGGAAACTATTTTGCTAGGTGGGCTGTTGGTAACAAAGCCGCTAATCATAGGTGCCACCCAGAACAGATGCATTTTGGGGTCACACCAGGTTCCTATATGTCTTATTCCACTGAAGCATCTGTGTTAGATCAATGACAACATACTGTATATCAAAAGGGCACGGGACATTAGAAGTTATCTTATCCTGACTCAGACTGTGAGTCCAACAAACCCAGTAGTCTCAACTTTGATAGGGAACAGCTCATCAGGTATTGAGGAAAGATTTTCCACCCAACACTATCTGCAGATCCTGAATATTCCCAGCCCATCACCCATCCAAGTATCTTAGCTTCTAAGGAGATCTAGTGTATTAAGGACTGTATGGTGACTTCTTATTGTTCTTGATGTGCCAATAAAAAGGAAAGCCTAAGGCCACTGAACATTTACCAAGGTTTCATTGAGAGGCTTAGCATTTGATAGTGCCCAAGAAGACTAAGTAGTTGAAGCATCAGTTTGTGATAATTGCAGCTTATGATATGTCAACACCATTTGTGATGAAAGGCTTGTAAATTCCTAACTGCAACATATTTCTATAGCAAACCAGTATCATGGGCAGACGTGTCGTTCAGAACGGTATTCCTATGCTAGTACAAATTGGGTCATTTATCAAACCTCACTTCTTCCATTTATTCCCAGCAAGCTTATCATTTATATATACTCATACATTTTCCTTTCAACCTGTCGAAGCAGGTTGTATTTTCCTTACCATTCTTTTATTGCTTGGCTGGAATTGTTCCACTTCCAAGACAATACACAGGAGAATAGTTACAACAAAGCATGTTCAAAGCACATTTTTCTTTATTACTATGTCAAGCTTGAAAAGCACCTTGTGATTTGACATCATTTGGTATAGGGAGAAAGTGCACTTGCCATCCTCAAGATCTTAGTTTTATTGTCTAAGCAATGTATTTAATGATAAAAACCAACTCAACATCTTTGCTGCGCCATACCGATCCTCCTCTTTAGTTCCCAATAGACAGATAGGTATGGTCACATATATAAACACACAATGCTCAGATTTATATCTCTAGAATCAGCCTTGATTCTACATAAACCTCATTGTGTTTAGAAGGGGTTAATCGACTCTTTAACATTGAACTTTGGATAAACTGTAACAAAACTGACACCAATAGTGGGGACAACGACCTTGCATTCGCTACCAGCCGACATGATGCTGCAGAAAATAGGACAACAAAACGGAAAGCCACTTCTTAATGAAACAGATTAGACGAACATAGATGAGACAGTTCCCTGACAATAATGAAAAGCTCATAATGCCTACAAATCTATGCATTATTGTTCAATTAACTGAGATGTATTCTGTTCTACAATAACACATGCTACAGTTGCTAAATTAGCTGGGTGACGGTGGATATCTAAAATGCTGCTAAATAGCATTTAGAGCAGCATTTCTTAAATTTGCAAGCAGTTCCCCCCCATACTTTCTTTGACTTTAAAGACAGATTGATGAAGATACCAAGAGCCACCCTCCCCGATGTACTTTGACTTTTAAGGAATCCTTCTCATCCTTCTCCCCAACCTCCTTTAAAAGAAAAGGAGTACCAATTTTAATTACTTAAAATTAAACACAAAGGCTTAAAAATATTTTAGCAAAAGTAAGCAGAGATTTTCCTATAGTGAAAATAATTTAAAATGTAGTTAATCTTGAGAAAGAGCGGGGAGACCAAATTTCATGTAAAGCATGATGAAAATGTCACATCTTGATGCCCTCCTTAGAATTTCTTCAACCCCCATCCCCACCCCTGTCCCTGCAGCATGCCTATTACTTTGGGAAGGTGATTTAGAGAGAATTGAAACACCACTAGTGGATGAAATCCATTCTAGTCAGTATCATAATTGCACTGTTGCATAGGAAGAACAATAGACTGCTCATCCCACAACTATCAGTGCTTCTGTTCTGACTCCTCTATTACATGTGTTTATCAAATAACTACTTCTAGATCAGGGCTAGTGCCAGTGCAGAGCAGTGCTATTAGTTGTATAAAAAGATTGGTATCCGAAAGCTTGAATATATGTGCCATATGTATAAATTGTATAAATAAATAAAATATGACACATATATTCCAGAAACACTCTCTCTCTCTCTCTCTCTCTCTCTCTCTCTCTCTCTCTCTCTCTCTCTCACACACACACACACACACACACACACACACACACACACACACACACACAGACTTATATACTGCCCCATACTGCTAGGAGCATTCCTTGGGGCCATTTACAACACGATTAGGTGAGGAACACGGGCAGTATTTTTTGTTAAACATATAGTCTGCATATTCTCATATTTTCCTTCTTGCATGTGGGGTGGTACTCTTTTTCTTTTCTTTTCTTTTTTCTTTTATTTAGTTTCAGTGATACAGATAAGGAACAGAAAGGCATAAAGAATAGCAAGGAGAGTGGGGAAAGAGAACATAAAAATGAGCTACAGAGTTAACCAGACACTATATTCACTACGATTACATTCTACTTCATTTTATCAAACCATTCTTTTCAGTTTATGCATCAATATCCATATAGAGATATTAAATTGCTTTGTCACTTTTTCAGTTCATTTTGTGTATTCTAAATTTTATGCATTTGTTTGGAGCCACACATAAAACAAATTTGATTTCTCATTTTGCATTTGTTTTGTGTTTTATTCTAATGTGTCTGAGAGTTTATCTATTTCTTCTACGTTCATTATCCCCCCCCGTCAATTCTTCCTTTGCTGGGATTTCAAAATTTTTCCAGTACTTGGCATAGAGAATTCTGGGTGGTATTCTTTTCCTAAGTGTAAAACATAAACGCCAACACATTACCAAACACATTGACTCAACCTTGAAACATTAAGTTGAATAAATTATATGCTGTCAGTATTTTCTCTAATTTGGAATACAGCTGCCACTGCCTCTCAGACTTGGCATCTGTGTCCTAAGATGTGTGATGTATTAATGCAAGCACTCAAAACATATTTATCTATTTATATCAAGACCATAGAGAGACAGTGTAAGTGTCGGCATTCTGTCTTGGTATTGTTTTCAAAAGGAGACACGTATCTTGCAGCTGACAGATGTTTTCAGACATAAATGTGTTTTGCTAGAATGTGCACTTTAAAATTCTGCAGCATAGTAGGATCATTTTGTTTGTTAGCATTAGCTACAAAATGCAGTTATTTGCAGAGTCGCATGTCTGCAAGCTGCAGGACACCTAAAAACTGTGAAACTAAGGCAACAAGGACCTCCAAGTGTGTATTTCTTTTCCCATGAAAGAAAAAGAAAGGAATGGAATTGCACAAGGAAGTTCCTTTAAGTCACTGAAAAGGGAGAGGATAAAGGGAGCCCGGGCAGTTTGCTGTTTCTTACATTGAAATCCTTGGTAACCACTGTGTAAATACATCAAATTATGGTAGCTACATCCACGGGAGTGCATTAGAGTTAGCAGCAGCACTCACTCTGTCATCTATTGCAGCATCACAGTGATGTTCTTGTCAAACACACTAGGCACAAATCAGTGGACAAACAGCCAGTAAGATGTTTACACATAGCTCTGTTTCCCATTAACAGCGATGAAGCAACTTTGCAGGTGTCCTGAGGAAGGCCAGGTAATATCTCAGTGTGATCAATGGATATATTAAGGAAACATATGACAATCAGATAATGTTTTGAGCTGGAGAGAATCTGTAATTTCTGCATTGTCCTAACATGTGCTGGCACAGGGATTTGTCTGAGGAACAAAGATCTATCTATTTGCTGCTGAACGACAATGTGGTGTTATAAATTTCATCCCAGTTTTTTGCTTAACTAAGCTTACCTTAGTTTATACCTGCCAGAATTTCAATGATAGTATGCACAGATGGGGGTTACACGATTGGGGATACTTGGCTCAGTAAAAATATGAGTCAGAAGGATCTACGAATTGTTGTGAATCACAAACTAAATATCAGCCAACAATGTAATGCAGTTTCAAAAAAAAAGGCCAATGCTAACAATGTCCCAATCCCATGAGATAATAGTCCATGTATTTGGCACTGGTGAGGCCTCATCTACTGTGTCCAGTTATAGACTCCATAATTCAATAAGGATGCCCACAAACTGGAACAAATTCAGAGAAGAGAGGCAAAGGGTTGATAATGATACATCTTTAGTTTTGAGAAAAGAAGGTGGAGGGGAGACATGATAGCATTTTTCAAATACTTGCTATAGGAAGCCAGATATCGGCTTCATAACAGGAAAAATATCTTGTTAGAGCAATATGACAATGGAACTGATTACCATGAGAGGTAGCAAAACGGCCCAGTGCCGGAGGCATTCAAGAGAAAATCAGGCAACCCTCTGTCAGATCTGCCTCAATTTGGGCTCCTGCACTGAGAAGCTGGTTGGACTTGATGGGCTTCCAATTCAATTATTCTGTGATTCTATGATGTTTGTTAATAATCGAGAACATTTGGGTGATATAGGGTGAATTGATGCCTGGGAGAGAGGTGACAACAACCAGATCATGTGCTTGAAGGGGTAACTGGATCATGGCAAAGTTGAACAACCCCTGGTTAAAGGAATTGTGCCCATGTAGAGTGGGGCTAGTTAAATGCCAAACAGCAGACCACATACAGCCATTAATCTCCTGCCCTCAGTTCCATACTTACGTGGCAATTAGGCTCATGATAAAAGATCCCATTTGTGTGAAGGGGACATTTGCAAGGCCTAATAGCCATACAGATCAAGGGGTGGAGCTGAGGAAGGAATGGCATCTGGGAAGAGAAAAGGGAGTGACAGGGACACATGGCCATCAAGGAGGTGGAGGAGTTGTGGGGGAGGTACCGTTGTGGAATTGGTGGTTCAGCGGGCTAGGGCGCTGAAAAGGTTGGCTGCAAGGTTGGCAGCTCAGCGGTTCAAATCCAGGCTGCTACGCGGCAGAATGAGCTCCAGCTGTTAACTCCAGCTCCTGCCAACCTAGCAGTTAGAAAGCATGTAAATACAAATAGATAAATAGGCACTATCATGAAAAGCGGGAAGGTAAAACACTGTTTCCGTGCAGCCATGCTGGCCACATGGCCATGGACTTGCATGACACTGGCTCTTTGGCTTGAAAATGAAGATGAGCACTGCCTCTAGAGTTGGACACAACCAGCACTCATTTATTTATTTTATTTATTTATTAGGCTTATATAACGCCCGTCTTCCTGGACAAACTCCGGGTGGTTTACAACATAGAAAAATACTAATAACAACTATAAATAGAGCAATTAGACAGTTTAAAACAAATTAACACAGGGGGAACCTTTACCTTTATCTGTACCTTTGTGGACAGATGATGTAAATGAATATGTGTGTTTGACTGAATCTGTAGAATGGATGTGTACTAGATAAAAGAAACAGGAGTTATCCTGCTAGCACAGGGAACTTCATAATCCGGCCTGGGATTCCAGTTTGGACTAAACAAAAGCCACGTGTACTGTATAAAATTATACTTGTAAGTTATCAGACAAATATATTCAGCATAATACTTGTGATAATTATCCCAAGTTTATGGAGAAATGGACAAAAAGAATAAGGATTATACACATTCTGCGTTTTGTCTTTGATATTTCCCCATATACAATAGGGCGAGTGACACAGAATGCAATCCTATGCATTGCTACTTAGAAGTAAGTGCCAATAAGTTCCATGGTCCTTATTCTTACTGTATTAGGATCACTATAAATTAGTTCCAACTTGACAGGACATAACAACAGTAAAACCTCACCGCTAACTATGCAAAACGTAAAACAGTTAAAATCATGTTCTTCTACTCAGAAGAGCAGGGACCAAATCCATGCTTAGCCATTGAAATTGACTAAAACTGTGTTAGGATCACAATAGTTCTGAGGCAGTTTGGGAAAAATACATCTATTTAGGAAATTTGTTTGAGATAAACTATGAGTACTTTACTTTGGAAAAAATTATGCTAGAAAATATGCATGAATTGTTAAGTTTTGGTAAGCATCTACAGGGGTAAAACTCCCATAACCCTGACAGAGTCAGAATACCAAAAGCATATGGTTGTTTGTTTATCCTTATGTTTCCCAGACCAGCTATAATAATTAGTTTCAGAGAGGGGGAGGCAAGACGAAGGAAGTACTGGCAGTGGGATGCTGATTAAAGGGATGCAAAAATAATTTATTTGTGCCTCCAGATATGAGCAAAACC
The DNA here is from genome assembly GCA_037367245.1 of Phrynocephalus guinanensis. Taxonomy (NCBI): domain Eukaryota; kingdom Metazoa; phylum Chordata; class Lepidosauria; order Squamata; family Agamidae; genus Phrynocephalus; species Phrynocephalus guinanensis. The sequence continues at coordinate 38,419,291 of CM074742.1, forward strand.
AGAGCCTTTAATTTACAAGACCCGATGAAATAACAGTATGCAGGGATCCAGTAAAAACATTCAAGCATATGTTTCATTTGGAACATCAGTGGGAATTCTATGGTAGAAGCATTACAGTGGAAGAGAATGTAGAGACATGTGTTTTGTATTGATTGTTTAGACAACTTGACTCACTCATAGCTAATACAAGTTGGGAAGATCATTCAGTGGAGAAACCATTTCCGCTGCAGAGGTGTTCCTGTGCTCCCTTGAAATGTGTGCTTTGCAAGGATTGACTAACCCAGAAGCAATAAATCTGGGACAATGCAGACAGTAGTTGGAGCTTCAGATCATGGAAGGCTGCCATGCAGGAAACATTGGAAAATTGCATTGTCAGACTGAATGTTAAGTTAGAACCTATCTCTGTGCAAGGTGGTTGCTTTCCCCACCAGCCCCCGCCCCTCAAAAAGGGGGCATGTCACCAACTAAGAAAAGGACAAGAGGGTCAAGATGTGCAAAAAAAAATGCACCTGCTGATTTCTGATGGCACATAATTACTAAATACAGTATACACATACATAGATACAAATTAGAGCTGCCTAGATGCCCCAAGCACTTCCGATCTTGCTTTATTTCAGAAGCTAAGCAGGGTCGGCCCTGGTTAGTACTTGGATGGGCGACCACCAGGGAATACCAGGTGCTGTAGGCGCCTGGAGTAGGAACTGGCAAGCCACTCCAGTACTCCTGCCAAGAAAACTCCATGGACATGGAGTCATGTAGAGTCAGTCACGGCTGTAACGACACAACACACACAACAGATACAAATTAAGAAATATTTGTTCTAATTTAAAATAAAGGTGAATAGTGAAGCTGTGACTGATGACCTGAACACCTTGTGATTCTGCTGTCCAATATTTCTGCAGTGTCCTAAAATCTCTCCCTCCTCCCCCTGCCAAACTAGATCACCCACTTATTGGGCTTTGCATGGAACATGTGTCCATCATGATTGATAGCATACCAACCCTTCCCTGCCTCTCTGCACAGCCAACCAGTGTGCTGCAGAGGTGGGACAGAGTATCTCCCTGCTCAGCTTGTCAGTTATGCCCACATTTATTAATGATGAGCAACACTGAGATGCACAAACACCCCCACACACACCCCACACAAGCAAACACTTCATTGTTCTTTATATTTAAGCAGGACTTGGCCTAGGTAGGCTTTCACACAAAGTGAAGGCCAGCAATTTGTTACTCTTCAAGTATTGTATGACTGCAACTCCCATCGCAAGATCTGAATTTGTCCTTACACTTGCTTATCTCACCAGACAAAGAAGGAAGATCCTAGGCTGGATCGAAATCAGAAATGTTTGAGTTAAAATAATATACCTGACCAGCCTGTAGCAAAATTGGGCTCATGGCCATTATAGCACCCTGCTGGTGGTGAGCGCTCCAATGCTGAAGGCATTCAAGACAAAACAGAACCATCTGCCTGATCTGCTTTAATTTGGATTCTTGCATTGAGCAAGGCAGTGGACTTGATGGATTTATAGACTCATTTCAACACACTTTGGTTCACTAACCCCAAGGACTGCAGTGTGGATACATTACATTTCATGTTTTATGGTTTCCAGTTTGCCTTGATTCATGTGTTCCATATTCCATTTTGTGTGTTGAGCCACACTGGATTTTCATTTTATTTCTATGCACATCAGCCACTAGACATCCCTTCAGTTTTAATCTAGTTGTGTTGTTAGTGACCGAGCTATTTGTATTAGCTCTTCCCCCATAGTTGACTGAGTGCTTTCCAATCGGGGAGTCTCATCTTCTAGGACAAATTCTTGTTTCAGTTTGACTGTCTCATCATACAATGTTCATGATAAGGAGAGTTCAGCAGAGGTTCACCATTGCCACATTCTGGGCAGCACATTTTTCTATAAGCAATAAATGCTACATAACCACATGCCATAAATTAAAAAGCTTAAGACTTATGGAAAGTGTTCTCTCTTGACAACAAAATCTAGCAGTAAAAGCTAGCATGCATTTCACATGAAAAAGCAATTATAAAAACAATGAAAATGTGGGATTGTTTGGGGCAAAACAATCTAGTAACAAGAATGTTCCAAGAGGAAAACATTATTTTCAAATCTTATTTGTTCTCACAGGCACTAAATGGGTTTTCCATCCAGTAAACTTTACCCTGGAAAACTTTCTAACAGCGTTGGTGGCACCAATAAGACAATGTTAAAACTGGATGAGCCATTAACTCTATCAGGACACATATGCAGTTGAAAATGCTTAGGTATTTAGAATACTAAAATCAACTAATTGATATTCTAGCCATAGATTTTTGTATTGTATCTCCAGTTTCCCAGATCGTAATGCAGGAGACAGAAAGCCCCTTGTATCTTCTTCTTCAAATGCTATGTCCTCATAGAACTTTGGCAATCAGTAGCCTGAGCTGGTTTCTATCTAAGGCTATTCTAAACAGAGCAGCTGTGCTCACTGTGGACCATTGGCTTAAGTTCTTAAGCCAGAGTGTTCTTCTACGCCCCGGACCACACTTCCCATCTATTTATCCTTGAAGGATAACTTGCAGCAGATGGCATTTCTTATTGTGCATTTATGTGTCCAAAATATTTCATTTTTCTCTTTACAGAACTGAGGATGTCTAACTTTTAATCATGCGCTGTAATACAGCCACATTAGTGACTCTGGCTGTCCAAGGTATCTTCACAATATGTTATCTTAAAAATCTATTCATAGAAGGCATAATAAATATTAAAGAAAATCTATTTCATGCTGCTGCTTCATAATGAAAAGAAGGTTTCTAAGAAGAAGAAGATCTGTTAGACCACTCAGTGGAAGTTCCAGCAACAAGGAAAGGCAATGAAATGCCACATGGAATGATTCCACGTTCACAGCTGCCAACTGGCCTAAATTTGCTGCTCAGAAATTCAATTGCAAGCTGTTTCCCACCCACAATCCTGGGCAAGTCATCTTGTCATGCTTTTTGCTCTTTGAATTGGCTTGTGCTGGTTATGATTCTCCAGACAGACAGAGGATGGGGACTTTTTTTCATCCAAGTCATCAGTGGACCTGCCAGTGGAGGAATAACAAGTACAGAGAACTTGTTCAGAAACAATTCTAATGCGGTTTGTGGAGCTGTTGTGGTGTTGTCTCAAGCAGCTTACCCAAGTTAGAATGAATGCCATTTTGCTTTTCTGACTCGTCTAGCCAAGTATTTGGATACCTGGATCCAAGCAGCTGGTGTATGAATTGTGGCAGATGTATAGGATTTGCTTTTGAACGAGCAATTTTTCCAAGTATAGTGGACCCTCGTATAACAAATGGTTTGTATAACATAAAATCTGTGCAACATAAAAAATTCCGGAGATAGGGGAAATTTGCTTAATAGAATCGCCTATGGGGCAAATCCGTACAACATAAAAATGGTTGCGATTAGGGATTACTCCATTTTCAATGCATTCCTATGGGAAATTTGTATAAAAGAAAATTTGCTTAACATAGTTTCATTTGGAACGTATTAATTCCTTTATACAAGGTACCACTGTACTGTGTCCGAATAGCTTTAGTCAAGGATCATCCACAGAAAGTGGCCCCGAAGAGGACTTATTGGCCACACCAGTCATCACTAGAAAGATTTGGTTTGTTCCACTTCAACCAAAGATGGAAGAACTGATGAGGCAATGCTGGAGCAATTGGAAGGGGGTGAAAACATCAGAAAATTGGCCAGGTCTAGCCTACATTGTTTTACCACCAAGATGAAGACAAGATGACACCCTCTCCCAGCAGGTCTGGTGATTGCCTTTTACTTCAATGCTGTAATGGGACAGCATTCTTCACCTAACCTTATAATTAAGGTTATATTTATAATAATTAAAGAAAAAAGGTTTTACTGCGGTGGCAAAGTGTTTCAAGGACACACTGTGTGTCTCCACATAGTGGAGTACAACTATGATGGAGAATTAGGATGCTGCATTCTGCACTATACAAACACTGTACTGTATTATATAGTGCATCATTAAAATGTTGGAAGAGCTTGTGCAAAATGTTTTTCAGTGGAACAGAACTTCCATAAAGGAAACACAATTTTAGCACTTCTGGATCCAAGTCATTGGGAACAGTATTTTCTTTGGAATGAATGTCTTCCCTATTAATTTAGAAAATCGTTTTTTTTCTGATTTTAGACAGTTTATAGTCACCATTTATCTGCCATTCTGAATATAGTGACACTGAAGAAAACTTTCCCCCTCCTTTGTAATAACTCTATTAGGATGACCATCACTTTAAAGAAACGTGTATGCTTCTTCAGGTGTGAACTATGTGCTTTCTTTCATTAGGTCTTCCAGTTTGCTATTGACTCCCCATACCAAGCGTTTGAGAACTCGTTTTAAAACAAGTAACAGTCTCTACAAAAAGTACTGCAGAAATATATTGACTTTCATCTCTATTCCCCACGCTGTTGGGTTATATTCATTTACATCCAGCTGTATCTTAAGGTCCTTCCATAGTTACACAATACAGGGATACCTCGGTTTAAGAATGCTTCAGTTAAAGAAAAACTCCGTTTAAGAAAAGCTATCATTGAAAATGGGAATGCTTTGGTTTAAGAAAAAAATTCAATGGAATACTCCCATTTAAGTTTTTTTTCCAGAAGGCATTAAAAGTTGGTGCATGATGTTTGCATGATAAAAAGAATGGGGATGCCTTGGTTTAAGAAATGGAATGCCCTGGTTTGCCTTTTTTCTGTCCTCCGGAACAGATTAATTGGTTTTCAGTGCATTCCAATGGGGAACCACATTTTGGTTTACAATACAAAACGGCCCAGATAACAAATTAATTACTTAAACTGAGGTACCACTGCATTTGTAAGGTTTAGAACAATTAATGAAAAACCTGTAACTTTTCCTTAATTTTGAAACGCAAGAAGGGAAACAAATGGCTCTTCTGAGTTGCACTTTAGAAAATTAATTTCCTTCACTTTCCAATGGAATTGAAGATGCCAGCTCTCATCAGAATAAATCATTTCTTTCTGAAGTATAAGAATTGTTTATCTATATGTTTAATTACTCAACGTTCTATTAAAATTATCTTAATTATATCTTATCGGTTATATCTCAGTGATTGCATATATTCTGTGAAGCACACTTTAGATTTCATTATCATGGTCTTCTGTTTTGCAAAATGACTTACCCTGATTGGTTTCAGATTTTTAATTAAATGATTAAATTGACACCAAAAAAGTAAAAGAGTTCTCCAAGCAAAGGGAAAAAAAACCTAGAACATGGAAATTTGAGGAAAGATTAACCAAGGCCAAGAAATAAAGAAAATGAAAGCTCATTAGCATTAATTTTATGCAGGCTTCATACATAAGCCTGTATTCCAACATGCACACTACAACTACAAAGAGTATGCTGTAATTGCCTTTGTCTTTGAAAAGTATCAGTTTACTGAAAAGGGAATATATCCTTAAAACTTTGTGTATGTTGTTTGGATGTTGAGTCAGGGCAATTGGACTCCCTCTGTCCAGTTCCTAGCATAGGTCCTTCACCAATGTGATCAAAGCTATTGCTGTCCCATAAACTAGGTCTGCAGCCAGACTGGAATGGATCTAGATTAGGGATTCTCAACCTTTTATTGGCCATGCCCCACCTAAGCGTCTCTAAAATCCTGATGCCCCTCCTCTCGTAATTCTTGCTATTCAAAAAGTGAACACCTAATCACACAGAGAAAGCCTAAAAGGCCATTAACTTGATTTAAACAAGAACATGGCATCCATGAAAGAGAAAAATAAAAGAACAAAAGACAGTAAAAGTACTGAGGAACTTAAAAAATAAAAGTATGAAAGGATATTCCCTATTTTTCATTTTAAGATTTAATTATTATTGATTTTATTTAAAAACATATCTTCCTGGCATAAACTCCTCCCTCCTCCTAAGTCTAAATCTGTGACATGGAACACATCCTATTAAATATCTGCTGTTAGATATGTGAACTGTACAGTATCACTGTAAGATATTCAAGAATGTTTATACAGAATCACGGATACAGAGGTATAACATTGCCAACTCAGGACTCTGTTCTCTAAATCTGATCTCTAAGTGCCATGCAGATTAAGTGGAGTTCTGTTTATTTTTTAATTTTTAACTGAGCTAGCACCTTATACTCAAATCTAATTATGAAATACATTTCCACACAGGCCAATTTACTTTCATGGGGCCAAGTACAATATATGCATTTATTTTACAACATGAGGTTACTTGACAATAATTTATATGTAACAGACAAAATATTTGCCTACGAGTATAAATGTGTGTGGAACATTTCTGGAGCAAATTCACAAAAGTAGTGATTATCCCATACCATATTTGCTTGGTAAAATACATTTTATTACACTGATTGGGGTCAGAAGCCGTATCTTAAAATGCTCCACTATAATGGAGTCACTGCATTGTTATCTAGCTGTCTTAAGCAACAGTATATACTGAGCTGACATCATTCCAAGGGGCCATTATACTACATTCGGTAAAAATAAAACTTTTTCCCATACAGCATATGGAATAATCTTATCTTCTATTACATATTATGCATTCTGTCATTTCAGAGAATGCCTCATTTGAAGTCACAATTCTAATGGCCAAGCAGTTGGCAGATTCCAATGAATTATGTAACGTCCAGTTCCTTCGTTTTTCCTTGTGTGCCAAAAATCCATACATTTAATTCTATGGCCCCTAATAAAGATCCAGAACCATGCCTGCCTGTAGCATTACAGTACAATAAAATGTGTTATCACTGCTATGAATGCAAAATATACAGCACTGAGAAGCAAGAATGCATATTATTGTGAATATTTTCTTATCAGTCATGTAAATGTTTAAAACAGCTGACTTAAAAGATAAGTTACGGGGGAAATGATCACTTATAAAAGCTCAATTAGTGATGTAATGGAATTAGGATGATGGGGCATAGCATGTAAGGAAATTAGCATGATGGGATATTGTGTGATTTATAAGGCTCAATAACTGCACATTTACAGCTTTGTCGCTAGACTATTAAGGAATGTAACAGTCAATAATAAGCTAAGTTAGAGGAAAATTAGACAGCTTCCATTGGTCAGTTATTTCACATGACATCTAGAAACTTCTTGGATCTGGGAGAAGAGAAGTTTGTACTTAAGCATGTGAGAAACTCTTGCTTGGGATTCGGCTTCAAAATGTAGTCAGTTAGATTTAGACCTAGCCATCTTAGGCTTGTATTTCTCATAGTATTAAGCTAGTGATAATATCAAAGGCTTTATTATTATCAGATACATGATTGTATCTGATAAGTATTTTAATGTTTTTCACTGATTTTTATGAGGTATTTTTCCATTTTTGTAACTTGGAATAATGAATAAAAGGATTTCATTAAATTGTGGCTCACAGGCTATTTCTTTTGTTCAAAAGAACCCACAGAACTCGGGTAACTCTCGGCTAGCTACACTCCTACTTCTGAGTTCTGTTACAAGTGAAAATGTAGCTGATTATATGGCTGAAATAATAAAACTGATTACATTATATGGTTGAAAAAGGCTAGGTTCAAAAATATATTTACTTCATTCATTGCTATTGGCTTTTAACCTTGCAAAGTATCTTTAAGATCTTATGTCTCTGTGTCAGTTTTTAAAAAGACAGAAATATATATTGCTGGGGCTTTAAAAACCTCTTCTGGACAGACTGTTGGGAAGTATTTTGGTTTTTTTATGATGAATGATTTACAGTGACCCTCATAGGGCTCTCATGGTAAGTGAGACATCTAAGGTGTGGTTTTACCAGATCCTGTAGTTTCTGTAACTGAGCAGGAATTTTAACAGAGGCCTTCTGAGCCTTCATCCTTCACTCTATCCACTACACCACACAGTGGGTCTTCATCTTAACTCTGAACTTCACAGTACTTCAAATACTAAAAGAAATGTAGGAATGAATCAGCCACAGGCTCAATCCAAGGTTATACCACATATGGCAAAAACGGTCTCTCAAGGGTACAAGAGATTTTTAAATGGAAATTTAAATTAACATTTAAGCAAACCATTAAATTCCCAACTTCTTAGACTGTGGTCTGTGTATTTTGCCACCACGAGTTCAGTGATAGTTTGCGAAATCTAGCAGAAAGTATGTAAAAGAACACCAGAAGGAGCAGCTCCCTATTATTTCTAAAAGGTGAATTGCTGTGAATTGTCTTAAACCATGGTTTGGTTGGGAAAGTAACTGAATTGCAATACTGAAGGCAGTGTGCAACAGAAAGAAAGGGAAAGATGAGGGGCAACCCTCAGTTCATTTCCAATGCAGTGTAGCTCATGAACTCAGTGACATTATGGCCTTTTCCTCAGTGCGGCACAATAGTGAAAAACACCTAGCAATGCAATGATCTAACTCCACAATTGCATTTGTACAGATGCTAACTTGTTCTCAACATAAAATTCTTTCCTCCCGGGATATTTCACTTTGAAAAATGTGAATTAATAAAGAGTTAAATGTCTACTTAGCCATCGCAGAATCCCTGAAGGCATGCCCCAAACAAGCAACGACACAGCAAAATTTTATTTATCATGCTTAAGAACACTGCATACAGAGAGTTTGCAACACACAATTACAGGAACTATTACAATTCTGAAATTACAAAAATAGTTCTCACTTTTTATCATTTCTATACATAAATCCTATGCTATTTATACAATACGTAGTAGTGGTTAAGTCGTGGATTAAAAAAACAACAACAGAAAAGTTACTTTGTGTTTTTGAGTAGAATTTCTTCCCGATCCAATAAAATTGTAGGGCCCGCCCTACCATCACCAGAGAGAATTTTTTATCATTCCAAACTGGCAATAGTTATGTGTATGCCATGATCGAGGCTAAAGAGAGATAAAACTGCAAGCAGAAATTCAGTAATAGCCACACATACTCACTCAAACCTTGCTCAATGCACACTTGATCTTGAATTCAAGTTGGTAAGCTACATAACAGCACTTGCAGTGCAGATAAATGGTTTTCAGCCTTTTAGAATTCCAAGAAACAAGGTATTCAAGACCCTGGAAGATGGCACTGAATGATGCTACTTTGATCCCTTCTGCATAAAAGCACCCAATAGGTTACATTAACTGCACAATCATTTTTACAGATAACACCTCCTCTCCAGCCCTAAGAAGACTGCTTCATTTACCAACCCCACATCTCCAAAACAGTCATAGCAGTAGAGTCTCAATAAGACTACATCATGCTTTTGCAAGGACCCTCAAGGTGTCTACTCCCACGAACATGAAGAAAGAAATCTTCAGTGGTGAATTCTGAACAAGCTACAACTTCGGTTACATCCACATTTAGGAAACTCTGTCTGATCTAAATGATGGTTAGTGTGAACCACTCAGGAGGTCACCACAGCTCACCCCTGATGGCACTACATTATAGTTTATTGTTACATTTCAATCGGGCCATTGTGAGCAGCCCATCCGTTCACAGACTACATCAAATTGCTTGATTTCATTAGCAATTTATATGAATTGTGTCAAAGCATGTGCACCTTGTTAAGGAAGGTATCAAAATACAAAGTAGTACAGAAATGTATATATCACACATAAAATGTATCAAAACTTTCAAAATACGTTAAAGAAAACAGCAATATTATATATTACAAGTGGTAACATTTCAATAAAGTTGACAATTACATTTTACCAAAATAAATGGATACTGATGTATGCTTCCAAATGGGGGTAATATAACCCCTGTGTTTTGCACGACTAATTTTAAAATTAAATTATTTCCTAATTAGAGGATATCTATATACACTTAATGCTGTTCACTTTGCACTCTCAGTACATATAAGTCACCACTGTGCAGCCTTTAAGACAACCATATTTTATCCATCCTGCTTCCATTAAAGTGCAATACCTCTGCTGCAGAATGTGAGTTATAAGAATTAAAGTTGGAAACTTTTTAACAGGACAAAAGATATTCAATACAAAAAAGTTAAACATATACGCTAGGATCTATTAGTATTTATACCTGCATACTTGCAAATGTGTACCTTGAAGCATTGAACAGCTTCCAATTAATAAGTCCGTGCCTCCTGTGTGCAAAGTCAAGCAACTAACATGCTACAACGAATTCAGTCAGAGACTCATTAATTAATGGCTTGTTCATTGTTCTGCAGTATGCTGTTGCATTACTCAGACATAAATATTCGATAAGATTCTGGCCAACCTTAAGAGTCTACAAGGAAATAGATGGGTTCCCAAATTTCCAGTTCACTTTCAAGATAAGCAATTATAGAAAGTGAGCATTGAACCACAATATATTATGCCCAGATCATCATAGAGAACACTAAATGGAGAATTAACCAAAGATATATTTACTGAAGAAATTCTGCACAGATCACTTATGGTCAAAAAATTTACAGTGGGGCTTAAATGCTTCTTTCAGAACTCTGCTCCATTAATTTTAATTAAGAGACTGATTTTAGTCAGCAGAGTTCACCCAACCATATGCATTTTCCTTTACACTATATAGCCCAATTCCTTCTCTTGAATTTTTTTATTGTCCAATTTCAACAATTTATTGAGATTTAAATTTATTTTCTTTTAATCAAAGATTGCAATAGAAAGTTTCAGCAAGACACAAAATTAATATAATAATTTGTAATTATATGGAAAAGTTGTATTGCCTTCTACTCTCGTTATTATCAATCTGCCATTTGTAAACACTAGTGTCCCCTAATCTCAAAACAGAAATGGCTGCAAAGCAAATTTAAAAAAATTAGTCGGCTGAAAAAATTATGGTTTTAACTATACTTTACTCCACCATGCAATGCCTAAAGTGAGGGTTTTGTGTTTTTTTTTGCAACTCTATTACAATCAGAAAATCATTTCCACTCACTTATTCTAATCTTACATGTATTACAAAACTGATTACAACTGTAATTTTTCAGGATTGAAAAATCCTATCCTTACCTTTTTTTATCACTTTATTTCATTATTTTCATCCATCACCATTTTGATCTAGAGCTCAAAGCAACGAGGAAAAGTCCTGCTTCCTCATTTGTGCGGGAATAAATCAGATGCAAAGGCCAGGAATAACACATTTCAATTATTCAAAAGTTTCCTATACCCCTCCATCCCTCTTTGGGTCTCCTTTTTGCCTTTGGGAAGCCTGGGAGAGCCCCAAAGAGTAATGATAAAAAAAATTAATGCCAGATCACTGCTGATGGTCTTGGAAACATCATCCTGGGGACATTTTTGGCTTGTTCAAGACTCCCATCTATTCCCAAACTTCCCAAAGACTTCTCCAAGGCAAACAGGAGCTCTGGGGAGATCAGAATCGGAAAGGGAGTGATAGGAAGATTCTGATTAATTGGAACTGTTTATTTCCAATGACCAGATCTGGATCTCACACTGGTTTAACTATGCAAGCAGGATTTTGCTCACTATGTTTTAAGGAAATATTACACTTCAAAGCTGGAATGTATTACTTTGTGTTTATAAACTAATAAGCAATCCTATGTCAACTTTTGTAGCCCAATTATTTCATTTTGACCCGAGTGTCTTCAGTAAATTTTCACAGATCATCTTCAAAGCAGAAAGACAGTCAAACATTCTCTAAGTGGATTTTTCTAGTACAGTTGGCTCATTGGTTTCCAAAAATATTGTGCAGGGAAATGCTAAGTCAGCAATACAACCAGCATGCCAATTATCCAAAACGAAGTATGCCGTACTGCAGAAATCCCAACATCTTTTCACCAAACCTCATAACAATTATTGCTACAAAAGCTTAATCATAATTAATGTTAAATAGACTTTTAAGTAAGAATTGAAAAGTTGAGCCACTCAAATCTACATTATCAACGGACATACGTAAGTGGAGACCATAGGATATAAGTGACATTGTGCATCATCTAGCCCAAAATTTAAAATGTTCTAGTCCCAGTGATATTAATGGAACCCTTAAGCAAATAATAACGCATCTCCCATAGAAACCAATGGGACTTTAAAATGCTAAACATGATTTACGTGAAATATAGGGTGAAATTCAAGAGTAAGTGAATCAATGGAATTTGATTCCGTGGATTTTGGATTCACCAATTCCACAGATTCAGTGGGCTGGCTCTAGTTGCAACGCCCTACTGGATTCCTATCAAAGTGCTTCAAGTGTTACCGATCATTTTATATTCCATTAAGAGGGGACCTATTTTTATGACATGGTAAATGCCTTGGTGTTTTTTTTTCAATCAGCTGACCCATTCTTATCAAATGAAAACAGTGGATTCAAATTGGTAACTATATTACAATGCAATGGTAACATAAGGTAGTGCATTTTCATCCAAGCTAAAAGCAATAGGCTGTATCCACCACCTACCATCATAGCATGGAAAATGCTTGTCTGGTATCTAAAGTAAGGATGCAACCGCAGACATATGACATTACTTAACATGTCAGTATTTCTTGCATAGGAAGCAAACAGGAAATGTTCATTTTTCTTTACTAGGGTTCCCAGAATCCCAATGTACTAACAGTGGGATTCACCAAATTATATTTTTTTAAAAACAAACATTTCCAATCTCTAACAGGAGATTTCAAGGTTGCCAGAGAAGCTTGGAAAGGAATCATCAAGCCAAACTATACTAGCAGCACACATTATGTGCCTTCAGTGACTTCTCATTAGAGCATAATTACATGTGTGTATATAAGCATGTAAACTCTGAAGAGAAAATGGTGACACTGACCCACAGTAACTCTCAAAGCTGGCGAATGAAAACATGGCTGTTTTTTTTAGCAAAAGCTTCTGTTATGACCGGAATACTTGTACATTCACTTCTGTCAGGAGTTTACAATTAGGTATTACTTAAGTTTCATTGCACCGAACTTAAACCTGGAATAGAAAACACGCTAGGAGTTCCAACAGAAGCAGACAACCACTCACTTTATACAGGTTTCCATAAAGTAAAGCCTTAAAGCACATATACGCTTTCACTGTTTTAGGAAAAAAACACAACCCAAAGGTTCTTTTAAGTACTCTAGTTTGCTTTTCATCTTGCATCTACTACCCTACAAATATTCATGGTGAATTGAGAGTTGTATCATCAAACTATTCCTCGATTTTAAGCAAATCAATGTTTGTGTAAAGGCAGAAATAACAAGCACTTCATGTGCCATGGGAACTATTAACACAGTGAAAACTGAATTCCCATAAGATTACTAAATGCAAATATGCTTCTCCTAATACTGCACGAGCCTACTTATTTTAACAGACCCTCAACCAAACTAAGCAAAACTTAAAAATACACTAGCTTAATTTCCATTATGTTGTTTGTTAGTGGCACACTGTCAGGTATATAATTATATGGTTCTACATTTTCTTACAAGACATGCACTCACATTTCCACAGGGAAATATAAGTTCGCTAATTCAAAGTTTCCCCTCTTTCCAGTGTAACAGTTTGACAGAATACTTACATGTTTAAAGTAGATACAGAGTGATTATTGTCACTATATACAAAATGCCACCTTCCTATTCATGCCCCAAAAGTGCTCTTTAAATTTTATCAGCTATAGTTGAAAAGTTCAATTTTAATCTTGACCAAAAGAACCAGCAGTCATTTTCTTTTGTCATACAGACATCTCTGTGGTATATGTGTGTGTTTTTGTTTTTGATTTTTTTACTGAGGAGGCTGAAATCCATTTAGATACTCTGACTGTCCCAGCTGGTAAGTTGTGTTTCCACCACAGTCCACATACTGGTATCGCTCTTGAGATATTTGTTCTGAACGGCCAAAGTAGGAAGTAGTCACAGTTACTCTTCAAGCAAAAGAAAGAAAAATACCCAGTTTATAAATTATACATTATACATTTGTGTTTGGAAAGGAAAAAACTTTCTACAAACTTTCTACAAATTCATAATATGTTTTTAAGATGCATATACCATATTTTTCACTCTATAAGATGCACTCCCCCCCCCAACAGTAAGGAGAAATGTCTGTGCGTCTTATAGGGCAAATACACCCCCCGTCGAGAGTCTCCAGAGCAGGTGATGTGGAGGCCTCTGGACTGGTGCAGGTCCTAGCCCCAGCAGCAGCCCTAGCGGAGGCTTCCCAAATCAGCTGTTTTTTTTAAAAAATTGCCTTGCATGATTGATTTTTTTCCCATAGAATAGAAGATGGAGAATAAACAAACCAACCAGAGACCATAGAGATGAGAAACGGGCTAGAGAGTAGCCACCCACCATTATGACCACAGGCATAGAGCTACTATTCAAGATTGGCCGAATGTGAATCCAGGGGAGCTCTCCCATTTAGCCTCTCTTGAAGAGCAGCTCTATGGTCATCATGATGGGTGGTTACTTTATATCCCATTCGTCATCTCTATGGTCTCTGATAGGGCTGTTTACTCTCCATCTTCTATTCTATGGAATAACTCAATCATGCAAGGTATTTTTTTAAAAACAGCTGGGATGGGAAGGCTCTGCTGGGACTGCAGGTCCGGAGGCCTCTGCAAGGGCTGCAGGCTTCCCAGCATGGAGATCCAGACCGAGGAGGACACTTGTCTTTGCATTTTACTCTTCAGCCAAGCTGCTCCAGGCCTCCCAAGATCAGCATGGCTGGAGAGTAAACTGGGGCTGGAGATGTACCAGGACCACAGTATGCATGTGTTAATAGTTTTTCCACACATGCATAACTCTAAAACTAGGTGTGTCTTTTGATCCAGTGTGTCTTATGGAAAAATACGGTATTTGATTCACAGATATAAAAAGGAACTATCGTACTGTCATATAAAAGCTGAGCATTACTGGAGCATCTATATAAGACACAGGTTGAAAGAAATTTTAGAGAACAGAACAAGAACAGTCAAAATCTAGACCTGCGTTTTAGACCAGAAAATGTTTGGAGTCGAATTCCCTTCCTTTCTGACCTCCCCCTTGTACTATATCTCCAAGTGATACTGGGACATTGTTAGAGAATGAAACAACAGGGCAATGCTTAGTCTTCTGTGAGTCTGGGAGGAGGTTTCGTGCAAGGGTGAGGAGGGCCAGTGGCTGTACATGCAGAAACACATACATATAAGCATCTTTTCTGCCGCATGTCAGGGTGACGTAAATGTCAGAATCAATATAAGGCATAAGGAGGCACAAGCCGGAATGTCTTCCCATTCATACAGTTATTGTTGGTTATCTTAGCGTCGCCATTGTTCTCTCCAGATAAACGTTATTACTAATGATAAGTTACTGCCCAATCAATTCTGATTTATGGCAACCTTTCCAGCATTATCTGAGTACCAAGACCTTGAAATGCTATATAGACTATTCTTTTCTTCTGAGGGTGCTCTGGGATTGTGGAGCTTGCCCAAAGCTTACACAGGCTGGCTCTTCTAATACAAGGCACAGTGCAGAATCAAATACCCTATAGCCATGAGATTCATCTCTTTGAATGATCTAAACAGGCATATAAACTACCAAAGCTAATAAATCAAGAGCAACAAAACATGGAAACAGGGCAAGAAGAACATTAAATAAAGGGAGGTTGGTTATAGTAAAGGAACAGTTTGCAAAGAAAATTCATAAATGAGAATACAATACTTACTGCATCATGACTACTATGTTATGCACTTTGATAGAGATTAGGGTACAAAAATCACTGTAAGAAGGAAAGCAGCATTAGCGTACTCTATATAGTTAAAATCAAGCAAACATGCCAATTTTATCTGTAGAGAAATTCTGCTCTGCTCAATTTCAAATGCACTTAACTAAAAGGAGATTTAAAAATAAATCTGGATAATATTGGAAATGAGATAACTGTCTCAGCCAGTGCTTAGAAGTACTGTATAAGTTTTGGCTTTTCTCCTTTCTTCTCTGCCAGAAAACAGGGTGTTGAGTTGAACCTGAGGGAGCTTCAGGCTGAAGCCTTATCTCCTTCCATCTATTCTTCCAATACAATAGGAGACAGTGCCTCCTTTTTCAGTAAGCCACAGTTTAGTGCTGCCCAAATATCCTAGTCAACAAATGCTGAGCATAAAGCAACACCTCAATCAAGTTTGCCATGTGCCCATTCACAGGGTCAGTCATGGTACCTATGGGAGCCACTCACATGA
Source organism: Phrynocephalus guinanensis (assembly GCA_037367245.1). Lineage (NCBI taxonomy): Eukaryota > Metazoa > Chordata > Lepidosauria > Squamata > Agamidae > Phrynocephalus > Phrynocephalus guinanensis. Next base: position 38,435,397 of record CM074742.1, read on the forward strand.
TTGCTGTTGCACTCAATATTTCCTAGATATAATATCAGATTTTTTGCCTAAACTCTAGACTGTGGCCAGTCTCAGCTGTGGTTTAGTGAGTCTGGCCAACTGAAAACACCACTCCTTTGAGTTAGCAATCATTAAGATCAGATGCAGTTTATCTAGTTCCAAGACACAATAGGAGTCTGTGTTTTGTTTTCTTTTAAAGATGCAAACGATTCCAGCTTCCTCCCTATGACTGTACTTGGGACAGGGGAAATGTGAAGGCTTAACCTTGGCCCTGGTTCTTTCACTAATGTTGAACCAATGAGAGATATGACAGTCTATCAATTAGAGATACACCTGAAGAGGAATCCAGCCATGGAATAATGAAGGTTTCAGTTATATCCTGGATACTCTATGGTGTTAGGGGTTAAAACAGGCCAATTCCTCTGACAGACAGAGGAATTGGCCTGTTTTAACCCCTAACACCACAGAGCAGCGTTGGCGAACCTATGGCACGGGTGCCAAAGGTGGCACTCGGAGCCCTTTCTGTGGGTACTCAACATCGCCCCTTCACAGCCACCTATATTCAGGTTAAATTGCCACATTGGCACTTTGTGAAAAATTAGTGGGTTTTGAATCACAGTTTGGGGCACTCGGTCTCTAAAATGTTCACCATCACTGCCATAGAGTATCCAGGATATAAGTATACAAGTCAGAACAAAGCATGCCAAGAGATTTGAGTCTCCTTCTTACGCTACAGTCCCTTCCCGAGCAAAACAGCAATACCTTGCTTATGTTCAGGCTGACCACTAACCCTGATCAGAAGCTCTTTAGCATTGTGTAAGGGGAGGGCAGATTGCAGAAGTGCAGGACAGAAACAAAGATGCCATGCCCAGTCCCCCTGAGAGTTCAATGGGCCTACTCTTAATGGGACTAGCAACTTCATTCACCCCTCCAATTCAGTGCTTGGACTATGCTGTAATAGGTTGCTCCTGTGTTACAAAGAAGAAAAGGAAGCCACTTACAACATGTAACTCATTTCATCTTGTATAACTGTGGGCACCATATAGTCAATCTGGGGGGGGAAAAACAAAGCAGAATAGCAACATTCAGGATAAAAGCCTGGGACGCTGAAACAAAAGAAAGGCACATCTCACATGACAAAAAAAAAGCTTCTTGTACCTGTTTCATATCCAATGGGCCAATGTGGGTGTTATTGTTCAGTCGTGCTTTCCCAATAACAGTCTTTGAAAACTGTACCTGGGCTGTAATGTTTTCAACCTCAACAGAATAATAATTGTTGTTTGTTATATTCAAGGTGTTCTGTAGAAGACAGTTCAGAATGCTCAATTAAAAGAGAGCAGCAGCATTAGAGATACCTTTATAATGCACAAAACATCCAAGAAGAAGCCTATTGAACAATGGTCTTACCGTAATATTTAAATATATTATGCGCCTCTGGGCTTCATAACTGACATATACTGACTTGACTCCGATGTATTCCACATCAATAGATCGAGGAAATAAGAAAAATACTGCCAGCCCAGAAAGTAGCAAACAAACAGCTACAGAAGCAGTCACATAAAGTTTTCTGTAGAAGAGATGAGACAAGTTATCATGGCATATTCTTTCTCAAAATCCATATACTAGCCTTTATCTGCTCTGTATTAATTTTATGTTTTTAAAAAGGTATACTACTTAATTGCCTATAATATTTAAATATCTCTTCATATACCGTACATATATAAAAGAATCTGTAAATACGTTGAAAACTTCTTCCAAGAAGCTCTAAGGTTGTATATTGGTATCCAGTATCAGTCAAACTGTGACCTTCTTCCCCTTCTCACTCTGCAGCATCTTCCCCGCTGGATTTAAAATTTTGCTCTAGAGCAGGCATGTCCAAACTTCAGCCCTCCAGATGTTTGGACTGCAACTCCCACAGTCCTTTGTCATTGGCAATCTAAGCTTAGAATTCTGGGAATTGTGGTCCAAAACATCAGGAGGGATGAAGTTTGGACATGCCTGCTCTAGAGGGTTTCCCAGCAAACAATAGCAAGTCTTTCATGCTGTGTAGGGCAGTGTTTTTCAACCACTGTTCCGCGGCACACTAGTGTGCCACGAGATGTTGCCTGGTTTGCCGTTGAAAAATTGTTAAGAGAGAGGTGGGGGATGAACATAACATCATAAAATATGCTTATATACTGCATGTGGAGCAGGTCGGGAGGTGGAGCCACGCATGGTCCTGCCCTCCCTTTTCTGCCCTGACCCCGGGCACGTTCCTTCCAGCAGACCGCACGGCGGTGAAGTTGCAAAAAAAGTTGTGCCAAGGGCGCGCGGTGTCGGCGCCTCCTTTTGCAAAGCGTCCCGCACAGCCTCGCCACCGAGGCGCTTGCAACCTGCTCCTTGCGGCTCCAGCAACCTGTAGCAACTGCTTGCAGGCCGACGGCGATGCGGACCGTTGCTTTGGGACCCCTCGCAAGAGGTCCCGAAGAGGAGTTGACTTTCCCGCCCTCCGGCCCCACTCTTCGACCACCTACACCTTCCTCCCCCACGCTAACCCAATTCCCTCCTTTCCTGGCTAAGGCAGCCGATCCCCCGGGGACGCAATGCCTAACGAGTCCTCTTTCAACAAGCTGTCGGCTCCCTCGGAGCCTAACGGCCAAGGAGGGGGTAAGATGGGCCCTTTTGGAAAGTCCGCCAGCCTGGCCGCTGCTGCAGGGGCGGGAAGTCACACGACCAGCTTAGCCCAAAGCCCGGTGGCGGCGGCGGCGGCTAGTGCCTCCGGTGCCGCCGCCGCCACGTCGGGGAACAAGTCCCCGCGGCTCCCCAAATGCGCGTGGTGTCGGAACCACGGCTATTCCTCGCCCCTGAAAGGGCACAAGCGGTTCTGCATGTGGAGGGATTGCCAGTGCAAAAAATGCAGCTTGATCGCCGAGAGGCAGAGGGTGATGGCCGCCCAGGTGAGCCACCAAAAAGTGGAAGCAAACGGGTGCAAAGTAGCGGGTGCGAAACAGCCCTGGGGGGGGCGGCGAGAGGTAGGGACCCTTCCAACCTCCCCCCCTCTCGATTCTAGATTGCTTCGTGAAGGTCAGTGCCTTTCTTTGTTTATTTGATTCCTATTCAAGAGAATTACTTTATATATAGTCAATATAGGCACAGAGTTAAATTTTTTAACATTTTCTAATGGTGGTGTGCATCGTGATTTTTTTCATGAAACAAGTGTGCCTTTGCCCAAAAAAGGTTGAAAAACACTGGTGTAGGGTATGTGGTTTGTAGAGGTGAGTGAGTTCACTGATTCTGGAAGAAGCAAAGCAAAGTGTTCTGCTTATATACCACCCGATACCACTTCAAGTAGTCTCTGGGTGGTTTACAGTTTAATTATAGTATGCAGGCTATTTATTTATTTATTTATTTATTTATTTATTTATTTATTTATTTATTTATTAGTCTTGTATCCCGCCCATCTTCCCTACACATTGCCCCCCCCAGCAAGCTGGGTACTCATTTTACCAACCTCAGAAGGGTGGAAGGCTGAGTCAACCATGAGCCTGCTACCTGAGACTGAACCCCAGGTCATAAGCACATTTTTAGCTGCAATACAGGCATTTAACCACTGTGCCACAAGGCCCATTGGCTAACACCTTCTCCATTCATCTACTCTAATCCACGTTGGCCTGCCACTCTATCTCCTGGTAAGTATGGGAGCAGAGAAATGTGATTTCCACCAAGAGCCTTTAGACCTAGATCTCCAAGATGAGGCGAAAGGGAGTGGACATTTAAAATGATTCAGTTCTTTCTCCGTCAGGGCAATTTCTGTATAGTCATTTGAGCCATCCACAGAATTGTGAGACTGAATTTAAACTGCAGATCCCGTGGCCACAAGTTCTGGACTTTCCTGTTTCTTTCTCTCATTCCTTCCTCTCTGCACCATTCATCTGATGAAGAATTCTGGAAAACCTATAGCTGTACCATAAAGTGCCTAAAACAGGTTGTGCAAATCTTGAAATCCTGGGGATTCAAAATGCTAAAAAAGGCTATTATTTCTTAGCATTTTGAATGCCCAGGATTTCAAGATTTGCACAACCTGTTTTAGGCACTTTATGGTACAGCACTTTAGATATTTTAGGATTTAAACTACAGTATCACATTGTAGTAGGAAGAACAAGATGGGTATGAACAAGAGAGACATTATTAAGGGATATGGTCTGAGGTTTTCCATGGTTTTTCTGAGTATGTCTATTAGGCCTCTTAAGGCTTCACCTTCACCCAAAGTACTCCTACTCCCAAACTCAGCCAAAGAAACAACAATACTACTACAGTGGACCCTTGCATAACAAAGAAGCTCGTATAACATAAAATTTGTACAACATAAATTTTTTTGGAGATAGGGGAAATTTGCTTAACATCATCGCCTATGGGGAAAATCCGTACAACATAAAAATGGGATCACTCCGTTTTCAATGCATTCCTATGGGAATCTGTTTAAAGGAAATTTTGCTTAACATAATTTCATTTGGAACGAATTAATTCCTTTATACAAGGTACCACTGTATTTATAAAGCGTCATGCTGTTTTTATAAAATTTAATGTAATTTATTAATACTACCCTTTCACATTCTTACACGAAACTTACGTTCGTCTGGGTCTCAGTCTCTGATCACTGTATGGAATCAGGGCAACAAGCTGGTTTTCCTGTCCTAGAAATAGAAATAGACTTTTTCAGGATCATTCATTCATTCATTCCATTTCAATTCTATGATGCTTTTCTCCCAATTAGAGGATTTGAGCAGCTCACAAATCTTGTGATTTCTATACTTGTCCACCTGTGCTACTGGAAATCTTGAAACATATGCTATTCACAGAAGCTACAGAAATTAGGGTTTATCATAACATTTGAATGGAAGTGTCTTGTTAATTGCATGTATACCCATAAATATACTTTTAAATTGCTTTGAAGTTAGATTTACAACAAGTTTAACAAGTCACACATTCATCTTGGTAGCAAGTATAAAAAAGAAACAGCACTATAGCTTCTAAGTCACAATTGTATTCTTTTAAAAAAAACTATTTGGCTTTCTAATCATATATGGTGACTAAAATGAAAACAAAAAACTCTAATAGCACAGTATGAACAAACTCAAGGAAATGAAGCTAAAGTATATGTCTTTCACAAATATTCTAAAATGCAGATTAGAACATAAAAAATAAAATAGCATCAATGTACTTATTCTATACACATTCATTTAATAACGTGTATTCTTTTAATAATTAGCTGATCCATAAAGAGAAAGATATAACATATTCAGAAGCATGGCTACAAATTAATTTATTAATCCATTTAGACATACCACGTGGGATTCTACCTGTCCCCTGGCAAGTGGGACATGTGACACTATCTCTTCCTGTGAATTCAACATATGGAAATTGCGACACGTCTCCATTCCTTCCATCTTCACTGTGACATTCAGAGTGAATTAATCCATTCCTCATGCTGTCTGATGAGGAAATCCCATCGTCTTTAGACATATGTAAAGGCACTGAGAGAGACTTCCCCATATCTGCTGGCAGGAAAAGTTAAAAAATAGAATTTAGAGTCTAAATTCATGGTCTAAATTTTAGACCATGAAGGCATTCATTATAGCAGGGTTTGGATGCTATACTAGGAATTAATTATAATTATTCTAAAAACAGAACTTCCAGTATCAAGACTCGGCTGTTGTAACACTCTAAAGCAAGACATTTAAGCTCTAGATAGCTAATTGTAAACTGGCCTCCAGGTGACCAACACAACTTAAATAGATAGCAAATTCACAGAACCTCTGCATCAGAATCTAACATCAGGAATAATGTTGAAATGAGTTTCACTGAATATATACACATACAGGACTATATCTCCAAGGGGAGGGGGAGTCAATTCAGTTACAGTATTTTACAACAGGGCTGTCCAACTTTGAGCAGCCCACGGTCTACTTTTTTCTCCCCAAGGGCCATGTGGTCTACTTACAGAACAGCGCGTGGTAGCCTGGTTTGGCCCTTCTTCCCCTCTTCCTCCGTTGTTGCTGTGGTGCCCTCAGTCCCCTGGGGAGAAAAAGGCAGTGCCCCTCTGCTGCCTGGTGGCTGATCTGTCCACTCCCCAGCGGCACCCAGGGCTTCCAGAGAAGGAAGCATGTCGTGGCCCCAGCAGCAGTGAATACACAGAAGGCTGCCTAGCTAAGCGGGGCTGAGCCCTGGGGCGCTTTCACCCCCATCCAGGAGGAGGTGGGGCTCGCGACCCCCACTCCCTGTTGCAACTTCCCCAGGCATTCTGGGTAGAGGGAAGGGCAAGAGGTTTTGCTCAGGTGTCACGTGTTCAGTGCCCATGTGCGAAGTGCAAGCACACATGCCCTATGCCGAGCTGGGGCCTTTTGCAGGCATCTCTGGCAAAAGGGGGGGGGGAAATGCCCTCGCCTGCTGCAGCTTGGACGGACATGTCTCCTCTCCTCCCACCCTCCCCCCCCCCCCACTGTGCACATTGCCACGTTCTTTAAAGCTCTTGGACGAGCACGGAGCCGTGGCACTGTTGCAGGTTCCGGACAGAAGGTGGTGAAGGACAGCCCAGCCAAGCCCCGCACATTCCCCGCCGGCTCTGCGCTGTGATCCATGATGAACGCCTGCCTGACCACCCGCCTGCCAGGCGCTCTTGTGGCAGCTCATCCTCCATGTCTGCTCAGGCCAGCCGGAGCCTTACTCTTCCTCCTCCATTGTTGCTGAAGATTGGGAGGCTGGTGGAGACCTGGCGGGCTACTGCCAACAGCCCCACGGGCTACCAGTCGTTCTACAACAATTATAACCACAAATATACTGACCTATTGTGATGGAATGGATGTCCTCATGAATATTTAATGTTCTGTTTTGACTACGCAATGGCAAAGCTCATGGGCAGGGTTGGTGATGATATTTAAAGGGATGTACGTGTGAATGTATTTTTGGCAACACCTGGCATGATAAAGTTCCACATAGAGTAGTCCTGGAAGAGCTGGGATTTCTAGCATGTATATATTATTGAAGCAGCGACATCTACGCTGGCTTGGACATGTCATGAGAATGGCTGATGGTCGGATTCTGAAAGATCTTTTGAATGGAGAATTAGTGCAGGGAAAGTGCCCCAGAGGGAGAACACAGCTGCCATATAAGAATATCTGCAAGAGGGATCTGAAGGCCTTGGGAATGGACCTTAACAGATGGGAAACCTTGACCTCCAATTGTTCAGCCTGGAGGAAAAAGTTACAACATGGCCTTCTACAATTCAAAGGGACACTTGTTCAACAGGCTGAAGAAAAGAGGCAGTCCCCAAAACAGCTAAATCTGGGGAGCTGGGAAAGGGACAGACTGTACCTGTCCTCAGTGTGGAAGGGATTATATCTCTCAAATTTGCCTTTTTAGCCACACTAGATGTAGCTTTAGGACTTCTATAAAGAGAATGATACCATAGTCTCTCGAGACTGAAGGATGCCTATGATGATGATGATGATGATGATGATGATGATGATGATGATGATGATGATGATGATGATGTACATGCAATTGGCAGTTGTTCCATGTCAGTTACACTTGCTCTAAGGTTGTTCTAGGGTCTGAAGCTCAACATTAAAAAAGTAAGATCATGGCCACTGGTCCCATCGCCTTCTGGCAAACAGAAGGGGAAGAAATGGAGGAAATGACAGAGTTCATTTTCTTGGGTTCCTTAATAACTGCAGATGGTGACTGCAACCCCGAAATTAAAAGACGCTTGCTTCTTGGGAGAAAAGCGATGACAAACCTAGGCAGCATCTTAAAAAGAAGACACACTACTTTGCTGTGTCAAAGTTGTGGTTTTTCCAGTAGTCAAAGCTGTGGTTTTCCAGTAGTGATATATGGAAGTGAAAGCTGGACTATAAAGAAGGCTGATCGCCGCAGAATTGAAACTTTTGAGCTGTGGTGCTGGAGGAGACTCTTGAGAGTCCCCTGGAATGCAAGGAGATCAAACCTATCTATCATGAAATAAATCAACCCTGAATGTTCACTGGAAGGATAGATTTTGAAGCTGAGGCTCCAATACTTTGGCCACCTCATGAGGACAGAGGAGTCCTCGGAAAAGTCCCTGATGTTGGGAAAGATTGGAGGCAAAAGGAAAAGGGGACAGCAGAGAATGAGATGGTTTGGACAGTGCCATCAATGCAAGCAACATGGATTTGACCAAACTCTGGGAGGTAGTGGAAGACAGGAAGGCCTGGCGTACTCTGGTCCATGGGGTCACGAAGAGCTGGGCATGACTGAATGAATGAACAACAACAAAATTTAGTAAGTCACTTATAATTAGGGCATCCTTTCCCCCTCTTTCTCTCTAGATTTCCCCCCTTAACTACAAACTGTCTGAAGAAAATAGAACCGTTGGCTGTGTTTTGTCATTAAATATCAGAAAAAGAAAATTACTATATCTCCCACAAAGTACTAGGTTTCTCAGGAAACACTGAAAAGTTTCTGTATGTGAGGCAGACCTGGAAGACAGGCCCTGTTCCAGGTAAGTGAAATGTAGATATGTGTCTGTGGGCAAGAATTCCCAGAATTCTGCCAGGAGGAACAATTCTGGAAGTTGGGAGTCCCAAACAATAAATGTCACACCTCTAGTACAGTACTTCCTACTCACTAGACATTCATGAAGTGAACACATGCAAGTGTGATATTTATTTATTTATTTATTTATTTACTGTATACAACTTATATGCCACCCACTACCCAAAGGTCTCTTTTTCACTGCTACTGGATAATTAAAAAAGGGTGCTGTAACAGTTAGATGCAGACTCCAGAACCAAAGCAAACCATCATGCAATTATCTATTATTTTAGGCCATTTCTTCCTCATATTTCCAGAACAGGAAAGGGATCAAGATATCTCAAGAATAACTAGTTAAGCTCTGCTGGTGATATATTTCTTATTTCTAAACCAAGGTAGACTATTCCATTTATAGACACATGTTGCCTTCCATCCCTTTACTATGAAAAGAATTTCCGAGAAACTTTTTTGGGGACCAGGGATATGTTACTTGGATTGTTTGGTTAACTCCCAGAATTATCCAGGAATTCCCCATGCAGTTTTCTGGGAGTTCCAGCCCACAGACCCAAACGTACATACAGTACTATGTTTTGCTTCCCTGAAGCAGGGCCTGTCTCAAGTCTAATTCCTGTTGGTAACACACAAAGCTAGAAGCTGCTGAAGTGTTCTCTGGATGCTGTAGTTCTTTGGGAGCCACCCTCAATAGATCCTAAAGGGCAGTGAGACTACAACTCCCAGAAACCACCTAGTGGTTTCTGGCCACCTAGTTGTAGTTTTAGATGATATTACTCTGTGTCATTAAGTCAGAACTGACTTACAGCAACCCTAAAAGGGTTTTCAAGGTAAATAAATTAAGGAGTAGCTTTACCAGTTTCACTCTCCCAATGTTTCCATGGCTGAGAAGAGATTTGAACCCTGGTCTCCAAGATCCGACCTAGTCCATCACTCTACAAACTACACCGCACTGGTTACCGTTGTTAAAAGATGTTTTTAAACACACACAGAAAAACACAAACACGTATGTTGAAATATAGTGTGTGCAGGGGTTTAAAACTTTTTAACAGTGATCTCAAGATTTTCAGAAAAGATGCTGTATTTATTTAACACCACAAACCAATGCATGTACCACATTTTATGAGGCAAACATTGTATACAGTATTTATTTTGTTTTGTTTTTTAATACATTCTATCTTTTGTTAGGTTAACACTGAATTGTAGAGACTGAAACAGGAAGCCTGTATCACCTAATTTTAGGTTGAATAGGACTGTTTTAAATGCCTGAATTATTCCTTACATTTAACCTGTTTGCTTTTTATTGTGTTTGGATACATTGATTATTTTGCACTTCCTGGGTGAAATGTATAGGGAGAACTAGTACTGTATTTTTAAATACAGAATGAGTTCTGTCAGATAGTGAAAGCATCTTAGACCCCTTTGTTATGGTGGTATCCTGCCTATATTAATCTATTACTACCATATTACTTCATCTTGACTGCTCACTGAGGGGAAGCCCCAACACAAAATATTCTACCAACACATAGTATCTACCAAATAGGCCTGCTTCTAGGTCAAGGTTTGGGAACTCTTGGTATCAATATGCTGTTATCACACTGAGTACTATAGGCACAGTGCCAGCTATGATGTTATGACTTATCTTGAAAGACAAACATTGCAGTGAAAGTAGAATTATGGAGCACCACATTAGGTGTCTCATGCAGTCAGAATCAGGTCCCCTAGGTCTGTTACTGGAGCAGACAACCTTGTGCCTCCAGACTTTTCAGATGCCAGCTCTGAAAAAGTCACCCAACAATGCCAATAATTAGGGATTCTGGGAACTGTAGTTGAATAATCTGGAAGACATACAGTTACTCATCTCAGTTATAGGACTGTTGTCTTGTTGGTGATTAATACACTGTGGAGTGAGCCAGCATCTTGGTCTGGGTCATGATATAGTTGCCCCCAGCCCATTTACCAGTTCATATGCTGCGGTCCCGGTATATCACAGGATTGCAGTATATAAAGGCAAGGCCCCCTGGAGTAAGCTGCATCGGCCTGTTTGAGGCCTCCTGCACTTACCTCAGGCCTGGCACTGCCTCAAACGGGCCTCCAACAGGTCCAGGAAGCCGGTCACAGACTCATTCGGGGCAGCGCCAGGCCTCCTAAATGTAGGAGGGCCCCAGATAGCACCCCCCCCCAGTCCCGACCCGAACCAGCATCTGCATATTGTGGATTTTCAAATATCGCCGGTCGGGTCGGGTCCGTAACCTCTGCAATAGGCGGAGGGTTACTTTAGTCTGTTTTTTAACTATCACTTTGCAAGTATTAAACTATAGTAATGTCATTTTAGTTTGACAGGATAAAAATGCCTGCAGTCTTCAAACATCAAGAGCTGGGAATCTTTATACTCCAGATATTTTGGACTCTGGAGTATTGGTTGTGCTGCTTGAAGTATTTAAGAAATGAATCCCAAGACATCTGGAGAAGCAAAGGTTGGCCATTCCCAATCTACCCTTATATTTGGGAATCAGCTACACTGAATACAGTGTCAGTTCCCCCTGAGGAAGTATACATAAGTTTGGGCTTCACCTCTTCAGTACCACTCTGCTTGCTTATCAATCCTTATAGCAAACTTGATAATGTTTTGCAATCCATAGGGTGGTAAAACAGGACCAACACTCAGACAAGGTACACCTACACACCTATTTATCTTCATCTCTACTCCCAGGGGAGGGAGAGGTAGTCCAAAAGGTGAATAAATTAATGAGGCATGGAATTAAGGGTGCAGGAAGCTACCAGTTACCAAGTCATCCTCCAAACCCACTCATTGTAGCCATTCAGTCAAGAAGGCTGTATGACAGTTGCTCTAAAGAACCTTCTACCCTCCAGATGTTTTAAACCACAACTCCCACAGTCCTTTATCTTTGGCAATATAGGCTTGGGATTCTGGGAGTGGCAGTCCAAAGCATCTGAAGGGCCAAAGGTTCCCCACCCTTTCTCTAAGTCTTACCCACACAAGTGATCCTAACTATTGTGCAGCAATTTGGTTACAATTATGGTTTCAGAAGAAATGCATTGAATCACTTACAGGCCTCCTTTTCCTTTTAGAAACTGTCACATTTGTCTTAAATGTCAGAAAATTAAAACAAGATTTGAAATAACAAAATGCTACAACAAAATCTACATGCAGATGTATTTGCACACCTAAGTAAATACCATAACTGCATTATGCTTATTTGCACCCCATAATAGCTATATAACAATTATTAGGGGTACAATAAATGTAACATAACCTCGTAGGCACAAGAAAGAGACGTCATCAGCATGCCAAATATATGCAGGTCTGAAATTCAACATCCTGTATACAAAACATATTTCTGGGCAATATCTCTTTAAAAGGCCCCAAGTGTTCTTGTTGCGCATGGAAAATCCACAAAAGCAAATAAGCAATGGATACTGCTAGATCTGAGAACGGAAAGGAACGAGAACAGGAGCAAAGATTGGGGTAGTAATCACTGGAGAATGGGAAGAAAGGGAAGGCAACGTCAGGCCTAGGATATTAAAAGGTCCTAAATGGCAGGAAATAACTTCCCTCCCTTTGACACACATCGCGATCCTATCAACGTTTTCGCAGAAGTCCTACTGTGTCCAAAGGGGAATTACCCCCTCCCCATTAGGGGACAGTGAATCGCAGCAACAATTAGAATAAATTCCACCTTCTTTCAGGAGTGTGGGGGGGGAAGGTTTACGTATTATCCCCTCGCCCAAGCGACACCCGGTGAAAGCTACCCTGTGTACGCTGCTACCCCACACATCACAACTCATTCGATCCATATATGTTCTTCGCAAAACCTTCTCCTTCCAAGGTTATATATAGAGAATTGCACAATTCTTTGCACAAAACCCCAGCCATTGCGTGAGCACGTCGTACACATCCTGCCTCTCACCACCACTACCAACAACAACCCATCCGTTTGGGGAGGGGGGGGGAGGGCTGTTTGCAAAAGACACTCTCCTCCTCTTGTCACCACGACCACCAGGACACCCCCCTCCCCCCCAACCTCTTCCAAAAACTCACCGGCTGTGCGACGAAGCCAAAGGTGTCGGCCACTTTTGAAGCGGAAAAACGCGGCTGTTTTGACTTCTTGGGTCTCCACGGCTCAGCAACAGCAGCTGCCTAGCAGGGTTTACGGCCGAATACAGCTGAGCATGCGCAGTAGCAGGTTCCGAAGCCGGGAGCCCTTTCTTTCTTTGCCCTCACATTGACCTGGAATTCCTTCTCGGATGGAAAGGGAAGGCGAAGAATCGTCTAGGGTGGTGGGATCTGGTAAATCGCATTAACCAAGCTCTCTCTCTCTCTCTCTCTCTCTCTCTCTCTCTCTCTCTCTCTCTCTCTGTGTGTGTGTGTGTGTGTGTGTGTGTGTGTGTGTGTGTATGTGTGTGTTTATGGCGTGGAGCGAGGGCAGGGCAGTGTTGTTTATCATTTAAAACGACAGTGATCTAGTCAAGTCCTGGCACGGAGAGAGCATGCTCCGTTTCTCCCATTGTTGTGACTGCCCTCACCTTGCCTTGCCTGGATGCTCTTGGGAAGGACTTGCGGTGGAGTAAAGTACACTACTGTACAGTGGACCCTTGCATAACGCACGGTTTGTGTAACATAAATCTGTACAACATGAAAAATTCTGGAGATAGGGGAAATATGCTTATCAGAATCTTCTATGGGGCGAATCCATACAACACAAAAATATTTGTGATTAGGGATTACTCTGTTTCAATGCATTCCTATGGGAAATTTGTATAAAGGAAAATTTGCTTAACAGAATTTCATTTGGAACAAATTAATTCCTTTGTACAAGGTACCACTATACTGTATTTGAGCAGGGATTTAGTAATCTCAGTGCAGAAGGATCGTCAGTACGTTGCATTTCAGCCACTGTCTTAAAAGAAGTCTTGGAAAGGCTGCAATGGAGGGATTAGAAAAGTTCATCAAGTGTCAGGATGTGTCCCTGGCGACGAAGACCACCCACACTCTTGTATTTCTGATCACCACATATGGGTGTGAAAGCGACATTGAAGAATGCTGACCGGCGGCTGCGGCGGAGGGTTTGTATGGAATAAAAGAGCTTTGTAGATACCCTGGGCTGACAAACAGTTGAACATCGAGCCAAAACTATCTCTGAAGGGGAAAATGTGGAAACAGAGGCTCTCCTACGTCAAGCACATCATATGAAGGCAGGAAGACGAATACAGTAATTATGGGACGGATTGAAGTCAACAGGAAAAGAGGAAGACCAAATTATGGGACGGATTGATATCCTAAATGAAGCCACGGACTTGAGTTGGCAAGAGCTGCGCAGGGCTTTTTGAGGACAGGACATTTTGGAAATGGCTGTTTCATGGGGTAACAATGTGTTAGGGGCAACTTGATGGTACATTGCAACAACAATCTTAAAACCATTGTTCTTTAATTTTTCTTATTTATTTTTCTGATGCCCTCTCTAGGTAGCAGGCAAGCAGAATCTTGGCTGTCTTGTGAAAAGGGATGACATTTCTTCATTTGTATGCTGAATCTTAGCATACACTGTATAGTATGGAAAGCAGAAGTCCATGGCCAACTTTGCCCCTCTTCCTTTCCTCTCTGTATGCGTGTATGTCAGTCAGTCAGTCTGTCTGTCCATTTCTGCAGACATTTTTTTTTCATAATCAGGTTGCCAATCTCCAGGAAGCCAGAATGAGTCAAATATCATAGTAGCCATAAGAACTAGAACTAGAACTAGGGGGCACGCCACGAAACTTTTGGCTGCTATATCTCAAACAAATAAGAGAAAGAACTTTTTCACCCAGAGGATCACTGGTCTATGGAATTCCCTGCCAGAAGAAGGTGACATCTGTCAGCCTTGACAGCTTTTAGAAAGGATTAGACAAGTTCACGGAGAACAAGGGTATCCATGGCTATCATTATGGATGCCTAAGGACAATCTCTGGGTTGGAGAGTTAGGCAGGATATCTCTCAGTGCCATTTGCAGGGAATTGTACGCAGGTGAAGACATCTGCTTGGGAATACCCTGAAGCAAATGGTGAGCCAGTGTGTGAGATAGAATGCTGGACTGGATGGGCTGTGAACTGTTCCAGCAAGGCTGTTCTTATATTCTTATAAGTCAGAACTGACTTAACAGCACATCCTTATTATTATTATTTATTCTGCCCCCATAGTGCTGCCTAGATGCCCTAATAAGCATATCCGTTCTCGCCTGATTTCGGAAGCTAAGCAGGGTCAGGCCTAGTTAGTACTTGGATGGGAGACCACCAGGGAATACCAAGTGCTGTAGGAACCAGGAGTAGGAACTGTCAAACCACTCCAGTATCCCTGCGAAGAAAACACAATGGACATGGAGTCACGAAGAGTCGGTCACAGCTATAACGACACAACTGCCCCCCCATCTTGCTTCTAAATAAAATGTAAGGAAATTAGTAGCTAACAATATAAAAAGAGAGATTAACTGAGTTATACCACCTCCTAACAAAGATGGAGATGCGCTGTAAAAAGGGGGAGAATGTGGTGTAATGTTATAGTATTGAGCTGTGGCTGGAGATACCTAGATATAACAGTCAAACAAATAAGAATAACAATGATACTTTGGATCCTGAGCTATCTTACAGGACTGTTGGGAGGATGAAAAGCAGGGCAGGATATAAATCAAATCCAGTCTGAATGGTCATCTCAGCCTTTGGCCGAAGAGGAAATGGTAATTAGAAAGTAGCATCTTAGACTGTGGGCCGGTGATTTGGCAGCTTGCGCAGACTCTGTCAGGTACTGCCAGCTACAGACATAAAAATGGCATTTCTGGATTACCCACATTTCCACAAACACCTGAAATGTAGGGCAATGTTTTCTCAGACTGGCATATTCACATACACCCACAGAGTACTGCATCCACCCAGTTCTGCACAGATGGTTCCACAATCTCCAGAACTGGATTGGACCAGCTTCTATTATCTTCTTCCCTGAAGATACACACAGTGGACAGCAGCCCTAGTTAGTATAATGCTCCTTCTCTATTGGATCTATACTTCTTTTAAAACACAGTGGCAAAAAGGACAACAGTACAGGTTCTGATTTTTATGTGTTTGTTTTTCTTTAAATCCTCTGCTTACTATTGATGATACCAATATCCTATCCATTTGGTCACTCTAAAGTAGAGTTTGGTAAGGTTACTTTTCTGGACTACGACTCCCAGAGTTCTCCACGATGGGCAGGTATCTGTTGGAAACTGACCTGAGTACTGTTCAAAGCATCTGAGTAAGACCAGGTTGGAAAATGCTGGACTAGATGGACCTTTGATCTAATCCTTTAAGATTTCCTTCCATTTCTTTGACAAAATTGGGATTTACTTCTGAGTTAGCATGAGTAGATTTGTACTGTAGCTCATAAATTATGTTTACTCAAGAAGGATTTTTTTAAAAATATGGCCTGACTAAGAGGGTACATAATAGCTTTTATTGAAGTCACATATGTAGTCCATGACAAATGTGCTGATACAAAGCACAGAAAGGTTTCTGGATTGAGAGCTTCTTCTCTGTATATTTTCTCATGATAACTTAGCATTAGACTCTTTTGGTTGAATAAATCATTAGCAATATGTTTTGTACCTAAAGCATATTTGATATAGTTTTGTGCTGTTATTGACAACTGGTGTTCTTTACACTTTCTGCAGTCTAGCATGTATGCGGCTTCCCTATTTTATGTCTCCTTTTACATGAGTTCTGGTTTGGCTGACTAATGAATGAGATGATTACATTTTGCAACATGAGAGAGAAAAAGAAGGATAAAAGGCATATGCTATCCTTATAGCTACATACTTTCCGTGATATGTACTGTACACTGTAGCTCTTTTCCAATGCTATGCATTAGCCTAGAAAAAATAATGTTTATTTTATTTCTTGCACATTCAGCACAAAGTACTCCCAGTCCAGTACGTACAGTTGGATTATACACAATTCAACAGTAAAACAAAATAAAATAGTAAAAAATAACATGACAATAACCACACTAGAATAAAAAGAAACATGATCAGAAGAGTAGTTTTTAAAAAAAAACAACACCTCAATTGTGCCCCCCAAGGCCTGAAATAAAACATTTATTTTATTTATTTATTTTAGAGTATTTTTACCCTGCCTTTCTCCTTGGAAAAGGATCCAAGGCGGCTTACAGTAATGAGAGATAATATACAGTCCAGTAAAATTGAGACATGTTCAAGTACAGTGGTACTTGAACATATCTCAATTATCTTTTTTCATGAGATCTACAGCCACTATGTTCTTGTTATGTGCCTTCAATATCAACCAATAGTTTGTAGATGTTTGTAGGGGAAAGTGAGGAGGGAAATGAGTGTTAAATATCCCATTAATGCTATGTGAGCAGTTGCTATATCACTCTTCACAGTTTTAATTAAATGTATTTCAATGCATTCAGTTTTATAAGTTTGATTTCAGCTAAATCTCATACTTCACCACACCGGATTCAGGCATGAAAACAAAAATCTGTGTAATACTAGCCATTTTAAGATCCTTTGCGAAATCCTAGAACCAATCCTGATAATCAATGCCCCTAGCATATGCATAGGTAATGAATTATCTCATAGTCAAATCCCTTAAAAATTGCAACAAAAATAAGTTACTGGGGCCTGTCCCAGATTATACATATGTAGACTGAAGATAGCCTATGTTAAGCTAATGAATACAAACCACCCTTTAAACAGAAGTGGGACTGTGATCAGATGGTGCTTTATCTCATATTTTGGACTGCTTTGGGAATGGGCTGGTTTACTCCATTTTCTAGTGACCCCATAATGTATGGGCTGTTGTAAACCAGCCTGACCCTTATCTAAACTTACTTGCCACTTTTAACACCCCTGGCAGGGGCTTCTGTTTTTTATTTATTTATTTATTTATTTATTTATTTATTTATTTATTTATTTATTTATTTATTTGCATAAGACTACTGCTTTTTAGTTCAGTTTGTGGCATGTGTGATTCCTGTGATCAACCCAAAGCAGCCCTGATAGATGTTTTCCCAGCAATTCAGTGCAACATCATTTGGTGGCAACTGGGCAAATCAATAATGGGATATGTCATTTACTGGCAAATGAAAAAAATAAAATAAAATCCAGCTCTCCCCCCCCACCCCCAATTCCCTGTGGAGGGAAAGACAGAAAAGAATGCAAAAGCAGGGAAGCTGTGATGGAGAAATGGGCTACAGAGGTTCACTATGAGATGTGATGTGGCTTCCTGTCCAGAAAGCATGTTCTAAGTCTCAGACTGCATTTTCAAGTGACCCTGTTTATTTTGCCCAGTCCAGCCTGGGAGAGCTTTGCTGTTTAGTAGGACTGTGGAATTTTCTACATTATAATAATAAAAAACTATTTGATTACTAGTTTTGAGGAGGAGTAATGCAATAGTCAACAAGGAGTTTATGGCCCCTTAAAGACCAGCATGTTTTATTTGGCCAAAGCTAGTGGAACACTGCCAAATTCATTAGAAGTAGTCCCCAAAAGCATATGTCAAAGAAAACTTGTTAGTCATTAAAGTGATTAATTACTTGTAGTAATTCTATTCTGTGAGTTCCTATACTTTTACTGGAGAGCAAAAAGGATTTCTACAATAAATTCAAAACTATGCAGCACATCGGGTACTTAGAAAAGTTGAGCTACAAACCCCAACGTTCCCCATTCTTTCTAATTGGTGGAATTTTTGCAGCTATACTCCAAAGAATTTGATTCAGAATTTGATGGAAACTTCAGTGCACGTGGATTTCTAGATTAGGTTGCAAATGTGCTTGACCACTATGATAGATACAAAAGCATGTTGATGTGCCAATTTAGGCACATTGATACCTGGTGTGGTGTAGTTGATACAGTGATGGACTAGGACTTGGGAGAGCAGATTTGACTCAGACATATTAGAAACTCATTGGGGGAAAGGACCTGGTAAAACTGCCCCTTCTATCTCTCACCTTGCAAGCCCTATTAAGCTTGTTATAAGCTGGTTGCAACTTGATGGCACATAACAACAAAGCCAAATTAGAAGGTCTTTTCTCAAATCTGGCCAGTAGGTGGACTGGAAGTTCCTCTGATTTTCATTAAAACAGAATTTGACTGGACTTTTGGAAGAGGTAGCCATGGAAGTCTATGCAAGATTTCCAGGCAAAATCCAAAGAAACAAAATAAAACAAAAGACAAAAATATGTGGTGCCTTAAGGACTAACTATTATATTCTAATGTAAGTTTTTGTGGACCAAGTCCACTTCTTTGAACATATGGAAACAGAATGAAATGTTGAATGAAAGACAGCATTCCCATGTATAAGACTATATTTTTGTCTAAAATTGTTAGACTGAAAATTGAGGGTCATCTTATACATGGAAGTAAGCTGAGGAGAGCTGCCCAGTCGTAAAACTGTAATTTTGAGCCAGAAATTGGAGGTCATCTTATGCATGGGTGAATCTTATAGACATGAAAATATGGGCTCAGTTTCATACCAAATATTCATTGGCTCTTGGTTACACGGTACATTTTAGACATGGGCACGGAGCGGTGAAAATCTCATTTCTGTTTTCGTTTCTCGCTATCGTTATGTCACGGGTAACGGTAACGAGAATTACTCCGCTCCAACTCGAACTCGAACCGAAAAAGAAAAATTGGGTCTGATTTTTCGTTGTCGTTCATGGCATCGCGGCGATCGCGCGATGCCAAGCAGCACAGAAAAAAAAGTTTAAAAAAAACCCGATTCCCGGCCAAAAAAGCAGGCGAAAATATGCCTGCCTCAGTGAGGGCACCTACCAGAGAGGGGTGGTTTCTGGGGGGTCCCTGGCCTTCCCCCCCTCTCCTGTCCTGGCTGCTGGTACCAGGCTGGGGGGGGGCATCCTCGTCGTCTCCATTTGCCATGCGGTGGGGGGGATCCAAAATGGCGACCGCAACATTTATTTTGAAATCGTGGTCCAAAAACACACCAAAGCAGCACAGAAACATTTGAAAATTAGGTATTTTAAATGCCTGATTTTTTATAGTAGCAGCAGTGGGTTTTTCTTGCAATAAAACGTCTCCATTTATTTTATTTTATTTTAATTTTTATTTTTTTACACCTGCGCAATGATGGGCTGGCCATGGGATGGGACCATGCAATTTTTTTGACCCATTCCACCAATCGGATGGCCAGGTTTTGACTGAGACTTCTGGATGTGCCAGAGGGCATAAAAAGCCCACTAACCCCCCTAACCCTAACCCTAACCCTAACCCTAACCCATACGCCAGTACACTGTCCTTCTTAGTGGGTCAGAGGCACCCAGAGGTGCAGCCCACTAACCCACCCTAACCTTAACCATAACCCTAAGCCTAGCCCTTACCCTAACCCCAACCCTAACCCAGATCCGTACGCAAGTACACTTTCCTTCTTAGTGGGTTACAGGCACCCAGAGAGGTGCCTTCCACAGCCCACTATCCCCTACCCCTATCCCATTCCCTAACCTGTACGTCAGTACGCTAGTACGCTCCCCTTCTTAGTGAGTCAGAGGCACCCAGAGAGAGAGGTGTCTCTGCCACTTACCCCCCACCCTAACGTAATGTATGGTACGCGGCGGCTTCGCGTTACGCTTCCCTTCCCTTCCCTTCTTAGTGGGTCAGACGTCAGAGGCACCCAGAGAGGTGCCTCCCACATCCCACTTACCCTAACCCTAACCCCAACACAAATGACAAACGACAAACGGAAACGACAAATTTTTGAAAATTATCGTGACAAACGGAAACGAGCTGAAACGGACCCGCCCCGACAATTGAAAACTCGACACGTCATTTTTTCTGGTCGTGCCCATCCCTATCCCTAGTACATTTACATGCATTGATTTAGCTTGTGCTGTTTTAGGGCTCTATTGTAAAAATTCCTCAGGAGACAAAATACAGATACCAAACACACTGGATGAAGTTTAGAAGGAAAAACAGGGGGAGCCATGTGGCCATTACAAAATACAAATGCAAGACTAGGCTATAGGTGATACTTTTATAGTCCACTACTAATATAACAAAAAAAATCATAGCAAGCTTTCGAGGGCAATACCCTCTTTTTCATAGCATGTACCAAAAGTCCAAACATGGCAATAGATGTGGTTTGAGATGAGATAGATGAGAAGGAAGAGAGAGAAGGAGGAGAAGGTAAAAACTTGGGGATCACTTGTCCTTCCCACCCCCATTCTATTCCTTGGCTCATGAGTATGGAGAATAATCATATTTTAGATGTAGAATTATTTCTCTGGATGTGGAATTATTTGCAGAAGAAGGCTTAGCTATGAATGAATGAATTTTTATTTACGGTTTTTAACCAAAGCAAAGGGGGCTTAGCTATGAGGTGAAGGGCTATAAGGCATTCCATTCCATTTCCCAGTGTGATTATTTCATTTCTAACTGCTGATGGACTGCCAGTTCGAAAAGCCTGCCTGCAATGATGAATTCTGGGCAAAGGTTCATCTGACACAGCAGCAGATACATAGGAACAAAGGCAGCCTTGTCAGTGTGACTAGCTTCTCTCAGGACAGATACTTCCCCCCCCCCCATCACAGCCATTTCAACTGGAAGCAGTTGGCGGCCTCTGAAATAAATTTGTTTGCTCAACAAATTTGGGAGGGAGTTGCGGAAATAATGAGCAGTAAGTGGCAGAACAAGCAATTTACTGAAGCAGAATGCCAAAGCAAATGCAGTCGTTTATTGGCAGTATTCCCCTTATTTCCTTGCCTGCGTGTGCTGACAGGGATTGTAAAACAAGTGCTGAGTAGCCAACGGGCGCAAGACAACCTGGGTAATAATAAGACCTCTTCTTTTGAAGTTCAGAGGAAGAATGAAACTCTCAGTAAAACTAAGCGGAATTGGAAGTTTTCCCTCTTCTCCATTTTCCTACTGTTTGTATCTGAGCAGAGTTCCCAGAATCCTCCCGTCACCATGGCTAGAAATGGAGGAAAAATCTCACCTGGATGCTCCATATAATTCTGTGCTTGTGGCAAGGCCTCACCTAGCACCATTTTGGATTTCATACTTCTTTCCACAAAAAAGGGTTGCTGGGATGGAAAATATTTAATACACAGATGGAAACACCATGACCTATATTAATGTTAATCCATGCTAACTTTACCTAGCAATGCCTCTTATTTAAAACAACAACAACAACAACAACATTATTTATGGTTAATGGTTTAGCAGACACAAGTAGCTGGAATCTTGCTAAAGCAGATTATTTATATCAAATGAAACAAACCTGAAGACAAAGTTATGATCAGTTCTAGCTGCGGATGTGAACAATTCCTTTTTTTGTGATTATAGTTTGTTGTTTTCTTTCTTTTTAATTTCTTAGAGGTTTTTTTTTAATTGTAGAACAAAAAGAGTGAGAAACAACTTGGTTTCCTGTAGAGGCTATTATCAAACGGTGCTCATTTCCTTAAAGCCCGTTTTCATTAAAAGAGTGCAATCATTTTCCCACTTAACGTATAAAACACATTCCAAATCAATTGGGCACAAACCAGCACAGTTAGACATAGATTTTGTTTCCTTGTGTTCCCCCCCCGACCCACCTATGATAAAAAAAGAAAAAGAAAAGACTCCAGAGCATAATCTTTTTAAAGGTAATTTAGTTGCTTTGAATCAACCAGTACAAGTTTGTATGGGGATGTGCTAGGCTGTTAATTTAAAGCTTGGGAAGCACATTACAGCCTTTTATGATTTCACATTTAGATTATTTAGTATATATTCTACACTATATAAGGAGAATTACAACTTCGATAACGTCTCAGGCATGATCCACTAAGCAGCAGAGCGAAGTGATTGACGAGGAGAAGAAATACATGTCTGCTGCTTTTCAAAGTGCCATATTTTATAAACTATTTTTAAGATGTCTTTGAGATACATTTACAAGGTGATGTGCATAAAACAAAGCAGCTGGGAAAATCTGCAGCTCATGGCTGGGCAAAATCTTTATTAAATTTGTCCAAGTACTGTATGCACAAACTTGCTGGCAAGCTTTGGAGATCTTCAGGACACTTGTGAAGATGTTTCACAGTGGAGGACGGAATGAAATGTCAGATGTTTGATCAAAAAATATTTACTACATATTTAAGAAGCATCTCCGGTTGCATATACTATTTCCCCTGGTCTTTTCCTTGGGGAAGAATGTAGATGGGGGAAAGCTTTGGATGCCACTACAGTACCTGAAATAATTTCATAGATCTTCATAAATGTACTACCTGAGTCTTCATACTGTCCTCACTTGGGCTTGGGTTTTAAAAGGTGTGTATATAGGGTACGTGCAATGACATTTGTAGGCTTGGCCATTACTACTACTACTACTACTACTACTACTACTACTACTACTACTACTACTACTACTACTACTACTACTACTAATAATAATAATAATAATAATAATAATAATAATAATAATAATAATAATAATAATAATAATAATAATAATAATAATGTGCTGTCAAGTCAATTCTGAGTTATGGTGACAATTTTCTGCGTTTTCCATGGTAGAGAATACACAGAAGTGTTTTACCGACTGTCCAGCTGGCCCAGTGCTACACATGCTTGTTCTTATCCCTGGATGTTGAGTAAGGAATCGAACTTCCAACCTCTGGCTCTGTTGCCAGATACCTAAACCACTGACCTATCTAACCAGCTTTGGTCATTAAAGCCTGCCAAATATTATAGGGGAAATCCACACCCACAAGAATTTCCCTCTTATCTCACCTCCTTTTGCCATACTGTGCATGATCACTTGACTTCCCTATTGGCTTTGCAATATCCATCTACATGGCATGCTGGTCCCCCCTCCCCCAGTGGTATATACTGCTCATGTTTGTGCATTTGGGGATCCTCACAAGGATTTCACACCCATCATTCTTGAAGCAGGGTGTTGTCACTTTTGGTTCTTTCACAGTTCCTACCAGCTTGTGAGGATCAGGGAATATATAATAACACAGGCCAAAAGACAGGAGGTACCCATTTGAAAATTAAATAGCAAGGAGCCTTTGAGTCCCTTACAGAAAACCATGTTTATTTAGCCTAACCTTTCACAATCCTGGACCCAGGGTATAACAGCTTATGCCCGAAAAACAAAAACAAAACTCTTGACAATATTTGAGGTGCCACAAAGGCCTTTGCTGTTCTGGTTTCAACAGATTCACACAGACTCACTATAATTCCTTCCCAGATATTGCTCATAAATAAATGGCTGCACAAAGTATGACAGCAGTAGAATTTGGGGCAAGTAGCTCAGACACTGTTGAACGGTGTTTGATCTCCAGCAAAATCAAAAACTAGGGCATATGCTCCATGCATGACAAGCCATGGCCACTAAGCTGTGCTATTTGGCTTCAGCAATGCAAGGTAATTCATGGATTTCAAGGAAGCATAAGATTAAGCTCTGTCCTGAGTTAATCTTGACATCTGTTTCTACAGTGATGCCTTCTCCG
Source organism: Phrynocephalus guinanensis (assembly GCA_037367245.1). Lineage (NCBI taxonomy): Eukaryota > Metazoa > Chordata > Lepidosauria > Squamata > Agamidae > Phrynocephalus > Phrynocephalus guinanensis. Next base: position 38,459,449 of record CM074742.1, read on the forward strand.
TGGTTTAATAATTCCACTAGGAATTGTCCTAGGAATTAGGAATTGTACAGGAATACATGGTTTTGGCCTTATTTCCATTTATAATAATAATAATAATAATAATAATAATAATAATAATAATAATAATAATAATAATAATAATAATAATAATAATGTGTCATCACGTTAGTTCTGACATATGACATAGTGACCCTTTTTAGGGTGTTTTAGGTATATGATACTCAGAACAGGTTCACCATTCCCTACTTCTGGGGAAGGCGTCTTTGTAGCTTGCCAATGTCACATAGGCTGGCTCTTTAGAATGCACAGTGGGGAGCTGAAATCCTAACCCCTGGTTCAGGGTGACATGAATTTTAAAGAAGACCATGGCTTCCTATTTGTTTTCCTTTCAGTGTCAAGGAAAGACCTCTTCATTCAGAAAGTAGATGTCTGGGGATGTAGGCTGGTCTCCGATTGAAGATCTGACTGCCTGAATGTTGTCTGTATCATTTATTGCTGCATTTTGCTTTTTTGATTTTTCCACTATACTTTGATCACAATTTTGTTTTTCATCCTCTGTTACAGTACTATAAGCTTCTTCTGATGGAAATGCAGGGCATATGTGACCATGTCAGACAAATGGACATACTGAATGTTGTCCCTGTACTAATGGAAGTGCTCAGAGAGGATTCTAACAGGGGGACCAAGGGGTGGTTGAAACATGTTTGTATAATTTGGGGAAGACGTTGATAAAAGGCAGTAGGCTTTGGAAAGGAGTTGGGGATCTTTCTGCTCACAGTGGTAGCATTCCACTGTGACCAAATTGGGTAAGTGGGCAGGTGTTTTCCTGTGATGGATGAGGCCATGAGAGAGGGGAAAGTGGGCTTAAGGACATTAATGCTTGCACAGAAGAAAAATGGAAGACGCAGAGGCAGGTGGCAAAGAATGTCTTGGGGTATCCCAGATTCTCCTTGACTGTATGTTTCTTCATCTAGCCTGATGGTTCCTATCCTTGAGTAATGCAGATGTTCTTGGACTACCATTCCCAGAACCCTCCACCATCAGCTGTGCTGGCCAGCATATCCAGGAACTGGAGTCCAAGAATTCCTGATTTACCCAGGGTGGGGAACCAAGGACCTAGACTCCTAGAGTGAAACCTCCTCCCTTTCTCTCAACCTTCTAGAGAGGAGACATATTCCCTCAAGAGTGACTGGAAACCTCCTCCCCGAGTTTCCATTTTCCTTAGCTGAATTTGGGTTTTCTATCATCATTCCCATGTTGATGTGCTTCTCTGCAATAAATTAGTTCCTTTCTTATTTTTGCAAATAACCCGCAGGAAGCATTTTACTGCAAACAGGCACAAAACCACCTAAAATAAATGTGCTGTTTTAATGTCCTTCCCTGTGTTAAAGAAGGTCATCCAGTTCCAGCCTCTGCCAGGCAATATTTGGAGGCTTCCTAACTACTGGCAGCACTGGGTCTGGAGCAGCAGATGCCCCTTGCTTCCTCAATATGCAGTGGAAATGGAGCTGCTTGGCCCCCTGACTCCATTGGATGAGAACAACACTGCCAGCCGGCCAGTCTCAAGGTAGCCAGGAAGCCTCCTGGCACGGGCTGGATGACAATGTTGTTCTTGGCAATGGCACTGGGGTAGCTCCTGCAGGTCCATTTCCACCCCATGCCAAGTGGGCAAGGACTCTCAGCTACTGCCTTGAACCTGGCATTATCAGTCACCAGGCCACCCAGCATTGGCCAACCTGTGATGGAAGCCCTGATACGGGTTGCAAAAGTGTGCTCTGGTGACATTTTTTAAACAGCAGTAGGGCTTGCGTCATGTTCAGTGATAGCTGCTGATACAAATTAGACTCAGTTTTTTCAAAGCATGACATTCAATGTGTTTCCCTTTCAAAAGGCAACTGGCCTCCACTAAACTTTCTGATGTTTAGGCGCTAAATCCACAAAACCCACCTCCAGTCTCTTCTGCTTAACAGCACATACGTACACACAGGCACCAACACGTGCACACACAACGCCCTTTGTTCTTCCTTTCTCTCTTCTTCCTTTTCCCCATCCTTTCCATCCTTTTCCTTCTCTTAATTTTTCCTCTCTTCATTTCTCTCTTTTCTTTCCTGAATTCTTTCCCTCCATTACATTTCCTGTCTTTTGTGTAGTGAACAAGGGTCACCTTTCACAGTTCACAGAAATCCAGATGAAATGGGCAGGCCAAATAAGAGCAGACTTTATCTTGCACGCATAATCTTGTTTTGTTTCCTTTGTATAGACTGAAAAGCATTTCCCCCCTCCCCACTTTTTTCAGTGCCTAGAGAGAGTCATTCATGAATTTTCAAGAGTAGCTTCCTGCTCCACAGTAAACTTCCTGCTCAGCTGTTTCCAAGTGGGTTAAGCAGTGGAAAGGAGGGAGATTGCCAGAAGGGAATTTAAACAGGGATAATACTAATAATCAGGAACGGGTTTTGTGTTGACAGCTTAGAAAACTGGTGCTGAATGTTTGAGAGGCACTCATGAGTTATTTTCAAAGAAGAAGCTTGAAAATCTTTAGAGACCTGGGATTGGATATAACTGAAATTGTCTTGTGTATTTGAAACTAATTTGAGAAGCAGCTGTTTTAGAAAACAATATTTCAGACTACCTCCTTCTGTATGATAATCATATTCTCTCTTTTTCTGTCTCTCTTGGCCCATTCTCAGTTTATGAGCATGGAAACAGCAGGAGATTTTACCCTACCAGAAACTATGGGTTGTCTACCTTTATGTTGTATAATATGAACATAAATATTAGCACATATAGTACTGGGATGCCTCATTCCATTTCTGCATTGGAACAGTTCTGTAGTTGCTAGTACTTACAAAAACCATGTTTCAGTAGGAAATACAATTCCTAAGGCCAGGCCACGAAGGAAACTGGCTACACAAACCATGATTTCAGACAGTTTTTCTCATTGTTTTGGATTACCCCTCCCACAACTTGACCGTCAGCCATCCTCTGACAGCTGTAACATGGCAAAACACTGGGAATGCATGAGATGGGAGAAAATTGAGGAAGACTGTTATGGCAAGCAAAACTGGGGGTGGGGGCAAAATGTTCTTTGCATAATCACATTGTAAACTGTCCAGAGAGTGCTCCAAGCACTATGGGGTGACATATAAATCAAATGAATGAATGAATGAATGAATTGCATCTTCCGCTCTCCACGTCACTACTCACAGTAAAAAGGTGCTTGCAGGCAGAGGGCTTCTTATGATACCATAAAATATACCGATCATCTATCCCACCTCTTCCTTCTTAAATACTTTGCTTCTGATATGAAAAAGGAGGGAAGGAATGGTGGGAAAACACAGAAATGTTACAAATGATGTTTTCTATAAAAACACCCTTTCCAATCCTGATGCTAGGGGCTCCTCTTTAGTGGCATTTTCTTTCATTGGGTTGTATTCCTGGATCTGTGAGTGGTGGTTGTGGTGCCGAGGGCAGAGGGCAGTGCCATCAGGTATGGCTGAATAAGAGCATGTTCAGATGGGGATATAAATTGATATTTGGGTCATTTTTGGTGGTGCTTGATATAAATCAAATTATGGCTTCCACATGCTTTGACTTAGAGCGAACCATCCCATTGCTTTTTAGAGCCTATTCTGCTCCTTTTTGGCATGGTGGTAGACTTCTAGTTTTTCTTTTCTTTTTTTGCAAGGAATGGTGCTTTGTGATTCAGAAAGCTTCTAATTAGTGTGTTCTATAGCCTGTGAAGATGGTTAGTCTGGACCTGTAGAACTGTGGATGATTTTATCTAATGTAACAACCTTGTGATATATTTTCTAGGTTGTGGCATTCAAGAGAGGACATAGATACATATACCCTATTCTATCTATTCTGTTGTTTAAACACCTTCAATATATATTTTCTTCTTCATGCAGCACTATTCTAGACAAACAAAATACTTTGGTATTATCTGTACCATATGCTAGGTAGATGCATTGTTCTTTCACTATGTCACTTACTTTATTTAATAAAAGAAAACAAGGAAATTGCAGCAGTCCAGTGATAATGGTCACAAGGAACTGGGAAGGAAGGAGGCATGAAGGAGAGTGCCAATAATCAAAAGAGGGATAAATTGGATCTATCCAAAGACCTCTCTGGACCCTGCTCATAGGAACAAAAACATCGATCAGTGTGAAAGATTGCTCAAGCGAGAAATAATATATATCAAACTAAATATAACAATACTTTTAGTGCGACCCAAACCACTCCAAATTCTCCTGTCTGGGCCTGCCCTAAATTAATTTTCCCAGGTTTTAAAATATCTAAATGCGTGCCATTTCCAGCTTGCCATCATACATGTTGCCCAATTAACATCAAATTATACAGCACCTTTCCTTTTCAAAACTGAATCAAAATTATTAAATTAAATTGACATACAATATCAAAGTTACAAGAAGGAAAACGGAACAGGTAGGGTTCCACAAGTTGTTAAGGTGCAGCACCCCAGCCAAAAGTGAATTATTCTAGACTTGCCGTGTATTGTCTGGAGAGCCACCCTTGTTTTATACTTTGATCAGACAAAGCACATACATAGAGACAGTCAATAATATTAATGGGATAAATTATTTAACGCAGGTATAAAATGTAGACATGAATAATAATCTTCCTAGAACCGTCAGAAGCTGTAAGAGGAAAGCTCCTTCAGTAAACCTCAGTTATCTCTCAACCTCTCTGCTGGTTTACTAATTGATGGGTCTGACTCATCTCACAATTAACACGCTGTCAATCATTGATACCTTGTGATCTTCAGCAAGGTTGTACAGTACATCCAAATTATGTTCCTGAACTGTTATACACCCACCTTTTTCTGCACATTCTGCTGTCAGTTTGGGGTGGATAGGAGATTCACATGACAGAACTGGGTCTGCTGATGCCTCCCTTTAAAGTGGGGGTGGGGGGGCATGTTTGAAGTGATTTGAAATCAAATAAGAGGTGCATAAAGGAAAGGGATGAATTTTCCCCACCCAGCCCCTTCTTCCACTTTTATTTATTTATAAACTACTTCTATACTTTAGGAGGGCGTTGCTTTCAGGGTGGTTTGTACTCTAATAGCTTAGAGCAGTGGTGGTGAACCTTTGGTACTCCAGATGTTTTGGACCACAACTCCCAGAGTCCTTTGTCATTGGCAATTTAGCCTCGGAATTCTGGTAATTGTGGTCCAAAACAACTGGAGTGCCGAAGGTTCGCCACCACTGGCTTAGAGACACAGTACAAAAAGGCTAGGGCAGAAAGAGGACACTAGGCAAAACTACAGCTACTGTAAAAGACTTTTGAAGAGTGAGAATGTTAGTCTGAGATTGCCAGACCCACATATATAATGAGCTTCCTCTTTGCTTTTTTTTTCAACTCTTGGATTAGTATGTGCATGTATGTGCTTACATATATGTGTGTGCATATATGTGTGTATATACATGGATGGACGGATGGATGGACAGATGGACGGATATGATGTCTGGGAGGGAAAACTCTCAATTATGGGAATGTCTCAAAAAAGGTACTCCATTCCCAGTTGTTTGTTTCTTAACTTTCTCCTTCCTTTCCTTTTCTCTCCTTAGGGCCTTTTCACACAACCCCTAAACTCTGCGGCAAATGGCTCCCAGCTCCGGAGCTTAAAATTGTTTCCCCACCAGCTCTGGAGTTTACAGATAATTAAGTGCGACCACGCCCACCTAAGCGTGTCCCAGCGCACTTTTCAGGTACCTGCTCTCCGGAGGTGAAAATTCCTGATGCGGATATAACGTAGTGACTGCTGGGCTCTCCTTGCTTCTGTTTGTTCTTTTTTTGCCCCCCACCCCTTTAAGAGATCAGAATGCAGTGCCAGTATGGCAGAATGGAGGTGAGCGGCATTCTTTTCTTCCTTTTTTTCTCCCTCCCCTCACGCAGCCAGCAGCCAGGAGTGCGGAGGGGGTGGGAACGCAGGAACAGCGACAAACCCCTAAGATCTCTGGTCCGGATTTAAGTGGCCAGCGGATCTTAGGGGTCATGTGAAAAGGCTCTTTGTCTCCTTCTCTCCCTCCCCCCAAATAGGAGGGTTTGTGTAGTGGTATCTCTTGCCACACTCTTTGATTCTTCTTTGGGTATTTTCAGGTCACCTCATTTCCTGGTCCAGAAATCCTCTTTCACTAGAATTACCCACACCTCTGTCCCTCCTCCAAATGGCTACTCACCTCTGCTTCTTGTTGTTCACTATGGCTCCCTCTCTCCTCCCTCTTTGCTTCTTTTATATCCTCCTCTCTTCCTGCCAGCTCCAACCCCTCTGACAGCTGTTTCATTCCTGACCCCATCCCCCAATTTCTCTGTTTTCCAGTTGACTTTTTCCAATCCTACTTGTATAGGAGAGCTGGTTAATTCTATTTCTGGTTTTCCTGTTCACTTTCTCACAAACTCCTAGAGATGTGTAGCCTATGGGCCTTCTTAGGCAGGCATTTGACTTATGAGAAGGGCAAGACTGAGTGATCAATCCAGTATCCTATTGAGGAGCTCTACTTGTGTTAATCAGAGTTCCTTCTATGATTTTGAGGAGCATGTGGCTCGCGCACAATGATAAAAAGTTTTGCACATCCCTAAAGAAACTCTTCAGTTACTGTTGTGGCTATTTGCTGCAGCCATTAACATCATTCTGGTTATGCAGGTGGAGCTACATGTCAGAATACTGGGCTATACGTTTTATTTATTGCATCTGCCTGGGTTTGTTATATTATTGCTGGTTTGGAATTTTATTGAATTTTAAGAGTGGATTTAATTGCTACCTATTCAGAGCCTAAATACCAATACAGTGGACCCTCATATACAAACAGTTTGTATAACATAAAATCTGTACAACATGAAACATTCCGGAGATAGGGGAAATTTGCTTAACAGAATCACCTATGGGGCAAATCCGTACAACATAAAAATGGTCGCAGTGAGGGATTACTCCGTTTTCAATGCATTCCTACTGGAAATTTTTATAAAGGAAAATTTGCTTAACAGAATTTCATTTGGAAGGAATTAATTCCTTTATACAAGGTACCACTGGATATGTTTCTGGAAACATATAAGTAGGAAAATATATAAATAAGTAAATAAATAAAGCTGGTAACTGTGGGACTTTTGTACAGATACACAATGACTCGCCTGACATGGGCAGGTGCATTCTTGGGCAAGCAAAGGTTGTTTACTACAGCAAGCTGTCCAAAGAGTTGGAGCTGGAGAAGTGCAGAGGAGTCTTCAGTAAGGTCTAAAGTAATAAATCCTGAAAGACCCATCCTGCCTTTATTCATTTCCTCCTTCATTGTATATCACATTAATGACAGAAGCAGGGGGAAACACATACATTACTTTTCATATAGAATAAATGGTGGCTGCTGTAGTGACGTGGACAGATAAGCAAGCAGTAGGGTGACCATCTGTTCTAAACTTAACAATAGTTGGGTGGCAGTAAATCAATACAATACACCAGTCTGTAAAAGATGCACTGCATATTGTGGCCTTGTCCAGATGAGAAAAAAAGCAAGACAAATGGAAGTGAGATGGTTGTGTGAGAACAGGAAACGAACCTCCACCAAAGAGAGGCAAAACCAAATTGCTTTTCCATCCCTTTCACTTCATGCTCCAAAGATTGAAGTCTCTTGTCATATTGGAAATACCAAAGTTGGGAAAGGAACTGATCCATTGTGACTGTAAGAGTTGCCCACAAAGTTATGGTATTTTAAATACAACATACACATAGTGTACATACAAACCTTAAAATTAACAAAAGAGATGCCTATCAAATGATAACATAATATAGTTTATTGTTACAAGAAGATACAATAACAGTTTTATTGTCTTCCTTGGGAAATTAAAAAAACACAACCCATCAACCTTAAAAATATTAGTTAATCTTATGAAAATAATATTCAGGTGTTTTATACATGACACACCAGGAAAAAAAGAATCAAGACTTCACAAAATGCCCAAGCAAAATTGGCTTTGTGCAATCATTACAGTAATGAGAGTAAAAGATCCAGCAAGGTCGTGCCTTCAGCACAGTGCTCATCCTTGTGTTTCTCATTTTGGTATCCAGTTGTCCAGGGTAAACTCCTGCAATGAGGAGTCTGCATTCCTTTTTGATTTCAAAACTCTTGGTATTCTGATTTCCATTTTTACAGATAATGCAGCTCTGCCAACAGTTATCATGTGCCATAGTAGCAGCAGGATCAAAAATAATGAAAGAGACATGTAAAGAATAACCATCAGTTACAACCCTATCCACACATACAGTGTATAAAGGCAATTCATGGCAATGAACCTGTGTCAGTGAAAGCCCATTAGGAAATTAGAGCCAAACATTTAGTAGAAATTAGACTCAAACATTTAGATGTATTTTTTTTAAAAAGCGTTAAGTTTGTATTTTGTATTTTGTAATATATGAAAGCTGGTATTCAAGAATGTTGTATCACAAGTTCTTCCTGATACTTGAAAGTGGAACTAGCAACACAGGGTGTTTATACACGACCCCTAAACTCCGGGGCAAATGGCTCCCAGCTCCAGAGCTTAAAAATGTTTACCCACCAGCTCCGGAGTTAACAGGAAATTAAGTGCGACCCCGCCCACTTTAGCACGTCCCAGCACAGCTTTCAGGTACCTGCTCTTTGGAGGTGAAAATTATTTGATCCGGTGTAACGATAGTGAGTGCGGGGCTCTCCTTGCTTCTGTTGGTTGTTTTTTGGCTCCCGCCCCTTTAAGAGCTACTTTTACAGAGACGAGAGGCAGAATGAGGTGAGCGGCATGCTTTTCTTTCTCTTTTTCTCCCTCCCCTCATGCAGCCAGCACCCAGGAAGTGTGGAGGGGGTGGGGACACAGGAAGAGCGACGAACCCCTAAGGTCTCTGGTCCAAATTTAAGTGGCCAGCGCATCTTAGGGGGTCGTGTAAAAAGGCCCATAAAGGCAAGGACCAGGAAAGATGTATATTTCATGTGCACATCATAACTGTGCTCTGACACTGAAGCAAACATACATCTAGAATAATGGGGAATTAATTCCAGTGTAAATGTTTAAGATTAGGCTCTGGGATGGTGCTGATCTGTATGGTGACTCTGCCTTTATTTTTTATGGCCAGAATCCCAGGGGCATTTTACTTTGGAGTAAGTGAAATTATGTAAGTTATAGTGGCAAGGGGCAGTTAATTAACAAGAGAGTGTTTGCATAAGTAGTTGTGTACTAATGATGTGACTTTGCACTACAAGGTGTGTGTTGGCAGCTTGTTAATTTGCTGAAATTCGCTGTTCTGATGTACTGCATGTTATTTCGCTTACTTTAGTTATAATCCCAGTAAGAGTTTGGCCAGCTCTGCTCTTCCAAAAGTATTCACAACTCAGCATTATTGTGTGCCTTCTGACTAATAAACTCCTACATTTATTGTCTCAAATCTTATGTCATTTAGCTTTTTAAAAATTAGCAGGCATGTTACTATTCACACATGTGACTTTAATTGTTAATAAGGTTTTTTTTTAAATGCATGGTGGGGGTGTTGGTCTTGATGGCCTTAGAGGCTCCTTACAACTTCCCTGTTCTATATGATTTCTATTATTTACCCCAGTAAGTTTTTATAACACATTTATAGTTACTCCCTGTGTTTAGCATTTCCTTCACATAGCTGTACAAAATCAACAGTGTTTTCTTAGACATTCACATTAGAACAAATAGGGTCGTACTCTCAAAAGGCTAATATATCCATAGCCCTATTCTAAAACACAGTATATAACTTTGTTTCCGCTTCAGGTCGAAAGGGAGCCTGGAGAGTCTCAGAATCTGAAACAGTTTCAACTGATTTAAATTAAGTGTTACTGGTGCCAGATGATGAGATCATCAGCTTCCACTGTCATAAATTTATCCTGAAGGATTTATTCTAATGCATTTTGGCCATTAACTCTTACATAGTAAGTTTTAAAGAGGTGAGTGGGTTAGCATCACTTGCTAATAATGCCACAAAAGCAGTTTAAGAGTCCATTTTATGGTGCTTTCCTGTATGAAGTCCATGAATAAACTCCCTTTGTGATTTGGAAATTGTTAGTACAGTGTACCCTTGTATAACAAACAGTTTGTATAACATAAACTTTGTACAACATAAAAAATTCCGGGGATAGGAGAAATTTGCTTAACGTAATTGCCCATGGGGCAAATCTGTATAACATAAAAATGGGATCACTCTGTTTTTAATGCATTCCTATGTGAAATTTGTATAAAGGAAAATTTGCTTAACATAATTTCATTTGGAATGAATTAATTCCTTTATACAAGGTACCACTGTATTCTGGAAGGGAAATTACTGGTCCTGTCTCCTGAATAGCCAAGCACAGGTCTCTCAAATAATCTCTTTTTTGCCTATCTTTTCTGGGTCACAGAAAATGACTTTTCCATTTACAACAGTTCAAAAGAAGAAAGTGAACAGATTTACTCATATATTGGCAAATATGTGGATTATGTCAGGAGTTCATATATACATTCATCACATAAGCAAGGCAAGAATCTTTGTCTGTGTCAAGAACTCTGTTTTCTACTGAGAAAGGTAATTTGAGAAAGGTATATTTACTAAAGCAATCTCAGTAGTTCTATAGCAAATCGACTTATTTCACCATCTGCTTGAGGAAAAACAAGATTACAATCGATCTAAAAAGAGAGTGCATTATATTCATAAAGTGAGAGAGACATCATTACTGCCCAAGGATGTGGAAAGCACTTGGTCTGCCTCTTAGGAATTAGCAGAGCATATGTGTACCACTTACCTGTTTCAGTGTAATGGTACTTCTAAGAATATATATATTCTTACACACACACACACACACACACACACACACACACACAATGGTACCTCTAGTTACGAATTTAAAAGCAGATGTTTCTTGTTTACATTCTTAGGTGGAATGTAAATCCATAATAATGAGATAAGGGATCTAGTTACTGAAAAGCTTTAATTCCAGTTGAAATGACTTGCTTTGTGAAGGGATAATTGAACAGAGCCAGATGTTTTGAAACTACTTTAAGAAAGACTTGCAAGGTATTCAAGCTTAACAGTTACAAACATGCCCCCCATTTGTTATCTAGTTGGATATCTCTTCTAATTTTGTGCATGTGTGAAAATTTTCTTGGGCTACATTAAATGTGAGCTGATTGGATAACTCAGTGAGTTAGAAAGTTGGGAGTTTGATTCTCCGCTATGCCAGCCTAAGTAGCCAGGCATGTTGCACAATCCTAGGTGCCCCCAGAAGAAGGGAATGGCAAACCACTTTTCAATATTACCATATTTCAAAGGACTGTTAATTCGATGAAGACCTATTGAAATGAACAGGGAACATTCCAAAGGACTTCCTTGATTTCAGTGCATCTGCTCTAAGCAGGATTAAGAATGGGTTTAGTGTCAACTTTTACTATAGTAAAAGCAACTTTTACTATGATGGGCTTTACAAGTTTGTTCAGCTTCCATAGGCCACTGCATAGCTCTGTGCTATCCTTTTATACTGGTAAAGTTTAATTGTCAAATCCAGTAAGTATATTTCCTTGCAAAAATATCATTCTCCTGTTTGTAAAGGAAATATAATCGAAGTTGCTTTTATAGATTAGTTTTATAATGCTAAAGCTGACAGTCTCTTTTTATTATTATATTTGACCAATGCATTAACTGAGTCCTGTTGAAGGCTATTTAGTACAGTACTGAGGTGTGGCTACTCTGATTTGATTTGCAGCCTGCATTACATTTGAAATCACACTCAGTGCTCACACAAGGGCTTCAAATTGAATCAAGAAATAACAAAAATATAACAATGAAAACCTAGCAATAAGGTGCTAGAGTGGTCTAGCGCTAATTTTACATATACTGTACTGTATATAAGAAATTTTGAAACATCACACCTCAACTACTTATGTTACTGAAACACCACCTACAAACATACCCATATAGACAAGAATGTATCACAGAAACCAACAGTAACATTGTGACAAAACCCTGGAAACAGGAGAAATGAATATACAAATCATCAGCCAATCCCAGCAGGAGGGCAGGGAATGGTATGATATAAAAAGGGTGGACCCTAGTCAGTTGAGGCAGTTCAGTGAAGTGCAGTTAAGCTGAGGTTTTGAGAGTGCTGGGAGAGAGCACTGCTCTGTGAGAGTTCTGTCAGGCAGTGAGGGCTATACTGTTTACTAGTTATTAAAGACAGGGGGGGCTGGAAGAGTTGATGAAATCTATTATATGTTAAAGGCAACGCATATCATCCTCAGATATTGTTATATTTATTATTTTCTCAATAAACTTTGTTATTATTTTTATATTATACATCTGAGTCTGTCCCAATTCATGAGGCGACGATTTTAAAAGGTGGCAGCATTACCAAGTAAATAAAAGGTGGCAGCATTACCATTTCCAACACAATTACACGTGTAAAAGGGAGGTGTCGTCACAATTTGGTGGCACAGCAGTGGGATGTCGAAATAAACCTGGTTGTGCCTCTGAATACTCAGTCTGTGAAAGGGGTGATGTCACAAACCTCACAGAAAAAGTCTCTTTAGACCTGAAAAGTAGTGGCTCCTTCAGCATTGCATTTGAACATCTGAAGTAGAGAAAAGAAGGGTGCCTCTGAATCTGTACATATTTTCACCCTCAGCTATTGAAAATCCCCACACCTCTTGGGATTCCTGCATAGGAAAGGGTGCAGAGGGTGATCTGAAAATCAAACCAGTGTCGTGTAGATAGCACTGCAGTCTTGGGTGTAGTTAGCAGATCTGGGAATGTAGTTCCTTCGGGGAAGTGGGGCTTCATTTCCTGCAATTCACTACTCCTGCCTTGGCAGCTTGCCAGATGTCACAGGAATTGGACAGCTTATCAGAACCGCCAAAAGCTCCCTCCTCTTTAGGAGATTCATTGCAGAGAGCCTGGAGGAGGGCCTACAAACGTTGAGTCCTCAATGGACCCAGTACACCCCTGCTGTGTAGGGGCTATTAGCCTTCCAAAAGGGGAAAGCTGAGGCCCTTTTCCGAGGGAGGGAGGAGGGCTGAAAATACCCATTGCCTACTCTCTCCAATATGTGGGCGAGTAGCCCCTGTTCCAGGACTACCAAACACTGACCAGAAGGGGCAATAATCGGCTGCTAAGGGCAACGGGTACCCTTTTGGGGGGGGCGAGCGAAAGAAAGCAAGGGCCGTTGCTCTGAACCTGCCATGGCGAATATTTCAGCAGGTGCGCTTTTCCTTACAAGGCACCCCCTTGAACGCCGCTTTTCACAGCGCGGGAGCCGGGCCCTCTTTTGCAAGTGGCGACCGTGCCCTCCTGTCCTCGGGGCCGGAGCGGGCCAAAGGCGCGGAGGGCGCCTTCCTCCTCGGCGACCCCGCGCTCTTTTGCCCATCTCGCCTCGCCGGCGAAAAGGGCGCCGGGCGAGCGAGCCGTGGTGGCCCGGCGAGGGGGGCCTGGTGTCCGTGAGGAGGACCCGAGGGGAGGCGGGGAAAGGACGGAGCTGCATTGCGGCTGGCGAGGCTGGCGAGCCACCCTGCCAGCCAGCGTCTCTCTGGCGCTGGAGGAAAGGGAGGGCGGCGCGTCTTCGGAGCGGGAAGCCGAGGCAGGCAGGCAGGCAGGCAGGCAGGCAGACGCCCAGGGAGCCCAGCAGCGGACAAGGGCCCCTCTCTCCCGCCTCGGGAAGCGATGGAGTCGGTGACGCCAAGCGCCCAGCGGCCGGAGGAGAGACGGTAAGGGAGCTGCCACGGGGCGCGCGTCCCCCCGGTCAGCGCCCAGCCGAGCGCCTCCTCCAAGCCGGCCTAACTTCAAGGGAGAGCGAAACGCAGGAAGGGGCCTCTCTCCGCCGCGTGCCGCAGTGACGGTGTGTGTGTGTGTGTGTGTGTGTGTGTGTGTGTGTGTGTGTGTGTGTGTGTGTGTGTGTGTGTGTGTGTGTGTGTGTGTGTGTGTGTGTGTGTGTGTGTGTTGGGGGGGGAGCAAGGAGGCGGGGCTTCAGCTCTGCCACCGCGCCCTTGGCCAAGTCCCTTAAACATTGAGACCTTTAATGGGGGTCGGAGGCGGGGGGGGGGGCGAGGCTCGTTGGCTGCAGCAGCGCATGGGTCAGTCAGTGGGTCGCATCTAGACTTGGTTGTCTTGAGCCTGGCGGGGGTGAGGGTGTGAAGCTTGCCTGCGGGGGGGGGGCATTGTGCAGGAATGTAGAGGATGATGAAAGCTAGAGGTTGAATTTAGGTGTTAAGGGGGAGGGGCAAAGCTCATTGTTAAATTTCCTTTTTTGAAAGTAGAAACTTTCTTCTTGGGGGGGGGATGTCAGAGGGAGGAGATCTTATGCCAAACGATGGAGATGGTCTGAAATGGTGTATTTTGACCCAGTTGCCACAGTGACTGTTTCTGGCTATACCTACCTTCTCACTCAGGTAGGAAAGGGTCAAAACGTCCTTAGTAATAAGTGCTTTTCCTGTTTCAGAAATCCCCTAGAGCAGTGATGGTGAACCTTTCAGAGACCAAGTGCCCAAACTGCAATTCAAAACCCACTAATTTTTCGCAAAGCGCCCATAACAGCAATTTAACCTAAATACGGGTGGTTGTGAAGGAGCGATGTCAGGTGCCTACAGAAAGGGTTCCGAGTGCCACCTTTGGCACCCGTGCCATGGTTCGCCAACACTGCCCTAGAAAGTCAAGGGGGGTGCCTTTTGCTGTAAGACAGCATCATGCTTGTTGAGTAACCTTAACCCTGTAGTTATCTATTTGGAGGTTACATCTCAACATATTCCATCAGATTTATTCCTAAGAAAATGGGGTTAAATTTAGGAGCCCTGTGGCCTCAGTGATGTTGACCTTCTCAGAAGTAAACTCAGCATACTCATTGGGTTTACTCTTCAAATATGCTCTTTAAGCACAGGGATCACAGCTTGACAGTGAAATACTCACTTGGGAATCTACTCTGGTGCGTCTCTATTCACTGGGACTTAGTCCAAGTATATTTAGGATTGTATCCTTGCAACTTTGAGGAAAGGCACTGTGGTGTGATGTTTGTTGTGGTGCCTTCTGTGTGAGGCAATGAGCTGGATGCCATCCTTCCTGCCTTCTACATATCTCTAAACAGGCTGGCTACTGAAACTTTCTTATAGTGATGGGTTGCCTGTGCACTGTCTCAAATGCCACCTTGTTAAGGGAGGGTGCAGATCCATAAGGTGTGTTTATGTGTGTGATATGTAATTTACTGATGCTTTCAAACATTTGGCATCTGATCTGAGGTGGCTTCTGTCCCCTGTCTAATACCAGGACCAGTCCTGCATCCTGCCCTCCACTTTTGGAGGGAAAAGTTGAATTATGTCATTCATTGAGGGAAGATGGTAGATATGTGACAGATTCTGCACTGAGGATTGGGTTTCCCATTATGGGATTTCCATTTACAGCTATTGCATTTTCAAGCCTCACACCTTCTAATTTTCCTGCTGTCAGATTTATTTACTACTCTTTTCTACTTTCTAGCCTTTCGCAGGAAGAAAATGTGCGAAAGAGAAACAGTAGAATTGCATCTAGAATGTAAAGGTTAGGAGTGACGCATGATGGACCAAGACTGCCTCATTCCCTTGCATTTTCTGTGTAACTTTTTCAGCTGCCCCTCAGATATATATTCAATAGTTATAAATTTTCCTTTACGGCGAAACAGTAATTGGAACCTTCATCTGCTGAACTATGCATTTTAAAGAAATTTCTTAAAAGTTTTTTTAATTGTGTTTCAGTGCTTCTTATTTGCAAGAAGTAAGTATAGGTTTTGAGCCCTATTAACATTTATACCGTAGGACAAATTTGGTGCTCATGGTTAGAACTATATGGTAAACAGTGGATAAAAAGATGGGGGAAAACAGACATGTTAAATACATTGATTCCAAATCCTATTACAGACTTTCCTAGGTGAGTATGAATTTTCTCAGCCAATGAGTACACCTGCCTCAATTAATGCTGATTTTATTTTAATGACTCATCTTACAGCTAATGCTCTGTACATAACCTTTCCATCATCTACCTGCTCTCTCTGTTTCTGGTGTGATTGTCTGCTAAAGTTGAGGGCACCTCAAGTCTATGCTTAGTCATTTGAGGTGGTACGTTACTTGCATTGGCAGGAGTATCTGATATCATTGACCATAAACTGTATTTTTATCATGCGTTTGTGGCCTGTTAGTTTTCCCAGAAGAAATCCTTGAGGTTAATACTTAGTTGAAGTGGTCAAGGCAACATTCACATGCCATAATTAGCTAAAGTCCATAAAATCTTGTCTTACTATTTATTAATTATATGGTTAGGAATGCAAAAAATAGGTGTTACCTTTATAGACCACTAAAATATCATCATACAATACATGAGCCTGTGTGGATGAAAAATTGACTTCATTAGGTTTACACCAGTTAAAAGTCCAAAGGTTTATGGCAAGATGGATTTTGTCAGGAAAGTTACCAGTATTCTTAGACGTAAAGTCCAAAAGTTCTTGGCAAGATGGAATGTGCCAGACACATCTCTCTTAGATGTAAGTCAGGCTGCAGTGTGGTTGAGGTTTTATGGTTATAGCTGAGGTAGCTGTGGATTGAGCGCTAACCCCCTAGTTCTCCAAAGACATAAAGGCTATGTGCATGCAAACACCTCACAATTTCCCAGATCCCTTTCACATGTACTGTTTTCCAGTCAGGTATCTCCCGTCCTATATCTGTGCAATTCAGTTTTTAACCTAAATGCAGCACCCTACATTTCTCTCTGTTAAAACCTACTCTGTTAGCTTTGGCCCAGCACTCTAGTCTGCCAAGGTCATTTTGCATTTTCATCCTATCTTCTAGGGGATTAGCAACCCCTCCCAATTTGGTATCATCTGAAAATTGAATCAGCATACTCTTGATTCCTTCATTCAAGTCATTAATAAATATATTGAATAGAACCCTGGGATACCCCACTGGTCATGTCTCTCAAAGCTGAAGAGAAGCCATTTATGATTACCCTTTGGGTGCGATCAGTCAGTCTCCTTTATGAATTACATTGATTCAAATGGGTCTATTCTAGTTGTGACTGACTTTAGCACAGGATGTCACAACTGGATTATAGCAGTTTGAATCAACAAAAAACTTACAAAGCTGTTGACTCATCCAGCTGATTCTGTGGGACTTCTTTAGTATGGCTTGCTACACTACAAAACAGGATTTCAGCCAGCTAAGCATATTATTGCATTAAATGAATTACTGTCTTGAAACAAGAGCAGCATTGGAAAGCCTAAAGTACAACATCCTCTGTTACAGTCTTGCTCAGTAGCCCATTCAGTCACCAAAAGCCTGCTTGAGGACAAAAAAGAGCCACGGGGAGGGTATCATCCTTCCTTCCTTCAGCATGGGAGCAGCTGCTGAAAAGACCCCATCAACATAGTAAACTTTTAGTTCCTCATTACTTTAGGCCAGTGTTTTTCACCCTTGGGAGCCCAAATGTTCTCAGACTCCAGAAGCTTTAGTCATTGGCTGTGCTGGTCAGAGTGTTTGGGAATTGTAGTTCAAGAACATCTGGGGCCTCAAATTTGGGAACTAGCAGTTTAGCTGCTCTATTCTATGTAAGGAGCAAATTAAGAGTAGATGTGCTGTGTATCATGAAGCTTGCTCATGGTAGACCTGTAGGCCAGAATGACCTGCCTAGATGCCCTAAGCACATCCGATCTCGCCTGATTTCGGAAGCTAAGCAGGGTCAGCCCTTGTTAGTACTTGGATGGGCGACCACCAGGGAATACCAGGTGCTGTAGGAACCTGGAGTAGGAACTGGCAAACCACTCCAGTATTCCTGCCAAGAAAACTCCATGGACATGGAATCACAAAGAGTCGGTCACGACTATAATGACAACACACACACACACACACACACACACACACACACACACACACACATATGTGCAAATGAGGCAGTTCCCTTGAACTAGTTTCCTCCTTGTTATGCCTACCTGTTGAGTAATAGGTTGCAGAGTACTGTATTTCCTAACAGCCAGGCACGTTTCTCTGTATAAGTGAAATGATTGTGTAATGGACTTAGCTTTTGGTTGATATTGTTTGCTTATATATTTGGCTGACTGAATGAGCTTTATTGGTGTAGGTAAATCAGAGGAGCATAATTGCCACGAATTATGTATTATGTTGCAGGTGATAATTTAGTTGAGTCTGTAATCGTTCCCCCCCTCCCCAATCTCAGTAAATGGAATTGGATTTCATCACTTCATGAGGATGCAATAAAATTGTACATTATATAACAATATTTATCTGTTAGTGATGTTCAGGCTATTTTTCCACATTTGGTTGTAATTGGTTAATAAAAGTAGCATTGGTATAATATTTTCAAATCTGGAAGTGATAGTAAAATTGCCTAAATGGGGGGAAAAACTACACCCTAGAGCAAAGCATTCTCCTGAGCTTAAGGTTGCTAGAGGGCTTTGGTAGTTTTTAAGGTTGGCATGTAGATTTAATGAGATAGATTTCTCACTCTATATATTTGTGGTGGGGCAAAATTTTTGCTTGTGACATGAACTGTCTATGAGTGTGATGCTATGCCTTGCCTTGTCTATGTAGAAGTCCCACAGGGACGTTCACAGGTAAGTGTGCATTAGGTTGCAGTTGTCTTGTCATTCACAACAGGGGCTGTATGCCCCCTTGGGTGGGGGGCTGGCAAATATGAAGGGGTTACAGACTGGAAACAGTTCTTCATAGATTTATTTATTATTATTCATTTATTTGTTCCACTTTTATACCGCACCATCTTCCATAAGGAACTCTGGGCAGTTTACAGATTTAAAAAGAAACATAAGGTAAAACAGCAATATGGAGAAACGTCCGGTAGAAAAACAACAATATAAGCAAAAGGTGGGGGAAACTCTCAGCAAGATGCAGCAGATGAAAAAAAAATAAAAACGCTTATAAGCTTATAAAGTTATTGTGACTTTTGCAATCCTGATTTGCCATATATTTCTTTTATGTTGTGTTTATGGCTTCAGCCCCCCCCCCCCAAGTCTTAGGACTTTATCCAAGGAACCTGTGCATCAGTTTGCAGCCAAATGATGGAGTTATAATTATAATTGCTCAGTTAAACTTATAGGATTTTAAGATTTGTTTCTGTATCAGATGGAACTGTGTCACCCATTGTAATCATAATGTAAGATCAAGGCCATACCACCATTAAAAGAGGTAGGATCATTTGCTGGTTTGAATCATTATTGCTAATCTTTACATTGCCTCCACTAAGGAAAATGGAACCTTTTTTTAAAAAAAAGTAATCTTTAGGGAGACAAGATTGGATCTTAATAGCTTGATCGAAGTATAACCTGCTCTTTCTCTTGCTCAATAGATATAATGTGTCAGAAAACACACGTCTTAAAATAATAGAGATGGGGTTCAGATTATTTTGAGAGAGAAAAAATCCTTATACAGATTGTGCTGTCATGATATGTAGATTTAGGTCTCAGCTTTGGAGATAATGGATGACCATTTTGCCTATAATTGTAGTGAGAGAAAGCAAACATTTAATTGTCTCTAATTAAATATATGTTTCAGGGTTTTACTCATATGTATGCAGTGACTTTTGTTGAGGTCAATGTAAAGACTAATTTATCACACAGATTACTATTGATCAGAGTAAACCTAAGATCAATACTAGATTTTGAGGGTCACTAAATTTGTAATTGGGATGAAATATTGAAGGCAATGTATCCTTCAGGTTTAATTTTAAAACAATGATACAAATGGTGACAAAGGGGGAGGATTAACTATTTAAAGTTGGGACTGAGTCAATTAAAGAAGAATTGCATGAATATTGGAACATTTAAGTGCCCTGCTGTTATGCCATAATTAATGGGTGAAAAATACCCCGTTAGCTCCATCTGGACAATGTGAGATGGGTGATTTGCAAACCTCCCCTTGCATCTGTGGTTTGCAAACCTTCCCTTGCATCTGTCATTGGGATGTGCAGCTGGTAAATGGAAGTGTAGTAGCAGTGAGGATTCAGTGTAAGGAGGTTAGTGGCCTACTGCAACTAACTCCCTGATCTCCTGCAGCTGTACAAAAATGTTACATAAAGAAACATGTAGCGCATCCAAAACCAGCGCTATTCCGGAAAGGTTCTTGGGTGTCCCCATTTCAAAGACAAATTAGAACAAATTAGAACAAATAGGTTGAGTTTGGAAAAAGAAGTGGGTTATATAAAGTAAATGCCTGCATTTAGTTACATTTGCATTTGGTGCCTTTGGAAAAGAAAAAAACTTGCATTTTATTTATTTATTTATTTATTTATTTATTTATTTATTTATTTATTTATTTATTTATTTATTTATTTGACCTTATCTAACAGTTATTGACAGAATTAATAGTGTTATTTTTATTCTCATCCTACAAGGGCCTAGACTCAGGGTGATGTCTTTTCCTAGGGAGAAAGGAGGTATAGATGATTCTCTCTTCAGTGCTCCACATCTCCTCATGAGTGTGCCTAGACCCAGAGAGATTCTTCAGTTCTGAGCTATCAAGAGTGACTAGAGGAGGAAACGTAGTTGATTTGTGCTCCTGTTTTACGAATGATGACATATGAATCTGTGGAAGACCATTAAAATTATCCATACGTATTACAAAACTCGACTATTTCAG
Organism: Phrynocephalus guinanensis; assembly: GCA_037367245.1. Taxonomy (NCBI): domain Eukaryota; kingdom Metazoa; phylum Chordata; class Lepidosauria; order Squamata; family Agamidae; genus Phrynocephalus; species Phrynocephalus guinanensis. The sequence goes on from CM074742.1 coordinate 38,480,095, forward strand.
TGATTGCAGTGTTGATGGTGATGGTAGGAAGAAAAATGGAATGAAATGGCTCCAGTATGTGAACAGCTTGGCACCCTACATTGCCCTGAACTCTCCCAACAGTTCACAGAGCAAAGGATGGAAGGAAACTCTTGGTAAAGGAGGAGGAGGAGGATAATGTGGAGAGGTGAGAGGTGAGATGAAGACTGGGACACCGGTAGAGAAGAACTAGGACAGAAGTCCTCAAACTATGGACTGTGGGCGGATCTGGTCCGCCAGGGTCCTGAATCCAGCCCACCGGCAATTGCAGACACCCCCTCTGAGCGCTACGATAAAGCGGTGTTGAATGCCTTCCCTCCCTCCGAGGCCAGGCTGAAAATGGGGGAGGAGAGGGGGCATGGTGGGTAAGAGCACGGTGGGGGGGGAGTGGAGCATATGACATCACATTTACCCATGTGTGGAAAAGGGGTGTGAGAGTGAGAGAGCGAGGGAGACGCGCGCAACGAGCGAGGGTGGGAAGAAGGTGAGGCAGTCCTGTTGGAGAAATCCGAAGTCCGGGGATAAACTCCAGACCTCAGCAGCTCGGCTTCCTTTCTGTGATGCCTTCACACAAGCTGTTTCCCCTCACCTCAACTCCTGCCAAAAAGGAAGGGGGAGGGGAGGGGGGAAAGGAGGGAAGGGGAATGAAAAAAAAAGAAAAGGAAGGAAGGGAGAAAGAAAGGAAGGAAGGAAGAACAAAAAAAGGGGGGGGAACGTCTTGGCTGGCAAGTGCCTACTTGCTGGTGCCTCCCTCATGGAACGGCATGGTGTTTCAGGGCTTGCCTTGTCTTTCATTCAACCCCCCTGCTTCCCACAGCTGGTGGGGGGAACTATCCCTTGAGAAGCAGACACAGTCCAGAAGGCTGCAGTTCCCCCACCACCCTGACAACCAGCCAGGGTGGCCATCTAGTTTCCCGAGCGAGAGCGAAGAGGGCACTCCAAGAAAGTCAAGCCAGGGGAGGAACACCCCACCTGGCTCTTGAATAATCATACTTCAAATGTCATCTCCATCTACCCGACCCCAATCCCCACAGTGTAAAAGCTGACAGGGTTTAATGGAAAATTAGAGACCCTTCTTCCCACAGCCACCCTCAAAGGAAAACAGGACCTTGAAGTCACTCACATGAGACAGTTGAGGGAAAGGGGGCCTTCCTGCCTGGTGGGTTTTACAATATTCAGCCTAAAACAAAACAAAACAAAATAAAATAAAATAAATCAGAAGCCCTACGGGGGATGAAGAAGGGGCACACTGAAGAAGACACCACAACCATCTCAGAAGAACTCCTAAAGAAAAAAAGAGGGTAGTATGTTAGTGAAAGGCACTCCTTTTTCAGCAGGTCTGCAAAACGATAATTTGAAAATTAATATTCTGTGTTTGGAATCCAAAGTGAAATTGCTTGACCCAGAAGGAGCTGTGTGTGAAAATAAGGCATTTTCCAGCTGTACTGGACCAGAACTCCCATCATCCCTTGATTGAAAGGACTATGTTTGTGCAACACTTACAGTATAAAAGGAGCCAGACTGAGTAAAGCAAAGCTAAAAAGCTGGGAGGAGCTGTTTAAATGATCTATAGAGGATCAAACTGTTGGGGGCATAAGAGTCTTTGCATTGAATGGGACTCATTCCCAGTTAAAGAGGTACAGTATACATTTTAGAAGCAATCAACATGACCAAGAGTCAATGACTTTCCTGGGTAGTTTCGGATTTCCTTTCAACAGATTTGTGCAGGAATTTTTTTTTCTTGAATTGCCATCCTATTGAATTGAATCCCTGTTCTTAACTTGAATATGTCTTAAATGTTCCGGGCTGTATATTGTCCCTCATTATTGTAAGCCACTTTGAGTCCTTTTCCAAGGAGAAAGGTTGGGTAAAAATATTCAAAATAAAAATAATAACTATCTGGTGGGAGCATATGATGTCATATTTTTTCATAGTATAGTCCGGCCCCCAACAGTGTCTGAGGGACAGTGAACCGGCCCTCTGTTTAAAAAGTTTGAGGACCCCTGAACTAGGAGAAAGAAAAAGAACATATAGGATAGGGATAAAAAAACAGAGAGTGAGAAGCTTGTTTGCAGACAAAGGGTTTTTAATCTATATCAACTGATGTTTCTCCTAAGTATGCATGGTTATGATGTGCAAGGCAACATACATACCTGTGTATAAAATTATTGTGCCAATAGTGCCTGTTCTTGGCTAAGTCTCCTGACCACAGTGACACATGCCTTAGTTATATGTGTAACTAAGAGCGGGAAGGATTACTGTAACACATGGGGACTCCTTTGGAAAGTGCTCAGAAACCTAAGGGGGTCCAAAACACGGTAGCCAGATTGTTAACTATGGGCGCTTTTACACGACCACTAAAATCCGCTGGCAACTTAAATTCGGACCAGAGATCATGGGGGGTTGTTTTGCTTCCTGTGTTCCCACCCTTCCGCACTCCATGGCTCCTGTCTGCGGTGAGGGGAGGGAGAAAAAAGGGGAGAAAAGAATGCAGGCTCACCTCCGCTCACCTCTGTCTGCCATCGAAGCAGCCCCGTAGGGATTCCAGGCTGTTAAAGGGGTGGTGGGGACAAAATAAATCAAACAGAAGGCGAGGAGAGCCCGGCATCCACAAATTTATAATCCGCATCGGAAATTTTTTTACCTCCAGAGACCAGGTAGTTGTATGCGCTGGGGCGCGCTTAGGTGGGCATGGTCATACTTAATTTTTTTTTAAAGTCTGCAGGTGGTGGGGAAACAATTTTAAGCTGCTCATCTGGGAGCCCTTTGCCTCCGATTTTAGGGGTCGTGTAAAAGCAGCCTATGGCTGCTTACAGAGATCACACAACTCCCTCATTACAGCAGCTCCACTGGCGGCCACTCTGTTCCCAGGTGCAGTTCAAAGTGCTGGATTTAACCTATAAACCCCTAAACTGCTTGGGTCCAAGCTAGCTCAAGAGCGGTGTCTCTCTTTATGAGCCTGTTTGAATGTTAAGATCAAGAGAGAACTTTATCTCAGTCCGGCCACTTTCACAGGTTCATTTGGTGGGTTGAAATGGCTCAATAACTTTCTTCTATTTGACTCCAGTCTGTCCTCTTTGGCTTCTTTCCTTCTTTCCCTTTAGATAGGGTTTCCCTTAGTCACTGGCTATCTGAAGGTCCCCCCCTCCAATGGATTGCTGTCCCTTGTTGCAGTTAAATGTTTTTACTACAATATTTGTTTAATTGTTTTAAATATTTCTATACTTACCCTTTAAAATATGGTCTTTTAATGATGCAAGCCACCTTAGGTCCATTTTAAGGCAAAAGGTGGGGTAAAAGCATTTCAAACAAGCAAACATGCAAGGTGTGTGCTAGCTAGCCCCTTAGAATTTTTTTTTTACTTTTTATTTTAACAGCTGACTTTTATAGCTGACTCATACAAAAGGTTTTGAAACCTGGTTCCACAAAGTTTCCAGAACAGTCTGCAGCGTTCTGAGTCAGGACTCGGGGATAAGATTTGCAATGCCTCAGTAAGGAAGAACAAGCCTGAATGGATACAAGTGCATTGACTGCATAGATTTAATCATGCAATTATATAATTACACAATTTTGTTATGTAAACTGCTCTGTAAATTCAGGAATAATTAGGAAATAAATAAGGAAATAATTAAGCTTGGAGCAAAGGCTTTTGTTGAAGCTTAATTGCCCCCCATGTGTGTAATTTGCAGTTTGCATCATGCAAAGAGTATACAGTTAAACTTTCCCTTCTGAACTACACCTCTTTGAACCCACCACTTTCAGTTAGCATTATGGATGAACGACCCCTTTGTTGGCACAGGCTGGAGCCTCCTGAATCATAACTGTCCAGCGTGTATGTCAGATATCTTTTGTTTGCTTCAGGGGGAGGGTTGGGGAGAGTGAATGGTTTGTTCTTCAGCTGCAATCCCTCCAGAAATAACAATTAATCTTAACATGGCCATTGTGTCAAGTAAAATCATTCTCTTGGCACCAATGGACACTTAGGTTGTTTTGATTTGGGATCCAGGGAAATAGTCTGAGGCCAGGATTCTTTCAGCACCAGTGAACTGGGAAGTTCCATTGGCATTTTGACACAGGGTCTTTTTGCTTCCAGAGCTGCCCAGATGCCCTAAGTGCATCCGATCTCGCCTGATTTCGGAAGCTAAGCAGGGTCAGGCCTGGCTAGTACTTGGATGGGCGACCAAAAGGGAATACCAGGTGCTGTTGGCGCCTGGAGTAGGAACTGTCAAACCACTCCAGTATTCCTGCCAAGAAAACTCCATGGACATGGAATCACAAAGAGTCAGTCACGACTATAATGACACCACACACACACACACTTCTTGCTTCCTGTTGAACCAGTAGATATTGCCTGCTCGAGTATACAGGCCTGATACATGGATAAGACGGCGGTGATGTTTACTTGCATAAAGTGCTCATCATAAAGTCTTTCTCATCATCATCATCATCATCATATTAGAACTACAGAACCGGATCTGATGGATCTGATGACACTCCTGATATCATCATGGACCATCGTATCCTGCTCTTACCAAAGAAGCATGGTGGTGAACCAAACTTCCAACCTCAGCTCCACAGCCAGATACTTAGACCGCTGGGATCAATTTTACTCCACAGGAACCTTTCTAGACTTTTGAAGTGGGTACATGTCAACATTTCTGATCTGTTAATGTACCTGAGGTTGGTTAGCTTTGTAGGAAAAAAAAATATGGGCTTCTCTTTGGTCCATGATTCTGTTCCCCAGCATTTCCATCATCCTCATGAGAGGTTACAGTCTTGCAGGAATAAAGCCCCCTCTGTAGATCTTGAACTTTCAGAGTCCTGGTTATGCCAATAGCGCACCTCCTCACAATAGCAGAGCACTCACTTTTCAGACTTGCTGGGCACCACTGATAAGACAGAGACACTGGAGATGAATGGCAGGACTAGAATGCTCTCTTCTACCTATAGTGAGTTTATGCTAATACATAATACCTAAACAGGGTTCTCTGAAGATTGAACCAATTATATATCTATTTACCCCTACGGTCCATATAAGAATTTTTACCACTTTTTCTGCAAATACATTTAAGGTGGATTAAAACCAATTTACAAGTCTGAAAGATAAGAAGACAATAAAAACGTATAAAAGTAAGGGTCAAAATATAAAAGAACAAGCACAAAGGAAGTGCACGTGGAGGACATTCATACTCCCCCCACCCCAGAAATGTTAAATAACTTTCCCTGTAATTTCAATATGATGCTACTTCATCTGTTAGATTTCTTCTAGAGATGGGCACGAACCACCTTCAGCTATTCGGGAGAGTTTGTTTATCAGCCAAACAGGTGTTTAGTGCTTCAGAGCCCTTGTGGTGTAGTGGTTAAATGGCTGTACTGAGCCAAAACTGTGCTCATGACCTGGGGTTCAATCCCAGGTAGCTGGCTCATGGTTGACTCAGCCTTCCGAGGTTGGTAAAATGAGTACCCAGCTTGCTGGGGGGTGGGCAATGTGTAGCCTGCACAATTAAAGTGTAAACTGGCCAGACAGTGCTTTAAGCAAAACACTTTGCTTCCTTCTCCAGCTGGCACCCAGTCCGAGGCAGTGGCATTTGGTCCCCACCATACTGCCACTGAATAGGCATCCAACAGAGGAGGCAGGGCTTTGAAGCACCAAATACCTGTTCAGGTGATTTAAAAAGTCACGAACCACCAAACCAGTGGTTCGTGACCATCTCTTCATTTCCTTGGCATTGAATTAACTCTCCTGCCCCCCGATAATAATACTTTGCACTTTATGGTGCTTTTAAGATACTCTTATTGCATCCTATGCTGTGCATTTTGTCAGGATCCTTAAAATAATCTTGTAAGGTACTTAGGTAATACAAGTAATACAAGATTTCTGGATTTATAATCCTAAAATGGGTGGTTGTGTTTGAGTTCCAGGTTGCTGAAGACCACTCAATCTCCCACAAAATTCTTAACATGTGTTCTTTTTTGCTCAAGTGCCTCCTAGTGTGATGGTGCCTTTGTCCGTTTCTTTTGCTGTGATCTCTGGCGTCCAAGGAGAGTAAATACCATGTACTGTAGAGGGGCTCTGGTTCCACTCTGTGTGCCTTCCTGGGTGGATGGGAGGCAATTAGACCACTTTGTGGGCATCCTAGCATCCCTTCATTTTTGCCCTTTTAAAAATTGCCACTAGAAGGCATGAAGGGGCTTTTCCAATTAAAATTTAGAAAAGCCTTTTTATAAAGAAAAAAAATTTGGGCTTTGAGCCACGTGTGGAAATTGCCCACCTGAGAGCTAAACTGCAGGCTACATTGAATTTAAATAAATATAACCTAAGCCAGTGTTGGCGAACCTATGGCATGGGTGCCAAAGGTGGCACTCAGAGCCCTTTCTGTGGGCACCCGACATCGCCCCTTCACAGCCACTTGTATTGCTGTATTGGCACTTTGTGAAACATTGGTGGGTTTTGAATCGCAGTTTGTGCACTCGGTCACTAAAAGGTTAGCCATCACTGCCCTAAGCTGCACACTTCCTATTTAGTGTATTGTAGCCCTTGACCTTTAACCTGCATTAACCTGACACTTCCATAGAATACACAGAGACTTAATCAACCAAGGTAAAACAAGTAATGGCATAGTACCAGTAGATTATTTGTGTGTGCAATGCTTCTGGAAATGAAGGATTAGCTGTTTGCATACTGTTACCCTGGGGACAACTGAGCGTACTCACAATGCTTTCCCACTGCTTCTATGTCCCCTCCCCCCTCACCAGGGCAAGACCCTATTTCATATCCACAGTACTTCATATATGCCCGTATTTTTAAATTGTGCAACACTCTGATCTGAAAAAAGACTGGTCGATTCTATCGGTAGTATTTACAAATGATCTTGTATCTCATTTGGAAATAAGCTGCATCATTTCAGTGTACATAAATGTAGAGTTGCAATTTAGCTTAGCATGTGGTCAGAATAAATGGCTACGACAGGGTTAATATTAATGGCCTGCTTTTTAATGCTCTGTATCCTTGACTCTATTCATTTTAAGATCCAACAGATCTTTGCATTTAATAGATTTTTGTATCGCAATAGATCTGTAATTTAATTTTCATTTATGCAGAAAACCATTCCTGCTAGTAAGTTACATTTGGAATAGAGGTGGGAGTTCCGAGACACCTTTGTATTCTGAATTGATATAGAAACTGCTCTAAGAGCTCACTTTAATTTGATGGATGAAGGAGAGACACTTTGTGCCACAGACACCAACATTATTACAAGGGTACGTGGCCAAGAAACATCACTGCAATGCAAATGTTCCCTTCAGGAAGGGAATTAGTGCTCCTTTATGGTTACTACTGGAAATTAGAACAGACAAACTAGAAGACTATGAAATGTTAGATTAGTCTTGTGCTCGTTGGTTTCAGAAAGTGTCATGAAATATAGCCCAGCCTCTTTTCACACAAGAGAAGAAATATGTGGAAATTAAAATTAGCACATTGTTCTGTTTTTATGGACACATTCATCCAAAGCATGCAAAAATGCATGAAGAACAATTTATTGGATAATTATGTTCCTGTGCAGTGCAACATGCTGTCTCCAGTCCTCCTCTTTTACGGCTGTTCCCATTATCTCGGCTAGTACGTTATCTATATCATAAATTATTAAAATGTGAATGTCGTCCTGCTGGAACATATTATATATGCTCTGGTACTCAATCAATTCTTGAAATAAGTCTCTCTTTTATTGCTATCTCTGTTCTCCCAAGTCTATTAGATTTTGCCTTGCGGCTTTAATCCTGCTTACTTTCCTTTCACAAATATTCCCATGAAATATGACATCATTAGTTAGGTAATTAACAAGATATCACCAAATAATATTTTATGATGGAAAGATTTATAATGCAACTATGCATAGTTCATCTTTTAAAATGCACACACTTCTGACTCTTTTGTAAGTGATAAATTATACTTAGTTTGAAAAAAAAAGAATGCATATGGCTACACACATAAACATGTAGGTATGTATGTATAAGGACCGAAATACAGCAGTACCTCTACTTACGAGCAATTCAACTTAAGAGTGAAAAACATTTGGTGTTTTAACTGCTGCTTTACAAATTTTAGATGTGGTCTGCTCTACTTTCATTTTTCATTTCATTTTATTTTATTGATTTTTTAGATATGGCTGCTCTACTTACGAGTTGTTCAACTTAACAGCATGCATTTGGAATGGATTATACTCTTAAGTAGAGGTACCACTGTACAATGGTTTACTTAGGTTTGCATAAGTGCAAATGTGTGAGTTTCCTTTAATTAACAAAGTGCAGGTTGCCTTAATGCATATGTGCCTGAGTGGTACATTTATAACAAAACACCATGCCATTAATATAATGCTCTATCCCTTTGCATTTCCCCTTGATATTCCGTCTCTTTGAGCTTACTTGAATTGAGTAAGAGGGTTGAAGAGTTAAGATTTGAAGAAGAAGAAGAAGAAGAAGAAGAAGAAGAAGAAGAAGAAGAAGAAGAAGAAGAAGAAGAAGAAGAAGAAGAAGAAGAAGAGCAGCAGCAGCAGCAGCAACAACAACAACAACAACAACAACATATTTTTATCCTGCCTTTCTCCCCAAAAGGACCCAAGGTAGCTATGGTCAGCCCTCCAGAGCTCATTGGTTCCAACAGTTCGGCTGCTGCAACATTCTCTTCCTTCTCCAATGGGGTGTGCATAACATTAATCCAATTTTACACAGTATTGTTCGGGGGTAATCTTGCTTCATGCATCATGTGGCAAGAGATCTTGGGCCAACCTTGCAAGTCATAGTCCAAAATGGAAAAGCTGTCTGTTTCTCAAACAGCAAGGTGGCCAGGATTAAAGTCAGAAAAATCACTGAGCAAAATAATATTATACCAGAAAAGTTAAAGCAAAGGTGGACATGCCTTTGATGTATATTCTTTCTGTCTTTCACTATGAGTTTCTTTCTGTATAATACATGGATGATACATCTTTCAGATGGAAGGGACATATTTGAGTCTTAGTGTGTTGAGTTTACATTGATTTCTTTCCTTAATGACTCTAATTCATTAATTTGTCAGTTGGAAGATGTTCTACTATGTAAAAGTTGTGTAACTGAGCAGAAATTATAATATCCTCAGCATAAATAAAACTTTGGTGCCTTGAGGAAGTAGTTCTACATTGGTCTAGATTTTAAAAATACCACTGCCCCGAACGAAACTATTCTTTTGAGTCCTCCCTTGACGGCATTTTTCTTAAAAGTTAACGAAAAATCTGAAATTCTGCAAGAGTGTTCCTATTACTTTAGATATTTTATAATCCTTGGTTAGATTATAGAATTTTCAGTGGTAGTTGACAATGAAATTGTCACTGTCAACTAAGAGATCAACAAAGGTTAAACCCCATATCTCATTTGCATTAAATGTAGAATATGAGCTGTATAGTTATTTGCGTGTTTACAGCCAGCCTGTTGATAGATGAAGAGTGGTTCTACTTCTTTTATAAGGCAATTAGGAGTAATTCTTTCAGGGAGAACAGCCTGAAGTTTTTTGAGTTTGTGTTTCTTTGTAAGGTCTCAAAATAACAATTACTTGTGTGTGTGTTGTGTCTTTAAAGTCGTGACCGACTCTTCGTGACCACATGTCCATGGAGTTTTCTTGGCGTGAATACTGGAGTGGTTTGCCAGTTCCTACTCCAGGTGCCTACAACACCTGGTATTCCCTGGTGGTCTCCCATCCAAGTACTAGTACCTTTCTCCAAAATATTCATGGAATCATGAAAGAGACAAAACAACCATTAAAGAATTTAAGGATCCATTTTTGTTTGTTACTGTACCGAAATATTTTACCTGTTCTATATGAATGTCATCCAGGCTTGCTGCCTTGCCATTTTTGCAGCTACAAACGCCTTTCCCCAATGTCCTAAGGTCTTGGGTCTCCAGTTGCCTTTTTCTTTGAAGGTTATGTTCTAATTTTCTTTAGTGATATTCACAACTGCCATTAATGAGGAACTGACAGACTATTTGGTTTGCTGAAATGTTTATAGGAGGGCCATGGGCTGTTGTTAAGCATCTTTAATAATTTCCAGGTCTTCTGACTATTTGTTTCTTTACATGCTATTTTTTTTCCAATTACCTCTTTTAGCTTCTGAGACAGAAGTAATTAATCACTGACCAGCCAAAATGGTCTCTTTGCTCAAGGGAGTTTGTCCAAAGAGTGAAAGATAATGATTCATTCAAGTTACTGTTTCCAATGTTATGCCTTGGAGATAGTTGGTTTGGCATCTTTGGGATGTGGATAGTCAGGATAATCTTTTCATTGCCTGAGTAAACTGGCCATAGGCCTCTGGGATTGGATAAATGTTATACTGAACTTCAGCCAACTGGCTCTTAAAATTATATCTCTTGTGGAATGATACTTATCAAGGTTGGATGACTACTGTGAGTTGACACATTATGGGCTGGGTGTGTACATTCAGAATCTGGCACAGACTAACTTTATGCACTGTTGTGCTATAGGCTCACTAGCAAATATCAGCTCACATATTACAGTATAGTCAAAATGTGATCCTCTGCTATTAAAGATACGTAATATTTGCTATCATGAACAGGGGCTAGTTGAGATGTTTCTTACCATTTTTAATAGCTTCTCAATTGTTATCATATCCCCAGACACTGATGTGGCAATTGAAATCTTAAAATATAAATCTTTTTTTTTTTTGCTTTTGAACATTGTCTGTTTTTTTTTTAAAGGATTGCATTAAGTGGTTTATACATGGCAGATACTTTGCAGTTACTTAGTTCACTGTTATTGTCTCTGTATCGTTCTCCTCTGTGACAGAAGTAGAAGATATTTGGAGGTCATGCTTGACCAGTGTGATGGTGCTGTGCTGGCTTTGAGGTCTCAGGGCTGGAAATGTCATGCCAGATATTCTTGTCCGTTGTTGGTGGCTGCCTCTGTGCATTATTTGAATAGACACAGTATATCACCATTAGCTGCCTAGATGTCCTAAGCAATCTCGCTTGATTTCGGAAGTTAAGCAGGGTCAGCCCTGGTTAGTACTTGGATGGGAGACCACCAGGGAATACCAGCTGCTGTAGGTGCCTGGAGTAGGAACTGGCAAGCCACTCCAGTATTCCTGCCAAGAAAACTCCATGGACATGGAGTCATGAAGAGTCGGTCACGACTGTAACGACACAACACACACATCACCATCATGTGTCTGACAGAAGTGGTAGCAATAGCTCTTTAAATGTTGACAACCACTCCATGTTAATAGATATTATCCTTAACATTGGCTGTGAAAAGGGCTCTTCTGTTGGTGGCCACCTGAAGGACACTGTCAAATACATAATGTCAAATTTATCCAATGATGTTTGTGCCAACTCATATTGATGTTTCTGGGGTGAAAGGATCATCTGACAGTTACTGTAGTTATCCAGGAGATGCTTGAATGTGTCCACATTCTTCAGGGAAGCTTCTGCCCACAAAATCAAGAAAAGTGTATCCCCCCGCCCCAAAATATCTATGAACATGAACTATCAGAGAATGCGAAGACTATACTACTGAAGGAAAGGCCTACCTTCCTCTTAAAATGGAAAACCCATGTGAAAGTCCAGTCCTTGGTTACATGGTGGATGTGGTTGCTTTGAAGATACTTAATAGGCTCTAGAGTAGAGCTGTCAGAACCAAAGCGAATCTAATTATTATTATTATTATTATTATTATTATTATTATTATTATTATTATTATTATTATTATTATTATTATTATTATTATTATTATTATTATTATTATTTGCATTGACACTCTTTTTTGAGGGTAGAGAACAGGAAACTTCACAAGTATGTCAGGGTATTCTATGCCTCTCAACATGTGCCATGGAAGATGTAAAGTTTGCTGCCACCAAATGCTCTTGGTGTTGCCTAGAATTGAGGAAAAACTGATATATTTGTTAATTGTACTGTGGCCATTCTGATACAAATGGAGAAGAACGATCGGAAAGGAACATGGATCACTTTAGTCATCCTCAGTACTGTACTGTGCACACCACTATGGACTGAAGATTTGTAAATGTGTCTCTCTATTGAAATGTAGTTACTGAAGATGAAATGACAGCTTCTTACAGAAAACCTTCTTAAAGTACGGTACTGTATCTAGAACAGCTTTTTAGATGCTTGTTTAAATGAGAGTATGTGTTGTGTATGAGGGGTAATCAAATACTGTTTTAGCATAAAATTAGATTTTATTTTGTCAATGTGAAAGTTTTTAAGTTTTCTTTTGTTTTACTCTTCAGGGAGAATGTAAATAGAGTTAATTTACTTTTTTCCATTAAACAATTTAGACCAGCATACGGTTTTTTTTCATTATAATGTGCAGCAATTATACCTTTTAAATGGAAGCTGTGCAAATGCATGATTTATGTCTTCAAAATGCTTTTCTTTATGAGAAAGCTTAACAAATTTAACTGCACTGAGTAAATCTGAAGCATTGAAAATATAACGGCTTGGGACATGTCTCTTGACGTGACAAAAATCATACTGTTTTACTAGTTTTACTTCCTTCTGTTCAGTTATCAAAGCGTATTTGATTGGGAAGAACATTCAAGGCATTTTATGTATGTATTCACTAGTAGGGATCATGTTTTATTGTTTGGTGCCGTTTTATGTGATAACGTTTGGGCAAGGCGCCATGTTTGTCAATTCCAACAGAACAAGGGAAGAGTTTTGTAGCATTGTAAGTTAGGGTTGTGAATCTAGATGCTTTTGGGCCCCACAGCCTTCTGTGGGATCTGCTTTATTCCTTTCTCCCTCCTTGATTTTTAATTCAGCAAAATGTTCTGAGTTGACACTGACCCATGTAGGAGCTTGAAATTGACATGAATAATCTCAGGTGCAGAGTTCACTAACATGGTTGTTTGCAACTGACCAGTATAAGAATTGAAAATGTTCAGGTGCTGCACAAAGATACAAAAATGTGGTGGCTAATACTTCAGGCATAAACTGTTCAGGAATATTCCAGGAGATCTCTGACGTTCTGGAGTGATTCCTCACTGGGGCTGGATGTCAAAAATGACTAGGATCAAAACAATTGCTGAGTATATATTGTATCCCCACTGTAAAGATTAGCAGCTTTTGTATTGTGTCACCTTTTGTGAAATATAGCCCAAGTCATCAGATTGATTGACAGGTATTTATACACATGCAAGAGTAGGAGGGGGGATGGGTGTGGGATGCCGGGGAAACAGAAGATACAAAAGGATCACAGCCTGTGATCCTGCAGAGAAGTGGTCAATCAGTATATAATACTGGGCTCAACTGACCAAAATTCTGTCCTCATATAAGGTAGCTTTAATGTTCATGTAACATACCTGCCTGCGTTTATAAAGTATGCCTATATGAACCAATATGATTTTAATTAGGCTTTCTTCATTGAAACAAGACTTTCTTCCTATGAATGAATGGGTGCTAAAATTGTTGACATATGACATGGTGAAAATCTGTAAACAAAGCAGTTGTAAAAAGTCAGTCTTGACAAGGGAGATGGTAGACAAATAACCATCCTGCTTTTATAAAACCCACATGAATGACTGTGCCACCCCCTTTGATACATAAGGTAACTGTTCCTACCAAAATCTTCAACACCAATAGCTTTCTCCAAGTGCACTGTTTTAATAAAAACATTAAAAGCATCTGAATTCTCTGTTTTCTGAGTGGTAGCAATTAATGAGAAGAAAGAGATTTAACTGGCACATCATGTTCACAAGAAAAGAAAATCCAGATTATTTTATAGAAAAGTATGTAAAATTCCCGTAGTTCATGGAATAATAATGCAGTAACCTGGAACAATTGAGTTACACTCCTAAACAAATACAAACACAGCAACCATAAACAGAAAGATTAGGATAAAATGCTTGTCCATTGTAGGATGCGCTTCCTCTGTCCCTCTTGGAATAATGATTGATGTCATGTTTATATTTCCCCTCCAGGATTTCAAGTCAGCACCAAATTGGGGGGACAATGACAGTACTTTAAAATCTTTTCATTGTAATGACCTTCACTTCTGACTTTCTGTTCATAATTATGTATTAAAGAGGAAAAAGCGCTAACAAATGATTCTTACTGTGGCACACAGAAAAACAACAACAAATAGATATGACATTAAATGGATTTGGGCTTCTTATTAGATAATGATAATATAATTTGAGATTTCTACATACTCCACTAATTAACTAACTAAATTAAAAAGTGGCAGACGTCTGTCCAAACTAGAAGGCTTTACCATGTGGCCATGTGGTGCAATCTCTATTGCCATAGTGGGACTAGGATTTCTATATGTATTTATTTAAAATATTTATATGCTACTTCCCACCTAAAAAGCAGCCAGGTGTCATATAGTCTTAAAATAATATTAAAAGCTGCAATAATAAATTATTATTCAATTTAAAAAGAATTCAACAACTATAATAATAAATCTAGGAGATAAAATAGTAGTAAAAACACATTTACAATTAATAAATCATACATAACAATGCCATTAAAAAACATCTCTTCGTCAGCTAGCCACCAAGAAGAAGCCTGCTTGAAGAGAAATTATACTGGGGAAACAATGGCTGAAATCTTATTGGTGTAACCTTGTGAAGGAAATAGAAAGATTTAAGTAGAAAGGTTTAAAATGGTGTCTGTTTGGTTCAAGCAGTCAGCAAGAAGCAAGAAGTCTGTGTTTGTGTGAGAAAGATAGACTAGGCCGTGCTATGCTCTTTGATTTGATTCACAGGTGCAAGAAGCTTCCTTATCAGCTGGGAACCAAGAGAGGAGAGGACCGCGCTGTCATCATCATTGGCATCCTTCAGTCTCGAAAGACTATGGTATCATGCCTGGAGTAGAGATCCTAAAAACAGCACCTAGTGTGACTAAATAGACCAATTCGGGAATGGCAGTCTCTACCGCACTGGGGGCAGATGTATTCTGTTTCCTGCCTGGTCCTCGAGTTTCGTTCTTTCCGTGCCTGCCTCTTTTCCTCTGCCTGTTGGACAAATGCCTCTTCAAATTTATGTAGACCATGCTGTATCTCTTGCCTCCAGACAGTGCGATCGGAGGTCAGGGTTTCCCAGCTGTTCAGGTCCATTCCCAAGGCCTTCAGGTCCGTGCTGTACCATACGGAGTAATAACAATTTTTGCCAACGCCAATTAAGACATACCTTGGAAATGAATGCATGAGAACTGAACAAAGACACAGAAAATAATTGTTTTAATTAAATCTAGCCTTATGATTGGACAATGGGATGGAAAGGATGAAAAAGGGGGGGGCAACCTGCCGAGAGAAGTTAATTCTTTAAGTTAGAGACAATATAGAAATAAGAGGCTTTTTGTTCTAAAATGCTTGCTTAGAGCTTATATGCTTTTTAGTCAGAATGTCCAATGTTACTTAGACAAGATGTAGTCTAATAGAATTCTTTATTTTCTGATTGCCAAGAATTGAACCATGAACTGACCTTTGGCTGGCTTATTTTTGTAATGCTTTATTTCTCTATTTTTTAATAAAATAATATTTTTTACAACTGGTTTGGTTATTGCCCAAGGTATGAGTGAGACTAATTCCAGGCCTTGACCTACGAGCTGTAACTTCCACTGAAGGTGGAATTGGGCTGGTATATCTTAAAATATACAGCCTGGTAAGATTTTTACTGGTTTTCCAGAGGTGTTCTAAGGAAGCCCCTGAAGGAAGGTTGCGACTTTCCGTACAAACCTTCAACTGTGCAACTGGGATGATCTTACCAGCCGATAGTGGTAATATTTAATTTCATTGAAACCTTCTTACTCCCCCTTTTTGTTTCAAAACTCGGTAGGACTCCATTTTGCTCAGGGGGCGGGTGCCTTGGAAGCCTCAGGACTGGGAGAAGGAGAATAGCCAAATATTGTTACTGCTGGGTGTAGGACCACCACCATCATTGCTCCACTGGCAATTTTGGTTATTAAGGGCTTTCTCCTCTATCCTGAAGACAATAGGGAAGCAAGTGTTTCATTTATTCCTTAGAACACACCTCCTGTTTGTGAACATTTAATTTTGTAAGAATAAACATATGCCTAAGGGGTATTCCTCCATTTCTTATCCATACCTAGTTTTTACCTAAATGGGAAGATAAGCACTGAAAAACAACACTGTCATCCAGTTTTCTGTTCTGGAATCTGAGGTAAATTTTATGTCCGACATTATGTCCAACATCATTATGTCCAACATGTACACATGTGTCTGTTTTTTAAAGGCTTCTGTTATTCAATGTGTCTTGGCCTATGGTACATGCTTCATTCTAGGCTTCAAAGTGATTCACGGAGTACTTTAATCACATTGATGAATAACTTATTTCTTTCACTTTTAGATTTTTAAAATACTGTATATAAATATACTGTATTCCCCTTTCAAACTTTATTAATGAACAGAGTGACTTGAGCTATTTTCATGTGAAAACTGAGCTTCAAATTTTTATTTTCTTAGAAGTATTTTGGACATTTAATAAATATAATTAATGAAGCATAGTTTTTAAAGCAGTGATTGATGTTATTTAGTTGATTCAAGTTAGAAAGAAATAATATATAATGACATTGTCACTGAGCCGACCATTCCAGAAGGCAAGAAAAACATTCTACGAGATTTCTTGGCCAGTTGATCACAAAACTACCCATATTTATTCCGCCTATAAGACGCCCCCATGAATAAGACAACCCCCACATTTCCAACCCAGAATTACAGTTTTGCAACCGCATGGTTCTCTCCTCATCTTATGTTCATGCATAAGATGCCCCTCAATTTTAGTCTAACAATTTCAGAAAAAAAGTCTTATACACAGAAAAAAAGACTGTATATATTTTCTTTTACTCTTTAATCATTCAGTTGAATGGATACTGCAGTAGACTGTATTCTTAAGAATCTTGTGCACAGCAGAGGGAGTTTTCTTATTCCTGAAATTATAAGGGCTGAAATTTGTTACATTGTCTCTTATATGTGGCATTGAATGTTGTGTGTTTACGGCTGCTAGCTTCTGTTATAGGCCCGAGCTACCTTCCAATGTGAAGTGGGACTGTGTTGCTATATCACAGGCTACACTGCCACATCAAATTAACTGCTGTCACTTATGTTCCTCTTGTTGTTGATAGCTCCCTTAAAATTCAGTGGAAACTGGCAGCTCTGTATGGTGAGAGGGAACGCTACTGGATCCTCCCTGTCTACCATAGAGGTTGGCAACACAGAGTGTCTCTATCACTTCCGGGGTCAGGTGTGTGTGTGTGTGTGTGTGTGTGTCACCTGACTCCTGAAGTAGAAGAGACACTCTGTGCTGCCAACCTGTTGGACTCTATGGTAACGGGGGAGGATCCAGTAGCATTCCGTCTCACCTATACACAGTGGTACCCTGACTTAAGAGCAGCTTGACTTAAGAGCAATTCGACTTAAGAGCGGAAAACTGTTGACATTTTAACTGCATTTTAAACTTCTTTTTTCAATTTTTTAGATAGGTACCCCAACTTAAGAGTAGTTCGACTTAAGAGCATGCATTCAGAACGGATTAAATTCGTACGTCGAGGTACCACTGTATATAAAGTTCTGTACAACAAGCGGAGGGAAATGTTTTCTTTTAAGGGTGCTGTGGATCTCATTTTCGCTGCCTAGCCAATAAAAAATAGCAATCTATGAAATTTCTCAGTGTCAAATATTTATATTGTCACTGTGGTTGCCTGTAACACTTCAGGCAGTAAACAGTACAGGTAGTATTCTTATGACAAATGTGTTCTTAGATTAACTTGGCTGAGAGCATGTCATCACTGTTGCCTTTAGTGCAACTGAAAAGAGCTTATCTTGACCTTTTGCTGTAGAACATTATTAAAAAGTTATAGATTTCTCATTGTCTTTTGATAATGTTATGAAATAAGTCATGACACTCCTAGCAGACTTTATTAGCGTATTTGTCTTGAATGGTGGTTCTAAGAGCCGAGTGGGAAGGGGTTTTTAAATGTCATTAGAATTAATTATCATATATTGGGTAAAATATATATCTTTGTATGAGCCCTCAGTGAATTTAAAATAGCAGTCTAATGACTGGCATTTTGTCAAAGACAAATCCGGGGGCATTTCCCCTTCTGATCCTGCCACCCCCTGACAGTGTAAAATAAAGTGCAAGTAGCTGAATTCCCTCTAGAGTTTTTATTGCTCTTTCCTGGGGCTATTCATTAAATGGCATCAAAATGAGAGACTAAACAGGCTGGATGACAATCTGTGAACAGCACTGGTAGGAGGAAATGAAAAGATATCAAAATTAAATATTTAACTTTCAGATGATGATCAAATACATGCGGAGCTGAGAAAAATAAACCTCTAGTCAAAAGCATCCACGAGGAGGTTGAATCAGGCATATAGTTATCTTTATCTTCTCTGAAAATACTGTAAATGTATATAAATGTTAACACTAATGCAGGTTATGATTTTTTTCCTGCACAAGATATACTGCTTGAAATGTCTCAGTTTAAGTACTGGGGTAAGTGGCGGGGCTTTAAAAGAGATGGATTCTATGATATTAGAATGAGGGCTATTTGTTCCACCACAGGCAAGCTGGCAGAACTTGAAGAGTTCCTGCTTTGGTCTCATGGCAGGTTACTCCTGCACAATGAGTATGATTGTCTGGGAATTATGCAAGCCCTTGAATGGAAGCAACAAGAACTCATGAATTGGCAGCAATCTCCTCTTGCTGGTGACGTCATCCTTTATACTGCTCTAGTTTGTCAGAACAAACCCATTAGATTTTGTGGGTTTATGCTAAATATGGGAATTTCTGGAGTAATGTTTGGATTCAACCTCCGCTTCCATAGTGCTACTGGGAATTGACTACATTCAGTGATCCTTAAAGAAGTGGAGGTCTTCCTTCATTTAAATATTTTGGGTTTTTTTTAATCCTATACTATTTAATATTCAAACATTAATAAAATGATACTTTGATTAAATTGTCAGTATATCAAGTTGGGTCAGTAAAGAT
Source organism: Phrynocephalus guinanensis (assembly GCA_037367245.1). Taxonomy (NCBI): domain Eukaryota; kingdom Metazoa; phylum Chordata; class Lepidosauria; order Squamata; family Agamidae; genus Phrynocephalus; species Phrynocephalus guinanensis. The sequence goes on from CM074742.1 coordinate 38,499,123, forward strand.
CCAAAGTTTCAGACAGGGAGTATATAAAAGTGATAAATAGGTTTCACTAATATACTGTACTCAAGTCTTATTGCAAAATAGTATTAGGTGCCAAATCCTTTTGCATATATTATGCTTGTGGAAAGGTGATTATGTCACTAGGGTTCTCTGTAAATATAATACTTCATCCTTTTGTCCCATGGCTTGTCCAACTTATGAGTAATCAGTTTCATTGTGTGGAAGCAGAAAGAGTTGTGGGACAGAAAGAAGAGGTCTATAATTACCGAAAATCACTGTTGCTGGGTGACGTCACTGACTTGAAGAGGTTGTTGATAATTAAATACTTCCTCCTTCTTTCCCATTACTCCAATGGCTTCCACATGATGAAATGGATTGCTCACAAGTTGGACAAGCCATGGAAGAGAAAGAGGAACCCTTTAATGACCAGAAGGTCTCCCCCTGTTGGTCGCATCATTGCCCTTTCAAAGCATGTTACTCAACACAATTTTGGCCGGTATATACATACAGAAGATAATATGTATTCTCATCTGCACTCTACATTGGACAAACAGGACAATCTCTAAGAAAACGCATCAATGGAAAGAAGTTTGGCATAAGAAACCACGATACACAGAAACCTGTCTCAAAACAATTTACCTGGACACCCCTTGAAGGACTTGAAGGTCATCGTTTTGGAACATAATCATTACAGATCAAGAATACACAGGGAAACAGCTGAAATAAGATTCATATGCATGATGAACATACACAAGAAGGGATTAAACATAAACTGGGGTTTCTTGAGTCATTATCAAATGTAATATTACCATATTGCCACTTTTTCATGGACTCTAAGGTAAAAACTCCCATTCTCTCTCCCCCTCCCCCCATCTCTTCCACCCCCACCCCCTCTCTGATCTGATCTGGTTTCTTTCTCTGGAGGAATTTACCTCCGAGCCATAATACCACACGTAACATATAAACAGATCCTGGCCTCAGAGCCATAAAACTATACTTTCCATATCTACAGATCTTGGCCTAATCCTCCTTCCCACCATCTCTACTAATCAACTCTCCCTCCTCTTCTTCCTCCTCCTCCTCTCCCCCTATCTACCCCCATCTGCCCCCCCAACTCTATATACTACAGCCAATGAATATCTCGTATGAAATGTGTATCCCATCACATATTATATTGCACACCTCTTTCTGCTGCTATATGTCTGAAGAAATGGGCATGTCCACAACATGTTAAATTAAAATATGAAAGTTAGTCTTTAAGGTGCCACATGTTTTGTGTCTTTTGTTTTGTTTTGTTTTTCTTTGATATTTGCCTGAAATTGTATGTATTCTCTTGTGTTTATATGAGAGATAGAAAGAATACAGTACTTGTTAATTCTTCATCATTAGGAGTGATAGCGTCAACATGCTGAGAAACCTCCACAGAGAATTTTGAAGCTCCACATGATTATTTATCCAGCTAAAATCAAAGCAAGGAGCTCCCCCTAGAATTTCTATAATTTGCATAAAATATTTCCAGTTTGGTCTTTTAAGAAGCAAACCACCCTCACACATAAAAAGAGCAAGCACAGAAGGAGTGTCTGATGTTAAGAATATGATGGTTCAGATTTTAAATTAAATCACTAGTAACGAACTGCCCTTTATTCATTCTGCACAATTATTAAGATTTTATGCAAAAAGAGAGTAGTATCGACAAGGAGTGCACTTTTGTGTGGGCAAAACATCAGTTCTGGCAGCACAAGAACTCTGTTGATGTATTAAGAAATGTGTCACTGTGCTCACTGGTGACTAGAAACATGAGACAGGCAAAGTTTTCCTTCTTAATTTATCAGTAAATCCCCTTGTTGATAAATTCGAAGTTCCAGGAACTTGCAGAACTGTCTTGTGCTTCAGTCATGCCATTGCCATGAAAAGACCTTTCCTCATCACTTGATCAGTGGCCAAAGGCCTGTTTGAATAAAAATATATTTGCCAGCTGGCAGAAGGCAGGCAGGCAGGAATCGGCATAGCTCCCCTCAGAAGGAAGCTGCATAGCTCAGGAGAACCATAAGAAGACTGTATTCTTTGTTGTCACCAGAGGTGAGGATGGCAAAACTGAAATAAAGGCTTCCCCTGAAGGTCTCAAGACCCAGACAGTCTAGCTACCTCAAATGTAGGGGGCAAGTTCCTTTCTGTCACTGGAACAAGAACAATATTGTGACTCACCATGTGCAATATCAAACCTGAGCATATTCTTCTTAAAAGGAGGGCAAAGAAACAAAAAATATTATATCAATTTTCACTCTGTCTCTGTGCTTGCAATAGTACTTAGGTGTGGTTGTTTTTGTAGCGGGAGAATACTGGACACCTGCTTTCATGACATTAAATGAAATTGTAAGGATAGTGGAGCATCTCTGTCCTTTGGCTGAAATCCAGTAAGATGCAACTAAAGTAGCTCATTAAACCAGCAGCTTCGCCATGAGTTCCACCAATTCAGTGGGGTCTCTCCTAATCTAGTTGCAACTTTCTACTGGAAATTCAAGCATTGGTTTATGCTTATATTCTAAATTCGTAGGTCAGTATATTTGGTGGACTGCTTTTCCACTTAAAAATGTAAAGTGTCAGAACAAATTTATAGAACATCAATGAATTAATTAAATAAATCGGATACTAAAAACCAACAAAGACTGCCATCTTGCAGTTTCTTATCTGGAAATGAACTATGTCAGGCATGTCCAAACTTCGGCCCTCCTGATGTTTTGGACCACAACTCCCAGAATTCTAAGCTTAGATTGCCAATGGCAAAGGATTGTGGGAGTTGCTATCCAAAACATCTGGAGGGCCGAAGTTTGGACATGCCTGAACTATGTTGAAGTCAATAGAGCTCATTTCTCAGCAGAGGTGTCTAGAACTGCACTGACAAAGCAACTGCAAATAACCACTGATTGGAAAAATATGAGAACAATGAATATTGGGTAACAATGTCATAAAAAGTATCAGTCAAGGCTTAAGGTTCAAAATAAAGCTAGATTTATAGGTTGTCTAAATGACATTTGTCTAGGAGCCATGCAGTCTCCTGGACATTAAATAGAGTAATTTCTTTCTGTCACATACCCTGTTGTGCTGGTTTTAATTATCTTTGTATTGAGAGGATGTGCACGGGTGTCATGTAAAAAATCTGGATGCTGTTCAGAAAAATGGTCTCTGGCATAATTGTAGGCTAGCTACTGCACATTTACTGAGCTTAATAATATTTAGGGATTGTTTTGACATTGTAATGTTCTGTCAAGTTAGCACTGGCAACTGTCATGAGAGAAAAGGAGTATTAAAGGAATAAGGCCATGATCAAGAAAAGTGTGGGTTAAATCTATTGTTAGTCATTAAATAGAAGAAAATTGTTGAAATGAATGGCACTTATTACTTAATGTAAGTCTTGGGTTTCCATGGGTCTACTATGTTATATTGTTACATGCATGTCCAGTTGCTTCTGGCTTAAGGTGACCATAGCTGTGTTTTCATGTTATGTGAGATGTGTCCATTGCTCCTCCTCAGTGCATTTCGATAGCACAGAGGAACTTGAACCCAGGTTTCCTGAATCCTAGTCTAACATCCTGCCTTCTGCATTACAATGACTCTCTAGTTTGAGAGCTATGGGTTTGCTCTGGTTTATATAGAAATTGGAAGAAATTGATGGCTGATTTTAAATAGCTAAACTGTATTGGAAAGCTACTGGAACTCTCTCGCAAACAATAAATAGTAATGATGGCCTTATCTGAGATAAGTCATAGATAAAATAAAAACATATCTTCTTTCTTTTTACATAGGTTGCAATATGTACCTTTTTGCTGCAGAGGGGGAGTAAGTGAAGCTTTCCAGATATTACTGGACTGCAAATCTATCTATCTATCTATCTATCTATCTATCTATCTATCTATCTATCTATCTATCTATCTATCTATCTATCTATCTATCTATCTATCTATCTGTCTGTCTGTCTGTCTGTCTGTCTGTCTGTCTGTCTACGTGGCCACAAGGTCACGCGGAGTGGCTAACAACATATCAGTAACATAAATTAAAATTAAACATACCACATAGACAATGTAAAATCAAAATCAAACAATTACAACTGGAAAAGATGGAAAAGAAATCATATTAAAAGTGCCATCAGCTGTAGCAAGCATAGCAAATGGTCAAGGATACTGGGAGTTGTGGTCTCACCCCAGCATCCTCCATTTAAAAGAAGTAAGCCACATTAGATTTGTGTTTTCACATACAGGTGGAAAATTAGCCTATGAACATGCACAGCATATAAAGGAAATAAACTGGTTTCTTGGACATGCAAAGAGTGTGTGCTCCCCTCAAAACTCCAGTACTCTAAAGGGCTTGCATACTGTAAAGCCATGCACCCATAATCTTCTGGAAACTTGACCTGGCATTTTTTTAAAAAAAAAAACACCTCTCTTGGACTGTTTTGAGTCAGAGAAAGCCTTTAAAACAAAGGCCAACTCCAGACAACTCTCATTTTTTTTTTTAAAAAAAAAGCCTTTTTCTGGCATAAAAAGAATCTAGCCCATCTCACTTTCCTTCTCAAAGGCAAATTTCTCTTCAAAGGTTTTTGGCAGCCATTTTGTTTTGGCCTCCTCCCCCATCCCCACCCCCTTTTTTGCAGGAGAAAGGCTTTACAAAGCTTTGGGAGCAAGCAAAAGAGGCTTCTATATCCCTAGCTAACCTGAAATATTTTCAAGAAAACAGTGAAAGTGTCATTCCTGACAGATCTACACTAAGGGCGTTTATACACGACCCCTACGCTCCGCTGCAAATGGCTGCAAGCTCCGGAGCTTAAAAATGTTTCCCCACCAGCTCTGGAGTTTGCAGACAATTAAGTGCGACCCCGCCCACTTTAGCGCGACCCAGCGCACTTTTCTTGTACCTTCTCTTTGGAGGTGAAAAATCTTTGATGCGGTGCAATGATAGTGAGTGCGGGGCTCTCCTCGCTTCTGTTTGCTGCTTTTTGGCTCCCGCCCCTTTAAGAGCTAGCTTTTACAGAGATGAGAGGCAGAACGAGGTGAGCGGCATGCTTTTCTTTCTCTTTTTCTCCCTCCCTCACGCAGCCAGCAACCAGGAAGTGCGGAGGGGGGTGGGGACAGAGGAAGAGCGACGAACCCCTAAGATCTCTGGTCCGAATTTAAGTGGCCAGCGGATCTTAGGGGTCGTGTAAAAAGGCCCTTAGACAGTCAAGACTGTTCTCAGGAGGGTTTTAAAGTTCAGGATTGGCCTCCATACATGGAATTGGAGGAAGCATCTCCTCCACCCCCCAGGCAGCAGAGCATCTTGGGCCATATCCAGTTGATATGTCCAGATATAGAGTTAACGCTATTCTCTGAATCTGATGGTGGCAATAATTTGTCTCAGCACGCCTTGGTTTTGTGACACTATACCTGGAAACTTATTGTCAAACGGCAATCCAAAAATGTTCTCCTGCCATCTGTGAGGTTTCAGTTCCTTAGAAAGGAACACCTCTGGCACAGGATATAAATGGATATACAACAGGACCATGGTTGGCAGAGAAAAAAATTAAATAAATAATTCAGCCGCAAAGCAAGAAAGGCAGGGTAATAATACTTTTAAAAAGCAAGCTACTGTCACAAACAGCAGCTGAAAAGCAAGCTATTGTCGTAAAACAAGCTACTGCCACAATACAGCAGCCGTAAAGCAAGTTGCTGTCACAAAACAGCAGTTTGGGCAGTGGTTTCTTGGTGTTCTATCTTATCCACGGTTTTCACTATCCACAGGAAGGCCTGGAACCAATCCCCAGTAGATACCGTGGTCCTACTGTACTGTATTTTTGCTTGAGACAGCTTTGTACTGTATAGCTTTCTTTTTATGCATGTTAAACTTTGCTTTGTATTGAGGAGCTTATTTGTTTGCAGATGGTTTTGCAGTCAGTTCAGAAGGTTTGGAGAGGGCTCATTCCAGTCTGGACAGCTTCTTTCAAAATATGGTGTAGCCATTTTTTTTCATTTTGTTTTTATGAGTGATTTGTTACCAAAAAGAACAGTGTATTCTATTTTTATTATGTTGATGATCTTCTTCTAAGGTTTTGCAGACATTAGAAACACTTCTTACTCTGCTGCTATCAATCAGAACACGTTTTGTTTTTAAAATCAGTTTTGCAAACAGTAACAACGTAATGACGGAACACATGACAACTATGAGCCATTAAAACATTCTTGTATTGTCATGAGGAAAGGGAGGATGATGGCTTCTTTTTGATTGGTACATTGTACAAAATAATTGGTTCATTATCATAATTGTATTCCTGTTTAAATAGCAAGGTCAAATGCACTAATACTACATTTGCATTTACATAGGAAGTACTAGTGAACAGGTACTATTTCCATTTATCAGATGAGATAATAAAGTTTGTTTGTTTTTAAATATATATATATAGGATTGAGAAAGAGAGAAGTTTTAAGGAGAAAACATAAACAAAACATAACAGAATTTGATATGCTGCTTTCTTCCCACCTGTGTCTGTTTATCCAGTCAAACAGAGATATTTTAAATATGTCTACAGGCATGATGAGTTCACCTCCATGTTGTACTTGCCACAAGGATGCTCCTAAAACAGCAGTCTCTTGGTAGTTCCAGCTTGAAAGTTGGGAACCACATTTAGCACATACTGGCATTAATGTGTTGAACGTTTGTATCAGGGTAAGCACTTTGGTCCCTGTCAGAGATTTTGAACTAAACTCCTGTAATTCCCATTGGCTGTAATTCCCATTGGCAGATATGACTTGAAGGAACCTGTGTTGTTTGCCCCGTCCCATTCTCCCGGGTGTCTTGACAACCACTGGCAGAAACGTGGGAACACTCTGTATTGATGTCTTTCTGAAGAGCAAATGTTTCTCTGAGGGAGAGATTCCTCCCCAGAAGTCAGTGTAACATGTAGATGATTTTCTGGGGAATGGGGCATAGTGTACCAAAAAACACAAAACAAAAACAAAAAACAAACCACAATTAAGATGTAAAAGTAAAGCATCACTAATCTTGGAGGGAACCCCAAAATTAACAAAAGCAGAGGGAAAATGTCTTTTGGGGAAAACTTTCCTGGTTTTCTTCACCATTTCTCTTATTTGTAGGGCTATGAAGCCAGGTCATGCATGATAGTGCATGACATTGTTCTCTGACACTCAGCCAAGAATGCATGTGTGTGTGTGTGTGTGTGTGTGTGTGTTGCCAATGCAGAGAACACAACCACAGTTGTACAGTGTATTGTTACAAAAGGGCAATCAACCATATACTAACCATTTTCAGGAACTGGTTTTTGGCTTCTGAGTGACAGTGTAAGTGGATCTTGTGCAAGACTAAAGCCTCCTCATTGTTTTCACTTGTTGAAATGAGAGACTTAAATATTTGTTGGTATTAAAATGGGAAGGAGCTGCTTAAATGGACATTGTTACCCTTTACTTATGCTCCCTTTTCATTCCTTTGCCTTTTAGCCTCAAAATAGTTGATTGGAACATAAGAATTGTAGCCTAAAGCTAAGCGTGTTAGGTCCATAAGAAAACACATTGACATAGGTTTTTGTTTTAGGAAATTCAAGGCCACAACTTTTATTGATTCTGGCAGGCAGTACTCTGGCTGAGCATTGGGTCGGATCCAGCACATCATGGAACCTGCCTGCTACATTCGGTTCCCACCAGAGCACTGCAGCTGCAACCAATCCGAAATAGCCTTCTTAATATCTCCTGTCCTTACCTCATTGCCCAAATTAGACAGGCGTACACCATCTGAATCGTACATCTCATGTGTTTTGAAAGATATTGTTGGGTGCCTGACCCATTGGCCACCCCGTTATATAATTATGCACCCAGTGGCCTTATCCTGGCCAATTCAACCTTCCCAGGAAGGCGAGTAGCCTTCCACACTCTTCTTTGCAGGAGATTGAACCAAAATATAACTAGCAAGGGGTAGGAATCATGGATCAGCTGTATTGCTGCCAACATGTTATGTACAAGGTCTACCTATTTTGAGGAGCTAATATTCCCTCTGAGCTGTATTAGCAACACATGTGCCATTGTTTGAAAAATTTCCATATCATTGGCAAAAAAATTATCCCAACGCATGCCCCTTATGACCAACCAAGTTATTTCCAATTGCTCCTCCAGTCCCAGGTGATGTCCCATTGATGATCCTTTTGCCTAGATGATGGCCCAATGAACAATGCTGTGCCCGACTATCCACAGCTGTCTAATAGGACCTGCAACCAAAGTTAAAAGATAACCACTGTTAATGCTGAGCATTTTGTGTTTTGAATATAGGTCTTATAAGCCTTGGACTTCCATCTCCCAACATTTTTATCCTGCATGGAGAAAGTCCCTGTGCAGTCACCTGTGAAACAGAAATATAAAACCCTGTGTTTATACTGAACATAAGTATAAAACCCCACTTTCTTTAATCAGCTTGTTAATAGACTGATTAAAGAAAGTGGGAGACAAACTTAGAAACTTATGCAGGAAATTTATTCCCACCTATAGATTAGTTTCAACATCTTCCGGGGGGGGGGGGGAGGAATCTCCCTTTAGTGATGAAAATATCTCCCCAGATGCATATTCTCCTTAAGATAATGTTCTTCCTTCTTTATATGCACTGCTTGCCTTCTTAAAATGCATCTGCAAGAAAGTGGCATTAGAACATGGAAGAGCTGCTGATGTTCCAGTGATCAGTTCCAAGTTGAAGACTGCTGTTTGGTGATATATTGTCAAAAACAGAGACTCCTTGCTTGTCCTTCCCTTTTAGCCCCTCCCCTTTCTGTTGTTCCTATTTGTTAGCATCTTGTGTGTGTGTTGTGTCGTTACAGTCATGACCGACTCTACATGACACCATGTCCATGGAGTTTTCCTGGCAGGAATACTGGAGTGGTTTGCCAGTTCCTACTCCAGGCGCCTACAGCACCTGGTATTCCCTGGTGGTCGCCCATCCAAGTACTAACCAGGGCCGACGCTGCTTAACTTCCGAAATCAAGCGAGATCAGATGTGCTTAGGGCACCTAGGCAGCTCTGTTAGCATCTTATCAAACCTTATTTTCAGGTCCTGATTTGTGTAAAGCAGAGTTTGTGTGGATCAGCAAACCAAGGTTCTCTTTCAACCAGGAAGTGGAGGGGGATGGAAAGAAAAGGTATAATTGCTGTGCATATGAAGGGGGGGGGTGACTGGAGTCCAAATGACTTTTTTTTTTGCTCAGTCCCTGTTGTAAAAATTGCCTCTTTATGCAATGTCACATTTAGACTGATGTTTGCTTTAATAAATTAGGAAGGGAAGATAACCGTCTTCAAATATGCCTTGGGACATGCTAGGGATCTACAGCCAATTATGGTTCCCTGGTGCATGTCTGCCTGTGTTTGCAACTTGACATTATTTGATGATTTAAAAAAAGAAGTACTGTATTACAGTTCTTGGAATCCCACAGCTACGTAGCACGATCACTGCCATGGTGGCTGTGGAATTCTGGGAGCAGTAATCCAAAAACAGCATTTTTTTCATCTTGTTCCACAACTGAGGGTGCAACTAGATTGTCATGTCACTGCCATGGTGGCTGTGGAATTCTGGGAGCAGTAATCCAAAAGCAGCATTTTTTTCATCTTGGTCCACAACTGAGGGTGCAACTAGATTGTCAAGTTATCCTAGACTGGGTTGGGCTAAATAGATTTTTGTCAAGGTGTAGTATGTTTGGAAATCGAGTCATTGCAACTGGACTTCTTTTCTTGAGAGATGGAAACGTTTTGCTGCTCATCCAAACAGTGAAATGTTTCAATCTCTCAAGAAAAGAAGTTGAGTTGCCATGACTCAACTTCCAGTTAAAATCACCTGGATGACTGAGAATCTTCACAGATGTGTAATATGTTATTTAGAGTGATTTTTGTATTTACATACAAGTCCGATGTTGTTTTGGAATAAGAAACCACACATCAACTCAAAGTGACCCTATTATGAGCATCTGGGTCTAATATGAATTAAACTACACTTATCTAGCCTGAAGAAATAGTGACCAGAAATCTTTTCTTCATCATGGTCTTCTTTTTGGTCCATTGACAGCACTGTCATGATTCACACAGTGAGTTTCAAGAAACTATAAAAGACAGTCATTTTGGCAACTGTAATACTTAACCTTCTACAAAATGACCAATCAAAGAGGGAACTGAAGTTTATAAGCAGTTAGCAGAGAATTTCTCTCCCCGCCCTTCAGGGTGTATGTGATTTCTGATGGTTATCTCCCCTAGAGGTTTATGTATTTCATGGTATCCATATGATTTCCTGGAGCAGACAGACATTCTACCATTCTTTGTGCTGAAGTGTGTATGCATGTGCATAGAGAAAGCTCAGTTGCTGTGATCACCTTGAAGCAAAGGAGCGGGCAGACTTGGTAGCCTGATGATGTCATTTGATCTTGGCTGCAGTGCTTGTAGGTGACTCTGGTTGTTCTTTTTTTATGCGCAGAATTTTATGTTTTTGCAGCTACCGTTTTCTCAATGACCCTGATGTATGAACAGTGTGGGGCAGTGTAAAGCTTTACACTGCAGTGTAAAAGCAGCGTATCTGAACAAATGAATTGTAATCCATGAAAGCTTACACTAAAATAAATGTGTTCATCTTTATAAGTGTCACAGTCTGTTGTTGTTGTTGTTGTGATTGCTGTAGTTGTGAGGTATAAAGCTAGGCACCTATTTTCTAATGCTATCTGAATTATGTTCCTAGTCTTTAAATAGAAATGTAGAATAGCCTGGGAAGGTTTTTGACTTGTCATTCCAGCTATAATTCAGGGGCTATTTAAAGGATCACAATAGATCTTTACATTCTTATAGCACAATATCTTTGTACACAATTAATTTTGCCTGAAAGGATACATTTATCACTGGCTCGAAAAAGCTTCATCTCACAAAGAAAAGTGTCACCAAAATAACAGAATGCATTTACACAAAGTTTTCCTTAACTTGCATTTCCCCCTCTTCCTTTCAGATCTTATTTCATTCCATTCCATGTCCTGCTATCTCACCTGGGGGGAAGAGATTATTGTGAAAGTCCAGCTTTTCTTCTTTCTTGGTTACATGACTAAAGATGTGGGATCTCCATTGCTACATACAAAGAGTTTTTTGTTTTTAAAAGCTCTGTTCAGCCCCAGGGCCAGCAGGTGGTGGTAGGAAAAAATAAATAAATAAAAAAAAATAATAATAAAAATCAGCACTGACAGCCTGAAGGCCAGCTGATCAGCACCGGGGAGAGGGGAAATTAAAAAAATAATTACAAAGTGCCGACCAGCCCCAGGAGCTGGTGGGGCTAAGAAAAAATGAAAAAACAAACAAACAAACAAACAGTGCTGACAGCCCGAAGGCCAACTGATCAGTGCTGGGGGGAGGAGAAACTTAAAAATAAAAATAAAAAAGTGCTGAGCAGTCCCATGACGAGCTGGTCGGGGCTAGGGACAAAAAAAGCAGAAAAACAGATCATATGCAAGCTCCCACGGACTTCTGGCTCGCATTTTTTACCGGAGCAAAAAATTCCCAACTTCTTTGGTAGGTCATGGAAAATGTGCTAAGAGGGGGCATGACCAGGTTTTTTTTTAAAGCCCGGTGGCCATGGGGACAATATTTCTGGAAACACTTTATCTTGAAATTTAATCAGCATTTTAAAGGATGTGTGATAAAGCCCTAGATTGTACGTTTAAAGATCTGAATGGTCTTGTTATTCCATGAAAGCTGTTCCCAGAGCCTGCCTGCCTGCCTGCCTGCCTGCCTGCTGCCTTCCTTCCTTCCTTTGAAAAGAAAGGGTTAAATGCTTTAAACAAAGCAGAGAAAAATCATAGAACAGTATAGATGGTAGAGACCCCAAGGATCATCATGTCCAAAGTTCTGCTGAAGCAGAAAACCCGTAGCAAAAGCAGAGAAGTAGCTATCTAACTTCTGTTTCAAGACCTCCGATGGAGGAATATCCACCACCCGCTGGGGCAGTACATTCCATTGTCAATCAACTCTTCTTGTCAAGATGTTCTTCCCACTGTTCAGGTGAAATCTCTTTTCTTCTAATTTGAATCCATCACTTCAGATTTTACCTTCTGGAGCTGCAGAAATTAAGCCTGCTCCATCTTTCATGTGATAGCTGTTCAAATATTTGAGGATGGCTACCACATCATCTCTCTGTCTTGACCTTCAGTCGTAGGATCTTTACCAGGGTAGATAAAAATCAATGGCTTTTAAAATATCAAAAAGGTTTAAATCACAATTTAAATCTAAAAAAATTGATTTTTCAAAATTTAAATAGTCTCTTAAAAAATTAAACCATGATTTAAATCAAATCCACCCTGTTGTTTTTTTTTAACTATACTGGTGGACTTCCTCTTGGCGTGTTCCAGCTTGTTGACATTCTTTGTAAACTGCTGTGCCAAGATAATCCAAGCGAGATCTCATCAAAGCAGTATTGAGTGGTCCTATCACTTTCCTTGATGTAGGTGCTACACTTCTGTTGATGTAGCTTAGTATTGTATTTGCCAAAATGTCCTCTCCAGGTACAACCTGCTTAAGCAGAGAACTGTCCTCTGTGAAGCAGGATGCCAGGATGTACTAATCAAGTGTGATTGCTGAGGAATTTGTCTGTGTCACATTTCCATTGGCAACAAATGAAAATTTGACCACACATTTGCAATTATAAATTAGTATCCTGCTTGGTGTCTTAATGGAAATCAGTACCTTAGCATTGAGCTGCTCTGTTGCAAACATAATTGTTCTCATTCTCTGCTTCGTAGCTTCTACAAGCGAGGTCAGAAAAGAACATGGACAATAGTTCCCCCCTCCCCCCCCAAAAAAAGGAGGGGAAAAGCCTTTTGTTCCAGAGAGCTGGCTTCTTTCTTTGCACATGCTTTTGGGCTTCCCCACCCCCAGACTCTGTGTTTCTTGCCAGAGGACCCATCTTCTTCCATGTGACATAATGATGCTGCAGTGCTCATGGTTGGCAGAGCTAATTAGACAGCAGCCTGCTTGGGGCCCACACAATGCATTCCTCAAACCTACTCCAATCTAAGCAAACAATTCCTTTGCTTAGATGTCTTTTTTTTTTTAATGTTTAGTTATCATTATTATTGTTGACATGCTAAGCACTATTGAGCAATTACAAGTCAGACAATGGATTTGCGTACTAATGAATCAAGACTGCTTTGAACTGTACAGAGATGACCATCATGCTGATTGAGAGGAGTTTTCTTTTGTTTGCTTACACACCCTATGGGTTATGGAACAGAAGGATGCCTTCCTCTGTGGCCATCCGTTTAGCAAGCTGGCCCTTTGTATCTTGCTCGAAGTCCTCTGAAGAGTGAGCTCATTAAACTTTGGATTCCTTTCCCACAACCTCATCTTCACCAGTCAGGAAGTGAACAATATTGAAGACTTGATGGATGGTGAAGAAAAGGTCTGAATCAAGCTAGGAAAAGAAAGCTTTCAGGTCCTTTATAAATCCAAATTGTGGTGGCAAATAAGATGGACTGCCATTTGGAGTACTATATGTTATATCTAGATGTACAAAAAGTGGACCAGATGATAGAGGAGGATGGGCCCTAAGAGGTTTCTTTGTTGCAGAGCCTGGCTGAAAATAAATGGGGAGGCCAATCATTCTCAACAAACCGGAAGTGACTTCCTGAAAACTGGAACTGACCTCTGGATTGCTAGGCAACGGAAGTGAAGTGACTTCCTGTTCGCAGAAAAGTATTTCTGAGTCTTCCGACATGTCCATAAAGGTCCTCAGAGGCCCCCAAATTGTTTTCTAGCAATACAGAGGTCACTTCTGGTTTTCCAGAAGTCACTTCCGGTTCCGCGAGAAGCACTTTTGGGGCCTCTGATGGCCCGGGAAGGCCATTGGAGGCCCATTTGAGGCAGCACCAAGCCTGGAGTAAGTACAGGAAGCCTGAAACAGGCGTTTTCAGCTTACCCCAGGAGGCTTTTTTCCAATATACAGCGGTCCCACGAAGCCAGGCTGAAATTTTTTCTAATTAAATCCAGAAACCACAATAGCCCCCCCATGGGCAAGCAGTTAGCACTAGACATGGGCACGACCAGAAAAAATGACGTTTCGAGTTTTCGTTTGTCGGAACGGGTTCGTTTCGGATCACGAAATTTTTCAAAAATTTGTCATTTCGTTTGTCGTTTGTCGTTTGTCGTTTCCACCACGATTTAGCACGATTTGACTTCCCAGAGCATAGGGGCGTCCCACAATCAGGGCCAGCGCTAGGTGTTTTTGCGGGCAAGGCGGGGGGGCAGGGGGCCATGGGCAGACGGCGGGTGCGGGCGGACGAGTGGGCGGGCGGCGGCGCGGGCGGACGGGCGAGTGGGCAGTTAGGATATCACTTAGGATAGAGGTTCTGTTCTTCGCTTGCACCCCAAATGTGTGTGTGTGTGTGTGTGCAAGCAAATTGAAGTTGGGAAAATAGAAAATAAATGGTAGTATATAATATATTTTTAAAATAAATCCACACCTCCCACTCCCAGTCGAACCTCCCCCTTTATCCAATATCAGAAAAAAATCCTCAAACTGCCAGAGAAGAAATAAAGAATAACCTGCTATTCCCTTCAGCAGACAAAGCTGCAGGGAATCAAAGAAATTATTTTCTAAATTCAATTCCCTCCCTGCCTGCCTAACTTAAATCCTAAGGCCTCCAGCCTCCCTCCTCAATCTCGATCGGATCACACCAGCACCAGCAGCCAGCCCTCCTCCCTCAACCACATCCATACACCCGAATGCGATTTCTGGAAGGTGCCTTGGCAACCGAAAACGGAAACGACAATTTCGCTGAGTCGTGCCCATGTCTAATTAGCACCATCGTGGCTTGGCTTCCAAATCCTGAATCAATCAATTAGAAATATTTTTCCCTAGGAGCATCCCCTTTGAAGCTTAATAACTCAGCCCCATGACCCCTAAACCTTTCCAAATTTGGGGGACTAACAAGGAAGAGCTTGAGGAAGCTCCCCAGCAGTTTTGTTTACTCTAGCTCCCGGGAGAGCATACTGTTTCATTTCATTTCATTTCATTTCATTTCGTAATGAAACTTCTTTAAAAATTCATTACAAATGAAATGAAATGAAACTACTAAAGAAACGAAACAAAACAAAACACTATATTTCCGTTTCGTGCCCATCTCTACTAGTGAATCATTGTTCCATATATTAGTCAGTGAGATTTATTTCTCACTATCCCAGGCAGTTTTGTTTCCCTGTCATGGCAACATTTTTGGAAGTATATGGGCAATTCTGTCAGTGCTGAGATAGTGGTTGTAGAAGATAATGCTAAAAGCTTATTGGTATGAGCAAGCATAGTTCAGGAATATTACAGAGGTTTATAGAGTTTTATTTAAAGTTTATTATCCTGAATGAAGGACCCTTTTCTGGAGATGATTCCATACTGATCTGCTGTTACACCAGCAATTGGAACTTTAATGAGCTTTGTTGTACTTTTAATAATGCTGCAGTTCTACTGAAGTCACTGCCTTACAAGGAAAAAATTGTCATAACAGGATATATACAGCTGCCGTATTTTGGCCTTTAATAATGCTACTAAGCAAAAATGTTATTAGAAGCAGAATGGATATATTGAGTTGGAAGGTACTGCTTGGGTCATCACCTCCAGCTCCCTGACAGAAAAAGGAAAGCTTGAGGGAGGGCGAAAATGTCTGGGTGCAATTTTTTTCTTCATAAATAGAAGGATGTAGTAATGGCAGATTGTTCAGTGTTATGGAATGAGGAGCTTACTTTAGCAAACTGGACTTCCATCAATGGAATCTACTTCTGAATCTTTCCCAGGCACCACTACTAGCACAATTTATATTGATTTGTCTTTTCAAATTCCTCATTTCATCAGCTCATTGATGTTACTTTGTGCAAGGATTATTTCTCTTATTCCTGGTCCTGTTTCATATCTTTCTTTTTCTTATCCAAATCTTGTTTCTGTTTCATGCTCTGCTTTCCTCATTGTTATCTCTTTTTAATATCTATGTTTTGTTTCAAAAATAGTCTTTTTGTAATTTTGTGTTTTATGAGTTATTATTCTTGACACGGTTACTCGTATTACTCTCTTTTGCTACTTTTCAAACCCTCTGCTCTTTATTGCCAATGACCAGAAGGACAGGTTTTACGTGTTCCCCTTTTTATTTTTTATACTTCTTTATCTTTGTTGTCCTCATATTCCACTCTCAAAAAATTGGCTTCTCCACAATGAAGTTTAGTAATTGTTTACTTACTGTTGTTATATTTAAAATATTGTATTGTAATGATGTAAGCCACCATGTATCCTTTTCAAAGAGACCGTCAAGATAAAGGATGTTAACTTTTTTTAATTTTAAACAAACCAACAAATAACTGCTCCATACCCACTACTCAAAATAGCTGGAGTAGAAGTTCCTGATCCACTGGTTTTTACACTTCCCAGCTGTTTTGTTATCTATGCTGATGTATATGTGTCTGTATGCGTCTGTTTTGAAAGTGCATTTTTGAGAGGAAAAATGTTTTCAAACATTTATACAAATATGTAAATACAATTTTCTTTGCATTAAATTTTTCTCATGAATATGGAAATAGGATGGAATGGATTTAGGGAGGAACATATCTAAAATATTAGAAAGCAGCTTGATTTGTTTACTTTTGCTCTAGAACAGTCATGTCCAAACTTTGGCCCTCCATATGTTTTGGACCACAACTCCCACAGTCCTTTGCCATTGGAAATACAGGCTTGGAATTCTGGGAGTTGCGGCCCAAAACATCAGGAGGGCCAAAGTTTGGACATGCCTGCTCTAGAAGGTCATTTTCAAGCTTTATTCCCCGTTATTAGGTGCCTACCAGCAGGCAATACAGTTGTACCTTGTATAAAGGAATTAATTCGTTCCAAATGAAATTATGTTAAGCAAATTTTCCTTTATACAAATTCCCATAGAAATGCATTGAAAATGGAGTGATCCCATTTTTATGTTGTACGGATTCTCCCCATAGGCAATTCTGTTAAGCAAATTTCCCCTATCTCCGGAATTTTTTATGTTGTACAAATTTTATGTTATACAAGCTGTTATACAAGGGTCCACTGTATTGTCTTCTTGTCTGAACCTTTCCTTCCCTGTTCTCTTCTAGTTGCTATTCTTTCTTTCTTTCTTTCTTTCTTTCTTTCTTTCTTTCTTTCTTTCTTTCTTTCTTTCTTCCTTCCTTCCTTCCTTCCTTCCTTCCTTCCTTCCTTCCTTCCTTCCTTCCTTCCTTCCTTCCTTCTTTCCTTTATTTATTTATTTATTTATTTATTTATTTATTTATTTATTTATTTATTTATACAACTTATATGCCACCGACTACCCAAAGGGTAGTGATCCTCTCTGCTGATCTTCATTTGTTTTAATCTCTTATTGGCCCTTCCCTTCTGTTGCCACTCTTCTGCCCCATGACTCAACCTTGTTATGTTATTATTAATTTTTCTGTGTATCTCCCCCAACATATATTTATCTGACAGCAAATCAGCTTCTTCTGCCTTTCCCACTTCCCCTTTTTTGCATGGTTTTGATTTCAGTCTTCCATATCTCCTCTTTAAGTGTTACGAAGAAACCGGATTGTGCCATTTCACTGGGTCTTTGAGATGTCTTGAATATAAAATGCCAATAATGTGCACATTCATGATGAGCTATCATGTGCAGTAGCATGTTTTGTGAAATGATCTTCTCTGCCCTGAAATCCGGACACTGGCCAGAAATTGGGTATGTGCATTTTTAAAACATTTGCCTTTTGCTCAAGCAGTACACCCATGACTAATACCCACCGAGCTGGGAAAAAGTATTTTATGAACTACAACTACCCTGTGCAGCTGGGCTATATGGCTAACACTTGTTGCAGATGGGGGATTCAAGAAGCTTGAATCTGAAACAGCAGCATTTTCATATTCTTGCTGTTTATGTGGGTGTCAGAGATGTGCCTATTTGCTGACAAGGTTGGGAAGATACCATCTTGCTCCCTATTTCCTGTTGGGAGAAATTTAGGGACAATATTTTTCAATGCAGTCCTTTTATTGACCTCCATTCTCTGTACATAGAGCAGTGATGGCGAACCTATGGCACGGGTGCCAAAGGGTGGCACTCGGAGCCCTTTCTGTGGGCACCCCACATCGCCCCTTCAAAGCCACCTGTATACAGGTTAAATTACTGTATTGGCACTTTGCAAAAAATTTAGTGGGTTCTGAATTGCAGTTTGGACACTCAGTCTCTAAAAGGTTCGCCATCACTGACATAGAGTATTGTATACCTCAAAGATTGACTAGATTTTGTAGCTCCCTTATTCGAGCCGTCTTTCCCTCATCATGTCCAGAGTTCAAATGTTCTTGTGAGTCACATTCTTCTTCTTTTGAACACTGTCAGTCTGTAATACATATACCTTGCTTTTTATTTTACCTCAGAAACAACACTTGACTTGCATGTATGTTTTGTTATGGAAGGGTTCCAAGACTTTGAACATAATAAGATCTGATGTTCTGCCCTTCTCATTTTCAGACTGGAACAGTATTTATACATGTATATATTTTATTCCAAGCAATTTAGTACTATTGTAATTGAATTAGTTAATTTGTGAAGTGTCTTTTCGAGTATAAAGCAGTTTCATTGTGCTGTGAATTGTTGTAATTGGCTTGATTTTGGAAATACAACCTTAGTTTGGCTGGACATTCATATTTTTACAGCACCCTGTTGGGTTATGAATTGTGTACAAGGAGTCTCCAAGGGATTCAGCAGAGAGCTTTGCTTTAAAACTCAGGGAAGGCTCTTACTGATAGTCATTAGCTTAATTTATGCTTGATACAAATTGGATTCATATTGTATTGGAATATACAGAGCACTTTTGCCTATCTCAAGGCTGTGCTTTGTTAACAGAAATGGCTCATTTATTGCAACATTTCCTTTAACTGCATGGGTTTAAAAACCCATACGTAGTCAATTGCTGATTGTTGTTATTCAGTTAAGTCATGTCTGACTCTTCGTGACCCCATGGACCAGAGCACGCCAGGCCCTCCTGTCTTCCACTGCCTCCCAGAGTTTGGTCAAATCCATGTTGGTTGGTTCCTGATTAGGACATGTTGGTTCCTGATTAGGACATGTCATTTCAAACAAGGTGTCTTGATCTACTCTGATGCAGTCCCTAATGGAAATGAAAATGAACAATACTTCATGGATTGAAATCGAACGTTTGTAGTTTATTCATTCCAACTTTATTGCCTAGTTCCTGTTGTCTGTGATGAAAAGAACCTCTTCCATTCTTGCAAGAGCTTGTGCTACCCAGTAAAACATTTAACTTTATTTGGTTTGAACTGTGTTGTATGATAATGTGTTTTTATGCTTCTTTGATTTTAAACATTAGTAAAGACAATTTCCCTCATACTGGGGAGAGGACTTTGGTTTGAGATGCAGGTGGTGGGGCAGGATTCAACAACCTCTTTCAGCTCTCAGAAACGGTTTTGTGGTCATTTGGATCTAGGCCAAAGTCAATATAAAATACAAAATTGTACAGTACAAGTATTTTATATATTGCAATCTATGCAGGTTTCTTGAACAAGGCATTTCATACATCGTAGCCATGGGCCATAACAGAAGCCTCAGAAAAATATGAAACACCACAGGTGAAATCAAATATCATTGATCCAGTATGTCAGTGAAGCAATCAATCACATTGGGTTTTACAAACTCTGCTTTTATTGCAGTAGCTAGGAAGGCAAAAATGAGCTACTTTATATGTATGATGTATGTCTGCTTTCCACCAAGAAGACATTATCATGTTTTGTTTGGCAAGACAGCAAGGAGCCTTAAATTACAGAATGAAAGCATCAGGGACACACAAAAAGTTAACTGTTTCAGATTGCTAAGCTGTGATGCAAAAGACCAAATGAAAATAGAGCCGTTTAAAGATCTTCTGGAGGTCCTTTTCCTCCTTGCTTGCAACCTTTTTCTCTGTGGTGGTATGGCCAAGAGAGCAAATACAAAAATATCAAAACTCTGATTAAGGATGTGTTTATAAGGTTCACTATTCATTTCAGGAGTGCAACCGACAGTTGCTAACCATGACAGAACACAACCAATTAATTAAGAGTTCCTTTGGCAGGTGGATTTTGAGCAGGCCCGTGCATGCAAAACCTCATTTTTTGTGACAGGTTGCTCTTTTAATTAAACACACATGGCTCAAAGGTGCTGCTGTAGTGGGACTTCTACATGGGAGCAACTGAGATAGCTGTTCCAGTATCCTTGCTTGTTATACATCATGCCTCACTAAGGGCCTTTTCACACGACCCCTAAACTCCGCGGCAAATGGCTCCCAGCTCTGGAGCTTAAAATTATTTCCCCATCAGCTCCGGAGTTTACAGATAATTAAGTGCGACCACGCCCACCTAAGCGCGTCCCAGCGCACTTTTCATGTACCTGCTCTCGGAGGGTGAAAATTCCTGATGCGGATATAACAGTAGTGACTGCCGGGCTCTCCTTGCTTCTGTTTGTTCTTTTTTTGCCCCCCGCCCCTTTAAGATATCTGACTGCAGTGCCGGGAGCAAAGCGAGATGGCAGAACGGAGGTGAGCGGCATTCTTTTCTTCCTTTTTTTCTCCCTCCCCTCACGCAGCCAGCAGCCAGGAGTGTGGAGGGGGTGGGAACGCAGGAATGGCGACAAACCCCTAAGATCTCTGGTCTGAATTTAAGTGGCCAGTGGATCTTAGGAGTCGTGTGGAAAGGCCCTAAGATAAATATTGTCTCCTGGAATCTTTTGTGATTGAGTATTGCTTCTCAGTAGAACTCCATTTCTGTTTAGAGTTCTCAACAATGCAGGAAACAAAGGATGTTCTACTGCCCTCCCCCCAATACACAGAGACCACATTCCACTGGTCTCTCTACATTCTGTGTAAGCCGTTCATCATTTGGTTGTTTCCAGGTTGTTTGTTTGGTTTTTTTAGCCCTTCCCCAATATTTTCTTAGTTTAAGATTACTGCACATCTCGTGGTTCTCCTGAATGTGTAGGTACCTCTCTTTCTTGTTTATCCCTCATGTTTTTCAGTGTCATTGTTTAAGTCCTAGTCCTGTTGGCATGATTTTGCTACTGACAAGGTAGATATTAGGAATGTTCACTGTTATTTATTCATTTTGTTCATTTATTAGATTTTTATACTGTCTCATTAGTGCAATGCACTATTCTGGGCCATTTACAACATACTTAAATAACATCCAAAAGTGGTAGGTTTGTATAGGAAGGCGATAGACAATAAAACATCCAAACAGTACAACAGTCACAAGAGGCATACATTCTAGCAAGAGGGTGGAAACTGAGGCATGGAATCAAGTTGGGATAGCATGAAAGACTGGTTCCAGAGTGTAGGTGCCACAGTGACCAACTGCCAGCCTCTGTTGGATGATTTCCTAGCATCCTTTGGAGTAACCACCCAGAGGGACATTGCCTGGGATGGTCTGGTGGAGTGGGTAGATAACCCTGGACAAAGCCGCTCCAACAAGTACTGCGAACCCAAACCATGGAGGGCTTCAGATGTGAGAATCAGAACCTTGAACCTTATGTCACACATTTTTGTTGCACATTTGTCCAATTTGATATAGAATAAATATGCAAGAGAGGGACTGAATTGGTGGTATTGGTGTGACTTTGAGGTGCCCATGGAACAGAGAGAAGAGCTTGTGGTTACACATGGGGGTGTAGCAACACCCCCCTGGATCCTTGGTGTTCCATTCTCCATTCAATCATTCATGGGGCTGAAAGGTTTTACCCAAAGACACCCAGCTGAACAAAGAAAGGAGTAGTTGGAAGAACATAGTAGTGGAGACATAGTTGCTAGCAAAAGTAGTAGAGACAAAGTTGCTAGCAAAGAAGCAGAAGCCAAGTGAGAGGTCATTCAGTAAAGCCCTAGACCAGTGGGGGTGAACCTTTGGCACTCCAGATGTTTTGGACGATAACTCCCAGCATTCTGAGCCTAGTTTGCCAATGACAGAGGACTGTGGGCGTTGTGGTCCGAAACATCAGGAGTGCCGAAGGCTTGCCACCACTGCCCTAGATACTCCTTGACACACCAGTCACTGAGACACTGTGAAGTCATCAAGTCATATATATACTGATGTAGCCACTCAGCCAACCATTTCATGCAGTTATAGAATGAAGTAAAAGAACTTGCATTGTTGTTGCTAACTATGGTTCACAACCTATAAAGCTCTTTTTATTTTCTTAGCTTAGTTGGCCAACTAAATAGCTTACAACTGAGACTCTCTGTGTGTGGATGTGTGAGCGAGTGATTGTTTATGAATGCCTGTATTCCGACTGTGAGCCTTTTTACACGACCACTAAGATCCGCTGGCCCCTTAAATTCGGACCAGAGATCTTAGGGGTTTGTCGCTCTTCGTGCATCTCCACCCCTCCGTACTTCCTGGCTGCTGGCTGCATGAGGGGAGGGAGGAAAAAAAGGGACAGAAGAATAAAGCCTTACCTCCCGGTGTTGGTGGACACTGCCGGGGGAGCCCCGGTCACTTCCTGGTTCCTCTTAAAGGGACGGGAGGCAAAAAACAAAAACAAAAAGAAGCAAGGAGAGCCCAGCACATCCGCATCAAATATTTTTCACCTCCCAAGAGCAGGTACAAGAAAAGTGCGCTGAGTCGCGCTTAGGTGGGTGGGGTCGCACTTAATTGTCTGCAAACTCTGGAGCTGGTGGGGAAACATTTTTAAGCTCCGGAGCTTGCAGCCATTTGCAGCGGAGTTTAGGGGTCGTGTATAAACGCCCTATGTGTCTTTGAGTGGTTAGAGAACAAAATTAGTGCATTGGAGTCTATATATTTAAATGAATATATTTAAATTTTAAATAATAGCAGTTATTTAAATTCTTTTTATATTGTTCTTGTACTTGGGTATGATATTGTAAAATACAGTAGGATATAAGTATTCTAAGCAAATAATATAATGTGATAACAATACAAAGCAGGAAAGCATGCTGCTTGCAAAGTAACCAAGGGCACTTATTAAGATGAAACTTGTAAATAAGAGTGTTCCAAAGTGTGCTACACATGCATGCAGGAAGACAAGTTAGGCGTGAATGAGCCCTTAGTGTACCTTGAATCATCCTGATCATTAAATTTTGTACTGAAACTTTAGATGGGAGCAAGTAAAATGCATACCATAACCATTTTGTGAAACTATTTCACTCGACAAGCATGGGCTTTCAAATATGAGGTGTCAAACAGTAGCTACGTTTAGAAGCAACATGGAGACATTGTTTAAATTAATGCAGTTTCTTGTCAGTAGCAGCAACAGTGAAACAGATTTTCATGATGATTTATTCTGAAGACAATATAGGTCCCAAAATGTGTGTTTGCCATTCTGCTCTGCGGGTGAATTATTGGAGCTTGCCGACAGCAGGCTATTCCGTAGATGATTCCACACAAAATCCTGGCTCTTCTCTCTCTCTCTCTCTCTCTCTCTCTCTCTCTCTCTCTCTCTCTCTCTCTCTCTCTCTCTCTCTCTCTCTCCCCTCCCCATGATGAATCACAGATGGAGTAAATGGGCCTTTAACTCTCTGGGGTTTTTAAAAATTCACAGTCTTGGTTCAGAAAATGTGGCTGCATCATTGCCTTACTACTAGAACCATCTGATTCTCTCTGACATTCTAGATGAAAAGCCTTGCTAGATTAAACCGATAGCTTTGCTTAAAATCTCTTTATGGATTGTTAATCACCAAAGCCAGAGATTATAATGTATTGCAAATATTTACTAGGCAAAAGGTTTCTTTTGTACAGCTGCGACTGGATAATCTGATCAAGATTTGCAAGGCAATTTCTTGGTGCAGTGCTTTGCTGCATTAAAGTGAGATTTAAAGAAGCATTATAATATTTTATTTAGTATTATGTAATATGCTTCTCTAGCTTGAAAAAAATATGCATCTTCTGGTTAGGCCGCTACTTCTGCATTTCAAAAACACAAAATATTCATTTCTGAAGGGGCGAGAAGTAATATCATCTATCTCTGTGTGAATCTTCATTCTGGGATTCCCATGGGGCAGCATTAGTGTGACAATTTTTAAATGAAGTGAATGAAACCTTCACCTTGAGGTGTCACATTTTGGTTGACAATATTGTCATTTATTAATGTATGGGGCATGTTTTATAAATACACACCGAATTTGATTAGGATAGTATTACCATAAACCTAGTTGGTTATACATGCTGTTGTTTTCCCAAGCTTGACTGCTCTTCCTGTACAGACTGACATTGCTAGCTGTATATAATGCTTTCTGTTAAAAAAAAAAGATTTTAAACACAGATTAAAATAAATAATTGTCACAAACAAAATATTTAAAACCTGGTAGGTTAGTAAGATGCACATTTTTCACTATTTCATTTTAACATATATAAAACTTCCCCCCGCTTTTAAAAACAAGGTCTGTTTATCCCTCCCAAGTTGGGAATGCAAGCGTCTATTTTCAAGGGGTGGTCCATGAAGAAAATGAAGCAAAAACTAAAAACCCAGCAGAAGGAGCTGAAGTGGCAGGGCGATAATTAGAATCTGCCTAGGTAAAAGAGGAATCTTCAGTGTATCTTATGGCATCACAAGTTGAGAAACCAGGCCCTGTTCCTGCGCCATGCATTGCAGATAATGCTTTGGTAGTTGTAACATTTTTTAAAAATGAAAAAAAAAAGTCAGAATGGAACAGTATAGCCCAATGGAAGAACTGAGTACTGGATAAACCTAATCATATGTCTTTATTGCTGGATACAGTGGTTCCTCGAGGTACGAAATTAATCTGTTCTATGGGAATCTTCTTCTCTCGAAATTTTTGTATATCAAAACACAGTTTCCCATAGGAATACATTGAGCACAGATTAATCCATTCCAGAGGTCTGGAAAAAGGCAATAAAAGCTGTTTTTTTGTTCAAATCTCTTTATAAAGTGCACTTTAAAGGTATGCAGAGCAGGAATGCCCCCTGTGCAATGGCAAAGATAAACTCCCCCCACTCCACAGTCAAATGAAATGTAAGGCAGACGCTCAGGAAAAAGCAGGGAAATGGTGAAGGTCAGCTCCTTAACATTCCACCACTTGGGAAATGCATGAAAAACTCTCTAAGACCACCAAAATCAACCACTGCAAACACTTTCCAGAATGGCTCCAAATCTCTCTTTAGAGGGGGCTGTCCTTAGAAACCTCCCAGGTGCAATGCATCCTGGGAGGAACTTTTTTCCATATATATATATATATTCATATCTCATACATTTATTTTGTGCCGTTTGACCCTATTATTCTGTGATTCTTTTAGTTTTCTGATAGCACCACTCCATCCATGAGGGTGTAGAGCAGGGGAGTAAGGGATTGATGTGAGGAGGAGAGACAGATCAAGGGAGATCAGCCATTGAATCCACTTGAGCTGGGCCTTCTGAGGAAT
Organism: Phrynocephalus guinanensis; assembly: GCA_037367245.1. NCBI lineage: Eukaryota > Metazoa > Chordata > Lepidosauria > Squamata > Agamidae > Phrynocephalus > Phrynocephalus guinanensis. The sequence goes on from CM074742.1 coordinate 38,524,554, forward strand.
TATCCCCTCACTTGCAGATGACCCCACATTCAACCAGTCCTCCTTCCTTCATGGGAGTCTATGCTAAGAAAATGAGTGCTGAATTCTCATTCAGTCTGCAATCTTTCAAAGTAGTCACAGGACCTACAGCTCTGTTATTTTTGTGGCTGTTTTTTGCAGCAGGTTGTCTGCCTAGGACAGTGATGGCGAACCATTTAGAGACCAAGTGCCCAAACTGCGATTCAAAACCCAGTAATATTTCACAAAGTGCCAATACAGCAATTTAATCTGAATACAGGTGGCTATGAAGGGGCGATGTCAGGTGCTCACAGAAAGGGCTCCGAGTGCTACCTTTGGCACCCGTGCCCTAGGTTTGCCAGCACTGGCCTAGGATCTACCTATGGCCCTCTCCAAAGAGTGCCCACCTAGTTCTTGTCAGGATACCTCCCTTCCTGAGTTGCTTGTTACTCCCTTAATGGCATCCAGCTGTTGGATTCTGCTTTCTTCTACTTTAAGACTATCCATAGGCCCTCTCTGCAGTAGACCTAATTTTAGTAGCAAAAAAAAGATGTTGTGCGAGGTTTGACTACTAACAGCATATTATTTAGTGAATGTATAAAATGTCACTTTGCTCTGATTGCTGATTTATAATACATCTGCTGAATTGGTAACTTTTGTGAAACTTTGCCCTGTCTAAGGCATGTAAAGATGGGAATATTGATTCCTTTTTGGAGCTGGTCAAGAGATCCTGGCTGAATGAAAAATGTTATGAGAATTCGGAATTCATTTGTCTGTTAGAGCCTATTATCTGTACTTCTGTTGGATTGGGATGCAACTGTATTATATTGCAGGACTTGTATCTGGGACATTTTTAATGCCAGGAGTACTTTTAAAATTTTATTTGAGATATATTCATTGCTTGGCATGTCTTAAGTATTTGTCCATTTGTGAGAGCAGAGAAGAAAAAGATGAGCTGCAAGTCAGTGTGCCATCTCCCCCCCCCCCCCAACCCACAGAACAGGGGAAGAAAACAAAAGAAGATGGATAGATGGTGGACATTTGATGACAGCTACAAAAGCTGCCTAAAGGGAGGGGGAGGAGACACAAAAAGAGTTGGAAAGAATATAATCAATTTAAATTACAATTTAATTTTTTTTAAAAAATCATTTTTATTTAAACAATATTTTAATTTTTTTAAAAAAAGCATTGATATTATTTATCCCAATTTAAATCCTATTCATTTACGTCAGTCTTCTCTAAAGCCCCGTTCAGGCGTTACAACCCTTGGTTTCATCAAAATGCTTTGAGGAGAATTCCAGCTGTGCCCCCTCCACTTTCTGCTTGGTCATAGAAGCCACAATGAGTCTGGAGGGAAAAGGTTCCTGCCTGTTTGTAGGCTGTGCTCTGAATATGGGCAAGAACCATGGAAGGTCTGCATTCTTGCACATAAAGATTGCACACAAGCAGGATCCGTCTCTTAGAATTTTTAATTTCTCCTATTAGTAAAATAATGATGGAGCTAGATTCTCTCTTCTGAGTATATTCATGAACCCAGATATGTCACCAAACAGAGCTTGTATAAGTGTGTGCTGCAATGTTACAGGCGTGACCGACTTCGTGACCCCATGTCCATGGAGTTTTCTGGGCAGGAATACTGGAGTGGTTTGCCTGTTCCTGCTTCAGGCGCCTACAGCACCTGGTATTCCCTGGTGGTCTCCCATCCAAGTACTAACCAGGGCTGACCCTGGTTAGCTTCCGAAATCAGGAGAGATCGGATGTGCTTAGGGCACCCAGGTGACTAAATTTCAGTGCATCTTTGTTAATATTTGAGTAGATACTTCCCAATCCAATTGCTTAATATAGTTCTTAATTAATGCTAAGAAACCTCTGTGATCTTGTTTATTATGCCAATAAAGGTTATCTTATCTTTATCGGTATTCTAAGGTACTAGAAGCTGGTCATATTTCATCATCTCTTGAAACCAGTCCTGTCTAGTCTGATTGGCAGCATCTCTCGATTTGGGCTGCCATTCCATGCACACATAACTGGGAATCAGCACATTAAGCATAATGGGATTTATTTCCGAGTAAAAATCACATTTTTCTGTCTGCTACTCTGTAGGGTCTCCAGTATTTTGACAGGCCAGATTCTTGCTGACAGTTTACACATGTGTAAATTAAATTGCTTAAATCACAGTCGTGAGTCACAATTTATTAATATGATGCCAGCTCTGTATTTGGTTGCTTACTGTTACCCTAGCAACATGTGTATTAATCAGCAGCAACTAGCATTGCAATGCATATACTGTAACTTCTTTTGTGGTCGTTATGTATTGTCAAGTTGGAATTGACTAATAGATATTTCAAGGCAATTGAGATATTGAAGGAGACGTTTTACCACTTCCAGACTCACCAGTGATCTTTTATGGCTTATGGAGGGATACAAACCCAAGCACACATATAAACTAGCAAGAGGACTGTGGCCAGTGAGAGCATTTTTTCAGTATTTATATGGAAAATATTGTCACATTGTCAAATATTAGACTGAATGACTGTGGACACTTCGTTTGTTTATATACTTAATGGGAATAATGTCTGCGAACATTCTTTTTATTATTATAAATGTTATTCTCAAGTGTGGTTGCCATCTTCTTTTCAGACTTCCTGCTCACAGCACTATCCATTGCAGGAATTACTGTGATAAATAATCAGATGGCCTTAGGCATACATAGTACTATTCTTCCCAAAGGGACTTGAACCACTTTATCATCTTTAGCTGAATTTCCACAAGATGCGTAGCAAAACCCACAAGGCTCTTGTATCTGTCTCAGACAGGCAAGAAAGAATACATGAGAATTCCCAAGTCAGAGCTGCTCTCTTTGGGAGTGAAATTTCCCTTTGTCTTTTCAGACTTTTGTCTTTAGTTCCCCTGTTGTTAAGTTACACCTTTTCATACGTAAAGGAAAAGGTTCCCCCCGCACATGCGTGCTAGTCGTGTCCGACTCTAGGGGCGGTGCTCATCTCCGTATTCAAGCCAAAGAGCCAATGTTGTGCAAGTCCATGGCCATGTGGCCAGCATGGCTACAAGGAAACACTGTTTTACCTTCCCACTTTTTGCGGTAGTACCTATTTATCTACTTGCATTTACATGCTTTCAAACTGCTAGGTTGGCAGGAGCTGGGGTCATCAGGAGGAGCTCGCTCCGCAGCATGGCACCCGGGATTCGAACCGCCGAGCTGCCGACTTTGCAGCTGACAGTTTCCTGAAGCCTTAGTCCACTGAGCCACACCTTTTCATGGTGACTCTTTAATGTACTGTACAGGTTTAATTTCTTTGAGATAATTGTAATGTTAGCTGTATCTTTTAAATTCATTGTGTTCCACCCAGCAGTCTCCAGTACTTCAAGGTAACCCATTTAAATCAATGAGACTTATCAGTCATGACTAAACTCCTATCTTTACTTGTATTCTGTTGCTGGTGATACTGGAGAGTAACGTACCTTGTATCATGTTGGAACAGGGTTTTTATTGAGTAAACATCTACCAGAAGCCTGCCTTTCATCCCCAGCATTTTCTCTGGTGTGATTTTAAATCAACATTGATGTACCCTGTTTTTCTAGAAGTTCTGCTGCTAAAAGTTCTGAATCTTTTGGCCCTTGGCTAAAGAGATTACATAGGCATATGGATGCTTATGGATAGGCATGCTTTCATTCACAGCTGTTGTCAGGGTTTGTTTTGCATGTACTGGCTATGTAAAGCATGGCTAACAATGAGAGCTTTGGTACTGGCTGTGGATCCAATTTGTTATGGTTCTATTCTGAATCTATTGGATAATCCATATCAAGGAAATAAGGTGCATGTTTTAGGTTGAGGCAGTTTATAGCAGAGAAGATGCAATCACTGTCAACAAGACCATATGAGGTTGTGTTTTTTAATATAATTTTTTAAAAACCTATCTTTCAGAGGGAGGCATCAGTTGAAAAATATTGTGTTTAGTTATCATATAAGTGGACTTGACTATTATCTATAGATCCCCCTTTTAAAAATATAGTTCTAAAACATTCATGCACTTATAATCAGGCAAGTATTGGCCCACGGTACTGCTGCACTGATGGCTGATAAAGCTGACATAAATGTGGGGGGTAGCATAAACAGTTTTCATGATGTTAGTGTATCAACTGATGCCAAGGCTAATATTAGGCTTATGTATATGTTAGGACTGCCTTGTAGCTTGTATTTCTACATGTTGAGTTCATGCTTATATGCAGAAGGCAGATTTACAGAATATTCTTTGAATTTCCCCCACTGCTTCATTGTGCTGGATGTGATCACCTCCCTCCCTTGCCCTAGAATAGTGTTAGGTTCAGAGCATTGTGTGTGTGTGTGTGTGTGTGTGTGTGTGTGTGTGTGTGTGTCCAGAATAGGGGCAAGATTGCCAGGAAATGTCTTATTTATTTATTTGTTAAATTTATATACCGCTCCATCTAGCTGCACGGCTACTCTGGGCAGTTTACGAAGTTGAACAATGCCAATCAAAACACACAATAAATAAACAATCCAATAATAAAAAACATAAGAAATAAAATAATATCTAAGCATCAAAAAGGAGCAAGATGGCCTAAAACAAGCAAACAAAAAATAAATTGCATAAACAGTGAATGCTTCATAGCGTAAAAAAAAAACTTCCCCAAAAGAACTGGGATGGGGGGAGGGGAAGAAGCTGAACCCTTGCCATCACCTGGAAAGCTGGTATAAAGTTACCCCTCTCTGTGAAAACAAACGGTAGAAGGGTCCCCTACTTCCTAGTTTCTGTGTGCTCCATTAGGAGGGGGAGTATTGAGAAGGGCTTGCTTGCATGCAATGTAACTAACACCTGCTCTTTGGAAAAGTATATGTACTTGGGGAGTCTGCTACTGGTTGAGGATCATGTTCTCACGGCATATGTATTCCATCAGCCTTATGACCTTTCAGATGGTATTTATTTCAGAGAAAGCAAGGGCGCTGTCAATGTTCCTGATTATTTGGAGTTGATCAGGTATTAGCTAACCAGCTGCGAACAACTGGGAATTTTAGCTCACCTTTATAGAAGTTCACTCCAGCAGCTATAAACATGTCCTTATGGATTTCTTTAAAATCAATTAATGGTTTTACATGAAGCAGCATGAGAGAAAGGTGCAAAGTTTGCAAGTGAACAATACTCTGGATCAAACCCAGAGAGTGTGAAAACGAACAATGGAAGCATGTTTTCATTAGATTAGAAATATTATTCCTTAGAACTCAAGGTGCAAATTATGCTGTGCCATAATGTTTCTTTCAAGCGCATGAGATAAAATTTGCATATCTAAATTGGATCAGCCTGAATGGGTTTCCCTGCTGTCTCATCCTCTCAGCTGCAGTCATACGGAGGAGGCCTGCAGGTGGATCCAAACAGTGATTTCAAGTCCATTTTCAAGAGTCTTACTCAAATAAATAATTATACTAGCTCTATATTGATTTTCTTGGTGTGAACGTCAGCAAAAAAAAAAAATCCCTATATGCCACATCCAAAGCTAATTTGAATGATAATTGGAAATTCAAATCGTTTTCACTGATTTTGTTCTGAGAAAAAAATATTTCAGCTAACTCAGTACTTTGTGTTTTATTTTTAAAGTGTGTTGTAGCGCTTATATGGTTACAAAGTATAAGTTCTTTGGTCTCAAGCAAAAAAAGTACCTCTGGATATTTCCTTTCAACATTAAAACAGAATTATATTCAACATGATGTAATGCGGGCTTCTACAGCTTGGCAGTTCTGTATGTTTGGACCATAATTTTCATCATCCCCAGATACCATACTCAATATCCATATGATCAAAACATATGTAAAATTATTTAGGTCACTAGTTAAGAACTAAAGTTGTCCAGTTTTAGTTCAGTGGAGTGAGTATAAAATGGCAGAAAACGCTGTCTGATTTGTTGAAAAGAGAAGTGTGTACATTGCCCTGCATTCTGTGAGGAAAGGATAAGAGGAAAATATAATTAATTACCTAGTTAAATATAATGGGTTTTTTTATATCTTATCACATTTTGAAACTCAACAGATCTAACAAGTCATCTCTCATGGGGTTGTTCCTCAAGGTTTTCAACACAAGAGATTTGCAACCAATTATAACTGAGTGCTAAACATCACAGATTAGGATCATGAAGCCCTTTGTGTGCAGTTGGTAGCCTTTGGGGGCTCCAGTGGAAAAGGTAGGCATACAGCTAAACTAGATGGAACTAGGATTATATTTCGTTAGTAAATTGGTGATCTTTAGAAGATCAAGGTCCCAAACATAACTGTGCAGAGAAGGGAAGGAGAGGAGGAAGGTTGGAGGCAGACTGGAGTGAATAGAAGTGCACCAGAATGGGGATGCTGGCAGGGAATTAAGTTTGGACACTCAAGGATGATGAGAAAGAGCTAAGACTGACACCTGGGAATCCTTAGGAATAAATCTAGGATTCTTGATACAGAGAAGAAGTTTGAGCAAAAGGAAGGGATATATATATTATGGTCCTGCTTACAGCCCAGGGTTGCTTCAAACAGGCAATTTTTAAAAATGTTACAGAAGTGGTATTACAGGGTTTAATGTTTAATACATTAATTATCAGTAGATTTAAGTGTTCTGGACTTTCTTCTGAAACACAGAAGAGTGAAAAGTAAATCAATATCACAGCCATAGTGTCTTAATGTGGCTTCTTTTATTTGTAGCTTAACCAAGGCAACTCTCCGTGGTGCTGATTCTGAAATATGAACAAAGAAAGGTAGTTTTGTATTGCTCCAGGGAAGGGTTTTCAAGCCTTCTCATAAGCCCTTGAGCTTTGCTGATATGAGGAGAAAAGTTCAAGATATTGTGGCTAAATCAAACTGAAGACCGATGGGGAAGATGTGGTGAAATGAAATGGTCTTAGGAAATGCGTCTGTGTGCAAGCAAGGAAATGCGTCTGTGTGCAAGGAAATGGGTCTGTGTGCAAGCAAGATTTGGCAAAACAAGAATGCACTGATACCCAGTGATTAGCATAAGATCTTTCTCATCCATATCATTTTGGCAGAGAAAGGGATCTCTGGAAGTCAAGGGGAATCATAATAGATATGCTGGGAAAAGAGAATGTTTAGCTTGGCTTTGAAAGTCAATTTATAACTGCTGTAAAAGCAATTTAGCTTTGTTCCCATCATCCACAGAAAGCAAATGCTTCTTGAAGTACTTCACACTTCCCTTCCCTTTGAGAAGAGTCATTTAGCTCAGGGAGCCATTATGTCACTGAGCAGGTATGACATTTAGAACCAGGTGAGGTTCTTTGAGAAGGTATTGCATTGTCAGGAGTGCTTGAGGTGAAAAGATGCGTTTGTGTCCATTTATCATGTACAGCGGTACCTTGTATAAAGGAATTAATTCATTCCAACTGAAATTATGTGAAACAAATTTTCCTTTATACAAATTTCCCATAGGAATGCATTGAAAACAGTAATCCCTAATCGCGACCATTTTTATGTTGTATGGATTCACCCCATAGGCGATTCTGTTAAGCAATTTTCCACTATCTCCGGAGTTTTTTTATGTTGTACAGATTTTATGTTATACAAACTGTTTGTTATATGAGGGCCCACTGTATCTGCTTCTCAAAAGCAGGGAGACTTGGAGCAGGGCCTAGGAGGAAGATTGTAGAATTATGGTAGGTCACTGTGGGAAGAGATGGTTGGTGAACTAGATGTTATTAAATGTTTGCTGAAATCCTATTTGTAGCATAAGCCTAAATATAACTTTCTGTCTCTTCCTACCTGTTTTAAAAATGCTGCTGCCACAATTCTCAAAGGTGCAGGTTCATGCTCCCCAAGAATGATGGCAGCAGAGCATTGCAGAGAAGTGGGCAGCTTGGGCTTACACTATGAATAGGATTTCATCTAAGGGGTATTATTTTGGTATCCAGAGTCCAAACCATGGCATGCAAGCAAGCGACAATTTTGGGTTAGGAGGTTGTAGAAATTCCCTGGGAAGGGTTTTAGAAGGGGATGACCTTGACCTACAAGGCACTGTATGGCCTGGGTCCTAGCTACCTCAAAGATCGGATCTCACAGTATGAACTGACTCAGGTGTTAAGGTCATCAGGAGAGGCCTTTCTCTCTATCCCACCACCCTCACAGGTACGTCTTGTGGGAACCCATTAAAGGGCCTTCTCTGGTACTACTCCCAGACTCTGGAACTCCCTCCCACTAGAGGCCAGGGCTGCCTTATCTCTGTTGTCCTTCCGGAAACAGGCAAAGACCTTTCTCTTCAGGCAAGCTTTCCCTGAATGATGGATTACCATGTGTATTTTATATGAATCTATGGGTTCACGTAGACTTTGTGCTTATGACTACTTATAACCATGTTGCTTTAATGTAATGTTGTCTATTAATGCTGTAAGATGTCTTTCAATTCCTTGTCCACAAATACTTGAATATGTCTTAATTGTACTGGACTGTGTATTATCGCTCATTACTGTAAGCCGCCTTGGGTCCTTTTCCAAGGAGAAAGGCGGGGACCCAACTACATGAGGGTGCATCTGTTCCTTAGATTAATAAATGCCCATCCCACTAGATCACCCCTAGAGAAGCCCCAAAAACTGTTAACAATGAACCAGGCTTTCTCAGTGGCCGCCCCTGCTCTTTGGAACAAATTGCCAATTGACATCTGCTTGGCTCCATCTGTGGCAATGTTAAAGCGCTCTTTAAACACCTGGCTCTACCGTGAGGCTTTTGGCAATGTTGCCACCTACCTGACAACCTGCTTATAATGATTTGCTTAATCTTTATGTTTATTATGTTTATTTAATATACACAAAATGTTGTTTTTATTTGTTGTTTTAACCTTCTTTGTACACTGCCTGGAGTTATTCTTTGAATTAAGCTTGAAGATGGATAGATAGATAGATAGATAGATAGATAGATAGATAGATAGATAGATAGATAGATAGATAGATAGATAGATAGATAGATAGATAGATAGATAGAGCATTGTAACATATTTTAATTGGCTGGGGATCTAGTCCTAAGCAATGAAAACATACAGATCTGTATAAGTGGTCAAACTGTCAAAATTTTAGCTGAATTTTCTTAGTAAAGTAGATAAGATATACCTTTGACACCAGACTCTGTGGCTGGCATCTTCAGAGGGCAAGGAGCTCAGGGAATTAGGAGTTCCCTCACAACAACTAATACATGGGAAGTTAATTAAAATGGGGGCAACTTGTTTAGTCTAAAAATATTAAGTATGTTGGAAGTTGCATAATTTTCATTGTGTTAAAAAAACAATTTGAGTATGCATGTATGCTTGGGTACATCATCTGTTGTGTTGCATCAGTGATAATTATTCTCAGCATCCATTGGCTCGATAAAATTCCAAGAAAATTTCAATAGAAATAGAAGTGTGTTTGCAGAATTAAAGCTTAATCAGATCAAAGAGGACTTCAAGCAATGAATGTGAACTTGTTTTTCACTGTGGTAAGGTAAAAAAAAAAAAAAAAACACCACACATAACAGAAACAGTTGCTTAAAGAGGAGAAAGCAGTATTTTGTAATTGTCAGTTCCTTACTTATGGCAGCTGCCTCTCTGAGATGAGAAAAAGCGAAATCTTTTTGTAAAATACATTTTAAGTGAAAGTTACTACTGTAATGATCTGATGCATGCAATCAAATTCATTTTTCTTCACCTAAAGCCAAGGAAGAATATGAGGTTAGTGAGTAAAGTTAATGCTTGAAATTATAGGAGAAGAGGAAGGAAGCCAGAAGGATCTTACTTGCAAAGTAAGACTTTAAAGGGAGGAATTAAGTGGAGAGAGATGCTTTGCCATGGAAATTTATACCAAATGGTCTCTAGCTTAGGAGAGTGTTGGTTGGCCAAAGGTGTGAGCAGGTACTTTGGACCTCTGGTTGTAGATGTGAGCTGACCTCCACCTGTAGAAAGGATGCATATGCTCTATATCCTGGTTGGGGGACCTCTGCAGCAGTAGCAGAGAATAGATTAGAGCAGGGCTGTCCAACTTTGAACAGGCCGAGGTCTACTTTTTTGGACCAAAGTACCTGAGGGCTACTACACTAAAACCTCTACTTATGAATTTTATCCGTTCCGATCATACGCTCATAAGTAAAAGTCTTTGTAAGTAGAGCAGCGGTTTCCCATAGGAATGCATTGAAAATAAGACAATGTATAGCATACTTGCACTGGTCATTTTTAATATGCATGTAAAACTTCAACATGTTATAAGGGATTTCTATTTCATTATTATGAAGAAGTTTGTCTAAGCCAGGGCTGTCCAACTTTGAACAGGCTGAGGTGCTGATCACCTGGCCAGCAGGGGGGGGGAGCATGGGACCACACCATGGCCCTTGAACTGCCCCATTCAGCTGAGACAGTGGGTTGGTAGACCCAGAACTTTGCTGGGGCAGTGGCGGTCCTTGGGGTGGGGGAGGGAGGGGTGGAGAACTTATCCCCCCACTTTTTTTATTGATGGCTGGTGGGCTAGTTTTGAACCCTTTGCAGGCTACTGGTAGCCCCCAGTCTACCTGTTGGGCAGGCCTGGATTAGAGTAATAGAGATTCTTGGTCTCCTTGGGGAGATGCAGTACTAGAAAGATGGCTCCAGGTATGGGTTAGTTGGGCAGTTAGGCATATTTTCCTTCTGAACTATCACTCCATCTCTGCCTCTTCTGGAGCCTAGAAATCAAAAACATCTGTCTCCTTTGTGTCCCAAGGGCATGACAAGGTGCCACGTCCTCCCCAAAAGGACTGATGTAGGCCAGTCTACTCATGAAACCATGGACCAGGTGAAATTAGGTTTCAGGCAAGATCTGGGTCATCTACGGAGATCATCCGCTCAGGATCAGCAGATAAATTATGCAATGATTCATTTTGAAATGAAGTCTTTTGAAACTGGGGAAAAAAGAATATTGGTTGTAGTTCAGCAAGTACCTTCACATCAAAGAATTTTGCTTAAACTGCCCCATAGTGCTTAAAGCAGTCTCTGGCCAGTTTACAATTGAATTATGCAGTTGCACAATTACACATGTAATGTCTTTAGGTACACTTTCTCAAGAGTCAGGCTGTCTGACGAAGCTCGGTATAAAAAGCAGGAAAAATAATACCCGAATTGTAATTTATTTTCCATTATGTATCACAGAAAGGTTTGAAAATGAGGGAGGAAGAGATGGCCCTTTCTGTCTATGTTGCAGAATGAATTTATCATTAACTTTGATAGATATGTGTACCTGGACATAAATCTAAAGTTTTCCCTAGTATTTTGTACTTTACATTCATATATCAGTGCTGATGACAAGTTGCAGGTGTACCCATTCATATTTATGTCCCTTTCCTTTCCCATTCATTTTCTTAGCTAGATGGTAGTGATATGTTTGTGAGCAGCACATCCTGCTGCTCCTACTCAGCAGACCCCAACATGACATGAGTGGCGCAGTGATCCTAGTGAACATTCATCACCCTTTGGCTCATATGATCTCTCTGTAATGGAGAAGCTACCCAGCTGATGCATGGAATGGCACTGCAGAGAATAAATTTATGAGCTCCCAGAAAATGTGGAAAAGCAATGGAGACATGTCAAGATCATGACGATCCTTTGTCTCTTGAGGGAAGCATTCCCTGCCTTGACATAACTTCAATGTTCTTCTACTGTTTGCAGTACAAGAAGCAAAGTAGGACTCTTAAAATCAGTAATGAAATCATGGTTAAGATTAGACCATTGTATGGTTCTAATTGGAATTTTTGGGATTGTCACATATATTAAAGGGGAATTTGATCTCTGTTGGGGCAAGCTAAATTGCAACATTCTAGTTCTGTACTCTAGACCTTTGCTTAATATTCATTCCATCATAGCAACACTTTAGGCCAGGCATGTCCAAACTTCGGCCCCCCAGGTGTTTTGGACCACAACTCCCCCAGTCCTTTGCCATTGGAAATACAGGCTTGGAATTCTGGGAGTTGTGGTCCAAAACATCAGGAGGGCCGAAGTTTGGACATGCCTGCTTTAGGCAAACAAATTCTGTAACTAGGTGATGAGTCCTCACAAAAGTTCTTCTTCTAGTCTTTCTTATAGAAAAGAATAGGTGAAGGAAAAATAATATTCCTTTATGTGATACAAAGAGGAGCTAAATTGCAGAGAATGCTTTAAAACGTGTTGACGGAACAGATATGAACAAAAGGATGTTTACATTTCCTAAGTAGGGTTGTCATAAAATTGGGGGAAATGATCCAGGTGACACCTCACAGCCTGAGTCAGGGAGTCTGTGGACTTCTGTATGTTCTTGGTGTGTAGCTCTGTTTTGCTGGTTGGTGCTGATGGCCATTGTAGTGCAAACTGACTTAGAAGGCAGAGGTCCCCACCCTTGATAAAGCCTGTAGATAGTAAAACATAAATAGCACGAAAGAAAGAAGTAACTTAGGAGTTTGGGCTGTTCTTGTTTTAAATAACATGGCCAACAACCTGAAGATTTCCCAGCTGTGCTCTGATCTTTTTGCCATGGAGCTAGATGAGAAACAAGACAAGGGAAGCATGGTTAGGGGGCTTTGGGCAGAAGATGAGTTAGGAAGGGAGCTGGAATGGGGATACAACCAGTCCTTCAGGTATTTGAATTTAAACTCCCACAAGCCCCTTTGCATGGGCCATGTGAGGTGGTCCTGCTGGGAGCTGGGTGCCAAAAGAGCTCAGGGTGAAAGATCCACTGGAGTGGAGAGAAGGAAGGAATTAATCAGAACTGAGGGCATTGGCTCAAGGAAGACCTTAGTGCAGGCATGTCCAAATTTCAGCCCTCCAGATATTTTGGACCACAACTCCTACAGTCCTTTGTCATTGGCAATCCAAGCTTATAATTCTGGGAGTTGTGGTCCAAAACATCAGGAGGGCCGAAGTTTGGATATGCCTGCCTTAGTGGAAAAAGCTGTGATAGGAAGGCCTACATCAGGGGTGTTCAAACTTCAGCCCTCCAGATGTTTTGGGCCACAACTTCCAGAATTCCAAGCCTGTATTGCCAATGACAAAGGACTGTGGAAGTTGTGGTCCAAAACATCTGGAGGGCCAAAGTTTGGACACCAACGGCCTACATGTTAGTGGTTCGTGTGTCTTCACTAGCAGCAGCAAGCATCACATAGCTATACGGCTGTACCCCATGTTCTTTAAGTTCAGCTTTATTTAAATGAAATTTATTTAAAATCTTATTTTTTAATGATTTTTTTGACAAATTGAATTTTTTTTAAAAAAATGTTTTCATTTACGTTGTGATCAATTTGATTTTTTTTTAAAAAAACATTGAATTTTATCCACTCTGACTTCAGCATAGATTCTTGATCCCGTGACCCAGTGTTACATTAAATAGCATTCACACCTGAACACACCAGAGGAATAAATCCAGAATCTCATCAGAAGCAAGTGATGAGGGAGATTGTCGCACGATCGCTTAAATGATTTACCTTTCAGAATTTGCAGCTTTCCAGAAGTGCACCCTTAGGGGAGAGCTAGGGTGTCCTGTTTATGTGGAATACACATGAATACTTAAATTTCCTTGTGAATGTTTAATGATCTTTGGTTTAGTCAGATCGCTGCTCAAAGGAAGCCCAAGAGTGTTTTTGAGGGGGAACCCACCATTTGCTTTTAATTTATTAATGTGCAAAGTACCTCTCCATGAATACTGCAACTGTGCAGGAAGAAATTATCTGCTCTAGCAAACAAGTGATAGGAAATTAAACCCAAGTGCTTCATATCCTCAAACAATATTACCTTCACTTGGTGCAAAATAATGAGAGGACCCACTGAATGATAAATGCTGTCCTAAATGTGGTCAAGTATGACACCTAGAGGCCATTTGGTTAACGTTTATTAGTTTGTTAGAGTCCTTATGGGACAATGTAACATGCTTAAGCCGTAGCATACTATCTTTGATTAAAAGGGGAAGTTATTTTCAGGTTTCAAGTTCAATGGCATTTTAGGTGAGTCCAACCAATCCTATGTGGTTCCCAGCTTTAGGTCCCCAAATGTCCTTGGACTAAAACTCCCAGAAGCCTTCACCATTAGCCATGCTGAGAGTTGTAGTCCAAGAACATCTGGGGATCCAAGATTGATATAGACAAATGCAAGGATCTGACAAAACTGTGTAGTCAGCCTGATTTATCTGTGTGCTACTATATACTACTAAATACCTATCAGAGCAGCTGAGAATTGTATGGGCAACATCAATGAATAGGTAAATACTTGCCCTGAAAATAGTCAAAAGGCATGATTTTGTTTTTAGCATAACCCCCCCCCCAAAAAAAGAAGAGTTGATATACATTGCACAGTTTCCAACCCCATGGCGCAGTGGTTAAATGCCTATACTGCAGCTAAAACTGTGCTCACGACCTGGGGTTCAATCCCAGGTAGCAGGCTCATGGTTGACTCAGCCTTCCATCCTTCCGAGGTCAGTAAAATGAGTACTAAGCTTGCTGGGGGGGGGCAATGTGTAGCCTGCATACTGTAGTTAAAACTGCAAACCGCCCAGAGATTACTTGAAGTGGTATGGGGTGGTATATAAGCAGAACACTTTGCTTTATAGTAGCAGTTCTACTTGATTGTCTGTAACCATTGCTGTTACTTTAGCACTGTACTTTAATTCTTTAATTTCCACTTCCGGTTGGAAACCTTGTGGCTCTTTGAAAGTCTTCACTCAACAGAATATAAATACAGTACTGTATAAGCACAAAGACTGAAATCCTGGTACTTAATGTAGTAAGTTGCAACTTGAGTTGGCCTATTTAATCAGTGGGGATTTGGTGAATCACCACTCTTCTATAAGCTTGATTGCTTCAAAGAGCCTATCTCGTTGAAATTTACTGTACGAAGTAACAGAATTTGAGCTAGTATATCCTAACCTCCTGTATTTTATAAGTTGCAAGGTTGTTTTGGGATCATTCATAGAGGCAGCAGCCTTGGTTTTCAGGCAGCACAGGTCTAACATACATTGCTTTCATGAAAGAAGTTTAACGCTCCAGAAGACAGGGCTGTCTGTCCAGTTACAATGGGGGTCGACATATGCTTTCTCATAAAGCAAAGTAGGAGGATGAACTGCTACTTCCTTTTTAAGTGAGACACAAAGAAAAAAAAGGGAGAAAAAAGGAACACTGTGATGTCACAATGGGATGTTGAGACTGGTCAGCATAAGGTTACATCTGTCACTGCCTAGTATGGGAGAAAACTGGACCATGATTTCTTTTAAGCAGAAGGAATTTTGTCCAGCCTCTCTTTGGGATCTTCCTAATTTGCATGTGTAATCAGTTTCTTTTGTGGTCTTTGTCTAAAGGAAGTCAACCGGCTCATCAGTCAAACTGAGAGCCACAATGGATGCATGTGATCTTATATGGCTGAAGAAGTGCTGAAAGTGTAAGTGGTTTTCTCTTTCTTTTAAAACTGCGCATTGGTGCACTGTAAAAACTTAGCAGGTGTGAGATTTTGTTTTTGTACACCCATTTCCTGATTTTGAGGAGTGGATTTTTACCTTCCAGTTCGAATATCGGCATAGTTGCATTACCTGGCAATTTACTCTACACGATCCATTTTTCAGTTCTCTGAAAGTATTCAATATTTATAAAGGTGTGTTTTCAGTACACTATGGATGTTAAACGGTAGTCTTATAGATGGACCAGCAAAAAGCTTCTTCAAATAATGTGATGATACATTCTTTTTTGCATAGGTATAACATATAAGCATTGTTGAAAATATATTGGATTTATATGTGAATGTGAGATTTTATGTTAATATTCTCAATCCTTAACACAAACTGAACCCAGTTTCAACAGCAAATACCGGATATAGTCTAACTCAGTGGTACTGCATGTACTTTACATTATGAAAAGCAAAGGTTTAATCTCTGGCATGTCATAAGAACATAAGAAGAGCCACACTGGATCGGGCCAAAGGCCCATCTAGTCCAGTTTCCTGTATCCCACAGTGGCCCCACCAAATGCATCTGGGAGTGCACGAGACTAGTTATCTGTTTCCTGATACCACTCCCCTGCATCTGGCCCTTGAAGTACCCTGGTTTTAAGCCTGGAGATTACACATCTCCATCATGGCTTGTAACCTGTGATGGACTTCTCCTCCAGGAATCTGTCTAATCCCCTTTTGAAGGCATCCAGGCCAGATGCCATCACCACATCCTGCGGCAGGGAGTTCCACAGACTAACAACACACTGGTTAAAAACAGTGGGGTAAGAAAGAATCTCTACTAAAATGTGGAAGACCTGTTAACAGAGATGGGCACAAATTGATTTGCCCTGCTTTTTCTAAATTCATACGAATTCCAGATTCCTGCCCTGTCGGTGTTGCGTGGGTGGCTATTGGGGGGGGGAGGCAGGGAAAGGAAGTCCCGGTTCCTGCCCAGACTGGCCAGTCACCTGACAAGGAGGACCCAGGCAGTGTATGCTGGCAAGTTAATGGAGCAACCAGTCGGAGGGGAGGGAGGAATCTGTGGCACCTGTGGTGCTGCTCATATTGGGTTTGCACGAAGTAGGCTGAATCGATTTATGCCCATCTCTACCTATTCACAGTTAGTTTTGAAGGTAGATTAATGGTATGCAATGGCATACAGCAGCATTGTATCTTTTTATCTTTAATTGGAAAACGTGTCATGGCCTCCATTTTGCTCTGTCATATGACAGGTGTCCTCCTGTAGTCCTTGAAGACTGGGGGGCTTCTAAAATATTTCTCCGCAAGCCCTATGAACTGAAAACATGTTTCCCCGTTCTTTGTTCTATCATGGAAAACAAGGAGGCCCCTCTTCATAGCCTATTCATATAACGTCAAATCTAAAGAGCAGAGATTTTATGGAAAAAATAAGATGATGGATAACTTGGGAAGTACAAGACACTTGAAATGACGAGGAAGCTGAACGAGACATTGCAGTAAAGGACAGCCACACTAGATGATGAGGGGATGCAAGGGGATGCGAAAGGCCAGTAGGTTCCATTGTGAGAATCAGAACAGTTATTGGACGAAAGGTTGCCTTCTATTCCAAAGAAAGTCTGAAAAGTTAAGTTTTCTTACTGACCCAATTTTGTTACAGGACATTACTATGGATTTGGGGCTGTGATCAAATGTTTACTTAGCAGTGGATTCACTGAGAGGTTGTTTTCTCTCAGTCTCAGTCTTGTATCAAATAAATAATAGTGGTAGCGGTGTAGTCAGTAGATACTGAAAGGATAAAAATGGCTGAAGACTGCAAAGTATATAATGAATGCTGTGAAAGCTACCATTTACTGTTATAAATTACCACTGTGAGTACAAAAGCACTTTAAAAACATTAACAATTGATGGTATACGAGCCATATGCAACAAGTATACCTGTCATGTCGCTCTGGAAATGTCAAAACATTGACACCATGTAGGGAGACGTCTACAGATTCATTCCATCATAATGTCCAATGGAGGGAGTTTTTGTATGAAGAGAAGGCAGTCTGTAGACTCATCCCTAAGGATCTATGGGTTTTGTCATTACTCTCATGGTGTGGAAAAACCTGTGTACTAGCTTCATGGATTCCTAAATATAGAACATTCCAAACAGGTTTGCTCCCTTGCTCCCTGAGGTGTTCTGAGACAGCACAGCTAATCCAAAGACACACAGGGTGGCTCTTCTCCTGGACGGTACACTAGGGAGTTGCCAACCTCTGACTCTTATACCAGTTACCCAGTTATTCAGTTAGCAACAGTTGACGCCTTTTCACGATGACAACCATTTGCACTATAGCTGTTATAATAATGTCTTGCTATTATGATTTGAGGAACATGTCAAAAGTCAAAGCCCCTTGAAGGGTTGTATCGGTGTGACTTTCACACACCTCAGGCCTTTGTATATCTAACACGCCTATTCAGGACATTGTCTACCTCAGTGGTTCTCAAACTGTGGGTCCCCAGATGTTCCTGGACTGCAACTCCCAGAAGCCTCCACCACTCCCTGTGCTGGAAGGGATTTCTGGGAGTTGCAGTCCAGGAACATCTGGAGATCCACAGGTTGAGAACCACTGGTTCTACCTAATGGGCCTATTCAGGCCTCTGCCCACCTAGTGAGCCTATTCAAACCAGGTAGGTTTGAAACCAAGGTGAACTATAAATTGGAAGCCTCGCACCAACTAGCAAAATGTTTTGATCTCAGAAGAAGTCAAGTTGCCATGACTCAGCTTCTAGATACATTGTGGGTTATGTTTATTAGTAAGGACTTATGACATCTGTACAGCCCCTCCATTCATGTGACCCATTTTGAGTGAGAGTATTGTATTAGGAAAATGGACTTGTTGAGAAAGAATGCTTTGGACATTTAATAGTAGCATAGCCAGTGGTTCTATTCAGATGGGAAGTGCTTCATTACTCTTGCAGTTTCCATGAATACCATGGGCCTTTTCTGGGTTGTGTAAAAGAAAATATTTTTGATCGTCAGCTGTACTAGATCAACTGTACTAGATCTGCCATATTGGACATGCCTGTACTTGGATATATTTTAAAGTTCTGAATAGGGGCATGCTTGTTGTTGGGTGCCGTCAAAGTGCTTCCAGCTTCCCGCAGGGCAAGCAGATGAATCTGTGACCTGCAAAAGGTTCTGTTATTAACAGCCTTGCTCAGCTGCTGCAAACTCAGGTGCATGCATATGTTAAAATATTAATCAGAGATGAAGACTTTTAACGATAATGTTTTGAAAAGGGCCCTGATGAGCGTTGTTGTCCAAACATAATTCTTATTATGTCCTCCCTCTCTTCCACTTGAAACATAGCCAGAAATAATCAGCCTTGAATCCAAATAGTGTACTGAGTAACTTGAAATGATTGCTTTCTCAGTAACAAAGGTATAGCAAAGGTAGAGTTACAATTTATTGAGCAATATTTTTTTGCTATTAATTGTGCATTTGAAGGTAACTTTATAATTACTTTTTGACAAGTTGGAGTCATTCATGATGCCAGCCACTGGGTTTAACTCTCCTCCTGTGTGGAGTACTGCTGGAACAGGAGAGTGTGGTTCCTTTGTGTGAATTATGCCCCTGTTCCATTTCCAATGTGATCTTAGGCATTTGGTTGATTTTCCACTTCCAGGTGTGGAACTATAACAGGAAAAATAAAATAAAGATAAAGGTAAAGGCTCCCCCCTCCCCTGCATGCAATGGGGAAGATTTTGGGTGCTCTGAGAATGTGTTGCCCTGCCAGGACCCTGCCTGTCATGGAACCCGAATGTGAAGGGTTAAATGCTGGAGAGCAGCAGGAGGAGCCTTGTAGTTCAACTCAGCAGGCAGCTGAGTCTGAGGATGCAGCTGCGGGCACATCTCCTCCTCCTATAAGGGCTAGGAGCAGGATCCTGCAAAGGAGAACTAACAGGAGAGCTAGGGAAAGGATCTTTAATGATAGGTGTAGAATTAGATCTGAAAGCCCTGAGTTCTAGCAGGAGCCTTGCCAGAGATATGGGTGTGCTCCCTGTTTTAGGATAAAGCTAGCAAGTTTAGCCTGAACCCTCTGTGGGAGCAATGTGTCACTTACCTTGCCACCACGTTCATGTGTGTTATCCTGACTTTGTTTCCTGACCTTGGACCGGTTTTCTGACTACGACGTTCTCTGTTTCCTGACCTTGGACCGGCGTCCTGACTACGACGTTTCTCTGTTTCCCTTGAACTTGGCATTTGGCTCTGTAAATTATTCTGGATTGACTCGGACTGTTCTTTGTACTTTATCTGGATTACAACTAAAGTTCCTGGCAAAGAACTGAACTTGGCTTGCTGTGTGTTCTGTGTGCGGGGCTTGACATGCCCATTCTTACTCCTCAGCATATTTTTTTACCTATGAATAGGTATGCATAAGCAAAAGTTTGATTTTTGTAATGAGTTGCTTTTTATTGCTTCACCTGAGTGTGCTAGATAACGCAGAGAAGTTGTTTCCAGGAATGTTTATTGATGTGCATTTTTTCAGTTTATTAACATTGCAGTAAAATACAAAGTACTAGAAAAAAATGAGGGGGAGAGAACCAATCTGTCATTTTACTCAGAAATAAACACTTTGAAGAACCAGTTCTTTTGAAACAGAACAGATTGCATTTTAAGTGCACATTTCCATTTTTAAAGCAAAAAATGCTGAGTGTTTTTCATGGTAGTTATTAGTGGTGTAGATGCTGACCACTCCATCACACTATTCTGATACTTCCATTCATAATCTTTTAAAAACTTTATTCTCTGTGTGTAGATTCTTATTTTTGTCTCAGGCTATTTGAATGTGTTTTGTATCACCAGCCCGTAACATAAATCATTCTGATTTTTTCAAACAAGCAAGCCATAGGAACTATTTTGGTTGCTTGTAAGAAACAAGACGGTGCAATTTTCAAAAAGAAAGTAACTTCATCCGTAAATACTTGGAGTTTGGAAGTAAAGCTTGGAACTCTAATGGAGTAGTTTTAAAAAGTAACTTCCTTAGCTTTGATATGAACACGTATACAGTGGACCCTTGTATAACAAATGGTTGGTATAGCATAAAATCTGTACAACATAACAAATTCCGGAGATATGGGAAATGCACTAATAAATAAATAAATTTGCTTAACAGAATTGTCTATGGGGCAAAGCTGTACAACATAATTAGGGATTACTCTGGTTTCAATGGATTCCTATGGGAAATTTGTATAAAGGAAAATTTACTTAACAGAATTTCATTTGGAATGAATTAATTCCTTTATACAAGGTACCACTCTACAACGATGAACATGGCTTCCGTTTGAATTGTACAGATAAAAGGTACAGATAAATGGTACAGATAAATGTTCCTTTTTTATTTTTAATAGTGGCCTATAAAGGTATCGTCTGTCACCTATTTTTGCAATTGTGTTTTGTGATGGCCACGTGGCTCACCTCCAGTTTTTGCTTAGATAAAAGGCTATAATTCAAAGCCTATTGGGTATACATGCATCATTGTATACAGTGGGCCCAAGTGGGGGCCCAAGTTAGGGGAATGGCTTTTTGTATAGCAGGCCACTCTTTGAAAGGGAGCCGGAATGGGAAACCTTTATGTCAGGAAGGATTTCATTTGCAGGAGTCATGTGTTGCCTTTAGTTACTGAATTCTGCCTCTCCATCCCTTGCAATTCCGAGATCCCTGGGAACTGCTGTCTGTTTCAAAATTCCACACTGAGCCCCGCTTCTTTGCTCTTAAATTCAAAAGCTTCCTTGGATTCAAAGCTGCATAGGCACATAATACAGACACAGCAAATCTCAGCTTCACAGATACATGTGTTTAGAGGATGAAGTCCGGGTGAAAGGGATACGGGCAAGCCAGTTTGTTTTCTGAATTTCAAAGAGTTCTGATTGAAGTTTAAAATGTTTTCATGAAAATCCAGCGAGCTTGTGAATTTAGCTGCTTTTCTTAATGCTGCTGGCGAAAATGTGAGTGATCATGCCAAGGGGGCGTTTGCAAAGAGTTCCCGGGACTTGATGAAACCATGCAAAGTGCACCCTGACCTTTGGGCTTTACCATAGGTGGTGCTATATGAGTCCCATCAGGACGCTATACATTTTGTTAGGCTCATGGCTTTCTCTGTATCCCTTATCAACCTATAATCTCTTGATTGTTGCCTCTTTTTCAACAGCTGAGGAGCAGTAATCCACACTTGCTTATCTCTCTTAATCACAGCCTCACAGTGCTAGGGCTCCCTGATCCTTTAATTCCCTCTTAGAGGCATAACAGAGTGGAAAGTAAACAAAGACAAATTTGCAACCTTCAACATTGCTAATTTTCTCTGATGTCAGAATATTTAAACAGACTGAGAGGCTGGGAATGATTTGATCAAGGCTGCTTTTAAAGCCAGGGATAGTGAAGGAGAATGATTTGGGGAGGATTCTGCACCATAACAGATTTCCAAAGAGGCTTTCTGGAGGAGTTTTCTTTTCTCCTCCACAAAAAACAACAACAACTGGATGATGGATGGCGATTGTAGAAGTCTTACAACAGATCTGAACACACTTCCCATGTGCCTGTTCATTTCTGTATAGGCAGAAACAGCAATTTTTTGTTCCAGATTTGGGGAAGGGATTTAAAATAATCCTCCTGTCTGAAAAGAATGAAAATATTTCCACTTTTTTTGTTGCCCCTTTCTCCCTCTTCTTTTCAGTGTAGTGTGATTGGTTATCCATTGAGATCATAAGTTCTTCAATACCACCTCCTCTGGAGTTTGCAAACACACTCAGCAGTGATTGCACCTCAAAATTACTTAGATTTATTTGTATTTTGTGATCATATGGATGGGATTGCGAGGTTGAGTGAAAACTTTCTTGTCAGGTGGAATTTTTAAAACTGCCTTTTTTCTTAGATATGCAGCTGCAAGAATAATGAAAGCATATACATGTTTTCCCAAGTGAGTTTATTTCATCATTTCCTCCTTTGTGGGATGTGTGAGAAACAGGTAAGCAACAGCAGTCAAAACACTGGGTAGTTTCTGTGCTTTTAACCTTCATTCTTGGTATGAAGGGGAGATTTAATTAGTTGCATGTCTAAGTATCACAAGGAGCCTTCGCTGTTGATTCAGGTTGTGCATCAGCATTTTGATTGTCTGCAAATTCATTTCACTTCCTCATGTTTGCTTCTCTAACACAAACGTTTGTCTCCAAGCATTACCCTTTGTACCGCTTCAGCGTCAGCTCAACAAAGTGGGCACTGTGTGTGTTGTGTCATTACAGTCGTGACTGACTCTACGTGACTTCATGTCCATGGAGTTTTCTTGGCAGGAGTACTGGAGTGGCTTGCCAGTTCCTACTCTGCTGGCAACTTGCTTTACAGAAGCAGGAAAACAATTGGTCTTAGACACTGGCGGCTGCCCAGCCTCAAAAGTGTCCAGGAATAAATACACCCAGCTCTCTCCACAGCCCTGGTCCATCTGTCTTCACTAATCATACATTTCCACTAAAAAAAAATGATGGGGATCTCTGATTGCGTACATTTCCCCTCCAAGAGAGGTACAGAAAGCAGCCTTTTGCTGCTGGTGACACGCATGTGATTACAGCATTTGGTTATTTGTGTTCCTTCTCCTTCCTCTGGTCCCCTCCCCTCCCCCCCTCCCCTCCCCTCCCCACACCGTCTTTCTCTCTCTCCAGCTGGTGTAAATGACTACTGCTGCTTCCCAGCCCAAGATAACCTGCTCAGTCAGCTGGAGCCCCCTGTGGACAGCAATATCTCTCTCTCTCTCTCTCTCTCTCTCTCTCTCTCTCTCTCTCTCTCTCTCTCTCTCTCTCTCTCTCTCTCTCTCTCTCTCTCTCAGCTGATGGAAACGGCTACTAGCCACTGAATGGGGGAGACTGAAGTAACAACTACAGTACCAGCAGCCGCGGCTGCAGCAGCAACAGCAGCAGCAGCAGCAGCAGCAGCGGCACTACCAGCACCGCAAGCAAGGGCTCTATTGTTCCCTGGTGTTAAACAGCCTCCCCCCACCCCCTTTTCCTTTCCAACTGGTAGGCACAATAGCTGAAAAGCCATTTCCATCCCGCCCCGTCCCTATGAAGACCTTCTGAAGGGGGACAAGGAGGCATCTCTCACGCGAGCCTTGTCCATTGTGCTGCAGATCGTGACACCGACCGCCGTCTTCGGGAAGGCATGGGGCTGGGATTGAAGAGCGACGCTCCCTCCGATGGTTGTCCCGGGGTTGCCGCGCTCCCAAGCAAGTGCGCTGGAGTCCTCGTGCTTCTTCTCCTGTTTGGAATCTGGGGAGCCCAGGCGCAAAGTGAATATGAAACTTCATCCGTGTATTTGTGGAAGACGGGTAAGTGAAGGGAAGGCAGAGGGGTGGGTGGGCGCTGGATCCCCTTCCTCTGGGATCTTGGTTGTCGGTGCCGCTGTGTAATCTAGGTCTGTTGGATTATTTTATTGGAGAATATCAGTTTTCTGCACGTTGAATGACAGATGGCTTTCCAGGCTGTCCTGTGATTATTTAACCGGGCAGCCGTTTTCTAATCATCCTATACCCCCATGTTAATGCAGTGTCTGCTAAGTGATGAAGGGAGAGCAAAAACATCCCGTAATGATCCTTGTGCCTGACAGTGCCATAATGTTTAAAAATGCACAAAGACATGTGAGACGCTGCTTGTGCTTCCCTCCGCATGATTCTGAAGCACATTTGGAGTCCCTATGTATGAGGGGTAGTAGGCTGCTCAATTTTGATTTACTGCACAGTATATAGGGCATGTGAAAGCTAATGATGGATTAAGAGAAACAATCCAAGAAATGCCAGACCTCATAAATGAGGAGCCCCATGGCAAAGAGACTGTCTGGATTGAGTCATGACCATGATTTCTTTGACTGTGGCACTAAGGAGAGAGTGATTTCAAGGACTGTGCAGACATGGTAGCTATATTCTCAATTCTCAGTAAAAATCAGTGTGCTTATGCATGAACTTACTCTACTGAGCTACCACTCCTTTTGTAGTAGGTGTGTGGCACTGGCATGTTTCTTGAAGCGTTGTCATGTGACACTACAGTATTGTTGTTGTTTTTAATGCAAGCCTTAAGAATGAATACTGTAGATCTGTTTTAACTTACAGCCTTTTGGAAGGAGGCAGCAGCTCATTCGTTATGATAGGAGCCAAGATAGTGGTGTCACTTCAGAAGACGTCCTCCAGCAAATGTTATTGAGGCTTACTTTGGAAGAAGATCCCACTGACCTCAGTGGGACCTACTTCCGAGTAGGCGTGCATAGTATTGTGCTGTTAGCATTTGGAACAAAGTGGGAGGGGGTGAGGCTGGAGGGTCTTGCAGGGATTGGCTCTTTTTTGCGGCTTGAAGAACACTCTTGGCTGTTTTCCAAAGAGACAGATCAATTTACAATTACACTGATATCCTGCTTTTTAAAAGACTACATATATCCAGCAGCTCAAGGAGGAGATTAAAGAGGGATTCAAGGCAGGCTCTCCCAAGGAGGAATTTTAAAGTGGGAGAAACCCCTCTGCTGGTATGCCTTGATACTAGATGATTGATTGCCTAATGACTGAGGTACAGAGCTAAAGACGACCCTGTGTTATTTCCGATAATGGAGACCTTGACAAATTTAGAAGACTGCACACTTTCTACTAAAAAGCTGAGATCAGTTGACCATAACATCACCTACTTCTGTGATACAACTATATTACTAAATATGTGTGTTTTAAAAGAGATGCAGGTCTTTTCTATCAGTCTTTATAAAGTGTAGGTCATTGTCTTTACTAATTAACAGAATGGATTCTTTGATTTAATACCTGGTACTTAATTGTATATACATATAAATAGAGCAAAGTGGTTAATAATTAAAAAAAAACTTCATTTGTGACACCTGGTAATTTATGAAGGTAACCTGGCATAGAATGAATCAAGTAGTGTGTGTGTCTGTCTGTGCTATAATGAGAAAACAAGGAGTTATATTCAGATGAGGAAGGACTTGTGCTGATCAGATGACTATAAATCGCATCATCTGTACTGTGCTTATGTTGGAACTTTGTGATTCATACTCTGTGCAGATTTGTTTATCTTTATCCCAACCCACCTATGCACTATTGCTTATCTTATCTTATCTTATCTTATCTTATCTTATCTTATCTTATCTTATCTTATCTTATTTATTTATTTATTTATTTATTTATTTATTTATTTATTTATTTATTTATTTATTTATTTATTACACTTATTGACCACCCGATTTTCCTGAAGGGAACTCTGGGCGGTGTACAACACGTCACCCAACAGTGACTGCCCAACACAGCCACAGAACAAACCTAACAGATACAAACCAACATCCAATACCATATAAAATACTAAAAGGATAACAGATAAAATAAACACAGCACCACTGACCAAGACAAATCAAAGTCAAAGCCAGGTCCGGCAAGACGACTGAGAAACTGGTGCCAGCAGAAGGGGCGGGGGGGGGGGACAAAAACACACACCAAAACAACAACAACAAACCCAGTGCTCAGGGGCCCCCAAAGCATTGCCTGAAGAGCCAGGTCTTTAAGGCTCTTCTAAAGGCCAGCAACTACTCCGCCTGCCTAATCTCAGCTGGCAGCTTGTTCCAATAGGCCGGGCCCACCACCCAAAAGGGCCGGCTCTGGGTCGAAGCCCTATGGGCCTCTCTCAGTGTCGGCACTCTGAGAGAGAGGGAGGACGAAGCTCTGGTTGGTCGGTACAAGGTTAATCTCTGGGAGATTCTGCTTTCCAAATTATTCAGTTTGTTCTGCTCTCCCGAGTGAGCTGTTAAAAGTTTAATCTGTTGGGGCAGATGGAAATGAAACTCCAAAGTTCTACTACACCCAGAGTTTACTTGTTAGAGGAAAACAAATTCTGCACTGTGTGATGGTCATCATCAGTTACCATTGTTGAACTTGGGTGATGAGAACATCACACTTCCTGCTGTCACCTAACCCTTTTCTTCTAATCTCATGTTGAGCATGTGTAACACTTCTATGTAATTTCCATAGACATTCAACGGTTTTTTTCATTGTATGACCTCCAGATTTCTAATCTTTACCTGGAAGGTCTGCATTCCCTAATGCTTTCAAAATCCCAGCTTTGAAAAAGAAGGCATTGCCCTTGAAATATTAGCAAGTTTTTTTTCTTATTTTACTAGTAGCCTAAAAATATCACCTAGTCTAGTCTCGTATTTGTTTTTTTTGTGAGGGCTACACAGCTCCCCAACTTGTTTTACTTCAACTGAAGGTTTAGCCTATACATGTTCAGTTTAGTGAAGGACATCTTATGTAGGGCCATGGGTAGATACCTTGGACGAGTCCCACCCCTAAGTTACTTAATATATCTTATCTAGGACTAGATCTGTGTGGTTATGTTTCTAATCCAAATGTTGGGGAAACCATTAATCTTTCAAGGATAGATCTATCAGTCTATCAAGAAGAGGTCACAATTGGTGAATATTTGGGCATTGAAAACAGGTAACTATATCAACATGAAATGGGTAGAAAATGCATTGACAAAAACAAATATTGCAATAATGACAATGCTGGGTATTAATGCCAGCAAACCTACTTGAGCTGCCAACTGGCCATTGTTCTCCTCTGCTTCTTTGACTCACAAAATAGAAATGCTCCTGGTTGTCTCCCTGGTTACAAGCCAATAAAGAAAAGTCACTGTGTGAATGCCCTCATTTGAGTTTTTAAATAGGATTTTGCCTTGGCATTTGCTATGCAGACATAGGGAGTTCAATTGCATTTTACATGTCAAATTTGCCATGTTATGTGCTCATACTTCACACCATTCTACTACATAATAAGAAGCTGGAGCTTTGCTTGTTGGAAGGATGCATGTTGATCATCCTTAGTTCTTAGTAAAGGCCATGACTCAGCAACACCAATGCATGAATAGGAAACCATGTTGGACATATGAGATTTGCTGATCAAAGAAACAATATTTGTGAGGATTTTGGTTTGGTTTACATCCACTCTAAAGTTCTGCAGATCAATCAGTGGCGAGTGTTGTGAAGTGGTTCTCTTGTTAGTAATGCTAGCCAGAATTCTGTCATAATCAACATTAACCTAGGGCAGTGGTGGTGAACCTTTGTCACTCCAAATGTTTGGGACCACAACTCTCACAGTCCTTTGTCATTGGCAATATGGGCTCAGAATTCTGGGAGTTCTGGTCCAAAACATCTGGAGTGCCGATGGTCCGCCACCACTGACCTCGGGGTTGTGTTGACAGCTGGTGGTAAAGGAGGAAGAGGAGGAAGTCATAATCAACATTAACCTAGGGCAGTGGTGGTGAACCTTTGGCACTCCAAATGTTTGGGACCACAACTCTCACAGTCCTTTGTCATTGGCAATATGGGCTCAGAATTCTGGGAGTTCTGGTCCAAAACATCTGGAGTGCCGATGGTCCGCCACCACTGACCTCGGGGTTGTGTTGACAGCTGGTGGTAGAGGAGGAAGAGGAGGAAGTCATAATCAACATTAACCTAGGGCAGTGGTGGTGAACCTTTGGCACTCCAAATGTTTGGGACCACAACTCTCACAGTCCTTTGTCATTGGCAATATGGGCTCAGAATTCTGGGAGTTCTGGTCCAAAACATCTGGAGTGCCGATGGTCTGCCACCACTGACCTCGGGGTTGTGTTGACAGCTGGTGGTAGAGGAGGAAGGGGAGGGTATAGCACTGTACAAACATGCAGTTGTTCACTTGCTAGCAACCCTTGATGTAGATGCTCACTGCCAGTCTAAGGCAAATGGCAGAATGGAATTCCAGGACTATTATAGGTTGGCTATACATCCATCTGAAGTGTAGACCCATCTCACGCTGGATTCAGTCTCATGTCAACCTTCTCCAGTGCACCCATCTCCTTCCTTTCTAGATTTTCCAGTTGGAGATTACAGGAGCTATCTGGATGTTTTTGAAATGGACTTTTGACTAGAGTTCCATTGTTGTTACAGCTGTATCTTGGATCAAAGATCTATGGGGAAAGAAAAAGGATAGTGAAGAGGTCTTGAGTGTAGAGGGCCCTATTTACTCCTAATGGCTTTGGCTTCAGTTCTGAATGTGGTCCAACTTGACTTTCATATGGGGATGCATCTCCCCATTTTTATTTATTTATTTATTTATTTATTTATTTATTTATTTATTTATTTATTTATTTATTCCTTTTTATACCGCCCGTCTTCCCGAAGGAACTCCAGGCAGTGAACAAAAAGGGCACAACAGACCCAAAGGAAACAATACAACAAACAAACAAAAATAAAATTGGTATAAAAGAAAAAATATATAAATATGTAATATATGGTAAAGACACCTCAACAAGGGAGTCAAAAAGTCAACGGCAAGACGGCAAAAAACAACAACAACAAAACAACAACACCCTAAACCAGGTCGCCAAATGCCTCCCTAAAAAGCAGGGTTTTTAGCACTTTTTTGAAGGTGGACAGGGACTGTGCAAGGCGCAGCTCACTTGGAAGATGGTTCCAGAGCGAGGAGCCAGCCACAAAGAAGGAATGGTTATGGGTAGCTGATTTCCGTGCCTCCTTGGGTGTGGCCACTCAGAGTGAGCACGCCTGCGACCTTGAGTCCAAATGACCTTGTGTGGGGATAATCCATTCCAATTGGAGCTTGCAGAAGGAATCCCATCCTCAGTGATGTATTGATGGCAAGACTTGCAGGGTTGAAACCCTGGAACTTTCTACTAGCAGGCCTATGACATCACAAACCACCCCACTCTCCTATTCTATTGGAGGTTTGCACACAATCTGTGTGCACTGTCTGCCACCCAGTGTCTGTCAGAATTCCACTCCACCACCAGTAACAGGGAATTATTACAAACCATCTGTATTGTAATGGCAAAGTATCTGAGCATGGTTCAGTTATGGACTGACAATTAAAAATACCTTCTTATTTGTGGATATGAGTAGTACAGCATTTTACAGTATTTTTTTTTGGATACTGGTTGTGGGGAGGGGGGATGAAGGCATTAACTGCCACCTTGACTTCCAAATTTACCACTATGCTACTGCTCACCAGGAACTTAATAACCTTAGGATATGCCTGTCTTGATATGGGATAGGGAAGGCTCAACCCTCTTGCTATCCTTGGGCCCATTACCCCTCATCACTGGCTATAGCATCATATGTTCATTGAGTTGGAAGGCTTCTATAAAGCCACCGAGTCTGGATTCAATGCAGGAGTCCAAATCAAAGCAGATCTGAGAGATAGTTGTCCAATTTTCCCTTGAAGGTCTCCTGCATTGGGATGTTTACCAACAACCAAGGTGATGAGTTCCATTGTTATACAGCTCTAACATTTAAGAGGTTCTTCCTGATATGTTGGTTATGGCTGATGAGAGTTGTAGTCAAACGGCAGAGGGACACATGACAAGTTTTCTTTGTCTTCATTTGTAGATTGAATCTTATGCACAAGCAGGACTAATAATGGGGTCCCAACACCATAATTTCTTTTAAGGGTAACACTTTAACATTATTATTGATTGATTCACCAGCTCAGATGTTGAGATTATGGCTGAATCTAGTTCAGCAGGTTGAAACCGATCTTTACATCAAAACTTAAAGATCCCAGACTGAATGGCCATCTGTCGGAAATATTGTGATGGGGGTTCCTGCATGGCAGGGGGTTGGCCTAGATGGCCCTTGAGGAATCTTCCAACTCTATGATTCTATGAAGTGGACACTATTGTTTTCACAGTTTTGAGGTGTTCTGTGCTGTGTGTGGCAAGAGAGGAACCAGATGCCAGGAGTCTCCATCTCAAAATGGAACTGCTATAACATTTGATGAAATGAGCGTCTTGGGATTGATGATAATTACAGCACTGCCATTTGTATCAGCTGTTCTCAAAGCAAGAAGCAAAAAAAAAAAAGGCTCTCAGGCGAACCAGAGCTCTTGAATGTTAGTGAACAAGAGTTAACTCCGCAAGGAAAGGGCAGTCAAGAACAAAGAGCAAAGCAAATGCATGGCATTGTTAAGGCTGTGCTTTTGGAGCGAGAGCAGTTGCTGCCTGGCTCTTTCATGCAGCTCAGTGTGTTACTTCTTTAGACAAATCAGATTGTGTGCAGAGGTATGTCTCCTTTCTTCCTTTCAAACATCCACCCTCTCTTGCAATCAGTAGTACAAACAATTATTTATTTACTGTATTTATTTCAGAGTATTTGTACCCTGCCTTTCTCCTTGAAAACGGACCCCAAATCACATTGCCTTGGCATGTTCATGTTCCACGAGATGGGGAACATGTATGGGAACAACAAATTCATGTCTTTCCCATCTAGTTACCATGGCGAGGAGGGTGGGTGCTGACTGGGTGGGACTGAACCATCCAAATTCCCCTTCTACATGCAGTTGCCCTTACCATGCTTCGTAGTTCATCCTTTCTCTCTTTCCCTATTCCCTTCCCTACTTTTACTTTGAATGGGGCACAGAGGAGCCCATCAATATTGTGAGCAGCATTACCTAAAACTAAAGACCCAGTTATTTGATTTTTTGAAATAGAAATGTCGGATGTTGAGTTCCTGATCTGGATGGGAGCAATGGGGTAGGGCAAAGAATTAAAACCTCCTGCCTCTTGTTACTAGGGTCCCGATCTGGGTGGAGGCATCTGCGCAGTTTTTTAAAAGAAAGGTTTAATCACTGTCTCTGGCTTTGAGCCTGTACAGTGTTTGGCCATTCAACTTAGAGTCAGTCTAAAGCTATGTGAGAGCAGAACAGGCATAATTTTAAGCTGTAGTGTATTGGTTTGGGTCCTTGGTTTGGTTTGGGTCCAAGGATGTTTATTGGGGAGCTTGGCATAGAAGTCACAAGATGGGCTATAATCTACTTTCAGAAAGGTAGAAAAAGTAATTTTAGAACATACAAACCTTTCTTCCATGAATTAAGGAAATTGATCTGTGGAGAAGGGGAGTTTGTATGTACAGAAGTGCATTGTGCATTTTGTTCAGGGACATCTTGGCATGAAGCTGAGGTCTTGCCTTTGCTATGTCTTAAAACGGACTAAATAGCAGCTTCATTGGACAGATTGTCTGAATTTTCTTACATTGAGGCTATATTATCATTTGTGATGTTCAAGACGTGTTTTAATGGATGCAATTTAGTTCCTCCTCCAGGCATGTCTCTGGATGTCATGTTTTACAGAAGTGACATATCAAAATAGTTGCCCCTTCATTATCCTTCAGGAATAGTCTTTTAATGGTGGTATTTCCATAACACAGCAGCTAAATGGTGTTGCATCTAAGCAGTTGAATACCAAAATTAGATGTCAGCCATATGGGAAAATGCAGGGTGCTCAAAGAACAGGATGCAGACTTGCAAAAAAGATTGAACACTGTGTAGCTTCAGAATGACTTAATGTTTTTGAATCTTGAAAAGTGATTGTCGACACTGGGACACTGGCCAATATCTAACTGATTAGTTTACAAAATCTAAAGCTGCCATTTATAAACACAGTGAGACACAGGATTGCAGTACTGTCACTGTTGCCAAATAGCAGTTGCCTTTTACAGCAGGGATTGTTGTAACACTTTCTGGGGAAGAGACTGTATTTACTGTATGCTCCCACTGAAAACACAGGTGCTCAGCTTGGGGGTGCTCCTAAATTGATCTCTGACCCCGGATCCCCAGGTTCTTGCATTGGCCAGAAGCGCCTTTGAGCAATCAAAACCAGTGAACCAGCTACGCCCACTCCTAGATATGTCTGATCCGGCCATGATTATGCATGTCTTAGTCTGGATTACTGTTTTGCATTCTATCTAAGACTGCCTCTGCTAAATGTCCAGAAACTTCAGTGGGTCCAAAACATGGCAACCAGATAGGTATATGGGGCTGGTTACTTGGATTACATAGCTTCCCTGTTACAGGAGCTCCACTGGGTGCCTGTCCATTTCTGGACACAATTGAAAGTGCAGGTTCTAACCTATAAAGCTAGATATGGCTTGAATTCAAGCTATCTCAAGGACCATGGCTCCCTTCATGAGCCTGCTCAGGTATTAAGATCACAAGGAGAGGCCTTTTCTCAGTCCCTTCTCTGTGGCTGCTCCCAGACTCTGGAGCTCGCTCCCACAGGAGGCCATGCTGGCCCCATCTCTGCAGTGGTTCTACTGTCCTTTCTCTTCAGACTAGCTTTCCCTCAGTGACTGGCAGTCTGAGTTGGGTTTTAAATGGATTATTATGCCTTATTGCTTTGGGTGTGTTTTTGCTTTTGCTTTTGCTTTCCTTAATTAATGTTGTTTAACTGATGCAAGCTGCTTGAATCTTTTGTAAAGAGAAAGGTGGGATATAAATAAATAAATAAATAAATAAATAAATCCCACATCATACTACAATTCTTTTTTTCATTCTCTGATCAAGAAGTACACATATTCATCTTGAGCAATGCCCAAGGAAGAAGCCCTATTCTATGAATCTTTTAGATTGTACTTGTGTTTTGTTTTCATTTATGCAATAATACTTAACCCCTTCTTAGGTAAATCTAATCTGTTCCCACATCTGCTACCTTCACCTGTTATGTTCATGAAATGGACAGAGTGAATCAGCTTTTAGTTCTTGAGACCTATCAGAAGATACATTTATGTACATATTTTGAGCGGTATCTATATATAAGAAATCTGGAAGTTGAGTCATGGCTACTGGACTTCTTTTTTGAGAGATAGAAACGTTTCGCTGTTCATCCAAATAGCTTCATCGGTCGACCGATGAACGATGAATGATGAAGCTGTTTGGATGAACAGCGAAACGTTTCTATCACTCAAAAGAGAAGTCCAGTAGCCATGACTCAACTTCCAGATAAACTCACCTGGATGACTGAGAATCTTCACAGACAAATATATAAGAAAGTATTAAAATATCCATTAAAATCTGTATTTTGAAAGGATTCTTTCACAAAAAGCCCCACATGGATTAATACAGACCTGGGATGGAATTATGGGTGAATGTATGAAAGAGCCAGACATAATTCTATGCCTCCATAGGGGAATGTACTGTTTCCTGTCTCTTCATTCTCCTTATCACTGAACAGACTGTCAATGACACTTGATTTTGCAGCTTACACATACCCCTCCAAACCTGAATTGACAACCATGTGTTGTAGCAAGTGTATAGTTCTAGTTTAGAGTACAAATGCATCTCACTATTTATCAATTTGCACAGACTTTGATTCGTATAATACTGAAAATGAAGCCACGTGAGAGGTGGCAATGTTCAAAGCCACTGTGTTCATTTGTGCTCTTTCAGTGGTCCAAAATGGCTCAGACCCATAGGCAGTTATTTTTCTTTGACTGAATCCAAGTTTCAGTTGCAGGTAAGAACAAGAGCTGAATCAAGCCATTTAAGGTGGTCCAGTTGTTTTTTTTTTTTTTTTGGTAGGGGCATACCAATGTGGCATGAAAAGAACTGTTAGCTTTTGCAAGTGGCAAGGCTGCAGCAATAGTTCATACAGAGGTGTCGTGGGAAGCTCCCTTTTCACATGGACATCTTTCAGGACATACAAGTCTTCACTTGGTGATAATCAGTAGACATAGGCACGACCAGAAAAAACGACGTTTTGAGTTTTCGTTTGTCGGAACGGGTCCGTTTCGGGTCGTTTCCGTTTGTTGCGAAATTTTTCAAAAATCCGTCGTTTCCATTTGTCGTTTGTCGTTTCCACTGTGATTTAGTGCAATTTGACTTCCCAGAGCATAGGGGCGTCCCGCAATCAGGGCTGGCACTAGGTGTTTTTGCGCCCTAGGCGGCGGGTGGGGCGGGAGGGGGCAGGTGAGCGGGTGGGCGGCGGCTGCGGGTGGGTGAGTGGGCGGGCGGCGGCACAGGCCGCAGGCAGGTGGCAGCGGGGGCAGACGGGCGAGTGGACAGTTAGGATATCACTTAGGATAGAGGTTCTGTTCTTGGCTTGCACCCCAAATGTGTGTGTGTGCAAGCAAATTGAAGTTGGGAAAATAGAAAATAAATGGTAGTATATAATATATTTTTAAAATAAATCCACACCTCCCACTCCCAGTTGAACCCCCCCCCTTTATCCAATATCAGAAAAAAAAATCCTCACAAACTGCCAGAGAAGAAATAAACAATAAACTGCTATTCCCATCAGCAGACAAAGTTGCAGGGAATCAAAGAAATTATTTTCTCAATTCAATTCCCTCCCTGCCTGCCTAACTTAAATCCTAAAGCTTCCAGCCTCCCTCTTCAATCTCGATTGGATCACACCAGCACCAACAGCCAGCCCTCCACCAACCACATCCATACACCCGACTGCGATTTCTGGAAGGTGCCTCGGCTTTTTATGCCCTCCAAGACATCCAGAAGTGTCAGTCAAAAACCTGGCGATGCCATTGGTGGAATGGTTCAAACAATTTGCATGGTCCCATCCCATGCCCAGCCCAAATGGGCAGGTCTAAAAAAATAAAATAATAAAATAAAATAAAATAAAATCAATACGACGTTTTATTGCTATAAAAAAGCCCACTGCTGCTACTATTAAAATTCAGGCATTTAAAATAAATAAATTTCACATGTTTCTGTGGTGATTTGGTGTGTTTTTTGACCACGATTTCAAAAGAAAAATTGCGGTCGCCATTTTGGATCCCCCCCCACCGCATGGCATGGCGAGACGACGAGGATGACCCCCCCCCCAGCCTGGTGCAAGCAGCCCATGACAGGAGAAGAGGGGGGGAAAGGCCGGGGACCCCCCAGAAACCACCCCTCTGGTAGGTGGCAAAGCCTAAGGCAGGCATATTTTCGCCTGCTTTTTTGACCAGGAGTCGGGTTTTTTTTTTAAAAAACAACTTTAAAAAACTTTTTCTGTGCTTCGCATTGCGCGATCGCCGCGATGCCACAAACGGAAATGAAAAACCCGACCAAATTTTTCTTTTTTCAGTTCAAGTTCGGGTTCTGACGGCTTAATTATCGTTACCGTTTCTGTTACGTAACGGAAACGATAACCGAAAACAGAAACGACAATTTCGCTGAGTCGTGCCCATGTCTAATAATCAGTGGTTCAATAAAGCAGGAAAAATGCATTCATCCCTTAAAAGGAAGAAGAACAATTATGAATACAAAGAGTGGAATCATCATCATTATCATCATCATCACCACCACCACCACCACTATTATTATTATTATTATTATTATTATTATTATTATTATTATTATTATTATTATTATTATTATTATTATTAGTAGTAGTAGTAGTAGTAGTAGTAGTAGTAGTAGTAGTAGTAGTAGTAGTAGTAATGAAAGGTCTTTTATTCGGTTAAGGTAATTTGGTGTGGCTAATTGACAAAGTACCTGGGAGCATCTTGGTTGCGCAGCTGGGCATTGGACAAGCTGTGCAACCCAAATGCAGCTCAGCACCTCATCAATTAGCTTCATCAAGTTATGCAAATCTGATGAGAATGCCTGCTGGATTTTGGCAAATGATGAAAAGAAAACTCCTTACAAGTGGAAGTAAGCAAGTATATGTTTATTTATATTTTCAGTTTATTTTAAGTGAAAGGTGTTTTTTTCTTCAAGCAGTAGCATACCTTTACGAGGAACTGGGTTAGAGAAAAAAACACGCTGTGTCTCAGTGTGAAATGAAGCATGCTGAACCAAAACAGTTGTGTCTACTATGCACGAAGTCATCCATAGTAAAACATCCCATTGTGTTTGTTTTCTTGTATGCCGTTAAGTGATCCAAATGTGAAAATTGTTGGCTTCCAAGGAAAAAAAAAAAAGAAGCTCCGCATAGTTATCGCCAATTTTAGTGCAGAATAGAAAATTGTCCAGGCTGTTCGGTGTTTTTGCTTGTTCTCAGCTGTCATCTCATAACAATGCATCCCTCCTACACGCTGTCTTCCTGTGCAGGCTGATGGGGAGCCAGAGACACTCCCTGCCAGGAGCAGACTCCTGCTTCCCTCTTCCTCCTCCTCCTCCTCCTCCTCCTCACCTTGTGCTTCATTAGTTTTTGTGAGTCAGCTCATGAGCTGTCAGTATTGTGTCTGATGGCTCCTTGTGAGTTGCTAGCATAATTACGGAAAGAATGCTCTGAGAGCAGTGACATCCAGGCATGCTTTAAGAGGGCAATTGTGTGCCTGGGAGTGGAAGATGTCAGAATATTTGGCATTCATGCTAGCAGGGTACAGTGGGCCCGTGCTGTGCGCTTGTGGCTATTAAGCCATAGAAAATGCTTTGGAAGCCCACACACCCCTGAGCTAGCTCGCTGAAGCCCTTACAACTTACATCCATGCCTGTGGGTACACTGATAGGAAGAACCCTATATTTGTGTGGTTACCTGCTTTCAATGAAGGCATCATCAGTGCTAATATACTTTTTTTTTTGAAGAAACTGATGCAGTTGTGTGTTAAAAACGACCACATTGAAAAGATAAGATGTGGTAAGATGTCCTTCTTAGTTATAGATCACACCATATTTATGTGCATTAATAGTACTTTCCTTCCTAACAGAAGAGATGTAGGATTGGCTTAGGAAAAATGAACAAAACCTTTTTTTCCTAATATGTCTGTGGGTTGCAATTACACCCCAATGCAGGTGTGGCAATATAGACAGAAGAGATTAATTTCGATTCAGCATGACTTTGGGAATATGGCTGGACCCAAAAGGGACACTTTAAATTTCTAGCTTGTCAGAGATGGTGTACCAGTGGGTTTAAACACTTTCATGACATATTAAAGGCTGGCATGTTTTATTTGTGTACATCTGCACAAACTTTCATGAGCAATCTACTTCAGATGCATAAGGTGTTGGCAGATGCTTATGTGTGTGCTCTAGTGGGTAGGGGATGTGGGTGGGTGGTGGATGGGAGGACATGCAAAAATTCCCAAAACTGATGGCTGATGGTTATTTAAATGATGTCTAAATGATGTCTAAAGAGAGTTGGATGGTGAGTTGCCAGAGAATACTTTGAATCCATCTCATCTATACATGTGATCCATGTGTAGAAATGACGTTGGTCCTTGAGAGATATTCTTATTGATTCATTAAACTGTTACAAAGAAGAGCTCTTCATAAGGCAAAGGTGGTGTAAAACACAGGAAAAAGTGAGGAGGGAACAACATAGAACAAATTTAGGCAGATATGATGCCCGTTGTTCTTGAATGCAGACTTCTTGCAAAGCAATGTGGAACTGGCAGTTCTAGTTGAGATAGAGGTGTTATCCTTTCACAGACCAAAGGCATGTGGATTTCATGCTTCAGCAGAGAATAGAATTGAAGAGCCTTGGGTGCCTGTTATCCCTGCAATTCTATGATTCTAGACACTCTGTTGATCTATTCATTGCCTTGGTTGAGAAACATGGGTCCCTCCCCATATTTTTGGCAGAAAAGCATGGAGTGAGATGCTGTCTTAATGTTAGTAAATCAGAAGATTGAGTTTGCCTGCTGAAGAGTTCTGCTACAATGGAAAAACCAGCCTTGTTTGTAGCTTGAATGCCAAAGCAGAACATGTTTTCAAAATCCCTCCCTTGTTTGTTTGTTTGTTTGGTTTTGTTTTGATCCTTTGGATCAGAAGAAAAACACCTGCTCTCCCTGTGTCCATCAGCTCCCTTGCTTTTTCAGCAAACATGACTTGGCCTACGACTAGAGATGGGCACGAAATGAGCGATTTTTCGTTTTTGTTTTTGTTTTTTTGTTTCGTTACGCAACGAAAATGAAACGAAAATTTTTAAAAACAAAACAAAAACAAAAACAAAATGACCAAATTTGCCGTGTTTTTCGTTTTCGTTGCAGCAGATGCATTGAACTAAAAAGAATGCTAACGAAACAGCAATTTTTTGTTTTCATTTTCATTTTTTTGTTTCGTTACCTAACGAAACGAAAACGAAATGTTTTGCAAAAAACGACACGAAAACGAAAACGAACCGAAACGGACCCCTAAACGACCAAACGACAAACGAAACACCATTTTTGAGTCGTGCCCATCTCTACCTACGACACAGAAGTGATGCACTAAAATGACTATATCAGTGGCAAGGTGTGGATGAGGTAAAACTCTTCCTGTTGGTGAAAGAGGGAGGGAGGGTCAATAGTGGGGCAATAGAACAGTCAACAATGAGATGTTTCCTCACACAGTTTGCAGGCAAGCTATGGTATTTTTTATCACCGTATATAGCAATGGTCATCACCAACATATATTGTGCAGCATAAGGCAACCAGTGGTTTCCAGCTTTGATAGGAACATAGGAATCATTTTGTTAAAACTGTACAGTTGGAAGGCACTATCTGGATCACTGACTCCAGCCCTTATCAGGGAAGTACAGTGGGAAGTCAAACTCCCAACCTCTGGCTCTTCAGCCAAACGTCTACTGCATTGAACTGTGTCAGGCCCTTGGTCCCTCTAGTCCAGTGTTATCAAATCTGACTGGCAGCAGTGCTCCAGTCCCTTTTATATTTTCTGGGGGGGGGGCTCCCATGCAAGTACCTACCCGGTGTGACCCTGAGTAGCTTTGGAAATTGGACGAGATTGGTGCATTCAGCTAGGTATGATGATACACTCAGGTTCGTATGGTGGTACAATACATATGGCACTTTTTTGGAATTAGTATTACGTACTTTGTTATTGGACACTTTGCCAAATATCCTGTTGCTCCCAGACTGTGCATGGAATTGCCCATTCCAGCGTGGCTCCTTTCTCATTATGACTTGATTCAACCAACACCCTTTAAACGCAAGGGGTTGATCTCTAAGTTGACCATTAGTAAGCCAGAGATTGGAGACTTGAACACAGAGCACTTTAGTCATGGAGCTATGTTTGCAAACAATAGTCTGCTATTATATATTGAATATCAATGGCCAGAGAACATAAGTAGGCAAGAGAGTGCTGTTGCTCTCATCTCCTTCATGTGGACTTCCCCAAACTTTAGGATTGACCACCATGGTGACAGAATGCTGGACAACAGAAATGGACTCTGCTCTTTCCTTTGCCCCTCTTACTAAGTGCATTGTTGAGTTATGTTTTGTCTGTCCTTCAAATAATCTGAAAATACTCTTTGTTCTCTCTGCTCTTTGACTGCAGATTGCAGTCGGTGCCCCAGCTGTCTCTGACCAGGACTATTGCTGTATTCTCTGTGAGTGTTTTGTTGTTGCAGTGCTATCCAGAAGCCAGATATGGTACCAAAAGAATTCATCTCTCTGACTACTCAAGCACATGCCATGTGGTAGAACTAAGAGTCAACTGGAGACCAAACTTATCCTCTTACTTGTCTGAAGGTTTTTGTTCCTGGAAAGGATACCTTCATTTCTCCATTGTTCTCTTCCTAGAACATTTTGTTCATGGCACCTTTCCTATTTCTTCTCAAACTC
This sequence comes from Phrynocephalus guinanensis, assembly GCA_037367245.1. Taxonomy (NCBI): domain Eukaryota; kingdom Metazoa; phylum Chordata; class Lepidosauria; order Squamata; family Agamidae; genus Phrynocephalus; species Phrynocephalus guinanensis. Next base: position 38,564,310 of record CM074742.1, read on the forward strand.
ACATGTTCTGAGAAGGCTTTGGGAATCCTTGTGAGCCCTTATCTTGTACTGAAATTAACGCAAAATGTATTTATTTATTTATTTATTTATTTATTCATTTATTTTTACAACTTATATGCCGCCCACTACACAAAGGTCTCTGGGCGGCTTACAATCAAAGAATTACAACAGTTAAAACATCAGATATCAATAAATAATTAAAACAATAATAAAAACCTTACACTAAAATCATTACACTAAAATTGCCATCAGAGGACCCACAGTCTATATTGTATCAATTAAAAAACTTCTGGAACAGGAAGGTTTTTACCTGGCGCCAAAATGTCATCAATGTTGGCGCCAGGCAGATCTCACTTGGGAAGGCATTCTATAGCTTGGGGGCAGCTGCCGAGAAGGCCCTGTGTCTGCAAGCCATCCCTCTCACCTCCTTGAGGAATGGCTCTTTCAAAAGCCCTCCCCCCCGGCTCGATCTTAATTGCCGAGTGGGTTCTTATGGAAGGAGGCGGTCCTTCAGGTATCTAGGTCCTAAGCCATTTAGGGCTTTATATGTCAAAACAAGCACTTTGAATTGGGCTCGGGCAGCAACTGGTAACCAATGTAGGCTACGCAAAATCAGTGTGATGTGATCCCTGGCGGCCCCACCGCTTACCAGCCGCACCGCACGATTCTGAACCAGTTGCAATCACCCAACCGTCTTCAAAGACAGCCCCACTGGACTGAACATAGATCCTTCCCTCACTTTCATTTTTCTTTTTCCTCTGCTGTTTTGTTTGTAAAATGTAAATTCAATGCGGCAAGAACATGTCTTCTCTGGAGAGCTATAGAAATAATAACAAAATATGATGATGAATAATACAAAATAACATTTTTGCATTCATGAGCATGCATCTGTGCTGCAACCAAAGGTGCCAGAACAGCTATTTTGGGATGTGATATTTCTGTCTGCTCCTTGCTTCATTGATTAAATCAATAATGAATAGGAAACTCTGTGTTAAATTTGTTAATTTGTTCCAGAAAGGTTTCCAGGTTAATGTACCTTACAGAATGAGTGTGCAGGACTAATGCTATGTCTTAAAAAAATAGGGTGGATATATATTTCAGTGTTGCAGTGTAGTTGTTTGCAGAGAACAGAAGGAAGGTACCCTCACTACTGAAAACTAAATCTTTAAAACACCCCGAAGAAATGAAGTGAAACCATAGCTTAAACCAGTGGTTCTCAACCTGTGGGTCCCCAGATGTCCCTGGACTGCAATTCCCAGAAATCCCTTCCAGGACAGTGAGTAGTGGAGGCTTCTGGGAGTTGCAGTCCAGAAACATCTGGGGAGCTACAGGTTGAGAACCACTGGCTTAAACTATAAACCATGTGTTCAATTAGGCTTGGATTTGGTGAGCAGTTATTGTTGATTAAACTGCTGAAAGAGGCTGTAGCTCAGAAGAGGGCTTCTGGAGCTCTTTATTACTCACCTCAAGATGCCTTTGGCCAGTGGTGTATCTTGGAGCAGCTCTATATGATTTTGATGAACGTTCTCTATGAAGACCTACATGTGTATAAAATGTCTACATCCAGAGTATCAGTTCTCTTTAGTGCTGCACAGTATTTTTGGCTGTGCTTGTATATGTAGCGCACAGATGGAAATAATCGCATTAGATTTAAGGCGTTAACAAGAGGACAGCCTGACTGATGCCTCTAAAGAACAATCTTTTGGCAGTATTTTTTTAAATCTAAATTATTACTTTCAAAAAGTGTTTTGTGGAAGATCTGATGCACCCTTCCTGTTTAATGCACAAGTCAAAATGTAAGTAACCATTGATACAGTAAATCCAGTGTGCTGTTTCCAAGCTCTGAGGTAGAGCTGGCCTTGGTGAACAAGAGAGTGAGTATTCTGCATGCCATGACACTTACCATGAAGCCAAATGAGGGTGGATCATCTTACTTTCAAAATTCTGAATTTATCAGAGCAATCTGTCACTTAATGAATTTACAGGTTCTAGCATTATGTTGCAGCTAAATTCATTGATTGAAATCATTATAACATAACCAGATCAGATTGTCTGAAGTTTCAGAAGGGAGCGCCCGTCGCACAGTGGAGCTGAATATGTGAACACATGGGTATTTTGGTGCATCTGCTCTGGTACTTCTCACCATCTGGCCTTTTTGTTCTGGATTTTGGCTTTAAGAATCTCTGGTCACTGGGTCTTCTAGTCATTCAAGGGGAAAAGCAGTTTTGCAGCATCAGCAGTTGAGATCCAGTGCTTTATGCAGTGTTATAACGGTGGACTGGGAAGATTATCAGACAAGTGGCATTCTCCATAATGAATACTGCATCTACACCAGGGCTTGAGGACCACTGGTGGTAACAGTAGATGCAGGATTGTCTAAGCAGCACGGACTATGATATGATTTGCTACCCGATCAATGTTCCCCGTCCTCTGTGATCTTAGAACAGTAGTCACAGTAGCTGAGGGGAAATGGATATTTCCAGGAACAGTATATTGGAGCCAGCTCTCATTTCTGTAATGTTAAATATTTTAGGGTGGTTTGTTCTTGGATTGTCAATTAAGAGATACTAACTTTACAAAATCCCTGTTCCTCATTTGTTGATAGGGATTATACAGCTGCCTTTATCTTTGGACCTTTCAGGAGTGGAAATGGGGGGCTGGCAGTGGGGACTCTCAGGATGAATGCCTTGCAAAGTTACAACTAAATCACCAATTATAATTCCTGGGAATTGTTATCAGGAAGTTGTCACTGTTGGTGGACAAGAGCCTGAAACCAGTGCTTGAGGGACTCTGTAGTAATGCTGGATTTGCATAGCTCATTCATTCATTTTACCAACATGTTCACTTAAAGCGGAAAAGAGGATAATCCAGAGTGTGATAGTAGACCTACAGCTTTCACAAAGCTAGGTGCCAAAGACTAGATAAGGCCAGTGGGTGAAAAGCTTTTATGGCTAGGGAATTCTGGGAATTTTACTCCCAAAGACCAGATTTTCTGGCTTTGACTTAAATCATTTGAAAATTCACAGCTCTGAAATCTAACTTGCAGGAGGTTGCTATTATTATTATTATTATTATTATTATTATTATTATTATTATTATTATTATTATTATTATTATTATTATTATTATTATTATTATTATTATTGTTGTTGTTGTTGTTGTTGTTATTGTTATTGTTGTTTGTTATTTATTTATTTATTTATTTATTTATTTATTTATTTATTTATTTATTTATTTATTTAAGGAACAATACCAAAACACTGTTGGGAGAGGTGGAGTTAAGCAAAGGCTACAAAGATGTTAAGCTGTCTGAGTTTCTTACATTGTACGAGAGTGAGGGGGGAATCACTTCTAGGGAACCATTCCAATCTTCACAAAATGCAATATGATGTCATCTCCCTTAGGATGCATTTTCTACATTAAAGCAGAAAATGGCAGGGTCACATTTCACACAAGCATTTTGGGGGTGGGGGGGAATATATTTGATTTAGCTTAACATTGTAATCATGTGTCTTTTCATCTGGTGTGGTATTGCTCTTATAGCATTGTGATACACAGGTCTATCACTGGGCCTCTTTTAAAAGAAATGATTATTTTGGAACCTTCTATAGATGCTTGCCTGGGCTTTGAGATATAATTGCTAAGGTGAGGTGGGGTAGAGGAGTTCTTTGAAAATACCTGCTACAGCTTCTGCTTCTCCAAGTTAATGACAGGCACCCTAAATTTCAGTAATTTTCTCTTTTAGAGTCTACATAGTATTTTTGTAACAACTTCTAAGTAACATTAATATTAAGGCTGATGGGAGGAACTTAAGAGGCTTTTGCCTGGGGAAGACAGATGCTAGAAGAGAATCACCAATCCTATCTCTTGTTATAAAAATACATATTACTTTCCCCTTGAAACTCTAGTTGTTAAATACTGTCAAGTTAGAAGCATGCAGTGGGATCTAGCTTATTTTAAGCTCATGTCTAATGAAATTGTTTAGGTTTCTTGCTGCTTGTTCTGTCAGGATGTAACACCAAACTGTAGTTTACTATACGAATGATCCTTCAGGTTTACACTTTTCTCTGTCTTCTCCTCTGGTAGGGCTTTAGTGAGCTGGGAAACATCTGTGTCTATTTATGATGGCCTACACGTTGGAACTGGGACAGACTGTGGTTAATTTTAACTGTGGCTTGGCAGAACAAACCAGCTTCAAACTGTGCTTTATGATTCTAGTTTGGGCAGATAGGCTAAGAATAGAAAATATATGGTGCTCCAGACACTAAAGTGCAATTTATATTGTAATTCACAGTTGGCAGTACTTGTGGGGGCTGCTGGGGTATGTAATCAGGCATATTCTGTACTCCCCAGATAAACTGTGTTTAAATCTAACTACATCTCACAGTTCAGTCATAACAACAAACTGATTAATTGAAGGAAAGCTCTTGTCTTCCTTGTGACCATACCAGGAGAGGCAATAAGGGAGGTAGTACAGGTTGTCATAACATTCACTGACAGGTTTGCCTTACATTCAAATAAGGCCACTGAGTTAGTTTAGTAATGGTAATGAGAGAAGGTTTCTTCTCCTCTCTGAGGTAACTAGCAAAGTCACATGATTTTGATTCTTGTCACTTTCCCTTCCAGATGAGTAAGGCTAGAACTTACTGTATTAACTGCAGGCATAGAGCTAACACAAAGCCAAAGGACTCGCTTCACTTGCCTCACAGTCCACAGATAGCGGAGACTTCTTTGTGCCTCTTTGCCTCCAGCATTTAATACCACGAGGTTCTCCTCTAGCTTAGGCTGCTGTATTCAAACTTACTCTGAATCATTTTGTGTTCAAGAGCTACAGTAGGTGGCCTGCCATTTGCTGAAGCTCTTTTTCACATAGTGCTACAGTTAGTGACTGCTGACACCATACACAGCCCCCACTTCAAATAATTTCACACTGAATGTATTATCTTGACACCAGCAGCGCAAGGACACCACAATCCAGGTTTCAAAGTGTGAAATGCAGAGAAATGACTGAACTGTCTTGCTGAACTGATTAAACCAGCTGAACCATAACGGGAACGAATGAACTTCAATGTTATGCTCTTGACAAATCAACATTTCAGGTTCCTCTATACCTCAGGAAATCCTAAGCTTCTTGTTTGCCTGTCTTCGTGGTAGTTGCAGCATCAATGTCAGAATAACCTGAAATGCTTTTTTGTAATGCTTTTGTAGTAGATAGAATGGTTTTCTCTAAACTTGGAGCAAAACATGGCAATAGGGTTGTAAATCCTTTCTTGTGCCTTCCCAGCCCATAGAAAGTGGGAATCACAAAATCATTACCCCTTTCTTATGTGAGGAAGGTATTTTATAGTATGTTTCTGCACACACACAAAAAAGAAAGAAACAAAACAAGAATGTAGTTGAAGTGGGCCCAAAATGAACAAAAAATAAATTAGTTCATTGTTGTTTTTTGTTTGTTTGTTTTATTTTTTAATGGCATGGCTCATGGTCATCAACAAACCATGAACATTCAGGAACCACTGGCTTGTATCCATCTCTACAAATAATCCAAATTGCACAAAATAATAGTGCTTTGGTTCAAGAAAGGCAATTTGTGCAGAGCGATATGGTTGCTGCTTTGTTTCACTGACTTATAGGGACTAGAAGTCTGGGAAGAGTTGTTTGTATATTGTTACGAAACAAATAAAACAATAGTCATTTTGTCTTTGCTGAACCAATCTCTCTCTCTGTACTTTGTTTGTCAAAGGGAAAAAGCATTCATTTTGTGCAGAGAGGGGTTGCGCAAATAACAGAGATTTGTGACAAAAGAAAAAGTAGGCATTGCTTGCCTCATCCTTATTCTGGAGGTGAAAAATCTTATAGACTATGAAAATTCCTTGATGAGGCATTTCATCAGTTGAAGGTGGACTACTTGTTTATTTTATTTATTTTAGAGTATTTTTACCCTGCCTTTCTCCTTGGAAAAGAAGCCAAGGTGGCTTACAGTAATGAGGGATAATATACAGTCCAGTACAATTAAGAGATGTTCTAGTACTGAGAACAGGGAATTGATGGACATCTTACAGCATTAACATACAACATTACATTAAAGCTTACAAGAGAACGCGAGCAACTTTACGCGAGTAAAGTTCTATGTAAAGTTACAAGAGAAGACAAGCAGTTAAAAGGAGAGAAAAGTTCCATGTAGACTTACAAGAGAACATGAACAATTAAAAGGAGAGTAAAGTTCCACATAAAGTTATGAGTAATGGAACCTAACATTGAAAACATAGCATCAATGTAATCACATAAGATTATAAGTAGTTATATTTAAACACAAAGTCTATGTGAGCCTATAGATTCATATAAAATACACATAATAGGCAGTCCATCATTCAGGGAAATCTTGCCTGAAGAGATAGGTCTTTGCCTGTTTCTGGAAAGACAACAGAGATGAGACAGTCCTGGCCTCTAGTGGGAGGGAGTTCCAGAGTCCGGCTGCAGCAGCCGAGAAGCTCCTTTCATGGGTTCCCACAAGATGTATCTGTGAGGGCAATGGGATGGAGAGAAGGGCCTCTCCTGATGAACTTAACACCCAAGTCGGTTCACACTGTGAGATTCGATCTTTGAGGTAGCTAGGACTGGATAACCCTGAAAAACATAGTAATGGTAAACATTTTACTAGGTTTTTTTTTGGGGGGGGGGACCTCTGGGGATTATATTAGATGGGTTTTTGCATGGTTTGCAGTACATGTTGTGCTACCTTAATGTTTCTTGTTATTTAATTTGTTACATACTGTTTAGCTTTTTGCATGACAAGCAGTATATAAATATTGCTAAATACATAAAAGAAACATATAAAGGTTTTGCACAAGCAATAGTATAAGCATCTATTAGTCATTTTTTAAAATCTAAACTTTAAAAGTTTTCCATTTAAATATGCCACATTCTGAACAGCAACATAGTTTCAGTATACTTCTGAAATACATATTTCCCTCACATTGGAATAGGTCCATGTCTGAAACGGATTTAAGATCATTTATATTGATCCTCAATACTCATAATGCAACAATGTTTTTAAAAGTAAAGGCAGGTTTCAACTAACCACATTTCTTGGGTTACAAAAGGCTTTTATAGATAGGGTGCCACTTATTTTTTCTGCTTTAGCCTTTGATAATATCCCAAAGGTTGAAGAGAGGAAATTATGGTCAGCTGGATCCCACATATGGTTATTCATGGAGATTCATTAGCAACCACTCCAGACAGAATAATTGATTACTTAAGTTGTTTTAAGCCAGGAGGAAAAAGGTCTGAATATCACATTTGGATCTGCTTGTATTTCCTTTTATAAATATATCTGTCCACTTGAACTGCAAGCTTTAAAAGTGTAGAAGGGGAAATAAGTACTGGAAACACTATAATCCTAATGAAATTCTGCACAAATGGCAGATGCTCCCCTCCCCAGTGTCATGTCCACATCCACTAGCATAAGTATCAGGGTGGCAGCTCATTATTTCATAGAAGAGCTGTTGGCATTGTTATTTGTCGCTAGGTGATACAGCGCTCATTTGATAAGCTAATCCGCTGTATCAAATATGTTTATTTACATGTGGAGTCATGCAATGGCAAATGTATCTTTAAATACAATGGCCTATTATTTTCAGATAACGGAGTGCCATACACTACAGTGAGAGAGAGAGAGAAAGAGAGAGAGAGAGAAATGCCATAAAAGGGCGAGAAACCTCTTGCTGAAACCAGATTTCACAACTTATACATATTGCAGTGAAAATAAAGACAGCTGTAATGAGCTTCACTGTGAATTGCAGGGGGAAATCGTTTGATTGGGATGCAAGCATTTAGAAAAGGAATAAGTTACCAGCTAAGCCCCCCCTCCCAGCAACAAATCTCAGTAGACCTTCTGAAGTAGTTTGACCTAGATAAATTTATTTATTCAAAATACTTTGCAGAAGAAAAAAGTGTGTGTGTGTGTTTGGGGGGCGATATACAATTTTGCACAAAATATCAAACTGCTAGAAACACTACCAGCAAGTAATTAAGATTTCTCTGTTAAAAGAGTTACCTTATGCATCTTACTCATTTCTTAAAGTATGCTTCCTTTTTTCTGTTATACCTCCTTATGCGCTTTGAATATATCATTTGGGCAGGCGTAGTATAAATTTTTAAGAACAAGGTAGACAGGACTGTCGGAAGATAAGAAAATGATTTCATTAAGGAAGCTTTTTGAAGGGTTATTTCTCTTCAGTTTTTTTAAAAAAAAATGTTTTGGGTGCCGTGAATAAGCAACTGCTGCTTTTAATGAAATAATAATGCAGTTCATTAATCTGAAAGAACTTCGACAAGTAGCTTTCTAGCCCATAATTCTGAGAATTGAACTGAACATACTTGGTTGGGTGTCAGTAATAAAATGCACACTAATGAAAAAAGAAATATTCCGACCATCATCCTTCTATTTGCATGAAATACAGCTTAATAAAAACAACATAATTTACTGTCTTGCTTACTCTGTTGCATATAAGCCCAGCCTTCAGTCTTTAGCATTTGTTTGCAGTAGACAAAGGTTTTATTCCTGTCCATGTGTGTGTTGCGTCGTTACAGTCATGACCGACTCTTCGTGACCCCATGTCCATGGGGTTTTCTTGGCAGGAATACTGGAGTGGTTTGCCAGTTCCTACTCCAGGCGCCTACAGCACCTGGTATTCTCTGGTGGTCTCCCACAATCATGGACCTGTAGAACAAGATTCCTTGCTGGTATTTTCATTTTGCTTTTGTTGTGAACCACCCAGAGTTCCTTTGGAAGATGGGTGGTAAATAAATAAATAAATAAATAAATAAATAAATAAATAAATAAATAAAGGTAACATTTCTGTTAATTTGTACAGTATTTTCTATAGATAAGACTATATTTTTGTCTAAAATTGTTAGACTAAAAATTGAGGGTGATCTTATACATGGATGTAAGCCAAGAAGAGAACTGCACAGTTGTGAAACTGTAATTTTGGGTTGGAAAAGTGGGAATCGACTTAGGCATGAGAGTGTCTTATACACAGAACATACATTATTGTCTTTCTTTTTCTTCTATCTTCTCTATTGTGCTTCCTCACACAGATTTCTATTTACCCTACACTATATACTTTTACTTCATCTTTTTCTTTAGTTCATTCACGAATCCAGCCGAACACTTATGTTAGCATAAATCTAATGGCATGGATTTTAGCATTGACCTGCTGCTAGTTAAGAAGTGTGTGCTTGTATTTCTTATTGCATGCCAACTTGCACCAATGGCAAGTGATAAGATATACCAGGGCTGTTCAACTTTGAACAGGCCAAGGTCAATATTTTCCGGCCCAAACTGCGTGAGGGCTACTACACTAAAACCTCTACTTATGAATTTTATCTGTTCTGAGCACATGCTCATAAGTAAAAACTTTTGTTAAGTAGAGCAGTGGTTTCCCATAGGAATGGATTGAAAACTAATTAATCCATTCTGGAGGGAATAGATTCAATATGCCATGGCCCTTGAACTGCCCCACTCATTTGAGACAGTGGGCTGGCAGACCCAGAACTTTGCTGGGGCAGTGGTGGTCCTTGGGATGGAGGAGGGGGGGAGGGGAACTTATCCCCTCACTTTTTTATTGATGCCTGGCGGACTACTTTTGAACCCTTCACGGTCTACCAGTAGCCCGCGGTCTACCTGTTGGGCAGGCCTGAGATATACAACTGCTGACTTTCAAACTAATCATAATAATCTTAGAATGGCAGAACAGGAAGGAATCCAATGGATCATTGGGTCCAAGAGAAGGAATCCAACTTCCAGTCTTTAGCTCTGTAGCTAGATATTTATACCACTGAGTAACCCAATGGTTCTAGTGACAAGGCTGCATTTACGGCACTGCAGTCATTCATTCATTCATTCATTCATTCATTCATTCATTCATTCATTCATTCATTTGATTTATATACCTCCCACTTGTAGATGTAAGTTGTAAGATTCTGGCCATTATGTTTCAACATTGCCCACATCTTTGCTGGCAGTGGGCCTTATGTGTCTCCCAGTGTCCCTGCTGCCACCAGATTCAGTAGTATGTTGCGAAATGCCAGCTATGCTCTAATAAATTTAGCTGCATTTTTAAAGATGAATCAAGGTACATGGTTTTTGGCTTTGATTCAGTCAAAAGCAGTGTCCTTGTTTGACCAGCAATGGGGGAAACTCTACTTCCAGTTGCTATCACATCACTGAATGTCAGTGATACATGATGGGCACAGTGCATGGTCTGTCGCTGGATTCAGGGGTACTCACTTGTCTACCACTGTTTAAAGGTGTAACATAACTCCCATGTTGATCAGATAATTTGATCAGCAGAATTGGAACAAGTCACTAATATCTGGAGAGCTTTGTGTAATTACTTTTGACATACCTTCTCTCTTTATTTACCGTGGTGAACCTCAGTTTCCCAAGATAGCAATTTGTAACTCAAATAGGATATTCTGGGCGTAGGTTGTTGTTAAATCTCAAAATGATCCATGAACCCAGTTCAAAGAACTGTTTTGATTTCTCAAATGTAAATTATTGACTTCAGTGGGTGAGTCACATGAACCTATTGTTAATGTTTCCTAGTTTGTTTTCCAGAGACCAAACATACTGAAGCCGGTGGGTTTTTCATGCCCACTTGCATTAGCCCCCCCCCCTTTTATGACAGCTTGCTCTGATTCCTTGTTTCATTTGAAAACATTGCCATCACATCCTTTCCTTTCCTCTCTAGGGAGAAGCTATCTGGCCATGTCTCTTTCTTCTGTTCTCTCCTGGGGCAGGAGAGCTTTGACAGCATAAAGAACACAACCAAATCTGAATAGCTAGTGGACGACCCTTCTGCGATGAGGAAATTGGGTCTTTACAGTTCTCTTTCCCTTTATTTCTGATTACACTGACTCTGTGTCTTGTGAGGTTTTCTCCCCCTTCCTCTTTCCTTTTTCTTTTGATGGCTGTACCATAGTGACATTGTTACCCCGTGTAGCAAAAATGCTTCGGAAATGCTTCTTTATAAATGCAAGAGAAAATCTATTTATTTATTTTATTTACAAAATGTTTTAGCTGCCCCACTACCAAAAGGTCTCCCCCTATCATTTTAATTTAGTATAATTTAAATGTTAAGATGGGATATCACTCAATTAAAACCCATAAAGTGATAGTGTGTAGAACCACATTAAAAGCTAAGCTGTACCAAGGCAATTGTATGGGTATTGCTGGTCTAAAAGCAGTTTTTTAAAAAATTAAATTTATTTTGCAACACTTTCCTTCCAGAACAAGAGACTGTTGGGGGTTTTTATGGAGTTAGGCTGAGATTTTAAAACTTCATAGTGGCCCAACTTTTAAAATGCATACATTTGCAGCACAATATTAAAAAATGTTAACTGGCTTTTTTTTAAAAATTGTTTATGATTACTTATTGTCAATTTATATATCAGTCTAAGATGAGTGGATATTTCCATATTTGGGGCAAAATCCAATTGCTGTTCCCTGCTAGAGTAGACTCACTGGGTCAATGAGACTGACATATGTGTTGACATAAGGTCCCATTCATTCATACTCTAATTAGGGTTGACTACTGTGATCTGCCCCTTGGTGTTATAATAGGTCTATGATATGCCACTGTTGCAGAGTTTGCTGAAGACTTCAGGTTGATCAGGCCATTATAACCTGTGCAGATGTGGAACAGCCAAGCAAATATTATGCAATTATATTGTGCAATTGATTAACATTTCTTTTATTTTGTTCATACCCTGGACACTAAGCAGAGCCCAGGTAAAGGTATATAAAAGCCCCCAAAGGTCATTTTTAAAAGACATAGATATGTATATTAGACATGGGCATGACTCAGCGAAATTTTTGTTTTCGTTTCGGTTTTTCATTTCCGTTACATAACGGAAACGGTAATGATAATTAAGCCATCAGAACTCGAACTTGAACCGAAAAAGAAAAATTTGGTCAGGTTTTTCATTTTCGTTTGTGGCATCGCGGCGATCGCGCAATGCGAAGCACAGAAAAAGTTTTTAAAAGTTTTTTTAAAAAAAACCCGACTCCCGGCCAAAAAAGCAGGCGAAAATATGCCTGCCTGAGGCTTTGCCACCTACCAGAGGGGTGGTTTCTGGGGGGTCCCTGGCCTTCCCCCCCTCTTCTCCTATCCTGGGCTGCTTGCACCAGGCTGGGGGGGTCATCCTCATCTCGCCGTGCCATGCATGGGGGGGGGGAATCCAAAAATGGCGACCACAATTTTTCTTTTGAAATCGTGGTCAAAAAACACACCAAATCACCACAGAAGCATGTGAAATTTATTTATTTATTTCAAATGCCTGAATTTTAATAGTAGCAGCAGTGGGGTTTTTATAGCAATAAAAGGTCGTATTGATTTTATTTTATTTTATTTTATTTTATTTTAGACCTGCCCATTTGGGCTGGGCATGGGATGGGACCATGCAGTTTTTTGAACCATTCCACCAATGGCATCACCAGGTTTTTGACTGACACTTCTGGATGTCTCGGAGGGCATAAAAAGCCGAGGCACCTTCCAGAAATCGCAGTCGGGTGTATGGATGTGGTTGAGGGAGGAGGGCTGGCTGCTGGTGCTGGTGTGATCCGATCGAGATTGAGGAGGGAGGCTGGAGGCTTTAGGATTTAATTTAGGCAGGCAGGGAGGGAATTGAATTTAGAAAATAATTTCTTTGATTCCCTGCAGCTTTGTCTGCTGAAGGGAATAGCAGTTTATTATTTATTTCTTCTCTGGCAGTTTGTGAGGATTTTTTTTCTGATATTGGATAAAGGGGGAGGTTCGACTGGGAGTGGGAGGTGTGGATTTATTTTAAAAATATATTATATACTACCATTTATTTTCTATTTTCCCAACTTCAATTTGTTTGCACACACACACATTTGGGGTGCAAGCGAAGAACAGAACCTCTATCCTAAGTGATATCCTAACTGCCCACTCGCCCGTCCACCCGCGCCGCCACCCGCCTGCAGCCCACGCCGCCGCCCACCCACTCTCCCGCCCGTGCCTCCCCCCTGCCACTGTCGCCGCCCGCCCATGGCCCCCCGCCACCGCCGCTTCAAAGAGAGATTCTGTCCTTTACATTCACTGTCTAGCCCCGTTAGTTTAGACTCTGTAGAGAGAACTTCCACAGACCTCTGTAGCTAATTGATTCATGCTGTGTTTGAAGCAGCTCCAAGGATCTAGATTTCCACAAAATAGCATATGATGACATCCCAAATACTTACCATTTATTTAATATAATGTTGAAATGAGCTTGTACACTGAATAGCCTGTCACAAGAGCAAAATGTTCCATATGTGTTGGGTTTATGTAAATATCCTTATTGGAAAGGTAAAAAAACTAGCGTTTAAGCCATTTTGAACATGGTAGATATACCGTACTAGATATACAAACCTTCTCGGTGCCCTGAGCACATCCGATCTCGCCTGATTTCGGAAGCTAAGCAGGGTCGGCCCTGGCTAGTACTAGGATGGGAGACCACCGGGGAATACCAGGTGCTGTAGGTGCCTGGAGTAGGAACTGGCAAACCACTCCAGCACTACCAGGTGCTGTAGGTGCCTGGAGTAGGAACTGGCAAGCCACTCCTGCCAAGAAAACTCCATGGACATGGAGTCACAAAGAGTCGGCCACGACTGTAATGACACAACACAGATATACCATACTGGGAGAATAAACAGAAAATATATTCCTCTTGGCCTTGTGATGAAATTAAGCATCCTTTTGCTGATTCATGACTTCTCTAATAGGAACTGCTTAGATGCCTCTTCTCTCAAGCAATCCTTCAAAGAGTGCTTGACACTAATATTTATCATATATCATATACATTGGCATGAACTCCTGTGTGACGTCCGAGTAGCGGCAGTGGTGGCTTTACCAGAGAAGTTGTGAAAATGCTGCAGGAAAGGATTAAGATTTCAACTCTTCCCTACCTCTGCATCCAGAATGGGGGAGCCCCACTTGTATTTTTAATCTGAAAAAAAATTGAATTGCTTGCCATGCATTAAACAAGTCAAGCAGTTTCCCATTTTGCTCATTGATCGGCTAAGCTGAAGAATTATGTCTAACCTCTTGAACCCACGGAGACTAAGACAAATATGATAAGGTTAATGAAATGAGGTCATGCTATTCTGTGATGCCAGCTATTGACGAACACTTTAAAGAAGCCTACTTGGTATCATTCTCTGGTTCTTGGTTCTGATAAGTACAGATACTGTGTATTCTTTATCCTAATCACATCTTCTTTGTTGTAAGTGAGCCACTTGTTTATCCATCACATCACATTTAACACTGTCACACAACTTCAGAGGTTGGATAGTTTAGATGGCTGTGATTTTCCCCATTGCTTCCACGTTTACAGTCATTCTGTACCATTTCTAGCATGCTGAGTTCTGTCTCACTTTGGAGCTGCCTTTCTGTATTGCAGCCCCAGAATTCTTGTGATGAACGCTTCCTAAATTTCTGGTGCTTAGTGATTTTTCTGAGTTTTGCCATGCCAACGCTCCATGATGAGATTTCCACCTGTACCAGTGAGTTTTCTCGGCTTCGCCTGAACACCCTGTCTTGTTCCACCCATTTCCTCCCTGTCATTTGGTGTGGTACGCTGACAAATCCTCTGAAGCTTAAAGTCCTTTCCTATGAATCCTGTACAAAAAATATGACATCTGCGCAGGATTTGTGACAGCCCTGGGCAACATGGTGTTTCATCATCACTTACCAGGTGAATCCAACATGGAAAAGAAGCCGTTCTGTGCAGAAATTATAATAATCCTGTTCAACTTGGCATATCTTCCAAAAACAACAACAACCATGAAACATTTAATCTCTACCAATAGAAATTTTCTGAACAAACTCTTTAAGACAGATGTTTGGCCTTTCAGCGTTATATACTGCTTCCATTTAGAAAGTTGGGAGGCCATACAGATAGCAGATACGGTATTGCTTAGCTACTGGTAATTGCTTAGAAATTTGCTTACGGACAAATGAGTCAAAGTAGAACCAATATGTGCCTATTAGTTTATGATATGCAATACACTAGTTAAATGAGAAAATGTGTCTTTAAAAGCTCACTGTTTTTTCAGATTCTTCCCAAATGTAATGAGATTACCCATTTTGTGGTTAAATTAGTGATGTGTCTCATCATGTCTCAGTAGCATGTCACAGCGTTCTATAGCCAAAGAACCAACTCAACAATGATGTCCATAAAGAATTGCTATGTACAGTTTTAATAACTGAAATATCTCTACTAGGCATTTTCGCATCAGCACACTAATTGTATGTAACAGCCTGACAGATTTATGAGTTACTCAGCAGATGGGAAAACTGTCGATAATCAAATGCTCTGGCATTTTTATTTTGTTTTGGTTTTGGTCCTTTTCACTTTTTAAGGCACCAAACTGCAGTTGGGCATATGGATTCACTCCTACTAGCAAAATGGTGTTTATTAATCCATTCCCATTTGCTATATGTATGGAGAGCTAGCAAGCTTGTGTAGGAGAGTAGTTGTAATGTGACATCAATGGGAAGATCTTATATTAAAAATATCTGTACTGCTGGATCTTAAGTCTACAGTTTGACTTGCTTATATGGGAACTGGAAAGTTTTCTGAGTACTAGTAGTATAAAATCCAGTACGGCAAGATTCAAAATGTGTAGGATTAGATTTATATGAAATAGCACAGCTGATTTATTTTCTATGCAACACATGATCCTGCCCAAATTATTGTCTCAGCATACTGGAGAAAATAGAGGTCTCTTCTGCACATTTATTCCATGATTTATTTGCAATATTTCTATCCCATTTTTCTGCTTCAGAAGAGGCATTCAAGGCAGTTGTCAACAAATGAAAATTATTGCACAATGAGCACAACACTATATTTAATAGTACAGGTGAGTTTTACAGGTTCATAGTGGGATGATGATGATGGAAATCTGTGTTCTCTAAGCCCTAGGAGTAATTTGTACCACTGATGGTGGGGATGAGTTCCACCTACAGTGCACACTATTTAACAACTTGGTAACATCAGATATTTTAAATGTGGAATATATTTTCATCCCAGCAGCTGAAGACATTTCAGCATCTGGCTCTTCTATGGGAAGGTAATGGCTCGTGAAGTTCTGGAAAAAAGATAAGCACCCACCCTTTGAGTCTTAGATTACACCACATTGCCCTATCATGTATTAGTTACACCATATTGCCTTATCATGTATTGCCCTTCTACATGATTTCTTGGCCCTATCCATTCACAGGTGCATAGGTTTTTGTTCTTTTGGACAATCATGCCACTTAAACATACTGGCTTATCTTCTCTTTGAATTATTTTTAAGAGCCAAGCAGCCATCCCACTCTGAACCTCTGTTATCACCTTTCATAATATCCTCCTGTGCCATGGCAACCAGTTATAGTACAGCCGGAAAGGCAGGCCAGAGACTGTAAAATAGAGTTATGGCTTTTCATAGCTCTAAATTTATTTTACTATCGCATCGTTAGAAAAGAGGTGAATTCCTTTGCCTATTGAAATGTAATGTTTTGTACGACCTGTTTTGGGAGATAGGCAGAGGACCAAACGACTTGTGATGATAGAAATGTGTAAAGGCATTCCTGGATAAAGGTACATAAAAATACCCTGGAGATGACAGTTAGATGGAGATCACATGTGTGTGTTTGCATGTAGCAAGTCAGTGTGACTTTCCTAATACCAGCAGACCACTTGAACTCTCTGACAGTATGGGTAGATTCCAGTTTCGGGAAGAGGGAATTTGCATAGGGAAGTGGATGTTGGAGGGAAGCCTTAGGGATATTTTCTTCTTTGATGTAGTGTTGATCTAGACCAGTGGTTCTCAACCGGTGGGTCCCCAGATGTTCCTGGACTGCAACTCCCAGAAGCCTCCACCACTCGCTGTGCTGCAAGGGGTTTTTGGGAGTTGGAGTCCAGAAACATCTGGGGACCCACAGGTTGAGAACCACTGATCGAGACTGTGAGGGGTCATAGCCTCTTTAACTTTTTAAGTCGGAGAATGCATTCGTTTGTTTCTGTCGCTTCTGATTTAATCATGGGTGGAAGGAAATTCTGTTCATCTTATTTCTGATGCCCATTACTGCTTCGATGCATTAACTTTCTGGGTGTTGTTGCTGCTTGTTTTTAAGATGGTGGGATGAGGGAGAAAATACTGTTCAACCTGTTTTGGAAGGAAGATGGGTGCATCAATCTCATAGATTACTTTCCCATATCCTCTCTTAAGGCTATCAGCTTGAAACAGGTGAATTTCAATAGGACAATTGTCATGGGGTGAACACACTTTGACCCATGCAGGTTTAAGCTGCTCACGTTTGTGTGCCACTTGGCAAATTGAAAAACAACAACAGACCTTATCATGGATTTTCACTTCTCACATAGTTTGACCTTTCTCTAGTCCTTTCCTGAAACTATTTTTAAAGTGTCTTTTGATCATAGTGGTGTTCCTTCAAGCTTGACCTGTCTTAGCTGCATTTCAGATATTGGGCTAAATCCACTTCCCATTTCCCAGGAGAGGATCCAGATTCAATTTAGAATTGTCCTACTTTGATACAGTTGCTTGTTGTTACCTTTCCTGTATTTGTGTCATTGTCTGTTTGGCCCATCTTGTCTTATCAGTGCAAGTACAGCTGTGGGGGGGGGTCTCATGAAGTCCATGCAGGCTGTTTTTGCAACCCCTTAGATTCCCCATCCAAGGGAAAAAAAAACCACTGCAAAATACAGTGTACAGTCCTGTAATTATCCATCCATTTGACATTATCTGAGAGGTCATCAACACCATCAAACCAGAGGGAAAGTGGTCTAAACAGAGACCAGAGGTCTGAGAAGCTGGCCCTTTGGTTTTGTTTAAACAAATACGATAGACTCCAGCAAGTTCATAAAATTTAAAGTGTGAGATGTGTGTAAAAAGGCTGTCTAAAAAGGACTGCTCTTTATTTTATTTTATTTTACTTTGTAAAATAAAAAACAAAGGGAACCACCAACGTTTCCTTTCAGGCACTTCAATCACCAGAGCACAATATGTGCAATTATTGAGTGTGATTGCTCTGGTGCAGTTTTATTCCCACAGGTCACATTTTATTGGGGAGGTCTGTTTCAGTTTCTCCTAACAGCATGTCAAATGGCCTGGAGGAGGAAGCAGAAACTTGTCCCTTGGGCTTCATCCTTCTGTTCCTTAAAAACAGTCTCTTGGAAAAGAATGCTCCACAGAGAACCAGTTTGTTTTCCCCTGCTCTTTGTCCATCCCCTCTCCCAATTTTACATAAACCAGCCTAGAATCCCTGGTAAGTGACAGGACAAGGGCTGTGCATCCGTCAGCTCTCTGAAATTACAACAGCATATGCACACACTCATTCTAGAGTTGAAGTTTATGCTCCTTCATATCTGCTGTCATCTTCACAATAAACACAATGTAAACATTGGATTATGGCTACTTATGCACAAAGAAACTCTCTTGCAGAATTTTGACAAAGACACCAGTGTACTTCATTAATAAGAATTGAAAAGATTAGGTCTTCATTCAGAATGGAAAGACCAGGATGCCCTTTCTACTATTAATAAAACCACAATTAGCCTCACCACATGCGGTAACTTGGCTATCGTCATCTCCAGTTAGCTCAGTTGACTTCTGTTAAAAGATTATTTTGCTAATTTATAAAGAGAGATTTACTTGAAGATAAAAGCCATATTGATACAAGATGGCATGTCAGACTTTTTCAGTATCCCAGTTTACTTTTCATCAGCAAGCATCTTGATGCGCTACAATTGCTTTTTCCCACTTGGCTCTCCCATTAGCAGGACCCAGGAACTCATTACCTTGAAAAAGTTAATGGTGTGTTCAAACCAGGGACAGGAGACATTTTTTGGGGGGATGGGGGGATACATTTCCCAGAATGGTGCAGTTGGCAGGGCCTGGTTTGTAGCAGAGGTTTTGCTTGGCCATTTTGTGGTGAGCAGCATTTCCCAGGATCTTGCTCTTATATAAAATGAGACTCCTGAAGTCAACTGGTACATGTTCATGCTAGAAAGATTTCTGAATCCCACTCCAGATTAATGCATTACCCAGCAGATTTTGATATATGCAAAAATAGTTGGATTAGCACTGCAGACAACAAAAAAACAGAAGAGAGAAAGATGATGTATGGTGTGTGTGTGTGTGTGTGTGTGTGTGTGTGTGTGTGTGTGTGTGTGTGTGTGTGTGTGTGCGCGCGCGCGTGTGTGCTCTGTGCCGTCAAGTCAGAACTGTCTTGCAGTGACCTTGAAAGGGTTTTCAAGGTAAGTGAGATATTTAGGGCGTGGTTTTACCAGTTCTGCTCCCCCAGTGAGTTTCCATCAGCAAATAGGGATTCAAACCCTGTTCTGCAGAGTACCTTTTAGAGTCGACTAACAAAATCCCTTCAGTGTCAGCTTTAATAGGCTTCAATCCTCTCCTTCAGAAATGTGGAATCTGTGAAGGATCACACTGAAGTAAGCCCATTCCCTCCCAATTTTGATATACACACTGAAAGAGATTAATACGGGTATCTCTTGGAAAACTGCTATGTGATAAAAATACACTAATGAGTAGGAGGAAGTCTACACTTGACATCTGGCTTCAGGCTTGTGGTTTGATTAGATAATCTCTTTTTATGACCCAATATCAAACATTTCTTTTAAAAAAGTGTGGTGATGAAATTGTACCCATGTCTTTTAAAAAAATCACCACCCCCCCCCCGCACACACACACACAAACCAAGCATTCAATTCTGGCTTGAAATCTTTATGCTTTTTTATTTTGGCAACCCTTGCAGCCTGAACTCTTATCATAATCTCATGGGGGGAAAAAACACTTGCATTCTCATCTGTATGCTTGCATGCTAATCATCGGTTTCCTAGCCGGGGTGTAATGCCAAAATGTGATCTTGCTTGCCAAGGCAAACACATAGTGATGATATTCCAGCAGAGTCTCAGTCTTGAGGAAAATGGTGCCCTACTGCCCTTTCCATGTGTCACCAATGAAGACTCGTCTGGCTGTATAAACTTTGCATATGTTCCATTTAGAATATAAGGCTTCAGATGCAAAACATAGCTCCAGGTTGACTTTTATGGGTATGACACAATAAAACACATTAGTCCATAAACTCTGAATATGCTTGGTCCATCTGCAACGGAAATAACACTGACAGTATTAATTTTACTTTATTGGCCAAGGGCTGCTCTTGATTGCCTAGCACAGATGGAGTCGGAAGGGCAGGGCACGAGGGTTAGTCTTGTTCAGTAAATCTACGCAGGAGGCCAAAAGCTTATCATTTATGAAACCCTGTTCTTCTTGAGCTCCCCTCAGAGGTTTTAACACCCCTTGCAGTTTGCTTAATGTGGGGATCAAGTGGGATGAGTGTACTGCCACTGCTCTTCTATGGCAGATCTGTGCGGGGCGGACCTTTGCATGAGGCACCTGCTGTGCTTGTTTAGGCTTCCTGCACAATTTAGAGTCCTGGTTAGAAAGGTGCAGGTTTGTGGGGTGTTGGTAGTTAAAATGCATCTCCCCATATTCCCCAAATAGTATGGATACAAGCCATGCTTCCTTAGGAATCCTGGGAGATGTAGTCCAGAACCTGAAATCTGCATGCCAGTGGTATTGATCTTCTATGGTTCTAAACTGTACAGACTACACTTTAGAACCAATTTGGAATATGATCTTCCTGTTGCAGATCTTTGCCTTCCAACAGGTGGAATACAATAGGGGCAACAAGGGATGTGTGAAGCTTGTACTCACATTGTCTCCCTCCCATTAAACAGTGGGATGGAATGATTTGGAGCAGTGGTTTCCAATTTGGCTCTCCAGAAGTTTAGGATTTCATCTTCCACCATCCCTAACCACCAGCTGGCTGGTGCTTTCGGGAACTGAAGTCCCAGTGAATGTCAACTGTTGAGCATCCATGAATTAGAATACAGTACCTAAAAAGAGATCTCGTTACATCTCTGTTTCTCACTGAGGTTGTCATTAGGCTTGGCATTGTATTTATGTAGTAGATTTATATCCCTACTTTATTGCTTGATGTGGCTAACCCCCTATAAATATAATAATACAACAAATACAAACAGCTAGACTAAAACCATCATCTTATAAAAATAAGAGCAGCCAAGAATAAAACCATTTTTAATCCACAGAAGGAAATCAGTTCTACAAAAGCTATGAAATGGCATGAGTTTTCGGGAATAACCCTCGCCAGACTCTTGAACATTGTGGATGCTTGAAAACCACTACAGAATTTAGCAAGGGCCCATGCCACCCATTCCTGTCCTAGACAGTGTATAATAGCCACCATGACCTTGGGAGATCATGTAAACATAAGGGCTTAAGTGTCTTTCAAACCTTTTTTTAAAGATACAGAGTTGGAAAGCGCCAATTACATTTGGAGATTTTAATCCCCCTCCTTTTCCAGTACAGAATTGCATTTATAATCTGACATGTTTCAGAATGTATGGAATCCATTACTGTTCTGGGTATCTATGGAATAGTTAGTTTTTGAAATTTGCAGTCTTTCTAGTTGGTTGGCTTATTGATGAAATTGCCATTCAGTTCTGATGACAATTTAATACAGTACACGAGAACTGGACTGGATGACCTTTGCAAAAATTGATGTTGGCCCTTTTTCAGTCTTAAGTGACCACTCAATTTATCTAACTTACAGGAAATATTGTGATTGCTAAATGAACTGTCCTAGGCAAAGATACCTACCATTCATCTTGAAAATGCTCAGTGAACCGACATAATAAAGAAAGGTCGAAGAGCATGACTTTGTAGATTTTAAAAATTGTATCTTGTATGATTTCAAAAATAAAATAGCACAGTGAAACTGTACACTGTATGTCAGTTTTATCAGTGAAAAATGGGCGTTCTTAAAGAACCATTTAGTGTTTCTAAAATTAAGATCAACCACAGCTTTGCTGAATATCATACTGAACCAGTACCACAAAACAGCTTATAGAACATTGTTATGGATCTGTTCTGAAAGCCAGAGCACAAAAACCTCAAGTGTATTATACTTCTCTCCTTTCTTGCCTGATATTTGGAACATATTGATTTGGAGATATCAAAAGCTTCCACAGATTTGTATGACTCTTTGACCAACCTATAAATATATTACCATGATACGGATTTTTGACATTCATATCTATTGCTTGCTCCAGAAAATAAAATGTACACATTGACCACTGAAAGTGTTCTACTATTTAATTATGATGTCCTGAATAAGAAAACAGAGTTGCTAAAGATCAGCTGTAAACCAAGGAGTTGGTAATTTAACTCCTCACTTTGCTTGTGGTAGAGAGGCCAGTCAGGAACATCTTGAGCATATGGGGTTAACCTCTCCAGCCACCTGTTAGGGCTTGGACAGGCTGCATAGTCCCAGAGCACCACCAGAAGGAGAGGCTGGTGAATCACGTCAGAGTACTTGACAGCCTTGGGAGGGTTGCCCTAAATGGTGGTTTGGCTTTACGACACATTATTATTATTTATATATGGAAATATATTGGCATATCATCAAAGACGGAGGGACAGTTCTCCATGATGAGAGAATCTTGTTCAGTACTTACTGCACTGCTGGTGAAAGCTCATATAATTAAAACAGCTTCCATATCAACATCCATATGCAAATTGAAACCCATTAGGGAGTAAACCACAAGTCAGGGTGAAAGGTGGTGGGATAGAATCCTCCTTTTTGGAAGGATTTTATGTTTTCATTTTGTTTGCTTCTTTGGAATAGAGGAACATGCAGTCATGCAAAAACCTACTTAGTAAGTTGTAGTGGTAAACAAGCAGGCTTGCTAACTCATTTTACAGTCCTGTATGAGTCTTTCCTCATGTGGTCCCTATATTTTCAGTTTTAGGTCTGAAGAAGTGGGCTTGTCCAGTAAAGCTCACCTTTTGTGTTTTGTTTTGTGTTCATTCAGAAAACCAGATCTCAATTTTTATGACATTGGGAAGACAGCCATCTAGTTCCTATTTGGGCAACCTACTATGCGACTTTTATATGGATTACCATGCATGATTACACTGACTGATTTCATAAGAACACCAATGTTTTCCATGCTACTTTCCACCCCTCATAATGGATTTTTTTCCTTTTTGCGTGCTCTTTGTAGCTTTAATGTTACTTTTTAATTTTCTAAGATGCCTCTTCTAATTCCCTGTTCCTAACTTGCAGATGTACTAAATGTCCTGAATATGTACTAAATGTAGCATGCCACCTTGGGTCCTTTTCCAAGGAGAAAGGCGGTGCAAAAATATTCAAAATAAATAATAAATAGATATTTGATTAATCCTTGAGATTTGTTATTTGTAAGTGACCCACCAAACTGGCTTATTAAGTTTGTTTTCTCTTCTCGATAGAAACAAGGTAAACTTTGGATGGCTGCTTGCCTTTCTCATGGGCTCCTGACTTAGGCTATTACTTCACGAACATCTCGCTGCGCGGCGAGCCGTCATTTCTGTGCGAATCGATCGTTTCTGTCCTCACGCTCCTCCTTTTTGGATGCGGCGCCACCCCGACCACGCCCCCTAAACCGTGCTCCAAGCGGGGCGAGTGATTCCCCTGCCGGAGGCCGGGAATCTTTTTCGCTTCGCATCCCGCTTCGCATCCAAAGTCACGTGTGGCCAGTGATTATATATATTTAATTTTTTTTAGTTACTTTCTCCGAAATGCCGATGCATCGATAGTTTGGTTAACCCGTTCTTTTGATCTTGCTTTCTGTGCTTACAATATTCCTTGGAGGAGCGATGGTATACACAACAAATGTTGTGTGCTGGTCCACCTAGTGACCCTGACGGAGAACAGCAATTTTTTCACGTCACCAATGGACGAAGCAATACAAATCGGGAGTAGAAAACAAAGGAACATACAGTTATTCAGCTCTGCCGCAAATGACAGCCGGGTATTGATGCATCGATACGCCGTGGTAGTTTTTTTTAAAATATTAAAGAAAGCAGAAACTGGACGTTGCAAGTAAGCTTCCCAATGCGAAGGGAGCATGTGAGGTAGTACTGGATTCGATCCTAAAACTTCGCCTCTTGAGGACAGAGAAAGAGGGGTGGGAGCGAATGGAGACCACGTGACCGCCTTCGCATTCAAAGCGAAGGCAATCCCGCTGCGAAGTGAATTACTTCGTGAAGTAACGGCCTTTGCTAGAGCATGGAAGCTTGCCTGAAGCAGCTTGAGCTCACAATGGAGCACATGCAGGGAGGGCAACATGGCTGCAGCTTAGTACAAAGGAGATGCTTGGTTCAGCCAATTCAGGCAGGATAGAACAATGGTTCTCATCTGGTGGAGTATGTAACACTGGTGTGATATGGAAGTATTCTCAGCCTGACATGAGGTTTTTCTAAGATGAACTAAGTACTAAGTACTTTCTAAGTACTAAGATGAATTTGTACTAAGATGAACTTGCACTCCACGGAGCCACACGTTCTCCTGCAGATGGGCTAATAGGATTATTACTATTCTATCAATGAAATTATTGTGTTTGTTTGCATCTACTTTTAACAATTCAACTGAGATTTTTATGCTGTGAAAAATGCATGAATGATAACTATAATGATAAATGCAACCTTAAGCATATTGCTGCAGAAAGCTGAGCTTTTTTTTAAAACAAATTCTATTGTGATGAAGAGTTAGCTTTTTGACAAAATGATTGGTGCGATATAAGTAACAAAATCTGAAAATCTTTGGAGTAGATTTTTCGGGATAGATAAAAGGTACCTGGTGTGATGTAGTGGACAGAATGATGGACTATGGATCTAAAGAACAGGATTCTAGTTTTTGCTTGGCCATGGAAACCCCTTTACCAGCTAAAATTGTCAAAACCACTTGTTAAATATCTCACTTCACTTGAAAACACTATTAGGATTACTGTGTTAGTTATAACAGTGGTACCTTGTATAAAGTCATTAATTAATTCCAAATGAAATTCTGTTAAGCAAATTTTCCTTTATACAAAATTCCCATAGGAATGCATTGAAAACAGAGTAATCCCTAATCACTACCATTTTTATGTTGTACGGATTCGCCCCATAGGCAATTCTGTTAATACGAACTGTTTGTTATACGAGGGTCCACTGTAGTTTGGTAGCACACTAACTGACTGAACATAAGCCATCTTATATTATTATATCTATTTTCTCAGATTTGGATTGGACTGAATTTGCTGCATGAACATCACATTAAGAAAGTGATTTGTATGTTTAGTAATTCACAGAAGTCCAAATTAAAAAAATTAATCTTGAAAATTCCTCCAGGTTTTAAATGTTTTTTTAAATTAACATTATGGCTCTAATTCTGTACCCACTAATGGAAGAATGCCCCCTCCCAAAACAGGACGTGTGTAGTATGACTGTATTGTAAAGTACTACCTTATCAGCATCCAAACATCTGCTTATTTTCCTTTTGTACATATTTTAATAGACATCTCTTTGATGTGGGCATTTAGCAAACAATTATTATATATAATTAATTTGCATTCTTGAGCACAGAAAAAAACTTGCTGTGTTTCACTGTCCACCACTTAGATTCCTACATTTGTTAAGCTAAAAAGGAGGGGGGGGGAGGAGAAGGAATTGTATGATTGAAATTTCATTATGGGCTTGTTAACACTGTCAAGTGAAAAGGGTAGGGTGGATTGTCTGGTTGTTAATTAGGTCCCATCAGCAAAATTATTAGCACAGTAGGCTAGAGTTGCTCCTGCAACATGAAAGCTGTAACAATCAGTACTGTATGTAGGTCAAATAGAAGAGGAGGCAGATTATGTGGGCCTGGAGGGTGCCATGCTCACCATGGAGCACTGAAGATTGGGAGGAGGTCCTGAAACATGGTTAAAACGCTGGTGTCCTACATTTATTGCTATTTAACCTGACACCTTCAGAGTGGCCAAGAACAACTCAACATTTTCCGTCTTCCTGCTTTTTTGAACAGAAAAAGTATATAGTTCAGGACCACCCCGCAAGTGTGGAAATTGCGTAGATCAGTGGTTCCTAACCTGGGGTTCGGGACCCCTATGGGGTGTGTGTGTCGAACAACCATTTCACAGGGGTTGCCATAAACCAATGAAGAAAAAGGCACAAACGGCTTGGGTCTGGAGGAGGAGGGGGAGGAAGGGTGGGAAAGAGTGAGTTACAGCTTGATAGGATGGAGGGGATGTCAGTCAATGGCACTGGAGGCTGCAATTGGCTGAGGGTGCCTGTAGAGGGAAGTTCTCTATGGCACCTGTGGCAGTGGCCTGCCAAAGGGGACTTGTGGCCTCTTCCAAGCAGGGCAAGGGGTCTCCACAACATGAGGAACTGTATTAAAGGGTCACGGCATTAGGAAGGTTGAGAACCACTGGCGTAGAGAGTAGAATTTGTTGGGGGGGGGGATGGGTTTGTATGTTTGTTTTTGTTGCACAAATGTAGCTAATGTGAAAACTGTAAAGATGCACATCTCTACCCTCCTCTTGTCCTGTGCCCTTCCCCCAGAACTGCTTTTCAGAGACATTATATCTCATCCTGTGGACAATATTCAGCCATCATGACTAGTAGTAGCAATTAATCACTTGATTTTCTCAGAGGTTGTCTAATCTCCTTCTAAAGCTGTCAAAGTTGGCAGCCATCACTGCTTCTTGGGGAACCAGATTTCTTATTTTAATTATCCACTTTGGAAGAAGTTCTTCTATTTATCTGTCCTGAATGTCAACCTTTAGGAAATGAACCTAGGTTTTCGTAGGTTTATGAAAGAAGCCTATCCAAATTCTGTCTGCATAACTGAGTACAGACACTTCTGGGTTTGTCAGGAAAACCCCCAGGACAGAACAAGTCAGAAAATACAGGACAATTGTGTTGTTTACTAAATGCAACTATGATGCGGTTGCTTGTCTTTCCTCCACTAGCTTTGCTGATGATTATACTTTATTGGACTAAAATACTGATATAGCAATAAGTTGTAAGACCTATTTTCACTAAGTTTTGAAAAATATTTTTATTAGTCTATGCTGGGAAGTTATTGTGGGACTGAATTACTTATATATGACCCATTTTTGGTTCTATTCCCCCCGTTTCATTTATCCTTTTTAAACCAGCAGCATTTCCATGAAGAATGAAACAGCACACACTGGGGAGTTATGAATTGAACATTACATAGACCTCTAAAGGCAGACATCATGCTGCCAAAGGTGTCGCTGAAAAAGAAAACTAATTATCTACATTCTAAGAAACAACTTGGATGGTTCTGTGTTTTTATTTAGGGTGACATGCCTCGGGCACATAGCCTCAATGGAATCTATAGAGTTTGCTCAAACAACATCTGGGACAACCTTTCCTCTCTTTTCCAACAGCCGCCCAGAGACCTCTTGGTAGTGGGGTGGCTAAACAATCTGGTAAATAAATGAATAAATTTGTGGGCTCCCACAACCACCCATGGAAGGCCTTTTCCAAATCTAATAGCAACATGCAGATGATGGATTCTTTCTTCCTCATATGTTAATGCATTAATAAAAATGTGTATGGGAGTGGTCAGCAACTTACCAGGGTTGTAAATGTTCCACCCAAGCCATTAGTTCTGCTGCCCAAATAAAAATGGTGGTTCTGCACTGAGCAAGGTTCTGCTTCTGAATCAAGCCTTTGTTCCAACTGGTACAATACTGTACTCTCAACTTAAGTATGGGTTTTTTGGATTGTTGGAGGGGTTGGCAGAATCACAGATCCCATCATTGTTCTGTGAGCTCCACCTGATATACAAATACCTGCTGAAACCTACAGGATATGTGGATGTCCTGGGATAAAGGCCTAAACTGGAAGGCTTTGTGGTAGAGCTCGGTCTTACCGTATCTGCCTGCCTGTTCAGATAGCAAGCTGGCCCAGTTCTGTTTGTATATGTCAGATGGAACTCCCGGAAAGGGGAATGTGTAGTCCCCAAACCCCCAAATCCCATACCTACTCTCAACTTTTAATGTTATTGACTCTTTATGCTTGCAAGATAGGGGCGTGGTGGCTCAGTGGACTAAGGCTTCCGAAAACTGTCGGCTGCAAAGTCAGCAGCTCGGTGGTTCGAATCCCAGGTGCCACGCAGTGGAGCGAGCTCCCGCTGATAACCCCAGCTCCTACCAACCTAGCAGTTCGAAAGCATGTCAATGCAAGTAGATAAATAGGTACCGCTGTAAAAAGCGGGAAGGTAAAACAGTGTTTCCTTGCAGCCACACCAGCCATGTGGCCATGGACTTGCACAACACTGGCTCTTTGGCTTGAATATGGAGATGAGTATCGTCCCTAGAGTCGGACACAACTAGGACGCATGTGCAGGGGGAAACCTTTATCTATACTTTCAAAACAAGATTTCCCTAGCTTTACCTGCAGATCCCTCATATTACTTAATAGAGATGGGCACGGAACGAACATTTTTTTGTTTCCATTACCGTTTGTCGTTTCCGTTACGTAACGAAATGACAAACGAAAATTGTGATGAAAATGAAATGAAATGAACAGAACCATGAAAATTGTGGTCATTACGTTTCATTTCTGTTAATGGCGACGCGCAATGAAATGAGCTGTTTTAAATGTTAAAAAACGCCCTGGACATCCGTAAAAACGCAGCGATAATTATTTATATTGTCTGATAATACATACCAGGGGGGTTGGGGTCCTTAAAATGTTTGTTTTTGTCTTCTCCCATCACGATGTATTTTTCTTTTCCCTTTAAAATGGATCTCGCCACCAGCCACAAAATGGAGGCAAGCCATGTGATGTGGGATCATGTTCAACCAATAGCATGCCCAGGTTGCAGACTGGGCAGGCAGGTCTGGCAGCCACAGAGGGCATAAAAAGCTCTGGCCGCCCCCGTCCTCCTTGCAGTCTCTGGTGGGAGTTAGGGTGGGATTGCTGTCTCTGCAACTCTAGCTTCAATCCTGCAGGCTCCCTGTGTGCATGCGTGCTGCGTACCTCTCGTTGAGTACCCTCCCCTGCCCCGCAGTGCAGTCACTCTGCAGCTGCCTTGCACCCTGGGCAACGCCCGCCGCTGCCTTTGCAGCATCCCTGCATACCTAGTCTATACTGTGTCTCTACCAGCATCCATTTTTTTAGTGTTTTCCCTCTGGTCTGGGGCGTTGGGGGATGCTTGTGCACGGATATGCTTTAAAAATTGCGCAAAAAGCGGGTAGAAACGACAAACGAAAAAATGAAAAACGGTAACGAATTTTTTCAAAAAATTCCCGACAAATAGAAATGAACCGAAACAGACCTCTCAATGACAAACGAAAAACTGAAACACCATTTTTCTGTTTCGTGCCCATGTCTATTACTTAATAGTTTCTAATCCATGCGCTAAGCAGGCCTGGCTCTGCTCAGGTTCTGAAATCAAACTAGATTGCTGCATTCAGGAAGTTATTTTGGTATCTTTCCTTTGCCCCAGATTCACGTTAGCATAGTAGATCACCTCATTCCTACGTGCTGGATGTATGCTGTTGGCTAGATAGTTCAATGTGTTAAGTACAGTATATGGCTGTTGAACCAGAGGTTGGAATAGATCATTTTGGGAAAAGGCACAGTCCAAGGTTGCCCCAAGAAGGGCACTGTAAACCACTTCTGAGTACTCTCTACCTAGAGAATCCTGAAAAGGGTCAATGAAAGTCAAAATTGACTTGACTGCACATGTTGTTGCTGCTGCAAGCTAAAATATGCTGGAAATGTAATGTTAAAAGCTAGATGTGACAATTGGCATGAAGCTAACATGTAGAAAGAAATGAATGCAATTTTCCCCTTTTGCACTGAGACCTTTAATTCTAGCTTGGTATTAGCATACAGTTCTAGTGTGGAGAGAGACTATGAATAATTCAAAAGCGTCCCCCTTTATCCTCATACCCGATCCCACAAATAAGCAATTAAATGCAAAAAAAAATGTTCTAATGAAATGTTTAGGTTGCAAATATCACAAGAAAGTTGGGGAGGAGAGGCAAAAAGGCTGGAATACTAAATTAATTGGAATGATAGATGAACATACTGCAGAGGTTTGGGATATATAACAAAGGTACAGCAAGCATAGTTCTATTGGTACAAAAAAAAAACATTTATCGCTGTAGCCTGAAAATAGAAATGTTACGCAGATGACAATACAGTGGTGAGCTAATGCTGTTCATGAGAACACAGGAGCAGTTGGAAAAGTGGATTTAAAAAATAACAGAACAAAACAATATGCAATTCAAAACAATATGAAGCATTCTCAAACTCTCACAGTTGTGCCGCACAAGATAACCCTGCATTGATGCATATCACTCACTTGGGATGCAAATGATTGCTTATTTTTTTCTTACAATTGTGAAGGAAACATTTCAAAACTGTTGTCACTACAAATCAGGATTACAAGTGGGTTTTTTTGTTTGTTTTGCATGTTGCTCTTCCACCTTTCCCCCACAACCCCCCAAAACAAAACATGGAAGTGCTTTCATGCAAACAATATTTTGCACGGAAAAATGTGCATTTTTTTTACAGAAGAACTTTGCAAATTGCCACTACAATTCTACTTATTTATTCCCTGCAAATTCTCTAGGTCCAGGATCAGCAACCTCTAGCAGAGCAGCAAATGACCTCAGGGTCAAGATTAATGTGGCACTAAAACCAACTGTTGGTAGGCAAAGCAAAATTCATTAGAGAGCGGCAATGCTCAAGGCTGTTTTTATAGTTAATTTGCACAGCATTCGTTCTAGGAATGTAAGAGCAAAACTGTCTACCATTCAGTAGCCACCTTCACTAAGGATTGTCTGTGAGAATCTAATAGACAGGACATGAGTCCACCATCATCCTCACACTCATGCTGCCCAGCAACTGATACAGAGAACCATACTGTTTTGTGTACTAGAAGGAGTATATATTGATCACAATTAGTTAGCTAAGAATATCCCAAAGAAGCTGTCCAAAATCTTAAAGCTGTCCAAACTGACAGCTGTTGCTACGTGTGATAGAAATATCCATTTTAGGGATGGTTATGTGAAGAAGTATTTTTTACCTGTCCTACACTTCCCATCACTTAGCTTCAGTGGTGACTAGCCCTGGAGTCTCATCTTATGAATGATGGACAAACAACTACTGTCTATACAGTCCATAGCATTTCACAACTTGTGTTTTTATCTAAGTGGAAAAGTTCCCAAATATTGTAATATTTCCTCACTATAACAAGCCATTCATGTCTTACTCCTTGCAATATTGTGCTAAAGACTCCCATGGTATTATATTTATGAATTCACCTTAATGTAATTTAGCAATAGAGCAAATAACTGTTTTCCCCCAAGTAAGCAGTGACCTGCTAATGAAATTATTAGTTAGGGTAGAGATTAAAAGATGAATTTTATGCAAATAGGATTATCACTATAACTGCATAAAGTTAAAGTAGTTTGTGTCATATAAATAAATTCAGCAAGCTCTTCTGCTTATGGCAATTGGTTTCTCCCATTAGCTATAGTGTTTCTAAAAACTGTGTAAAAAGTGAAATATATTTAAATGATTCAGGCTAAAGTAAGTGGTAAGTAGATGTTAGTACTGTGATGTAAAACAGCAGTCTTCTTATCAAGGGGAAAGAGAGGTTTTAGGGTTCCTACTTCCTTACATTGCTGAGCACAAAGTTTGTACTTAAGGATGTTGAAAAATCATATTGATTCTTGTATGATTCATGTATGATTCATATTGATTTATGTATGATTCTTGTTGTAGAGTATTGTTGTCTGCCTGCCATACTCTAGCATGAATCAGATTAGATTTAAACATTCTTTCAGAGATGTGTATGTACCTTATTCATTTTTGAGTGTTTTGGATACCTGTTTTTGGATTAAACATGAAAGGGATTTGATCTTTTTTTTAAAAATTCAGCTTCTGTCTGGTAAACATCTAGAGACCCAAAGTAACCCTTCTTAGGCTACTCTGAAAAAGAAGGGACAAAGCAGACAATCAAAATCCCTAAAGAACACTTGGAACAACCATGAAAAAGCAGAGGAAGGCAGGCCATCCACAGTAGATTAACAAATAAAATCATTTTAAAAATAAATTTAACATGGGAAACACCTCGTGCATGCAGAAGAGGAAATTACAAAATGCAAAGAAAAAGCAAAGAAGTGAAAGGCAAAACATTCAGTTTTAATGAATGAAAGTACAGTAGGACATCCATATCCACTGATTCATTATCCACTCAGCTATCCACAGGTGGCAGAGGAAAAAAATTAAATAATTCAGCAGCCACAAAGCAAGCTATTGTCACAAACAGTGCTGTAAAGCAAGCTATTGTCACAAATATCATCGGTAAAGCAAGCTAATGTCACAAAGAGCAGCCATAAAAAAGCTACTGTCTCAAAACAGCAGTCATAAAGCAGGCTACTGTCAGGAAACAGCAGTTTGGAGGTGAGTGTGCAAGCGTTCCCTCTTATCCATGGTTTTCATTATCCATGGGAAGGCCTGGAACCAATCCTCAGTGGATACCGGGTGGGGGTCCTACTGTACTAGAATCTCTCTCTCTCTCTCTCTCTCTCTCTCTCTCTCTCTCTCTCTCTCTCTCTCTCTCTCTCTCTCTCTCTCTCTCTCTCTCTCTCTCTGTGTGTGTGTGTGTGTGTGTGTGTGTGTGTGTGTGTGTGTGTGTGTGTGTGTGTGTGTGTGTGTGACATGATGGCTTCTTTGCTCTTTCTTGAGTGTACCACAAGTATATAGTAGCAGGCAGTAAAAACATTCCAGTAAAAGAGGGTAGGAAAGTGCTGGATGGATGGACCCCCCCTTGCAGAAAAAAAGGCTTCACAGGCAAAGAAAGAGAGCACAGCCAAGATGGAGGGCACCACGGAGCTCAGCAGCAAAAAATATCCCACCATCTAGAATGATGGACTGAAGAAAAGAACACTATTCACTAGGTTGAACAACCAATCCAGATCCTTCTACAGTTAAGAACTCCCTCCACCCCATTCTTGGACATTTGGATTGGCAGCTGGCAGCAGCCCTCATGATACAATTTCCTAGGCCATTTGACAGACAAGGTGTGAAGGAAGGAACAAACAAAAGAGGGGAGCATGAAAGAATCTGACTATTGCATCATCCCCTATTTTGTTAACATTCAGATTTAGAGGCTGTAGTTTGGAATAGAGATGGGCACGGAACAAACATTTTTTCGTTTCCGTTACCGTTTGTCGTTTCTGTTACATAATGAAACGACAAACAAAAATTGTGATGAAAATGAAATGAAATGAACAGAACCACGAAAATTGTGGTCGTTACATTTCGTTTCCGTTAATGGTGACGCACAATGAAATGACCTGTTTAAAATGTTAAAAAACTCCCTGGACATCTGTAAAAACGCAGTGATAATTATTTATATTGTCTGATCATACCTACCAGGGGGGTTGGGGTCTTTAAAACGTTTGTTTTTGTCTTCTCCCATCGCAATGTAGTTTTCTTTTCCCTTTAAAATGGATGTCACCACCAGCCACAAAATGGAGGCAAGCCATGTGATGTGGGATCATGTTCAACGAATAGCATGCCCAGGTTGCCTACGGGGAGGGCAGGTCTGGCAGCCACAGAGGGCATAAAAAGCTCTGGCAGCCCCCGTCCTCCTTGCAGTCTCTGGTGGGACTTAGGGTGGGATTGCTGTCTCTGTGACTCTAGCTTCAGTCCTGCAGCCTCCCTGTGTGCATGCGTGCTGCGTACCTCTTGGTGAGTACCCTCCCCTGCCCCGCAGTGCAGTCACTCTGCGGCTGCCTTGCACCCTGGGCAACGCCCGCCGCTGCCTTTGCAGCCTCCCTGCATACCTAGTCTATACTGTGTCTCTACCAGCATCCATTTTTTTTAGTGTTTTCCCTCTGGTCTGGGGCGTTGGGGGATGCCTGTGCATGGAAATGCTTTTAAAATTGCACAAAAAGCAGGTAGAAACGACAAACGAAAAAATGAAAAACGGTAACAAAATTTTTCAAAAAATTCCCGACAAACGGAAATGAACCAAAACAGACCTCTCAACGACAAACAAAAAACCAAAACGCCATTTTTCTGTTTTGTGCCTATCTCTAGTTTTGAATACAGACACCTTTATGAATGGCCACAAATATAAGATCAGCTACTCAGAAGAAGCGAGCTTCGCCACTTCATACTTTCTAAATACCCCTTTTGTACAATCCAAGGAAGATGCATACTACTGTCCACAATCGATCTGCATTGCTGCCAAGTAAAGCTGTGCAGGATCTGAGCTCCATTTTCCCATTAGAAAACTAGGCTGAGATATAGCTGCAATAAAAGTGATTAAGGGCAGAAGTTATTTTTCAATTGAAAGAATAAGTAATGCTATGCTCCATTCAGCTCATATTAATCACAATTAAGTCCCATCGATTTTATTTAATGGGAGAACAAAGGGTGGGTTTTAAGTCTCTGTTCTGCTAAAATAGGAATTAAAGATTTTTTAACTTGAGCTGGATTGCGCCCACTTGAGTGGATCAAGAAAAATGTGAGAAATTTTCTACTCATGCCTAGGGATCTTCCAGCTTTCCAGTGCACCTCAACTCCCCCATATCAGCGAGTTCTTCAAACTGTCACCTCAAAAGTGTAAGGTGCTACAGAACTAATATATAAAGCCTACTCTGTGAGCATCCAGGAAGTGCTTTCTGTCCATCTGGTGGTGCATGCGACAGGAGCCTAAGCAACCATTATCATTCAAAGCAAAGCAAAGCAAAGTGCTCTGCTTATATACCGCCCCATACCACTTCAAGTAGTCTCAGGGCGGTTTACAGTTTTAATTACAGTGTGCAGGCTGCACATTGCCCCCCCCCCCACCAGCAAGCTGGGTACTCATTTTACCGACCTCGGAAGGATGGAAGGCTATGAGTCAGCTACCTGGGATTGAACCCAGGTCGTGAGCACAGTTTTACTGCAGTACAGACATTTAACCACTGCGCCACGAGGCTCTCTCAAAAGCAATCGGCCTGCATGCCTTTTGAAAAACCAATTGGTATCCCGGGCCATTGTTAGGTGGTGTTTGTTGAAAAGGCAAGGGAAAGAGGTGCAGCCTCATCCTTAAACCAAAATGTAAATGCAGTACATGCACCTGCAGCCATGTATGCTGAAAAGTGGAATCCTGATTTTTTTTTTTGCCATGGTTTAAGGCTAAAGTAGGGAATACCAAATGCTGTCTCAGCAGGGTCAGCAGCACAGAGCATGACGGATCATGATTGCTAATTACAGAGATACATTTTATGCCTTATAGTCCTGCCACTGTAGGAAACATGTTTAGAAGCAGCAGTTTTGCTGTGCACCTGAATGAGCAGGTCATAAACACCACTAGTGTTGATCATTAATTGGATAGGAATTGCTTTTTTTCCTCCTGAGGTGTTGGATGTGGAAGGAGAAACGCCATTTCGAATGAATAATTTCCTTTCTCCAGTCTGACCTCCTTCCATTCAGATGGGAAAGTGATAAATCATTGACTGAAGCTGCAGCAGCAGGGATCCTTATTAATAACAACCTTCAGCTCTCCCAGCAGTCACTCCCAAGTGCAAATGACACCACAGAAGGGTTTTATTCCCCTCCTTAGAAAAGATGACCATTTTCGGGTGGTGGTTCTTGGCCATTTTAGATGTCAAATTTTATGCAACTGAGGACGAAACTTCATTTATCTAGTCTCTGATTATTTCCTTGTTCGTGCATAATAAGATAGCCAGCCTAGTGTAGTTTCATTTATCTAAAGCCATGTTGTGATTTAGATAGCAGGGATTTATTGTTTTTGGCTGCAGTCTTGCATGGAGTTTAGGCTGCTAAAATTCCTTTAATTCTAGTACAGTGGACCCTCATATAACAAACAGTTTATATAACATAAAATCTGTACAGCATAAAAAATTCTGGAGATAGGGGAAATTTGCTTAACAGAATCACCTATGAGGCAAATCCGTACAACATAAAAATGGTCGTGATTGATTACTCCGTTTTCAATGCATTCCTAAGGGAAATTTGTATAAAGTAAAATTTGCTTAACAGGATTTCTTTTGGAATGGATTAATTCCTTTATACAAGGTACCACTGTACATTCAAGAATGCATGCCTTCTTGGCATACTACAGTGGTACCTTGTATAAAGGAATTCATTCATTCAAAATGAAATTCTGTTAAGTAATTTTTCCTTTATACAAATTTCCCATAGGAATGCATTGAAAACAGAGTAATCCCTAATCGTGACCATTTTTATGTTGTACGGATTCGCCCCATAAACAATTCTGTTAAGCAAATTTCCCCTATCTCCAGAATTTTTTATGTTGTACAGATTTTATGTTATACAAACCATTTGTTATACAATGGTCCACTGTACTTTTATAAGGAAAAGCTCAGTTAAGTTGATACCATTAGCTGTTATATCTTTTTCTATGGCACATTCTGTTGGCTGGTCATAAGTGGTAAGGTGGATGCATGTCTAAATTTACAATAAAACAGCCTTCAGTTAAAATACTCTCTGAACCACTAACTTGTTTGGGCGCAGCCCACAAATCATAAATACCTAACATGTGTAGAGGTGAGTACTTCTGCCTTCCTTCCTATGCTTCCTCTTCCATTGTTCTTGTGCTCATGAAGAGCCTTGAGTCTGAAGAGGAGAACCTTAGATGTCTCTGGACAGTCTCTTGGGAAGTTGGACATTTCCCCCCTCCCTCAGTGTCTCAACTCAAAGAACCACCATGAATATTACAGCCTCTCATCCTTACAATTCACCACGTGTATGAGGAGAGTGTAAACACTGGGAAGTGAGGGGATGAGGCCAGAGTCCTCCCTTGTACTTGTGAGACTATACAGTACACTGTTTGCTGATGACTGCATAGGACATCGCCCTGCACCGGCCCCGGGCCCCTCCGAGAAGATTCGGAGCTGTGCAGGGGGCGGCGGGGAGTGATCGCATCGCCCCACGCTGCCCCCCGTGCTCCTCTGAGAAGCCTCGGAGCCGCGCGGGGGGGAGCAATCGCATCGCCCCGCCCCGCCCCGCCCCGCCCCCGTGCTCCTCCAAGAAGCCTCGGAACCATGCGGGGGGGCGATCACATCACCTCATGCCGCCCCCCAGGCCCCACCTGACCCACTTCCGCATATTGCAGATTTTCAAGCATCGTGGGTGGGGGGTCCATAATCCCTGTGATAGGCGGTGGGGGGGGGTCTGTATAAGCATGTAACACCTGGGAGGCAGGCTGAACATACCTATAGTTTACAAGCTGAGTGGAATTGTACATCTTTTAATTACAGCAATTCCAGTAATTAATAAGTAGTAATTTAATTTTTTGAGTTTAATTTTTTTAGCATTTCTTTCTTAATCACCTGGCAAACCACCTCTGAAGTACTTTAGACTAGCAAAGGGTTGCTGCATAAGTCAGAATTAACTTGATGGCACACAATTACTGTTACTAAGAGGATACTCAAATGCACAGATGCATACTAGGCATGGGCCTTTCATTTCGGAATGGGTTCAGTTCCGATATGAAACACGCCAGAACAGGTGATTTTCAGAACTTGGACCCACCCTGTGAAACAAAATCACCAATTGTCTTACCTTGCCTTACCTCATGTGGAGCACACCTGCAATCAGGAAGCAGCCTCTGACGCATCATCATTCCTTCTCCCTGGTGCTGGTCACTCACACAGGGAAGCAGGATGATGCATGTCCCTGCACAACTCCTGATTGGCCAGCACCAGGGAGAAGGAACTATGATGCGTTGGAGGCTGCTTCCTGGTTGGAGGTGCGCCCAGAGCTGGATAAAGCAAGGTAAGTCAATGGGTGATTCTGTTTCGCAGGGTGGGTCCAAGTTCTAAAGAGCACCTGTGCTGGCGTGCCTCATTTTGGAACTGGACCCATTCCAAAATGAAAGACCCATGCCTAATGCATACTATGGTCTGTAACATATTCCTTGCAAAGTATGTTATAAAACAGAGTTTCATAGGATGTTGACTAAATTATATTGAGTAGTGACCTGGGCCTTTGAAATCTTAATGTAGAGTTCACATATATAAAACATCTCTCACATTTTCCGCTCACATCGCACAGAAAGCAAGCAAAAAAGAAAAAAGAAAGAAAGAAAGAAAGAAAAAGGAGAGGGACCAGTCAAAATGCTCATGGGGAAAATCAGTAATATGTTAATACTATAGAATGCCCCCTTTCCCCCCTTGCTGTGGATATGGCTGTATCTATGCGGATATAATGCTGGAATGTGTCTCCTTTGTCATTCATGCAGCAGAGAGACAGTAGAGAAGGAAGTTATTTAAGGATTTATTTCTGACACAGAAAACCTGTCCCTTGCCATTAACAAGGTCTGAGTTGTCATTTACAAGTTGCGGTGTATTTCTAAATTTCTGCACCACTTTTCCTGCCCTGAATCACTGATCTTGTATTTGCATTGGGTTGCAATCTGGATTCACTTCTTTTTCAGTTAACCTCCTTTGACATTAAAGGCTTTGGCATCATCCCAGGTGCTTGATCATACTGTCAGCTCTAGAGGCAGCGGTTGCCAGATAACTGGGTGCTTGTTTGTTCTTGCAGAGGCATATCATCCTTTATGTTGCCCGCTGCAATGAGGAGAGGGTTGACACTTGCAGGTATCGGCATATTTAATGCCTTATGATACCACAGAATAACAAATGGAACTGCTGCATGGAACCTGTAGATCTTAAAAGGTTCTTTTGCAACAGAAAAATAACTTGCTCATCTTGCAGAGATCTTTATGAACATGTCATTCCCAACCTTCTTGAAAGACAGTTTGGGGTTCATCTGTTTGGGGTACATTTTTGCTGAATCTTAGGTGCCTTAAAAGGCATATGGAAAATACATCATCAGCAGGCACTGCTGAGAATTATCATGCCTACTTGAAATACAGTAATACGTTGGTTTACAAGCACAATCCGTTCTGGAAACATGCTTATAAACCAAAACACTCTTATATCAAAGCAAATTTCCTTATACGTAATAATAGGAACTCAGATGATTTGTTCTGGGGCCCCATAGACCACATACAAAATGCCAAAACTCACAAAAGAAGTTGGCTGGAAGTCCATGTTCACACCAGGGTTTAGATACCTGGCTGCTTTGCTTGGGATTAACAACTGGATTGTACCCTGTATTTTAATGTGACAATGTTGTTGTTGTTCAGTCGTTCAGTCGTGTCCGACTCTTCGTGACCCCGTGGACCAGAGCTCGCCAGGCCTTCCTATCCTCCACTGCCTCCCGGAGTTTTGTCAAATTCATTTTGGTTGCATCGACGACACCGTCCAACCATCTCATTCTCTGTCGTCCTCTTTTCCTTTTGCCTTCGATTTTTCCCAGCATCAGGGCCTTTTCCAGGGAGTCCTCTCTTCTCATGAGGTGGCCAAAGTACTGGAGCCTCAGCTTCAAAATCTGTCCTTCCAGTGAACATTCGGGGTTGATTTCTTTCAGAATGGATAGGTTTGATCTCTTTGCAGTCCAGGGGACTCTCAAGACTCTCCTCCAGCACCACAGCTCAAAAGCATCAATTCTGCGGCGATCAGCCTTCTTTATAGTCCAGCTCTCACTTCCATACATCACTACTGGAAAAACCATAGCTTTAACCATCCTGACCTTAGTTGGCAAAGTGATGTCTCTGCTCTTTAGGATGCTATCTAGGTTTGCCATTGCTTTCCTCCCAAGAAGCAGGCGTCTTTTTATTTTGTTGCTGCAGTCGCCATCTGCCGTATCAAGGAGCCCAAGAAAATAAACTCTGTCATTGCCTCCATTTCTTCCCCTTCTATTTGCCAGGAGGTGATGGGACCAGTGGCCATGATCTTAGTTTTTTTGATGTTGAGCTTCAGCCCATTTTTTTCACTCTCCTCTTTCACCCTCATTAAGAGGTTCTTTAATTCTTCCTCACTCTCTGCTATTAGAGTAGTATCATCTGCGTATCTGAGGTTGTTGATATTTCTTCCGGCAATCTTAATTCCAGTTTGTGATTCATCCACACCGGCCTTTCTCATGATGTACTCTGCATATAAGTTAAATAGGCAAGGTGACAGTATACAGCCTTGTCGTACTCCTTTCCCAATTCCAAACCAGTCAGTTGTTCCATATCCAGTTCTGACGGTTGCTGCTTGTCCCACATATAGATTTCTTAGGAGACAGATAAGGTGGCCAGGCACTCCCATTCCTTTCAGGACTTGCCATAGTTTGTTGTGGTCTACACAGTCGAAGGCTTTGGCATAGTCAATGAAGCAGAAGTAGATGTTTTTCTGGAACTCTCTGGCTTTCTCCATAATCCAGCGCATGTTGGCGATTTGATCTCTAGTTCCTCTGCCCCTTCGAAATCCAGCTTGTAGTTCTGGAAGTTCTCTTTCCACATACTGCTGAAGCCTGCCTTGTAGAATTTTGAGCATAACCTTGCTAGCATGTGAAATGAGTGCAATTGTGCGATAGTTGGAGCATTCTTTGGCGTTTCCTTTCTTTGGGATTGGGATGTAGACCGATCTTTTCCAGTCCTCTGGCCACTGCTGGGTTTTCCAAAGTTGCTGGCATATCTTATGCAGCACCTTTACAGCATCCTCTTTTAAGATTTTAAAGAGTTCAATTGGAATGCCGTCACCTCCACTGGCCTTGTTGTTTGCAATGCTTTCTAAGGCCCACTTGACTTCACTTTCCAGGATGTCTGGCTCCAGGTCAGCAATTACGCTATCTTGGTTATCAGGGACATCCAGATTTTTCTGATATAATTCTTCTGTATATTCTTGCCATCTCTTCTTGATCTCTTCTGCTTCAGTTAGGTCCCTACCATTTTTGTCCTTTATCATATCCATCTTTGCACGAAATACCCCTTTAATATCTCCAATTTTCTTGAACAGATCTCTGGTTTTTCCTTTTCTGTTGTTTTCCTCTATTTCTTTGCACTGTTCATTCAAGAAGGCCGCCCTGTCTCTCCTTGCTATTCTTTGGAAGTCCGCATTCAATTTTCTGTATCTTTCCCTTTCTCCCTTGCATTTTGCGTCCCTTCTCTCCTCCGCTATTTGTAGGGCCTCGTTGGACAACCACTTTGCTTTCTTGCATTTTCTTTTCTTTGGAATATTTTTCATTGCAGCCTCCTGTACAATGTTACAAGCCTCCATCCATAGTTCTTCAGGTGTTCTGTCCACCAAATCTAGTTCCTTGAATCTATTCTTCACTTCCACTGTGTATTCTTATGGGATTTGACTTAGGTTATACCTGACTGGCCCAGTGATCTTCCCTACTTTCTTCAGTTTAAGTTTGAATTTTGAAATAAGAAGCTGATGATCTGAGCCACAGTCAGCACCAGGTCTTGTTTTTGCTGACTGTATAGAGCTCCTCCATCTTTGGCTGCAGAGAACATAGTCAATCTGATTCCGGTATTGTCCATCTAGTGATGTCCATGTGTAGAGTCGTCTTTTGTGTTGTTGGAAAAGAGTGTTTGCAATGACCAGCTTGTTCTCTTGACAAAACTCAATTAGTCTTTGCCCTGCTTCATTTGGAACTCCAAGGCCAAACTTGCCAGTTATTCCTTTTATCACTTGACTCCCTACTTTAGCATTCCAATCCCCTGTGATGAGAAGAACATCTTTCTTTGGTGTGACAATAATAATGTGCAATTTGTAGCCCTATACACACTTGACTAGCTGTACCATGAATAGAAATTGTTTTGAAAAAAAATAAGAATGTTGAAAACAAATTAAATAAAAATATAAATATAAAGAAAAATTAAAACCCTAATCTGCACTCCCCTTGGCATGGCTGATGCAAGGGAGACAGACCTCTATTCCTTTCTCTTCCCTCTGCTTTGGAGGCTGCCTAAGATGGAATGTTCCAGACAATCACTCACAATCTAGGAGGGGGAGGGAGGGAGAGAGAGCCACCATTGGCTTACTTGTGATTATGTGACTTGCTCCAGTTCTTGTATATCAATAAATTGCTTGTTGATCACAGCAAAACTTAGAATAAATGTTTGTCTTGCAAAACGCTCTTAAACCAAGGTATCCTTAAACGAAGGTATTACAACAAATGTGTTGTGTGACTAAGGAATGGTGTCCTCAAACCTCCCTTGTGGGCTCAGCAAGCCTTTCAACATTAACCACTGTGTTTTATAAAGCAAATCTGTTCATTGGTTCATGTTTTCATAAGATTATGGAAAAACTGAATAATTTAGAATGCAGATGTTTGCTGCATATTCTGTGTAGAAGGCAATATATATGTTATGAGGTGAATTTTAAATATAAATGCTCTCATAAACCATGAGAACACCAGCCTACAAGCTGCAGACCTGGACTGGTTTGTTTTTAAATGCCCCGTTTCCTTTAAAAAAATGGAATTTGTGCCTCTGGAAAAGACATGGTTTGGATTTTAAATGCCTATAAGTTTATCAATACAGTAGGACCCCGGTATCCACTGGAGATCGGTTCCAGGCCTTCCCGTGGTTAATGAAAACCCAGTATAAGACAGAAGGCCAACCCCCCTTCCAAGTGCTGTTTTGTGACAGTAGCTTGCTTTACGGCTGTTGTTTTGTGACAGTAGCTTGCCTCTTCTTCCAGTCCACTGGTGGCTTCACAGTTCCTCTTTGGTATTCATCTCAGGAGTTTAGTCCCCAACAACCCGACTTTAATATCAGACCCATTAAGCCAGTAGCAGCCAGAACATTTATAACATCTTTGCCCTTCATAGCCAGAGGTAACTTTGGAGCAGGTCACGTTCATTGCAGATATGTGATAGGCAAATAAGCTTATTGGATGCTGAGGAGGAGCCTGCACGATGGCCAGGAGGACAGGAAGTGAAGGAGGATGGGAAGCACATGCTATATAGATGTTTGTTGTGTATCAGCAGAGGTGGGAGGAGTTTAGTCTTGCAGGATCTCCCAACTGTTGGTTTGTCTGCAAAGATCCATCAACCAGATCCTGAGTCATACACTGGAATAGAAATATATGGACCTCAAGAATTGGAGTATAGCACTGAACAGGACTCAGTCCTTCCTCTTTAAAAACACTCCTAGGTATTGCAGCCTTTTTTAAAAATTTCAGAAATATAATTAAGTA
The DNA here is from genome assembly GCA_037367245.1 of Phrynocephalus guinanensis. Lineage (NCBI taxonomy): Eukaryota > Metazoa > Chordata > Lepidosauria > Squamata > Agamidae > Phrynocephalus > Phrynocephalus guinanensis. Next base: position 38,607,369 of record CM074742.1, read on the forward strand.
CAGAAGAAAGTCATTTTGTGCTGGTGTGCTGTTAAATGACTAGAAAACTCACCAATCTTCATGATGTACTACAAATCACCCAGATGCCCATCAATCCATCTCCTCTTCTCTGCCCACACATGGTGTAACAAGTAACTATGCCATGAAATTTAAAAACAAAACAAAAGAGCATGAGTTTCTGGTGTGCATGAGATTTTATTCCGTCTTTTGGAGGCTGAGTTTTGGGAAGAAAGGCTGATCTCCTACACTGTGTTCAGAAATCACAATCAGAAATTCTGCCATGTCTTGAGGCTTTGGGGGCAGCGGGGGGGGGGTTGACACATTCCATGGGTGCTCATAAAAACTTAATTTTTTGAGACTCCAAGGCATGCAGGGAGTACAATATAGCTTTCAGCCAAAATGCAGCCAGGGAAGTCAGAGGTAAGCTCAGCCTATACAATGTGTAAGGATCACTCTTCAAAAGACCATAATTAATCTCATAGAAAACCAAGATGGAGCTACGTGCTGAGTAATGAACACAGCATATAGTTTGGCCCCTGTTGACTTGTGGGCTGTGAAGGTTCTGTCTCTTGAAGGCTCATCTGGGGTGGTGATCATTAACGCAGTGCCATTAAACATAAGGAAATATTTTATATGTTGTACCTCCTAGTTTCATTCCACCATAACTTCCTTTTCAGCAGAAGTAGCAGTTGGGATTTGATTGCTGCAGCAGATAGGAAAGGATTATGGAGAGAGAGGGAGGGTCTTTTAAAAGGTTTGTAGAGTGAAGAGATTTCGGTAGCATTTTCCCTGACCGCTTGAGGAAGAGGTTATGCTTTATGCATGATGTCTCCAGGCAGTTCTGCCTCAACAGTTTAACTTGTCTCTCTCTCTCCCTCTCGGCCTCAGTCATATGCCACATATAATTTACTTTAATGTGCTACAATTAAAATGAGGAGCAATGTTAAGGTATTATGGTTGGATTGCTAGACCATTTGTCTTGCTGTATTGGCAACATGATGGGTTTTTTGTTTTGTTTTTTGTTTCATGCTTCCCAGCTACCCTACCCCATTCAAATGTGGTTGCACAAAACATATCCGATGATATCAATCTGCTGTCAATGGCTGCAGCTTTGCCCTTTTGGGATATGGGTTAGTTTTTAAATTAGTCCTTTATTTACTGCTTCTTCAAGTAAATGAGGCATGGTGGGAATAACACAGTCTCCAAATCCTCTTATGTAGCTTTGCTGGCATAAGTTGAAGGTGCACTAGCAATGGCAAAATCTACAAGCGGTTGCACTGTATATAATTTCCCTGGCAACTTCCACCTGCATGAATTGTTTGTTAAAAATTTTTGAAGGCTTGGTTTCAAAGCATGGTTCTTAGTAGCAGTTAATGACCAAGATCAGGGGGCGCAAGGGATGCTAACCACATTTGTGGATGAGAAAAAAAGAGTGGAATAGCTAATAGTCTATATTACAGAGACAAAATTCAAAATGATCTGGAGAAGCATGAGCACTGGGCAGAAAGTAGATGAAATTCAAAAGGGATAAATGCAAAAGTACTGCACCTAGGAATAAGAAACCAACATACAGTTACAAGTTGGACACCTGGATAAGCAATGCTATGAGCAAGAAAGATATTGGAATCAATGTACATCACATGCTGATGAGCCAACAGTGTGATGACGGATGTGGCTGCAAAAACAGGACTAATGCTGTTTCAGGTTGCACTGACAGAAGTATAGTCTCCAAATCATGCACAACACTAGTTCCTCTGTATTCTATGTTGGTCAAGCCACATATATTTATTTGTTTATTTTGAGTATTTTTACCCCACCTTTCTTCTTGGAAAAAGACCCAAGGTGGCTTTCAATAATGAGGGGCAATATACAGCCCCAAACTCATCTTGACTTGAGTAGTGTGTCCAGTTCTGGGCATTGCACTTCAAGAGGGACACTAACAAACTGGAACACGTTCAGAGGAGGGGAACAAAGGGTGATTCGGGGGCTAGAATTATTTATTTATTTATTTATTTATTTATTTATTTATTTATTTATTTATTTATTTGATTTTTAGACTGCACCATCTGACCAACACACCGTCTTTTCCATCTGTAAAGCAACCCCTATGAGGAAAGGCTGAAAGAATTGGGTATGAGGGGAGATAGAAGAGCACTTTTCAAATACAGTGGTCCCCTGCCCGTTCGTGGTTCATATACTGCAGTCCCACTATACTGCGGTACCACAGTATATGAAAAAAGGCCCCCTGGGGTAAGGAGGGAAGGCCTGTTTCTGTCCTCCCGTACTTACCCCAGGACTGTCTCTGCGCCGAATGGGCCTGCGAGGGCCTTCCCGGGTCTTCTGGAGCCCCCCCAAAAATGGGTTTCCTGTAAACCAAAATTCACTTCTGGTTCACAGAAAACAATTTCTGAAGCCTCCGAGGGCCTTTCTAGGCCTGTTAGAGGCTTCAGAAATGATTTTTTGGCAATTCGGAAGTCACTTCCAGTTTACCAGAAGTCACCTTTGTTTTGCAGGGAGGCCCTTTTGGTACAAGGGCCCCCAGCTAGGTCCCCCAGGCCTGGCCTGACCTGCATCTGCATATCACTGATTTTCAATTACCACGGATCAAGTTGGATCCCTAACCCCTGCAAATAGGCAGGGGGTCATTGTAATTGAAAGGCTGTCATATGGTGGAGGGGCAGGATCTGTTCTCAATCAACTCAGACTGCAGGGCATGCAACAGTGGGTTCAAGTTACTGGAAGTCAGTTTTTGGTTAAATATCAGGAAACATTTCCTAACTGTAAGAGCAGTATGGCAGGTGAATTAATTGCCTGAAGAGGTGGTGAGTGCTCCAACACGGGAGGCATTCAAGAGAAATTTAGATAACCACCTGGCAGTTATCCTTCGACCTGAGAAGGTGTTGGACTTTATGACCCTTTCACCTTTATTATTCTATGTTTCTATGGTTCTATAGAGATCCTAAATCTAACTTTCTTTTTAAATAATAATAATAATAAATGTAGAATACCAGTAGTATAGGAGTTAGATGCTGTTGGGAGACAGGTATGTCAGACAAAGGGCTGGTGCATGTAATTGCTGATGATGTATTATGCTCTCAAAACATGACTTAGTCATGTTACAGAGAATTGCGTGGACCACACTAGTACTTAAACAGAGAGATACTGAAATAAAGTCCTGGAGGAAAGGGATGAGAAATGTTTCTGCTGATAGAAGATTGGAGTGGAGAATGACAGATTGAAATTAATATGAACATTTGTGACCCAGAAATGTTTGTGTTTTGCAAAATTATGTGCCACCATGGCAATGTTGCTGGTAGCATGGGTGGCAGGTGAGGTGAAGCAAATTCATTAGCTTCATTTAAATGGCATTTTTATGTTATATTCTATGGAGAGGTGGGCAAAATTACACATTCTGTTGTGTACAGAAATGATCTCATATGAGAAGACTTTAAATTTGCAAGAAGGGTAGAGCAGGTCTAGAAGTTGAAAATTGCCTTTTTGTCATGGAAATGCGAAATCCAAAGAGAAAAATGATTCCCTTGATATGTGTTTCAGAATATCATTTGATCTTACTGAAACGCTGGTTATAGCCTGAGCAGCTCCCTTCATGTACTGTGTATTGTTAGCAAGGACTAAACAGATTTGCTGTCCATACTAGTATGGGTATCTGACTGGAGAGCCAAAGGTTGGGAGTTTGATTCCCCATTCTGCCTTTTGCAAGTAGAGCCAGCCTGTGGCCTTGGTCAAGCTCCACAGTTCTAGGAAACCCCCAGAAGAAAGGAATAGTAAACCACTTTTGAGTATTGTCACAACCTGGAAAACCATGGAGAGGGCTATATAAGAAAGAGTTTATTTGATGGCAGATGATCATTATTATAGGGGGAGAGTTTAGTTCTGGCCTCCTACCCATTCATTGACAAAACTCCAGAAATATGCAGTGGAGTGGGGTGGGGGAATCAGTTCTGCAGAAAGCAGACTCTCTTTTTCTGTAACAGCTCCCCTGTAGCCCTGCAGGAGGTATGGTTACAGAGGAACTGCCTAAACAAGCTGTAAACAAGGACCAACTGGCAATTTCCTCCTCTTGTTCTCTATTTTCTGTGATGATCCAGCAGAGAAGAGGAAAAACCAATGGCTTTGTGGGGAAAATCTCTGGTGTGATTTATGTTTGCTTTGTAGGTAATTGGGTCAATGGCAAAACAAAAGGAATCAGATCCTTCTATTCAGTTTGCATTTCCTGTATTTTTGTCAGTATAGTCACAGCTTCGGTCTCTGTCCTTGAACACTTGTCAGCTCTTTTACTACTTTCCAACAAATACATGGGTGCAAGAAGCATTTCAGCCTCCAGACAGCAGCTTTACATGAGTTTGCTTTCCAGGCCCATTTTGAGTTCTTGCTTTTACACTTCAAAGCTCTAACAACACATTGGGACCTGACTGTTTAATGGACCACCTGTTCTTTTACAAAACAGTACAAATGTACAAATCTGGATAAAACCACCACCTGCTAACTTCTGCTTGATGGCCACGTAGGAGAGGCATTTCGCTTGTTGTTTCCAGATTAGAGAAGGCACCCCATCAGACTTGTAATCATTTCCCTAGCTTGCGGCTTCTGGAAAGCATGTGAAGGAACATCTCTCCAAGTGAAATTGTTTGATGGTGATTGGTGACTAATTTGATTTTAGCATTGATTTTAGTGAGGTTTTTGTTAATTTGTTTTTAGTGATGTTGTGAGTGACCTTGATAATATTTTTAAAGTGGAAAAGTGGAATAGAATTTGAATAATTGAATAAAATTATAATGATCTAAAGATTGTTATGGAATGTGGAAGCTAATGCTGCTTACAGCCTTGTTCCTCTACTTGAACAGTAGGAGATCACAGAATTGTTTAAAATATGTAACAATTTCTCTGGAAACATACACGGTTATAAATTATTCTGAAACACATTTTCCATTATAAAAGTGCAATGAATACATGTGGGAAATTACCTTGATGTAGTTGATACTCATGCATGTATTTCTTACAGGTTGATCCTCATCCATATATTTGCATATGTTTCTGCAGCATCCATGTAAGAAATGTAAAATGCATTTTCCTTTTTATACAAATGTATCTGGATCTTTGTGGAGGATACATGTTACAGTGTAAAGGAGACTCGGTCTGCTCTGTAGCCTATGTACATTTGTGTTTCTTTTCTGATTCTGGGACATTGGAATGAATGCTTCTAGCCAACACTCCTCTGAATTCAATGTGATATTTTATTTTATTCATTGTTAATATTTATAACTGGCGTAAACTATTTCCTCTTAGTTAAAACAGAACCTTTAAGTGGAAGATACCAAATCAATTTAGAAAAAAATCAGTTTTGTTAGTTTTTTATGTCACTAAGTTTTTCTTCTTTGTTTCTTGCACTGGATGTGGTTTTTGGCATCTCTGTAGTGTTTATTAATGCCAACCTGACAACCAGTTGGCTTGAGAAACTTGGAGGTTAGAACATGGTTTCCATTGAAAAGCGGGCAAAAGAAAAATGTGAGGATCCATGAATCTGAGATATAGTTCCATTGGGCCGGCTGATACTTCACGTCCCTCTCGCTGCAGTTCGCGGCCCCGCTGGAGATCGGTTCGAAGGAATGGAACCTCACGTCCTTGTGGGGTCAGTCTGAGTTTGAAGGAACGGAACCGTCGTTGTGGGGTCAATCCGAGTTCACCCCGACCACGCCCCCTGAACTGCGCTCCAAGTGGGGTGAGGGATTCCCGTCCTGGAGCTTGGGACTCTTTTCAATCGGCTTCTCGATCCGATTTCAACACGGAGGCAAGTTCACCTCGGCTCAAGGAAGGACGTGAAGTAACCGTGTATGATGACAAGAAGGAAGCATACAGGCCTTTGCAATATTATGGAATTCTTCATTAAGCAAGATATTAAATGATGGTCAAAGAGGATAGAGGGAGAAAAGAGATATAGCCGGCATGGAGCCGGCATCTGATTACAGTCTTAATATGGAGCATGGGAGAGGAGGCTGCACACATTCACATCCTGTTCTGTCATGTGTTACGGGGGGGGGGGATGTACACTTCACTTATTCAGAACCCTTTAATCCTTAGATACACACAGATTTCTTTGGAGCAAAAGAGGGGGTTGAGCCGCGTGGCCATCACAAAAAACAAATGCAAAACTAAGTTACAGATGATACCTTTATAGGCCACTAATAAAAATAAAAATGCCGGCGTACATCATCGAGCCAAGAACTCAACATCATCTAGCCAATAACTTTAAAAATAACCTGGCGTAACACATCTTTTGCCATGTTTGAACATATGGGACCTACTTTGAAGAAGAGTATTTTGCACTCGAAAGCTTGCATTTTTTTATTTTTATTCAACATTTTTGCCTCCAGAAGTAGTTCAGGCTTGATTTGATCTAAGGACTCTTTAATTTTTAAGGTCTTTTTTTAACCTTTTGGGATTCTGGGCCATTTTAAACCCCTTTGTGGGTTTAGGCTGAGCAATGCTTATATGATGACCTTGTGCTCTTCCCTCCTCTCTCTTCCCTACCCACTCTGTATTGGGTGTGAATTTGTCTTAGAGCTCAACTCCGTAGTTAGGGAATAATATGTAACTGAGCTTTGCTAGATCTGAGTGTATCTCTGTATGTCAAGTTCTTTCAAGTAGATTCTTTAATGCAAAATAAATTATAGATTATTATGTAACATATACTGAGACCTGCTGGTGGTGGTGAAGGCTTGCATAGCTAGAATTTGGGATTTTGCTTTTTGGAGTTTTTCAGAATCTTGAATTATTCCCACTGGCTCGAAGGGCTGCCTTTGATGTCACTCCTTAATGGACCTGCATGCACTTGATCTTCTTTGAGACAAGTTGTTTTTCTCTGCAATAACAAATCAGAGCACCTCCCATCAGATCACTGTAGGTGGTATGTTTTTGTTCATTGTGTCTGTTATTTTGATGCCCAGCCCAGGGGACTCATTCATGGCCTAGAGTGGCTACAGTTGAACCAAGATTTCTACCAGTCTTGAGTGAATAATTCTGTGGAGAAACTGTAGCTTTCTACACAGCAGGCAGAATATACTCACATGTTGCGCCCCCCCCCAAAAAAGACCAGGTAATAAATTCCTAGGCCCCTTAAAGGTATCTAATGTATTATAATTATTTTCCTGTACCAGAAGCTTTAGAAAGCATCATCCATGGCAATCTTGAAAAGGTCCAGCTCTAAACCTTTGTCTTCAGAGCTTCTAGAACCTAATACTTCTGCTTTAAGGTTCATCTTTAAAGCCTGAGTATGCAAGCTATGGAATCTCTGAGTGTGAAGACCTGATGCCTTCGCTTATTGTTACCCAGAAAATGTCTCCTCATGTTAGGACTGAACAATGAGTTGAGCGTTTGGCTGTACCTTTAGAGGCACCTTTCACTGCTGCCTGAAAAAGCTAGACCCAGTATATACAGTTTCAAGTTGCTACCCTTTTTTAGATACAGTGGTATCTCTACTTACGAGTTTAATCCATTCCAAATGCATGCTTATGTCAAACAACTCATAAGCAGAGCAGCCGTATCTTTAAACAAATATAAAAAACAAACAAACAAAAACAAACAAATAGAAAAAAATTGTAAGTAGAGCAGACCGCATCTAAAATTTGTAAGGTAGCAGTTAAAACGCCAACGGTTTTCCGCTCTTAAGTCAAATTGCTCATAAGTAGAGGTACCACTGTATAGGCAAAGAGAGAAATCAATTGCTGCTGAGTTTTTCATGATTACCATCTTAATTAATGCCTCTTTCTTTAGTGGCCATTAAACAAGTATCCCAGTACTTCCCTGTGTTTCTTAAATCACTGTATGTTATTCTTTTTGTGTGGCTTTGGGATTTTCTTCACAGTTTGTTACTTTAGATTGCCATGTCCCAGAGCCGCTTTAAAATCTCACAATAAAGGCACATATCCTCTTCTAAAAGCAAAATATTGTGTCTCTTGGGTGCACCCAGGGCTGTGTGTAGGCCAAGATAACTTGGGTTTTTATCCTGAGTGCCAATGTTAGAGAGATATAGACTTCCAGCAGCTTCCATAGGGAATGAAAGCAATAGACCAAGTCTCTGGGAGCAGACTGTGGATTTTCAGTAGGCTCCTGACCAGCTGACCAGGTTGTTGGAGGAGAGCAGAGGAAGAATGATATATATCAAGCCTTTCGGAGGCAATAGAGGGAGGTTGACTCAGAGCAAACCTCTGAGATGCCAGGTACAGAAAATGAGTTTCATCTCTCTGCCTTTGCCCATGAAATGCACTTTCAGTTTGTTTCTGTTTCTGTAGCTCTGACGGTGTAGCTGATCCCTTGTGCAAAGGGGCACATGCTTGCAAGGTGCTGTAATTACTTCTGGTATTATTTCTGTGCCATGAATTGCTATGTTTATATAGAGGTATATTTTGTCTTGCTTGTCCTGGGTGTCAAAATTGCTAGTTGCACCTCCGAGCATTTCTTTATGAAAGATTCATTGTCTGTATAGCCTTTCATTGCAAGGGCATCTAGCCTTCAATCAAGTTTCAAGGGCATGGCATGCATTACAATTTCTACTTGGGTAAAACATACAAGCTCCAAGGACCACATTAAAAAAAACAGACTGCAGTTTCAGGAAAAATGTTCCCAAGTGTGAGTACCACTGGCCCTGCCTCCCAAGGACTCCTGAGACAATAATTCCATGGGTTCTAGCTTGGGATGTTTAGTTGTAATAGATTTTATTAGTGGAACGGCACTTGTGCCAATGACCCCCCTCTACCACATCCACGGAGGGTTGTGTTTCTGGCACTGGCACAACTAGGGAGGGGTGGAAGAGTGATTTGCCCCGGGGCATGCATCAATCTGGGGGCACCTGGAGGGGGAGCAGGAGGAGGAAGCCATGTTCCATCACTCCAGCACTCCTCCTTTTGCCCCTCTAAGGCTTGGGGATCCTTAGTCAGGGGAAAGGAGGAGAGGGAAGCAGGTGATTCCCCCCCCCCCAAGCAGCACCTCCGTCAATTGCTCCCCCCTTCTCCCGCCTGCTAAGGCTTGGTGATCATTAGCTTGGGAAAGGAGGAGAGGGAAGCATCCCTATAGTAACTTCAATCCAATCACCTGTTTCTCTCTCCTCCTTTCCCTGGGCCCTGTCTGGGAGACCCCCAAAGAGGTGTGAGAAAGAGGGACCCTTCTCCCCCTCCACCGCTGTTCCCCTTGGATCAGGCATCCCTTGCTATGTAGGTGAGATGCAATTGGGGCCAGGAGGGGGCGCAAAAACTGCCTTTGTCGCCTTTGTCCCCGGGCGCTCCAAACCCTAGCTACGCTTCTGGTTTCTGGCACTAACCTGCCACCCACTGCTGCAGTTTAGCTAAGTGGAGCCCCAGTTGACTTCACCAGGGCCCCCTGAAAGTCCTGATCCAGCAGAGGGGGAGGAGAGAACGAGACCTGGTTCAGGTCACAGTTATTTTAAAGATGGCTGATACAGCAAAATGAAGAGGACCAACATCTACTGTATAGTTCCTCCTGGAGCTCAGTTACTCCTCCTATTTGATGGTGTCACTTCCAGTGCTGCAGTTGGATTGTGGCAGGTGCTGCAGCTTTTGCCAGGTGGTGAGGACACCAAAGTTGAGGTGGTTCAGAATGGTGTTACCTCAAAGGAGAGGTAACTACCCCAAAAATAGGAGAACAGAACAGATTGAAGATGTTTCATGTGGAATAACCTAACTTTATTCAGAGAACATGAGCTCATGGGTGTCATGAGGAGTGAGACAAAGAAAGATGTTCAGGAGGGGGCTTTTATAATTGCAAAGTGTTAACGAAACTTATAGTTAAGCATTTCCTTGGCTCACAAAAGTGAGACGAAGGAATAGAAACTTAAATGCAGAACAAAACCTATTGCTAAACATTTCATGAGACAAGGAATAGAAACCTAAATGCAGCCTTTATAGTAATGACTTCACTAGCAAGGTATTTCTTAGGGGCCAGCATAAGGGGTGGCATTAAACATAGCTGCATCAAGTAAAAATGGCACTTTCCCAGTCACAACGGGCAACAGGTCATGATGTAGGGTCCTCACATCCCCTTCCATGAACAAACAGGTTAGGCGGGAAGAAGTAACCCTAAATGTACCCAGTCTTGCGTTGAATCTCCACAATGGCACAAAAGAAGGGGTCTCACCCCTTAGCTCTTTTCTGATGAGAAGAAGGCTCCACCCCTTATGTCTGCCTCCATTTTTCTCCTCCAGCTTCCCCACAACAGGCTTTTGCCCTTCCTCCAACTGTGGCAGTGCTTCCCTGCCTGACAGAGGCCCAGGAGTCTGTTTTTCTCTCTGCCTTCCCTGGTACGAGGGTGTTGGAGGTGCCCCCCCCCCCGACATGGGTACATGAAATAGTATTTTGAATGGCATTTCAAGTGAAAATGTAGTTATTTTCCAATCTGCCGAAGACCAGAAGGCTAGATCTGGAAGAAATGCAATGTAATGGAGTACTTATTTTTAAATTAGTTTTGAAAATCTGAGAACTGAAGGAGGCATTTCATTCTGCATATGATTCGAGCGCAATTAGATCGGCAGTTAACAGAATACAAAGATTGGTGCCTAGAGAATAATTCTCTCTAGAGAAGAAAGAAGAGAATGAATGCAAAACTCTAAGGGGTGCTAATGAAAACCAAATCAGTAGAGTAGATTTGCTGGCCAGAAAAAACATTTCCAAGCTGATATGTCTGTGAGAGCAGATGGACTTATAATTAGGGATATAAATCCTTGCTTCTCTTATGAGGATAAGGAATTGTAAAAGTATCCTCTTTGCACTCTTGGCAGCTTTTCTGCAAATTCCATATTTTATGTAAATTATATAATATTATGAAATTTGCACAAATAAAATGGCTATAGTTGTTTCCCGTTGTGTAGATGTTTAAGAATCAGAAGTGCGTCAGCTGAGTTGTTTACAATTTACATCTTCTTGTAACAATCAGCCAGTCCCCCCTCCCTCCCTCCCTTCCTCCCTCTTTGTTTGTTTATTTATTTGTTTGTTTGTGCATTGCTTCTTAAAGAGACAGAATGCTAGATTTAAGAAGACTGCCACAGAGACAGTGTGCACAAATAGCAGGGCATTGCTGTGGAATAATGATTTTATTGACCGAGGACGAGAATAAAAATTGCAAGTTGTAATCTCTTTCTAACCATCTCTTTGTATTATTGCCGTGGTCCAGTAAAAGGTATCACTCTCTCTTACATTTGTGTAATCTTGGGAACCACTTGGTCTTTTCCTTGTTCCTTCTGCAAAGATGAGACCTTAAAGATGTTTACTTCACATGTACCCTTTGCCTTCCAGGTGGGGCAGAAGCATGGTTAATGCATATTAGTTCTGCAATATCTGTCCCACAAAATTTTCCCAAAGCATTGTTTCCCACCATACTGTGTGAAAATGAGTCTGCTCAACTGTACATGTTCTTTTCCAGAACTGTGTGGAATATCGTGGGAGTTTTATCTGGCTCACAGGGGATTGCTTTTGCCCTCATAGCTTCTGGTAGGTATCTAGTTGGACACTGTGATAACAAAATGTTGGTGGAGAAAGGGCCTTTGTCCTGACCTAGGAGGGCTCCTCCATGTTTTTTTAATAGGTAACACAGTTGAGGAAAAATGCAAAACAAATGTCCTTGTGTGTTGCGTTATGGATCACACAGACACAGAGTTTTGGGGTGCAATCATCTGGTGCTCAGGCAGCATTCCTGTTCGTCTTTCTATCAGGGTTCCATGGATGTCTGTGTGTATGTATCTGTGGGCATGCATGTATGCTGTATGCTGTAGACCAGTGCTCCCCAACCTTTTTACCACCGGGGACCGGTAAATGTGTGATAATTTTTCCCTGGCCCACTTGCGGGGGGGGGGGGGGTCGCGGCGGCGGCGATGGGGGGGGCGGGGGCGATGGCGAGGGGGGGGTCGCGGCGGCGGCGGCGCGATTGCGGGGGGGGCGATGGCGGGGGGTTCGCGGCGGCGATGGCGGGGCGGGGGCGATGGCGGGGGGTTCGCGGCGGCGGCGGCGATGGCGGGGGGGGCGATGGCGGGGGGTTCGTACGATGGCGGGGCAGGGGCGTGCAGGGGCGATGGCAGGGGGGTCGCATCGCGGCGGCGGCGGCGGCGATGCGATGGCGAGGGGGTCGCGGCGGCGGCGGCGATTGTGGCGGCGATGGCGGGGCAGGGTGGGCGCGATGCGATTGCTGGGGGGGGGTTGCAGCGGCGGCGGCGATGGCGGAGCGGGGGCGATTGCAGGGGGGTTGCGGCGGCGGCGGCGGCGAAAAGACCCGGCCCGGCCTGAGACGCCCCCCTCCCCCTCCCCCCCAAAAAAAAGAGGCACGCGCGCGGCGCCGGCCGGCCAAAGCCCGGCCCGGCCTTAGACGCCCCCCTCCCCCCTCCCCCCCAAAAAAGAGGCACGCGCGGCGCCGGCCGGCCAAAGCCCGGCCCGGCCTGAGACGCCCCCTTCCAAATGAGATGTCTTGGGATGCGCCTCGGTACCTCCCGCCCGTCCTCCCAGCGCATCAGCTTAAGCAGGTGAAGAAGGGGCGGCGGCATGTGTGTGCCTCTCTCTCTCTCTCTCTCTCTCATTTCCGGGAGCCGGGCCGCCGCCACAGGGGAATGATTGGAAGTTCCTCGGGCGGCGGCCCGGCGTAGATTGCTCCACGGACCGGCACCGGTCCGCGGCCCGGGGGTTGAGGACCACTGCTGTAGACTGTGTGAGTGTGTGTGTGAGTGTGTGATGATGATTCTCCTACTGCCTGAGCGACCAGTGTTTTATTAATAAGAGAGGAACAATAGATACAGGAGGACATCCCTCGGTGGGAGGGGAATGCACGCCTTATCTGTGAGACCATACATAGTAACCAAGTAAACAATGGCAGAGGAAATACATTCCATGGGTGGGAGGGAAAATGCTCCCTAGGTAGTGAGGGATTATTGATAAGAACAGGAAGGGGCTCTTGGTCCTGAGCAGATGTATCCTGATATCCTGTTTTTCTGGCCTCCTGACCTATGCTTAGATCAGCATCAGCTTAGCTGCACACTGGGTGCCTGCTCGGCCCTGGGGATTTCTGGGAAATCCAGGTCTTCAGCTTCCTCTAGGTGCACTTTGTGCTTTGCCCATTTCTTGGGGTTCACAGCTATCGGGGTATGAAATCCCCACACTTGTGGTGTAAGGGAGTTATTGCCAGTGTATCAGATTGGACGCTGGTTTGTCTTACATATTGGACAAAACTGGTCTATATGGATCAATCTTTGGGACTCATTTGAAACAGCTTTATGCTTTCATATATATTCAGATTTTGCGTGGCAAAGCTTTATGCTTCTAGTCCATTTTGTGAGGAATACTAATAAAACAAGTTACTACAGGGAAGGGGGAAAGTGTGCCTTTTAGCACTAGCTTGCTTTACGTGTGAATCCATTTGCACCTCCTTTTAAAAACACCATTGCAGGTGAGAGTATGACAAAATAATATGCAACATGGTTGTTTTTATTACCTGGGGTGGGGGAATGGCACTAGTCACACATGCCTTCATTGTGTCCAGGTCAATATATTGTATTGTTCTACTTTAAAATATGAGACTAACTTTAAATGCTAATATCAAAACTAAAACATTTAGAATTGCAGTCACTGATATGCTTTACTATTGACAAATATTTCTGCTTTAGAGAGGGATTGTGGGAATTATAGTTTAGAAAGTAATTCACCTTAATATTATGTGTTCATTTCAGTATATAGTAGGACTCCTGTGGGGACCCGTTCCATGATCTACGCCAAATCCCCAAAATTATAGATACTGGTAAATCCTATATACAAGGATATGTGACAAAGGCCTCAAGGCCCATTCCCTTGTATGCTGTGTATAAGACCTCAGTAAAACACAGATAACTGGGATTGCAGTTATCCTGCAGATAAGGGTGTCCAGCAGTATTTTTTTTTTAAAAACTTAGTTCCTAAAATGCTCCACCCAGCATAATCAGTTCTGGGAGAGGCAATCAGAAATGTAACTTTTCTAGGTTTGTCTGTTTTTTAAAGACAATTTTGTTAATATTTTCATTTCCAGGCTGAAAGTACTTAAGTGGCATGCTATCAGATGATCTCAAGGACCACCATGCCCATGTAACCTCTAGTCCCCGTGATTGGTATTAAGAGGCTGGGTCACAGTTTAGCACAGATTGCTATCACTAGGTTGAGGTAGCAGAGTATGTGAAAGCTTTCCATTACCCAAGAGTCTGAAGATGCTTTGAGATATGAGGGATAACATATGCCATGAAACAGAAGCACCTTCAGTGATTGTGAAGAAATCAAGTGACCTAAAAACCTATAGCGAGAGTAAGGTCAATCTGTTTGCTGATACATGTGGTTAGTATCTAGGTCACAGACCCGATGAGGTTGAATAGTAAGATCAGAGGAGAAGGGAAAGACTAATCACTTTTCTAAATATACTTGGAAATGAAGCTTATATATGCAATCTACTGGCATTTCTGTTCTCTGCTTAAACATTTAGACTTCTCTCTCTCTCTTAATCCCAGGCTTAATCTGTTAATGGTCTTCTCAGCAGGTGATTACTTTTTTTGCTTGATAAAGATTTGATTGGACTCATGTAACAGCTGAACTGAATGAACCAAATGTTAGGTCCGGAGTGAGAGTTTATTAGTGGAATCTCTTTTCTGTCTGTTCAAAGGATGTTGACTCATCATGTTATAAGTATGCGAATAATTAGAAATAAACATGTGTTTCCTTCGCATCAAACTATGCATACATTTGATAGGATAGGAATCTTTATTGTCATTGCCCCCTTGCAGGAACAACAAAATTTGACCCAGAGTAGTAGTGTTGGAAATTAAATTTATGAGAAATTCCAAGTGTGCACACTTGCATCAAAGGTTATGTGAACTGTGAATATATATCAGATGGTGTCCACTGTCCAGACACAGATTAGCAACAAAATGTCTGATACAGTCCCTGGCTTTTCTTTCCAGCTAAATGAAGCAAGGATTAGACCCTGAGCATAATACCATCAGGAAATGCATTGTTCTTCATGACTTTTTGTGGTCTTGTCTTCATGGGTGGAACAGGATTCTTCAAGTTTGGAGAATGCATTATGAATCCTCTGTCACTAAAAGAGGGGGGTGAGCAATTACAGGCTCTCCTGATATGGCTGGATATCCATTCCATCCATCCTAACCAACATAGTGATGTGTAGGTGAACGCCCATGGGAGTTACAGACCAACAAGATTTGAAGGAGCACAAGCTGTCCATCCCAATCTTAAACCTAATAGGTGCTAAGAAATAGAAACAATGCATACAAAGTGCTTAGCACCCTCATAGTGGCTTTACTGCCATTCTAAGAGGGATTACTGTTTTTGCGGTGGGGGGATACACATGTTGTTGTGTAATGGAGTTAGTGAATATCAGGAATTATGCACATCTATTCCACAGTATTGATTGAAATCATTTGTTCTGTCTGTCTGTCTGTCTGTCTGTCTGTCTGTCTGTTGCTTGGTCTAAAATTTCCTTACCTTTGCAAATGTTGACGTGGAAATGTAGCTAAATGATTTTAAATAATCACAACAAATCATATAACAGACACATCATACAGTATACAAAACCCTTCAGAAAGCTTTGTGGACAAAGGTGTTCCTTTGCATAAGCAAATTTAAGGACATTTACAGTCCACCAAAAGCTTTTACAGATGGATTTACATAACATATCTTTTGTACCTCCCAAATTACACTTAATTTTTGTTGTTTTTCAGAACTATTGCTAGTTGAGTGATAATAAGCCCCTTTTGCATCTATTTTATTTTTTTCTGTCTGACTGTTGTGAATTATAGTCCAAATAGTTAATGTTTTTTTCTGTCAAAAGCCATTGTGAGTTGCTTCACAACACTGTTGTTGTTTCCCCCTCACTGCTCAAAAGGGCAGATATGACATATTCAAGGGGATTGTTTCTAACATTCCATCAACAAAGGCAATTGTTCCTTATCTTTTGTGTTCTACTTCTTCACTGTGAATTGCCTTTATCTATATGGTCCTCTAAAAGTCTGTTAAAACGTTGGCTTTAGAAGGACAGATTCCAGGGAATGTTTTGCTTACTCCTTAACTGGTGCAATAGGTCTTTTCAAAAGACCATGACACATTTATAGTTGGATCTAGTAACTTTATTTCTCTGTGTTGGAGATACTTGCTCAGGGGTGGGGTGGAGGTGGCGCTGCTGCCTTATTTTGGAGGACCCCATTTCCCTCAGCATCGTGGTCTACTTCGTTTCTGCATACTACTGCCTTGTATGTCTCTGTGTATCTTTATCTTAAGGAGCTGCTAAAGGGGGGGAAGAAGAGATGCTGGCATCTGCCTTTTCTTGCCCAAATGCAGGCCCCTACATTTAGATCTACCCTTTATTGATGTATGATACAAGGAAGATGCAGCAGTGGCCATTAACTAACAAATAGAGCCCCATGGCGCAGAGGTTAAATGCCTGTACCGCAGGTAAAATTGTGCTCACGAACTTGGGTTCAATCCCTGGTAGCTGGCTCATGGTTGACTCAGCCTTCCATCCTTCGGTAAAATGAGTACCCAGCTTGCTATGGGGGGACAATGTGTAGCCTGCATTACTGTAATTAAAACTGTAAACCGCCCAGAGACTACTTGAAGTGGTATGGGGCGGTATATAAGCAGAACACTTTGCAGAACACTTTGCTGATGAAATAGTGCTAGAGGAAACTGTGGAGGGTGTGTAGAGGGATGTGAAGAATATAGGATAAATTGTGCTTATCAGTTCAGCCTGCCTTGAGCTGACTAGACATTTTGAGGAATGTTCATGTCTTTCTGGGTTTACTCTTTCCAGCATGACAGCAACACAAAGAGCATAATGGCTCCAACTCCTCCCGTCTCCTCGTTTAGGCATGTGTGGTTTGCACAAATGGTCTCTATGTGAAGTTAGTGTTCTTTTCCTTTGCACAGCAAAGTACACATACAGCAAGCACCGAATGACTGATGGATAGTTGGAAAGGACTCAAATAACAACTCAGGTGCTTCTCCTTACAGAAAAAACATTGGGGACAAAGCAGCAAAAGAGATCGTTTTGTGTACTCTGAGCAAACATTGCTCATGATGATGGAAGAATTTCTATTGAAGATTCTGGAAATTCTCTTGATCTCTGAGAGGTGTGTGAGGAAGAAATTGGTGTACCATTGTGCATCCGTCCTTAGCAGTCATCAAGGATGATGGTTAAAATGAACTCCTGAACTCAAAGGCAGTGTGTAGTGTGACCGTTAGGACAGGACTTTGTTCAGAGCTACATTTGTAACAATGTACAAGAGCCCCCCCCCCCCCCTGATAAAGCAGAGCAGGGTAACCTGATTTTGAAATGGGTAAAGTCATCGCCATTAACTGCCATGAGGAGGGCCCATATAGGATGAATAAACAAAGCAAAAGCAAAGTGTGCTGTTTATATATCATCCAACAGCACTTAAAACACTGTATGGGCAGTTTATATGTAATTATGCAGGTTACACATCCCCCCCACCTCCGCAAGCTGGATACTCATGTTACCAATCTCGGAAGGCTGGAAGGCTGAGTGAACCTTGAGATGGCTACTTGGGATTGAACCCCAGGTCATGAGCACAGCTTTGGCTGCAGTACCGCTGTGCTACAAGGCTCAGACTCTAAAATTATCTAGCAAACACCACTGGCAATAAGCTACTGAATAAATTACTGTGCAATAGGGGGCTACTAAGTGGAATACTAAGGGGCAACAGCATTCAGCTTGTAAGCTTCCCAACAGCATCTGTTTTGCCAGTGCAGGAAATTAGATCCTGAGCCAGAAGGGCTTTGGTCTGACCCAGCAGGGCTTTCCTTAAATCCGTACAGATGGATCTCTGTTGAGATGTTGGTGCCAAAAGAGCTTCAGACTTGGCAGAACGGATGGGAGGGCAAACTGCAAACAAAACCATGTAACTGTACAATATGGAGTAAGTTTAAAATGTAAACAAACAAAGAACTGATCAAATGCACAAATGGCAAGAAGCAGAAACACCGAGCGGCATATCCTCGACTAGTAAACCAGCTTCATTGACATCTTCTTTGTGGACTTTGGAACTTTGAGTATAATGGTGCACATATTCCCAACCCGTGGGTCACAAAGTATGTGTGTTTTTCACCTGGCTTAAACAAACTAGGGGTTTTTATCTCTATGGCTATGACAAAGCTAAGAGGTTACCAGTTGCTTCAGCAAGGGTTAAAGGCACTGAGTTGATTTCCCAGAGAGGAAGAGAGGTGGGGAGAGGTGGGGAGGATGGGATGCAAAGTAAAAAAAAAAAAGATCCCTTCCTGTCTCTCTCTTTGATTCCTCTGGGGAAAATCAGGAGTTTTCATCCCCTAATGGCTGCTTCTCCCTTCTGGATTCCGGGGCATTCCCTCTCCAGTTGTGCCTGGCGGTGATGTTGTTGAGCTCCTTGGAGCTGGGCTGAATGAGAGGCTAGAAAAACTGGGGAAGTGGCAGAGCGGGAGTAGTTGAAACCCAAATTGCGGACCAGCCAAGTGGGGTGCAAAAACGGACTCAAAAAAGGCTGGGAAACACTGGCCTAGTGAGATCATAAAAGCTCAAGCACTCTCAGGGTCAATATTATGCTACAGAAAACAAGAAGCTTCTGCATAATCTGTTTAAATAAGACTTCAGATCATTCTAAACTTCAAATCCAGCTTCTGAATTCATGGAAGAATAAGAAGAAAATGGAACAAAGAGATATATTGTAATATTAAATGAAATTCTTCCTGGATGAAGAAATATCCACTTAAAAAAAACCCTAAAACACAAAATAACAGCAACATTGTAAAGCTGCTCAAGATACACTATCTGATTTGCAACCTGTGTTTATTGATGGAGTACTTGTATGAATTATACTAATCTTTCCCTGTCACTTGCCTTCTATATTAGTCTCTAAATACAGTACTCAAAAATCAAATAATGCCTTGGCTGAGGAAGAATGAATCATGAGAATATACCAGTGCTGGTACTTGTCACCAGAAGGGCCATGCTATAGTCCAGTGATGGTGATCCTTTTAGAGACAGAGTACCCAAACTGCAATTCAAAACACACTAATTTTCTTTCTTTTCTTTTCTTTTTTGAAAAATGCCAATACAGCAATTTAACCTGAATACAGGTGGCAGTAAAGGGACGGTGTTGGGTGCCCACAGAAAGGGCTCAGAGTGCCACCTCTGGCACCCATGCCTTAGGTTTGCCAACACTGCTATAGTCTCTGGCTGTTTTAAGTTACATTATTTACAGTTACTCTATAGAACATTCTCAATGTAACAGAATGCCCTGTATATGGAAGGCTCCCCATGCATTGCCTCTAGGCTGGTGAAGTTTCATGATTTAGTCTGCAGTAGAGTTCCTGTCCAGGAACAGCATGCCCAGTGAAGCATCATGGGAAGCCCAACACAAAGTTCAGTCCCAATGGACTTAGGTAGCCAGCTCAAGGTTGACTCAGCCATCCATCCTTCTGAGGTTTGTAAACTGAGTATGCAGCTTCCTGGGGTGGAGGCAATGTGTAGTCTCCATAATTAGGGTGAAATCTAAATTGTTCAGAGAGCGCTTTAAACACTATAGGACAGTATATAAGCAGGACTTTTAAATCTGCCTCCATCATCGAATGTCCCAATACTGTATATTTTTGGATTAGTGACATATTCTCCATTCTAAAATTGCTTTTCCTGAGGAAACATTTACTGTACGTTTAATAAGTGAGGTTGGGGATCTGTTGTACATACCTGCAGCTATGCTAGTTGTGATGTGTGAGGACCTGGATTCGAGAAAAATATTTACATATCATATGTTTGTTTTTCCTTGCTTAGCCATGAATTAGGAAGCTAATTCTGTCCAATTTATGCAAAACTACCTTCTACTACTGAAATTTGTCCTCAGATGCTCAAATGTGTTTTGATTTGTATATTTTGTTTAAAGGTGGCCTTAGCTGGTGACAGGATTTAATTGCATTTTTCTGTATTTATTAATTGGTGTTAAGTTTTTACCTCAAACTGTAAACTACCCAGAGAGTGGCTACATTACTAAGGTGGTAGTGAAGTGGAAAGAAGCAAACAAAGGGAATAATAGGGAGACAACAAGGTCAATAGCAGTGCAGAGTCAGGTTCCTATGGATCAGCTGCTTCCCCTGGAACTTCAATACTTTACATGCAAGTGCCCACTGGATAAGGGCTTAAATCCCTCAAAGAGAGCAGGACTACACATTTAGACATGGCTGCAGACCTGTTCATTTGCTTCGTCCTAAATGCCATCCTGCCTAGAGGAATTCTACCATCCTCTGTGCCCAGATTCCTGGTGTGGTTTAAGTGGATAGAGTGGCAGACTAGGCCCCTGAAGAAGAGAGTTTGAATCCTCACTCGGCCATGGGAGCTGAAGGAGGGAGTGGAACCGGCAAACCTACTCCTTAAATATTTCATATGCCTTTAGAGCCCTATTAGGGTAGCTGTAAAGTCAGTTCTGGCTTGACAGCACAGAACACACACATACACTGTGGCCAACTGCTTGGTTTTAATGTTGTGGGGAATATAAGCTGTGCTTATTACTTGGATCAGAATCTCAAGGGAAGCATCCTTTTATTTATAAAACATAACAGAATGACAGTAGTAAGAGTGGCCCAAAGAAGCAGAAGAGACAGATGGGGAGAATGATGAGAGGGTCTAAGAAAGCGATTGGGGGGGGGGGGGAGGAAGATATTTTCCTGGCAGATGCAGGATAACTATGCACACTTATTTTCATTATTTACTATATAATTTAATGGAGTTACTAACTTATCATCCTGATCTGTTTCTATTGTATGTTGTGTATAGTTGGCTTTGAGATACTTAGACTGAGAGAAACCATCCAATTAAGTAGAGACTGTTTGGTCCTGTACATTTCCTGACTTCACTCACAATAAAAGAGTCCTTTAGCACAGCTGGTGTGGCAACTGAAGTTGAGGTCTTATTACCAGCAGGGGAATAGTAGAATCGTTGCCTGAGCTCTTCTCCCAGAAGGTCTTGGTTATATTGCCCCTTTCATTAGGGTGAAAATAGAGGGCCAGGAACACTCTCATCTGTTTTGAAATTGAAATTTCATTTACGTAAATGACCCTGCTTTCACTAGAGCAATTTGTTTTGTCCGTATTTTATGTGAGGAAGAACCAGATGTGGTTTCTTCAGTTTATCACATTGAGAGACTGTAATTTATTGTAGTTTGGATCAGTGATGATGATCATTTTTCATGAGAGAATTTTGCTTATAAACACAAGATGTAGGTGGGTTATTTATTTATTTATTTATTTATTTATTTATTTATTTATTTATTTATTTATTTATACAACTTACATGCCACTCATGACCCAAAGGTCTCTGGGCAGCTCACAGTTGAGAAACAATTAAAACAATTAAAATATTAAAATACCAATAAATAATTAAAATGATAATAACATTTAAATACAAATACAATACACTAAAAATTGCCATCGGGACCCACAATCTATGTTAGTTAAAAAAAACTTCTGGAACACGTGGGTTTTTGCCTGGCGCCGAAATGTTATCACCGTTGGCGCCAGGCAGAATTAAACGGATTCTGCCTCTTTTTCTGGAGGAGAGGTCAATTTGTATCCTAGTTCTACTACTACAAGATACACTTAAAAATTTTATTGCAGTCTGTGATTTATTTATTTATTTATTTGCTTGAATGCATGCATGCCGCCTTTCTCCTAAAAGTATCCAAGGCAGCTTATAGTATTAAAGGAAGCAATATTAAAAGTTAAAACAGTAAATAATTACAATATTTAAAAAGTATAAAAGAAGCATGTGAAAAAGCTTGTTAAACACAAGAAACTTAGTCAACCGTAAAGTCTACCTGAAGGGAAAGGTGTTTGCCGGCTTGTGGAAGGAAAGCAAGGACTGGCTTCCCATGGGAGGGAGTTCCATGGTCTGGGAGAAGCAACAGAGAAGGCCCTGTCCAGTTTCCCAACCAGACACACCTGTGAGGGGAATGGGACTGAGGGAAAATCACCCCTGATGGTCTTAACACCTGGGCAGGCTCACAGAGACCTGCAGTCTTCAAAATACCTTGGGCCCAAGCTGTTTAAGACTTTATAGATTTAAACCAGCACTTTGAATTCTGCCCTGAAACAGACCAGCATGTTTGTTTAGAACATTTACCCCAATCTAAGGTATTTACCCCTCATCTTCACTAGAAAATCTCTTACAGTGGGTTGCGTACCAACAAAAGTACAAGAAACCTATATGGTAAAAAGCCACATGAAAGGATGTGGGGAGCCAAACCAGAATAGCCCTTCAGCTGCTGCTTCTGCATGTACGAACCCAAGAGGCACTGGTTTTCATGTGTCATCTGTTCAAATGAACAGGGACATACGCACAACACGACTGAAAGGGCATGTCTGCCTTTTGCTCGGCTGTTTTTGAAGTCTAAGTTGCAAAATCCAGATTGTTACATTCAGCATGTTTCACAGTTCCCTTTGTAATTTGAAATATAATTGTTTTCTGAACAAATATCGGCACAGAGGATTTGATAATAATTTGAAACACTTTTTTTCTTTGCTGAAAGCAACATTGTCTTTCAAAGCAGGCCTAAAATTCTGGCCACTGGCACGAAGTCAGCCATATTCCTCAAGAGCACCTGCTTTGGTGCCGAGTTTGGCACCATATTTTAAAATTAGAAGTGAAAGAGTGAATTTATTATGTACATATTTGTAATAAATAAATATGCATGTAATATATGTAATTATCTTGCAAACATTTCTGAGATCGCAAGTTTCTCATTTATTCTTAAGTTATATAAGCAATTTCTCTCTTTTTAGTTATGTATATATCTTCTCAAAATACCAATGCTTGCACAGCTCATAGAACTATGGTAATTACTGTTAGATAAAGCAAAATCACAAATATACTGGGAGTGGGCAAAGTGTAGCATTCAAGCCACATAGGCAGTGGCCCCTACTAGGTAAAATAAAAGACACACCCCAGATACAACACCAACTGCAAAACCTTTTTATTAGAAAATTTGTAAATAGCACCCTTAGAAGGTTGGAGGGCATGAGTTAAAATTGGAAGGTTTAGTGTTGACATGAAAAGGCCCAGGGAGGTCGAAATAACTTTTAATTGGCAAATTGTACCTCTTCTGGGGATGCTGTTTTCTTCTTTGGACCAAATTCCTTTTGATACTGGAAGAGTGACCTGCAATTGTTCAAATACACACCCGCACACAAACCCTGTTGTCACTCTTTATGAAACCAGTGACTAGCACCCAATGCATTTCATGGCTCAGCAGAGATCAGAACTTGGATCTCCTGAGAGCTAATGTGACACATAAACCACTTTATGGCAGCATCATTATGGTATGAATCAGCTTTCTGTGAAATTTCATAGGGGGAAGAGATAATTGTGTGACTGTGAGTGGATAAGAAAGGGCCTCTTTTCTGTTCTCCTTACTGTAGCTTAGGTCCCCACATGTTCTTGGACTAAAATTCCCTGAAGTCTTTACTACTACCTGGGCTGGCTAGGAGTTATGAGAGTTGCAGTCCAGGATCATCTGCTGTAGCTCATTCCCACTTCCTCAGCAGAGCTCCACCCTACTCTTCTGATGTTCTCTTTTCTCCTGCCCCTTCAGCCCATCATCATCAGAACCATCCAGTTAGCTCATGTCCTCTAAACTCTGTCTCTTTGTGCTAGCCATCCAGTCCTTGTTCCAACCGTGGTCCCCATCTATCCTTCCTCATAAGGGACTGACTTCTATTTGAACTGCTGTCCAATCCAAGTCTCATGTAGAGATAAAAGGCCACCAGAAACAGCCAAGGGGTGCTTAAATTTACTCACTATGTTTTAATACCAAGAAGACAGACTGAGCAGGCACACAAGCCACCTAGCCACAGGCTTCCCTACTACAGTACTATCAAATGTATTGTATTTCTATTCGAGTTGTCATGTTTATTGCTGCATCTGCACTTGTACACATATTTTTAGTATGTACATCCATTGTGTCAGTCTCTTGTCTGTTATTGTTGTCTTCTTCATTGGCAACACAGGTCCCTTTTATTTTGGTGATGCATACATAGTCGCCTGAGACATGGTCTGCCTGTTCCTGCCCTCCACTTTGCTTCAAAATGAGGGTAGGAAAGAAAGAAAATGGTGGGCAGTCCAGAAAACTACCCCCTATTTCACTTCTAATTTAAAAACTAAATACTGGTGATCAAGCAAGGTAGCTTCTAAATAACTGAATGTCACTGTTGCTATGTTCTTCTCTAAATATAGATCTGCTAATGTCTTTTCACCTATTGAAGAACAAATATCATTACACATTTGTTCCCTGCTGATATCAGAGTGTTCCTAACTTTATTTTTAAATGTCTGAAAAAATATTTTCAGAGCTTTTGCTCTGCTCTGTTAAACGGACAAGGTGATCTTCAGGGGTTTTGTAGACTCTTGTTAAGATGAAGGTTTTTCACCACAATTCAAGCTGATATAGATCTTCAGTTCACCTCTTAGGCAAAAGGTCCTGTGCTTCTTTCTCCCAAACGACTCTTACTTTTCCACTCATTATCCTTGGAAAGGGTTGCTTTAATTGAACTTGTTTCTCCTGAAACTTATCTTTAACCCAATTCATTATTGATTTTCAAGGACTTGACCTCTTATAGTATTTCCCTTCCTGTTAATGAGTTAACCTTCTTGCCTCAAGGAGAACTGAAACACAGACTAACATTTCAAATACCTTGAGAAGTATTCAAAGGAACTATTCCTAAATAGCCACTATACCAGCTTGCCTTTTTTTTAAAAAAGGGCAGCCCTCTTGTTTTGTCTGTTGTGAGCCGAATCTCACCTTTTCGCCTTTGTGGGTGACAAAAAAAGTGAAGGGTCTTCTTTCATTTTATACATGACTTTTATAGCTGACTTTCTCAGTTCCATTCTCAAATGATGAAAGTATAGCAGTCAAGATGGCACCCTCAGATATCTTTTCCATTGATGTGCTCTGTAATCTTGTGTATACCTTCTCAGAGACAAGTTCAACTGACCTCTATGTGACTTAACTGCCATGGATTATATGGTTGCCGTCTTAGAGGTTCTGTGAAGTTACAAATCTATCCATTATACCCATTCAGAGGTCATGAAGTTTATATTTCTGTACTGCACAAGAATCTACTTTACTTGAATAAGGGCAGTTGAACTTACTGTGACATATGACATATCAGTCTGTGATTCTAAATGAGTATGGACAGACCTTATTAATCATAGGATTTCATCCTCCTACACATTTTTTTGTTGTGTCAGTGGCAATCAATAATTATATTTCCCTTCCCGTGCCTATGTATCTCTTCTAGCAGAGTCTTCCTGATTTGAAATTTCCAAGAATACACATAAGTTTCATACCAAATAATTAGGGAAACAGTATATAAAATTTGTGCAATACTAGTGCACAAATATCTATCTCAATGCGAATCCCACAATGGTGGTTACTTCATGTCCTTCCTTGAGCCGAGGTGAACTTGCCTCCGTGTTGAAATTGGTTTTCAACACGGATCGAGAAGCAGATTGAAAAGATTCCCGAGCTCCAGGACGGGAATCTCTCACCCCGCTTGGAGCGCAGTTCAGGGGGCGTGGTCGGGGTGAACTCGGATTGACCCCACAAGGACGTGAGGTTCCGTTCCTTCGAACTCGGATTGACCCCACAAGGACGTGAGGTTCCGTTCCTTCGAACCGGTCTCCAGCGGGGCCGCGAACTGCAGCGAGAGGGACGTGAAGTATCAGCCAATGTTAATCAAGATTGTCTGCCTGGGAAGAGCATATACAATGGCTCAGAGAAAGCTTCTGATTTTTTTCATATCTTCAGAACATTTTCTTTCCGTAGCATTTAGGCTGCAATATGACAGATATTCAAAGAAAATGCAAGCAGATAGTAAAACCAGGCGATAAAATACCACATCAATTGATTATGTTTTCCATTTTATTACTGCACCTCCTATGAAGAGATGGATAAAGTGTGGGCCCTCCAGATGTTGAACTGTAATTCCCAGCTGGCCAGGGCTTATGGTGAAACAACTTAGCAACATCTAAAGGGCTTTGCCCATCTCTGTGCTCATGGTTCTCCACCCTGAGCAGAGTATTGGAGAAACACCAGCATTTGATTCATATGTACTATCAGAAGAGATGGATGTCATCATCACAATGGCACTTCTTGGTATGTTGAACAATGCAACAGTGGCAACAAAAGCATAGGAATTGGACAGGTATTTCTTAAACATCATTAAAATCCCAGTCTTTTCCCCCACCCATCCGTGAAATACACAATTCACTAAGATTTGGAGATAAAACCCATCAGAATGTGTATGGATGAAGAATCATTGTTCTTTCGCCATCAAAAATGTCTGAATTCCCCAAACCAGGCTTGGGAAAGGATTTGAGCATCTTATAAAAGTCTGGATCACAGAAAAGGCAATCTTTATGTTCCACATATATTATAGCTTGCTAGTTTTAAAATCCAAGCAAGAGGAGAGCTGCCAGGTTCTTAGGGTAAGCAAGTGGTTTGTCTAACTGTGATACAGCTCTCTCCTATCTGAGCAAAGCTATAATGAACCAGGGATTTAATGGCTCCTTTGGTGTTGAAATCCTCCATCCTCAGAGCCAACTGGATCTCTAGTTGCCAATACTCATGCATTTTATATATAGCTGGTGTCAACTATGGCCAGACACCCAACTAAGCTAAAACCTGTTTGTTTATCCCAGCATATGGATATGATTTACCATTGCTGATTTTATATGCTGGTTTACAGATTACTGTTTTGCAGTTCTACGTTCAGTTGTTCTATTCATTGTATCTATTCTCAGATCCAATTGAGGCTGGGCAGGTTAGAAAGGTTTTAATAAAAAAAGAAATTAACCAGTATATTTTATCTATTTCTTGCTATATGTTTAAAGTCGGACTCGGCATAGATTGCACTCCAGGGTCAAGACAGTGCAAAGTAGTAGACACAAAAGAGAGGAGATGGATTATTTTATATTCATTAATTTGTATTGCCCACTTAATACATGGTAAGGTGAGACATAACTTTTGCTTTATATCTAAAACAGAGGTGGGTGATCTTGAGCCGAGGCAAAGGACATTTTCCAGATTTGCCAGCTCTTCCTAGGCTAGGTCGTGCTTTGAAAGGAGGGAGGCTAAGAATGGAAGACAGAGCTAGGGAAACTAATGTGCACATTTAATTTTTTAAAAATACTCTATCATTATGTGCTGCAAAGATTGCAACAGTGGAGACTTAACTGGAAAGAAAGCTGAACAGAGGTTTAGCCCCAATGAAAAAGCCCTTCCTGAGCTGTTGTGGTTAAGAATTTAGATGAAAAAATAAAATGGAGAATTATGGAGAGCCGAGGGATGATGACACCCCCTCCGAACATGACTGAGTTTCACTCAATTTTTTTCTGTCTCTGTTGTTTATCTGCACTGTTGTAAACTTCCCGGAGTGACCTTGTTGCCAGATGGGCGCTATATGCATCTTATAAATAAAATGAATACTGTACAGTATTAGTGATTAGAAATACAATAGTCCAACCTCCTGAAGTGTCCTAACACCTAAATGATTCCTGAAGTTCCAATCACATTCCTTTCCCACTTCCCAGTCACTGGCATAAGACATCCACCAGGGTGATTAAGACTGTTTTGAATGCTATATATTTTCAGGAGCAATAATGGAATCCAAATAAGAATACAGTATATCCAAATAATCACCACCACCCTGAAAACCAGTTGGAGAATCAATCCCCATTGTCTCCGATACTATTCAAAAAAAGGCAACGTTTAAAATGAGTAATAATTGCTCATGCCATGCACATTTGGTTTCTTTTAGCAAAGCTTGCATTACTTGCTACTGCTTCTTCCTTTTTCATTTTTGGATAGTTTGGTTGATAGTTTGATGAAGTAGCACAAAGGCAAAATCTGGGTCTTCCTCCAGTCTTGCATCTTGAGACCTCTTTCCGGAAGGAGCTGATCTCCCCTGAACTCAAATATTTCACTCAGTAATCTGTGTGTCCCCCTCTCCAAATCCCTGCTTCATCAAATTAATGGAATATAAGTGCAGCAAGGGGTACAAAAAGTCCCTGGAATGATTGTTTTAAAATAGTCCAATTTCTTTTGTTCTAAGAAAGGTCTCCTTGGCTTTTGTTTCTCGGCCACTAGAGATGTGACAGAATGGTTGGAGAATATGACAGTCTTTTTGGATTTAATATTTTCCAGTGGCTGAGTGTTGCATTTCTGTTTTGATGACCATTTCATTACTAGATTAGATGATGTCAGTTTCAGTTACAACCACTTATGGAAAATCGCAGGAAATCGCAGGAAATCGCAGGAAATAAAGCAACTCCTAAGATACAGTATCCTGTAAAATGGAATGTCTGCATATACTCCATAGAATCATGAAATGGAGATCTTATAAGTGGAGGCCTGATTTAGCAAAGTAGCTCTTCCTGTTCTTTGCTAGAACACACACCACAGAACCACAATCACAGTCATCTCATATTGAAAATGTCTATCAATTCTATCAAGACTAGAATTGCCTTCACTGCTTCATTTTCACAGTGTCGTATTTCAATATGGTGAGCATTTCTTTTTGAGTGTTTTAGTAAGGGAGTCAGATATTCAGCTGTATCAACGGAAAACTTGGCACCATGTATCCATAGGCAAGACGTGACATTAACTTAAAAGCAGGATAGGTAAAGGGATTTACATTATCCTACATTTTGAAATGTAGATGAAGAAATTTATATCCAGGCATGTGACACAGAGGGAACCACTTAACACCACATACTATTAAATCAGGAGCACACACCTCTTGGAGTATTATGAATTACGAAGAGTAAGCACGACAGGTACATCAAAAATGCATCCCATTCTCACTGAGAAATAAATATCTCCTGAGCCCTCTTCAATTTCTTTTTCTGAGCTTTATTCCAGACAGAGGAAGGGTTCTTTCCCCTCCAGTCTGAGTGTGTCTCTGTTGGCAGTGAAGGAGTGTAGGCCTTAACCAATTTGCATCCAGGCTGCTTTTTAAAATTTGTTTTCAGTATAGGCTCAAGGAAAATCTGGCAGTGTTTTTAAAAAATATATGTTTGTGTGGTTATTGCTTTTTAAAAAAAAATCCATTCCCTGTCAGATATCTCCTTCTGGAACAATTGTGTTTCTACTTGATTGAAGCCTTAATTGAAACTATTTTAGAAACTTCCAAGTGGAGATGATTATTTTGTCATGAGCAAGATGATTAGTAACATTGAAAAAAATGTATTTTTGTGGCAGGCAGGAGATCAGGGCAGGTTTAAGATGGGTTTATGAGATGGTGCCCCATACTCATTAGATGACATGCCAGCTTGCCTACCACATTGATATCTCCTTCATACATACTTACTCATTAGATGACATGCCAGCTTGCCTACCACATTGATATCTCCTTCATACATACTTCTGCACATTCTTAAGTGCCAGATCAGTGCTTTTCTCGTTGACTGCTCTTTATTCTTATATAGCTACTGCGAGAGTCTCTATATAGGGCACTATATTGTCTGATGTGGATCTTTTGCACAGCTTTCCAGAACGTCCGGATCCAGTGCTATGTGGTCTTTTCATTTTCATTTTCATTTTTTTTTCTGTACCTGTAGAGGACATTTTTTTCTGTACAAAAATAAATTGTAGACACAATGTACCATTTAATCTTGGATACCTTGACCTCTTTTCTCCAAGCCCGCACTCTCTTTAAATTTGAGGACACTACCCTTTTTATAATCTCCCTCTCAGGGGAGTCTCTGCATAAAATCCTCTCTAAACATTAAAGCATCCAGTAATATTGATGCCGCTGTCTGTGTTTCTCAAGCCAGCTTTGCTTCCAGCTAGCCCTTTCCCCAGTCTGTGGTCCTCCTCTCGCTCTTGTGTATCCAGATGACATTGTTACAGGATGGTTGTTGTGAGGTGTCTTTTGTGTTGTTTTGCTATATGCATATATATTGTAGACTGACTTCATTGCACATCATCTGGTACATCAGGCTGTTAAGCATGCAAAGATAAAGCAGGCTTTGAACAGTTCCAATGTTTTAATTAAGAGTTTCCTGTTGGCTTGTTCTCCCCATTTTGTTGTTTCCTATTGCTTTTGGCCAGTGGGCTTGTGTTTGATGGGTTGCTAACTGCCTTTTAAACGGCTGCGCTGAATTTCCCCTAACTTGCTTTCTCTTCCCGGGTTTTGGGGAGGAGAGGAAACCTTATATTATTAGTCCCCCCCCCCTTCCTGTCCTTTTCCTTCTCTTAGTAGTGAAAGAGTCCTGCAATGTGTATATTAATTTGTGTTGTCCACATAGAAAGACTAGTTTTTATGAAAATGGACATATCTCCATCCCTCATCTCTCCCTGATTCAGTCTGTTGAATTTCCCACCCTAAATTAGTTTGTTGTTAAAATTTGAAGGGTTCATGTGTGTTTCTTCTTGTGTGTTTCTTCCTATCATTCTAAGCAATTGAGTCTGTGCCATGTTTGCACAGGATTATGACCCCTCTGTACCTGCATTACATGCTAAAGCTAAGCTGATCAATCTCTATTGTTGGATCAGTGCCTTCACAGCTTCTCTGCAATTGATTTTACCACAGAAGATGCCAAGGAGCATCTAGCAGGGTGACTTACTGGGTTTTCTGGCGCTTGCTGCTGGTCTTCCTGATAGGTAGTTTTGAATTCTTCAGAGGCTTCTCAGCTGCCTAGATGCCCTACCTAAGCACATTCAATCTCGCCTGATTTTGGAAGCTAAGCAGGGTTGGCCCTGGTTAGTACTTGGATGGGAGACCACCAGGGAATACCAGGCGCTGCAGGTGCCTTAAATAGGAACTG
Organism: Phrynocephalus guinanensis; assembly: GCA_037367245.1. Classification (NCBI taxonomy): domain Eukaryota; kingdom Metazoa; phylum Chordata; class Lepidosauria; order Squamata; family Agamidae; genus Phrynocephalus; species Phrynocephalus guinanensis. Next base: position 38,638,274 of record CM074742.1, read on the forward strand.
GCAAACCCCCCCAGTATTCCTTGCCAAGAAAACTCCATGGGCATGGGGTCACGAAGAGTCGGTCATGACTGTAACGACACAACACACACACACACACACACACACACACACACACACACACACACACACACACACACACACACACACACACACACACACACTTACTTCTCTTGCTGCATAGTCCTGAGAAGTTGCTGGGCTAAAAAACATGGAGCAGAAGAGGAATTCTCAAACTTTGTAATACTTAGGCACTCAGGTGTCTGACATCAAAAAGGTGGCAAAGATGATGATCGTGGCAGCAAGAAATGGGGAAGGCAGGGAGAGAAGGCAGTGGCAGAAAGAAAGGAGGGATGTGGCAACACACAAGAGGGATGGAAAGAAGATCATATATCTCAACTGATTCTTGGCTTATCCAGTGTTGGTTCTGTATTGCATTGGAACCAACCCAAATGATATAGTGTCAGTTCCCAACTCTTAGATATTTCCCTCCATGATTTTTTTTTTCAAGAAAAGGCAGGGTTCTTCATTTTTCTTAAAGAGGCTTCAAAAATTTTGTTCAAGCAGCAGTTAGTTATTATATTCCATAGCAGTTGTGTATTTGCTTCTTGAGAAGTATGAAAAGAGTAATTGATTGTAAGCTGTGCTGTCATTAGTAGCACAAAATATTAATGCAAAATATGGGCTGAAATGTGTAAGCTGCACTTGTGGAAGGATGCATGAGCAGAAATCTGGGAATGAAACACTTCCTACTTCTGTCCCACAGTTTTATTATATCTATTTAGGATATTTGTTTACTCTCCTTTTGCTTGCAAATTGTGGGCAGCCAATGCTATCTTGAACTTTACCCTACAAAATCAGTGGGACTTACTTTGTGTACCATGAGATCAATAAAACAAGCATACATATTGCATTGGTGTGTGTGTGTGTGTGTGTGTGTGTGTGTGTGTGTGTGTGTGTGTGTGTATACTGCAATCCTATGTATGCTTGTTTATATATATATATATATATGATTTCAAGCTTAAAGCTATGAAGTGTGTGTGTGTACTTCAGAGCTTTAAGCTTTAAATCAGATGCATACAGTGTGCATTGGTACTGTCTTTGCTTGTGATTAAATGAAAAGCTTTTCATAAGTAATATTTTGAGTTATTCTACATCTGAGGTTAATTCATAATCTATCAAATCCTCTTTATCTCCTTCTCCCATGTAAAAAGCATTATATATCTACACAGCTTGCTTACCCATCATGCAGCACAATACTAGATCCCCCTCCCCCCGCTGATTATCTTGAGCTACAGATAGAATAGCTTTTTTAAAAAGGCACTTTCAAATGAACATAATTTCATTCTTTGCAGTTTGTGTTGGAATGAGTAGATAAACAATTTAATTCTGTTTATTACTATAGTTTGTTTTGTACCTGTGCTGTATCGGAGTGTGCTCATTTAATTGTCCAATCTAGCAAGGGAGAGCTGTCTATGGAAGTGATACATAGCCTGATTTTAAAGCCTATGTTTCAACTAACAGCTCATTATATTTTTCAAATTAGCTTTTACTGGATTGCTCTCATTACAGGTGGTAGATTTCATCACTGAATGTTTGCTATATTGAAGCCTCCTTGGCTGCAGAGAACAGAATGGTCAGAATAGCTGGTATCTGTGGAGCTGCTGTTCTAGTACTGTTTCTACTTTGACTATTGTTGTTGCTTTTATTGCTGTTCTTATAGAACAGTGGTGTGGAATCTGTGGCACTCTGGATGTTTTGGACCACAACTCCCAGAATCCCATGCCTATATCGCCAATGACAAAGGACTGTGGGAGTTGTCCAAAACATCTGGAGTGCCGAAGGTTCCACACCACTGTTACAGAATCGTTCAGCTATGCAGCCCCCCTGCCTGCCACCTGAAGTAGTGCCACCCAGGAAGCATTTGTCATGTAATAAATGAGAAAGATTAGTTTCCTTTTTGTCTCTGGATGAGGAAGTCATCTGTAGATATGTCACTTTGCTCTTTAGAAATGCTAATAAGTAAAGCTGTAACAAAATGCTTTGCTTTGGACTAGGATTTCCACACATGGAGTGGGTTAAAGCAGCTCTTTTGTGAGGCATTAGTTTATGCTTTCGGCCTGTGATAGGGCCCCAGGTACATAGTGGCTCTTTTTGTCATACGTAGCTGTTCAGAAAAATCAAAGCAATCCGTTGAGTGAGGATTCCAAGGGAAATTTAGAGAGTAATACTAGATGTGTACCATGGGGACCTCTTACTTTAGAGCAGTGGTTCTCAACCTGGGGGTCCCCAGATGTTCCTGGACTGCAACTCCCAGAAGCCTCCACCACTCGCTGTGCTGGAAGGGATTTCTGGGAGTTGCAGTTTAGGAATATCCGGGGACCCACAGGTTGAGAACCACTGCTTTAGAGTATTGTTCCTAGGAAGAAGAATGAAGAGTCTTGTAGCATGTTTAAGACTAATATATTTGATTTGACATGAACTTTTGTGGCTGATAATCCACTTGTTCAGATGCATTGGGAGAAAAAAATAGAGCCACAAATTTATTTTCAAGCGGTTATCATGATGGGAGTGGCACAATGGAAAATGAGGTAGAGAACATGAAAGCTGCAATGATGACACCGGGCATAAACTTTCAAAAGGATTGTTAGCAAAACCAGTGGGTTTTTTTGTTTTGTTTTGAAGAGGGTGACTGTTTTAGCTGAAGCCACCATGGAGTGACCGAGTTGTTTATTTGTTTACATAAATCCTTATGGGAAAAGGATTGTACATAGGGCAAATATCACCAATCGATGTACCCAAGGCGATAAACAGATACCAAAGGTACACAAATATTGCCAATCTCTGTACACAAGGTGATAAACAGACACCATTTCTGGCTGTAGAAATGGAGTCAGTGCAGGAACACTTTTTTTCATCCCTCTTTACTGGCTGTCTATATTTCATACTTACAGCAGTCCATTGGGGTGCTATTTGCAAACTGTTTGGAATCAGCCCATTCTCTCTCATCACATTCAAGTCTATCATATTCTTGGAATCTTGCATTGTGGATTCTGATAAACTCTTGCTGAAGATAAATAAATCCTTTAATATTTCCATCCAAAACTGTAAAGTGTTCACAGCATTCCAATACAACCCTGTTACTTTCTTTTGTTTGCCTGCCGTGTTGGTGATTGCTTCTCAGGCAGCCCCATCTCTTTTCCATCTATTTTATTTTATTTTATTCTGCTCTGTCAAACATTTCTTTTTGATACAGACAGTTTTTAAAATTTTTGCAGCAGGACCTGCTGATGCCAAGGGATTATTAGACGCCCCCACCTAAACCAGTGTTGGCAAACCTATGGCACGGGTGCCAAAGTTGGCACTCAGAGCCCTTTCTGTGGGCTCCCGACCTCGCCCCTTCACAGCCACTTGCATTCAGGTGAAATTAGTGGGTTTTGAATCACAGTTTGGGCACTCGGTCTCTAAAAGGTTTGCCATCACGGCCCTAAACCTTTGTATCTATAGTATTTGCTGTGCCACCAAGCACAGCTGAAGTTGTTCTACAGGCCAGTTAGCCTTACATCTGTCCCAGGGAAGATGGTGGAAAGCCTCATCCAAGAGAAAATCTTAAAACACATAAAAGAGAAAATCAGCATGGCTTCTGTAAGGGTAAATCTTGTCTGACAAACCTTTTAGAATTTTTTGAAAAGGTCAACAGGCACATGGATTTGGGTGAACCGGTAGATATAGTCTATCTGGATTTTCAAAAGGCTTTTGACACAGTCCCTCACCAAAGGCTGCTGAGAAAATTGTACAGTCAGGGGATAAGAGGGCAGGTCCTCTTATGGATTGAGAACTGGTTGAGATCCCGGAAACAAAGAGTAGGTGTCAATGGGAAATTTTCACAATGGAGAGAGGTGAAAAGCGGTGTGCCCCAGGGCTCTGTCCTGGGACCGGTGCTTTTCAATCTGTTCATAAATGACCTGGAGACAGGGATAAACAGTGAGGTGGCCAAGTTTGCCGATGACACAAAACTTTTCCGTGTGATAAAAACCAGAGAAGATTGTGAAGAGCTCCAGAAGGATCTCTCCAAACTGGGGGAATGGGCTGAGAAAAGGCAAATGCGTCTTAATGTAACTAAATGTAAAGTCATGCATATTGGGGCAAAAAATCCAAACTTCATCTATCAACTCATGGACTCTGAGTTATCCGTGACGGATCAGGAAAGAGATCTTGGTGTGTTGGTGGACAGCTCCATGAAGGTGTCTCCTCAATGTGTGGCAGCGGTGAAGAAGGCCAATTCCATGTTAGGGATTATCAAAAAGGGGATTGAAAATAAAACAGCGAACATTATAATGCCTTTATACAAAACAATAGTAAGGCCCCACCTGGAGTATTGTGTACAATTCTGGTCACCGCATCTCAAGAAAGACATAGTGGAACTGGAAAAGGTGCAGAAGAGAGCGACTAAAATGATTACTGGCCTGGGGCACCTCCCTTATGAAGAAAGGCTAAAACATTTGGGCCTCTTTAGTCTGGAAAAAAGGCGCTTGAGGGGGGATATGATTGAGACATACAAAATAATGCAGGGTATGAGTAAAGTGGATAGAGGGAAGCTCTTCTGTCTCTCCCAAAATGCCAGAACTAGGGGACATACACTCAAATTGAGGGCTGGGAGAGTAAAAACTGACAAAAGAAAATATTTTTTCACCCAGCGCGTTGTAAGTCTATGGAACTCCCTGCCACAGGATGTGGTGATGGCATCTGGCCTGGATGCCTTCAAAAGGGGATTGGACAGATTCCTGGAGGAAAAGTCCATCACAGGTTACAAACCATGATGGAGATGTGTAATCTCCAGGCTTTAAACCAGGGTACTTCAAGGGCCAGATGCAGGGGAGTGGTATCAGGAGACAGATATCTAGTCTCATGCGCTCCCAAACGCATCTGGTGGAGCCGCTGTGAGATACAGGAAGCTGGACTAGATGGGCCTTTGGCCTGATCCAGCATGGCTCTTCTTATGTTCTTATGTTCTTATGTTCTTATGTTCTTCCTCCTGCTGCATCTTATGGACCAAATATGGTTATTCTCAGCTTGGCCCTTCTCTGTGCCAATCAGATTGCTGCTTTATAGGCATGGCAGAAGATGTACATATCACACAGGATAAATAACAGTGATGGTACAAAGAGTGTGTTCCTTACATTTCCAGCCCTCAGCCCAAAAGAAACTTTGTGTTTTGGAAGCAGTCAATGTGATGGAGCCTGGGGGCTCAGTCACAAAGTACAGTGGTACCCCAACTTAAGAGCATCTCGACTTAAGAACAGTTCGACTTAAGAGTGGAAAACTGTTGGTGTTTTAACTGCTGCCTTACCAAATTTTAGATATGGTCTGCTCAACTTACAAATATTCTCTTCCATTTTTTTCATTTTAACTTATTTTTTTTCAATTATTTAGATAGGTGCCCTGACCTAAGAGTAGTTCGATTTAAGAGCATGCATTCCGAACGGATTAAATTCGTAAGTCGAGGTACCACTGTCATTAGCAAATCCTTTGTTTGGCTATTGGAAGGAACATTTCCATCCCTGCTGCAAGGGATGGTACTCAAGACCAAGCTTACATTTCCAACCTAAGTCCGAACTCACCTCACGCAAACAGACATGTCACCGACATCTGCCTTGATGAATTTTGGGGAATCTTATCTCCGTTTTTTTCTGTGCTACCCCATGAAGTGGGTGATACCTATCCTGAGGAGGTAGAATATTCTCCATGAAAGCTTGCAATTTTGATTATATTTTAGTGCTTCAATAAATAGTCTTGAATTACAGAATTAACACAGCTAACTCAGTCTTCTTGAAACTCAGTCTAACTAGGACATGGCTAGGATACTGAACTAGAATATTAATATTTGCTTATTAATGAAGCACACTGTTTTAAATAAAGCAGGATCCCCATGTTAATGCCAGTACACAAAACGAGCAGAAGTCACCAAGGAAAATATAGCTTCCTTCCTTCCTTCCTTCCTTCCTTCCTTCCTTCCTTCCTTCCTTCCTTCCTTCCTTCCTTCCTTCCTTCCTATGGATAGCAATTCTCCAGCATGGTTTCTAAACAGATTTTCTCACCAGCTCTACTTCCCTGCTTCTTCTGAGGGCCACTGTCTGGTTCTTCTTAGCTCAACAAATCATAAGACTGCTTTATAGAATGCTCGTTAAAAAATAACTTCCAGCATCTTAGATGCTGTATTTGGACTCTGTGTTGTGCCTATGGCAAAACTGTTTTATAAACCCCAAAGTGCTATTGGTGCAGTAAGATATGGCCAAACGAGGCTGGCATTTATCACCATTTCCAGTTCAACACTTGAAAGCAGTTTTTCCTCATTTACATTGCTTCAGGTCCTACGTCATGCCACAGTAATGTAATTCTGTTTGCAGTTGCAGGAATAGATTGGTTTTGGAGCTGACATGTTTTAGTCCCCACAAGAACTGTTCCACATCCTGCACTCTGTTTTGATGGTGGAGTTGCTCAAATAGCCTTGTGCACAACAGAAGCAACTCTTTGTCTGGAGTAGGTGAGCCTCATCTCTTTAAAGAATGTCTGGTTAATTGCACATGGGTGGTATACACAAGGTGCGGTGGCGTGATAAGACAGTGGCTTGCAGGATGGAAGGTGAAGGACTTGGTTATATGTTCAGCAGTGATAATGTGGTACATGATGGTTTTATTTCTGTATTCTAAATGTGGGTGGTGCTCTTGAGTAAAACCTCAGGCAGTTCCCCCACTGCTTCCCTCTCCGTCGTTCCCATGCCTTGGCAGTTTCTCTCTGCGTAATGTAAATATACTTGAAGTAGAATAAACACTGTGGCCATGAGCGTGTCATTTGTGAAAGGCTGGTTAGAGATAAATGAGGGTAATCTTGCTGAAATGTATTTGTGCTTAAAACACACATTTATTTTGCTGGCTCTCGAGGTAAACCTTGGAAACCCTGATTCAAACTTTAATCTGCCAAAAACACACAGGACTTGTTCGTGGGGCGGAATCTGTCACTGCCAGCTGACATGGCTGTCAAGGATGTGACGCTTAAGGTTGCACAGCCTGGGATCCAAATGTTTGACTACAGTGTCATGTTTTTGATCCCACAGAGGGCTGTGGAAAAGCTTTAAAACCTTTGCCATGCACAACACAGAGATGAAGTTCCTATCCATTAATCCCCTATGTTTGCAGCAAAACCTGTGCCAGCCTGCATCCTATATGGTGACTGAAGACTAGTGTGTGCATTTTACTACTACTACTACTACTACTACTACTACTACTACTACTACTACTACTACTACTACTACTACTACTACTACTACTATAGCAACAACAACAACTGCTGACAGAATCATAGTTTTCGCATTGTAACAGACGACACTCAGACTACATAGAGTTGGTTGCGGAAAATGGCACCTCTCTTCTGTAGTTCTGTGTATTAAGATTTTTCTTTTAAAGCCACTACTGAGGCATGCCCATTGGTGTAGGTTCTGGCATGTGAAATAAATAACTCTGGATTTATTTTGCCTCCTCTTCCCCTTGCCATTGGTTAATTTAATTGTCAATCATTCCTTTTACACCACAACATTCTCGTATCACTTCTTATTCACACACCTAGAAGCAGATATTTTCAAATATGGTTTTGAGGGGAAAAGATGCAATTTTGCAATGTAGGAGAAAATGTATCTTTGAAGATTGTCATCAAACATTCACATAGAATGTAGACAGTTCCATTCAATGAAAAGGGTTGGTGAGCTGTAACAAGTGTTCACCTACTGCTTAATGTTGAACCGTTCCTCCTTGAATGAAGCACAGAATGAAATGATTGATCACTGAAGATGATAAGGAAAAACAGAAAAATCTTCAGTGGTGAAATAAATTCTCTTTTTCCCCTGCTGAAGTTGTGTCCTTGAACAGCCAAATACAAACAGATAAATTACCCTATAGAAAATCCAGTTCTTTACAAATGACAAACCTTCTTATACAGTGCCCTGCCCTAGAATTATAGTGGAAGTGTGCCCAATGTTGAGGATTTTAATGGAATTATGATACTTGCCTATTGAAACACCACAGACCCTTCACTGAGATCATTAGCATTTCTGGGTATTATAGTCCAGATTCATGTATAGGGCTAACATGGGGCTATCTAGTATATTTCTAGTTTATGAAAGAACATTCATACTCTTCTGTTAGGAGTAATAATGTGGACTTACATAATCCCCTGTACAGAGCGGCATGCCATTAGTATGTTTAATTAGTAAAACTCATTTAACTCATTGCTGGATTCTACCTGAAAGCCTTTTCTGGTATTAGTCCAAAAATGTAACATCCAGTTCTTCCACTTAGACTCTTATGCATTAGTTCCAACTTCTGGCTTGCTGGTACTTTTAAAAAGTGTAATAATGTTTAGATAGGATAAATGGGTCCCTCCAGATGTACACCTTGTATCATGGTGCAATGCTCAACTGCATAGTTCAAACACAACTCAACCACTGTTTTCCTACTAGCAACAGTCATCTAGTGGGTCAGAGAGGCACCCAGAGGTGCAACCCACTAGCACCCACCGTAAAAAGAGCAATTCCCTCAGCGATCATTGGAAGTATTCCAGCATGGTATTATCCTATCATCATCTTAGAGCTGCTGAACTGGAAACAACCTATGGATCATGGAGTCCAGACCCTGTTCAGGAGGCCCAGTGGGGAATCAAACTCCCAATCTCTGGCTCCACAGGCAGAGACCAGAGCCACTGAGATACCCAGCAGATCACGAATATATAAACTGTATTACTATCTCCTTTATGCAGAGCCAGAAGCAGGATCTGAGATGACAATGCTTCGGTGAAGTATAACCAGCCAAAATATGATTTGGAAACACTTCAAGGCTCTTGCAAATGCTGCACTCTTATTCATCCAAATTGTTTCCAAGTTACAGTTTGTGTGTCACTGTTTCCATGAATTCAGTGTGTACAGCGAGTGCATATTTAACAACAAAACATAAACAACATGGCACATTCTGCATGTACGTTTTGCCGCATAGGCTCCTTTTTGTTCTTTAGCTTTTTTTGTTTTTTTAGACTTTGTTGTATTTTGAATGGTTGATTGCTCTCGTGGAAGTATTTTGAAAGTGTATCTGTAGCCTTGAGCATCCAAAAACAATAACACACCCTGCCATAATGTTGGTTTAGTTTAAGTAGAGCTCTCTGATACTTTGTAACTAAAAGCATGCTGGAAAATTGGCATCCTGCAGTGGCTGAGAAGAGTTTCTAGTCACTGCAAACACAGACAGTGTGTCAGTTTTTTTTCCCCATGCACTGGAGACATTTCTCGAGTATTGCAGAGTCATAACTAGTAACGGTCTTTCACAGATTTCCCAACACATTCCAGATCGGAGGATGGAAAGTTATTTTTTAAAAAAAAAACAGTTACTAAGCCCCAAAAGTAGCTTACAGCAAAACTAATGAAATGAACATGCATATGGTACAAATTTCGATGGACTGTGTGCCTCTTCTGGTTAGCAAAGTATAGCATCAGTAGGCAGACGTATATATACAGTACAGTAAAAAAGAGAAATAAATGTGAAATGTAATATAATTGCGAAAGACCTAACATGGATGGTCTTAAATAGTGACCACTTAGATCCCTTAGTACTCCATATAAGGTAGAAGGTACCCCAGAGCACAGAGAGAACTCCTAGTTCAGAGATGGCAAACCTTTTTGGGACCGAGTGCCTAAACTCGGCGGCGGCCGCGGCGGCAGTGGCGGGGGTGTGCGTCGAGATCAGCAGCAGCGGGTGGGAGGGGGCGAAGGCAGCAAGGGTGATGGAGGGAACATGTTCAGGGTCATCATCGTCAGCGGTGGGAGGGGCAGGGATGACGGCAGAGGTGGGGTCGGGTTGGCGGCAGCAGGGGCGACAATCATGAAGGTGATGGGGAGGCGGCGGCAGGGGGGTTGGGATCAGCAGCAGTGGGGGTCAGGTGTGGGGGCGACGGGGACAGGGTTATTGGCGGCGGCGGGAGGGGCAGGACTGGCATTGGTGATGGTGGCGGGGTCGGCGGAGGCGGGGTCAGGGGCGGCAATGGCGATGGCGATGGGGGCGGTGGCGGCAGGGATGGCCTGGCACACAACATGCTCCCTGCCCCTCCACTTCCCCCTCCACAAATTCCTCCAGTGGAGGGGGAAGTGGGGGGGCAAGGAGCATGTCGCGTGCCAGGCGAAAGCTCTTTCCGTGCCACCTTTGGCTCGCGTGCCATAGGTTTGTCATCCCTGTCCTAGTTCCTTGATCTCCTTGCCTTCTGAAGATGCCAGCCACAGAATCTGGCAAAATGTCAGGAAGAAAATCTTCAAGAACATGGCCAAACAATCCGAAAAATTCACAACTATAATTAGTATTGCTCAACCACGAATCTCTGTATTTGTTAGAGTGTTAGCTATAGGTAAGTCAGTGCTATCTCCCTCTTCTTCCTGCGCCACCCCTGCATGCACATAAAGACACATCATAGCGTGCACAGCCCAGCTCCTTAGACACAGTAATAGAGCTGGTCTAGCCACCAGGTAAACTAAGCACTCTGTACTGCCTCACTCAGCTGCCACCACCTGCCTGACTGGCAACCTTTGTAGCTCTGCCACATCCTGAGAGAGGAGACAGGCAAGATCTTGCTTTCTGCCACCACCAGCCTGCATAGCCTGCCCACTTCACAACTGGCTATGGGAAGTGTGCCAAGCCCCAAGGGCCACTGGCATCCTCCTTCCCCTCTTCTCTCCCTCCCAGCATCCCTGTGAGAACAAGGAGGAGGAGAACATTAATCTTCCTGGTCAATACAGAGAGCAGCCGGATACTTCCATACACCAGCATTCAATGAGAATACTCAATTGATGGGACAATTTTATTCATCTGATATAGAGGGCAATAAAAATTAAATACATTCCCAATGTACAAGGAAACAAATGGGCACAGTTATGATAGTGCATCTGTATCTTGTTTGTGTGTGGACCAAAACTTGGATTAGTTGCACTTTTGGACAATAATTGACTGTGAAAATTGTGAAAATTGTGATGACAACGACAACGACAACGCTTTTCACAATCTGGGAAACATTGACATCTAATTGTTTCATTTTTCTACTTATATTTTTATGAGGAAATGGCAATTATTGGGTTGTTGGCTGTTTTGTGCTCCATTTCACCTGTCTGTTTCTTTTTCTAGGTCCCTGGGGAAGGTGTATGGGAGATGAATGTGGCCCAGGGGGCACCCAGACCCGAGCCATCTGGTGTGCTCACGTGGAAGGATGGACCACGCTGCTTACAAACTGCAAGCAGGCAGAAAGGCCCGACAACCAGCAGAACTGTTTCAGGGTTTGCGATTGGCACAAGGAATTGTATGACTGGCAGTTGGGCCAGTGGAACCAGTGCCAGCCTGTTCTTTCAAGGAGTGTGGAAAAGCCCGCGGAGTGCGTCAAAGGGGAAGAGGGGATCCAAAGGAGGGATGTGACTTGTGTCCAAAAAGCAAATGGTGTTTTGGCCGAGGATGCCATCTGTGAGTACTTTGAGCCAAAACCTCAGCTAGAACAGGGGTGCCTCATTCCTTGTCGCCAGGACTGCATCGTCTCTGAGTTCTCAGCCTGGTCAGAGTGTTCCAAGACTTGCGGAAAAGGGCTGGCCTACCGGTTCCGCCAAGTTGTCGCCCCGCCTCGGTACGGGGGCTCGGCGTGTCCAAACCTGACGGATTTTCAGATTTGCAACTTGCCTTTGTGCTCGACTGAAGAGAGCCTCTACAGCCTGAATGTGGGGCCGTGGAGTAGCTGCTCGGTGCCCCACATGCGCCACATAAGACAGGCAAGGAAGCGCGGGAAGAACAAAGAAAAGGAAAAAGAGAAGGGCAAAGACAAGGAGAAAGCAATCAGGGATCCAGAGGCCCGGGAGCTCATTAAGAAGAAGAGGAATCGTAACAGACAGAACCGTCAGGAGAACAAATATTGGGACATACAAATTGGATACCAGACCAGGCAGGTGATGTGCACTCACAGGAATGGGAAGACTGTTGCCTTGAGGTAATCCTGTTTTTCTCATCTTAAAGGTCTCTCTTTCCATAAGCAGTTAGGCCTGAAACCAAAGCAAACCTTCCTCCCCAGCAATATAGTGTAGTTTTCTAGTGTCTCTGCATGACTCACATTTCATCAAAGTTGTCTGTCAGCCATATGATACTTGAACCTGACTAGACTAAGTAGATTTTTCTTTCCCTCAAGAAACAAGTTGTGCCCTACAGATCTTGCTTGGGTAAATAAAGTGGAAACCAGGATATTGTTGCTAAAAGGCATATTTTCTTGAAGGATTTAGGAATGTCGGCTTTCACATTGCACATATGTTGGAGAAACTAATTCTAACTCAGAATCCCCTGCCTTCTGTAAGTGACCTGTCCTGCTTATAATGTAGGGAGGGGTGTTCATTACTTGGATACAGATAGAAACAAAGTGTGGAACAATAGTTGTTGTGAGTTTTTTGGGGGGCTGTTTGGCCATTTTCTGGAAGTTTTTCTTCCTGATGTTTCGCCAGACTCTGTGGCTGGCATCTTCAGAGGGCAAGGAGCTCAGGGAACAGTGTTGGTGAGATTATTGTGGGTTGTTGACCACAAATCTGTATTTCTTTTTTTAAAGGCCCCCAAGTGAGTGTGGGTATTGTCTTCTCCCTAATCTGGTTTAATGATGATGTCACATCATGTGATATTGTAATGAAGCTGAACTGGATTGAAGACAATATATTTTAACTTAACTCAGGAGTAACCAATAGCTAGGACTTTGAGGAACCACTGTCATCATGCCACCCTAACTATAAAACTGGTAGTGGCCATGGTGAATAAATTAGGTGGAGTCAAAGCTTTACTACATTGTTTGCACATACAGTCCTCTATTTAAGTGACACTTAGGTATCTCCTACAGCTTATTCCCTTTAGGTTTTGTAAAGAAGATCACTAAAATAAGTGGAATGTAAGTTATTATTGACTATCATATGTCCTGTAACTTTCAGTAGGTCTAGTAGAAGTGTGCGTATATTTGGATCCAACCCTGTGTGTATTCCATTGTTGAAGCTTACAGATAATTTATTTGCCTATATTAATAGAACTAAGTAGTTGGTCTGTGAAGATTCTCAGTCATCGAAGTGAGGTTATCTGGAGGTTGAGTCATGCCAACTGGGCTTCTTTTCTTTTGAGATTGAAATGTTTCATGACCAAGCTACTTGAATGAGTAGTAGTAAAATATTTTGTTCTAAAAAGAAAAGAAGTCCTGTTTCCATGACTCAACTTCTGGATACCTAAGCAGTTACTACAGTAGACCCTTGTATAACTAACAGATTGTATAACATAAAATCTGTACAACATAAAAACATTCTGGAGATAGGGGAAATTTGCTTAACAGAATCGCCTATGGGATGAATCTGTACAACATAAAAATGGTCGTGATTAGGGATTACTCTGTTTCCAATGCATTCCTATGGGAAATGGGTATAAAGGAAAAATTGCTTAACAGAATTTCATTTGGAACGAATTAATTCCTTTATACAAGGTACCACTGTATTCTTATTTTCATTGTGAAGAGACAGCATTATTTTTACCTAATAATATGTGACTATCCAGTGGCCCCCCCCCTTTTTTTTTTTTTTTAGTGGAAGCAGAAGATTCTGGCAGGGTTTTCTTCCTCTTATGCCTTTTTGCTGAAAACCCCTGTTCAGAATTGCTTCATATCCATTTGAGTATGTTCATAGGAAAATGCTTGTATGTCTTACCCCTTAATTGAATGAAATGCATAAATACCGTTAAGTGGGGAAATTTTATAGGAACTCATGGGATCAAGAGAATGGAGCCAAAGGGGAGAGAAAATTTTAACTTGGGCCCTTTTATGGATCACAGTGTTGTACAGATTTTATGTTATACAAACCATTTGTTACATGAGGGTCCGCTGTATTTGTAAATACAGTGGACTGACATGAATATAGTCGTGTCAGTCCATTTCAATGTATGTAATAAGTGATTCTTCGGATGGAGTTATTTTGCCCTCTTCTTTCCCCCTGGGTGGCACTTGGTTAATTTTATTTGTTGATCACTCTTTTAGGCCATAACTTTCCCATATCATATCTTATTCTCATATTTAGAAGCAGAGATATTTTGAAGTACAGTGTTGCCTCTTAAGACGAATTTCATTCATTCTACAGATCAATTCATTTTATGAAAACATTCATCCTACAAAATGAGGTTTAACACGGTTCCCATAGGAATGCATTGGATTTGTCTTGCGAGGCATCCCAAGGAAAAGTTTGTCTTATGAGGTTTCCCTATTCCTGGAAATTTCATTTTGTCTTACAAGGTTTTCGCATTAAGAGGTACTACTGTATAGTTCTGAGGAAAAGATAGGAATTAGAAGGATATACTGTATCTTTGAAGAATGTAATCAAACATTCACTTATACATTTCTGGTCAGTGTAAAGAGATGGTGAGCTGTGAAAAACACCTCACTCTGTTGGGCTTTATTGTAGAATGAATAATGTATTTTTCTGTCTACAAGACAGCCCTATGTATAAGATGACCCCCACTTTTCCAGTCCAAAATTACCATTCCGCAACTGTGCAGTTCTCTCTTCGGCTTGCTTCCATGAATAAGATGACCCTCAATTTTAGTCTAACAATTTTAGACAAAAAATATAGTCTTATACACGGGGAAATGCTGTATAGAATCTGCTGGGAAGACTAAATTGTTGGGCCAGAAATATTTTGTTTTAGGTCATAAATATTATGCTCTATGCAATAAAATGTGCAATATTGTAGTTCTGTGCCTGCCTGCCCCCTTGTATTATACATCTTTTCATAGTCGGAAAAATGAGCTGTTTCCAGAATTTTTAAACATGGATGTGTAAAGAAACACAGTATATTTTGCAATTTGATTTCCTTATGGCTTGTTTGATTATACACTCAAATCAACATTTATGTTAAATATAGGCCTTTGTTTGCTTTACTAATTTGTATAAAGCAATTATAGTGAAATATTTTAAAATGATGGGTATGGGGAACCTTCCATTATGCCCAAAGGTACTTCATTCCCATCAGCTTATAGACTCCATTATCTGGGGAAGATATTTTACATGTTGTGTTTGAGTAGACATTTCGATTAATCACTTATGAATCTGATTTAAGGATTTATGTATTTTTTCTTCTCCTTCCTGTAATACTTAACTAACCAATCTACTTAAACACAGTTATTTGGAAGTAACATGCAGTGTTCAATTGAATATCTAATTAAGAAAGCTTAGAGCTGCAGTCTTAAAATGTATGTTATGTTTCTCAGCTCAGCATTTTGAAAGATTGGATTCTTGTTCTTTGTTAATTTTATTTATTATTGTTTATTTGTTAGATTAAACTGCAGCCAGAGTCACTGGAAAGCATTTTTAAAGTGGCTGTTCTGTGAGTTGTAAATACACAACAGTGGTTTGGCTGTTAGGTTATAAGCACCCATTCTTCTCCAGAGTTCTAAGAAATGCTTAACAACAATGTATGGTATGAATGATGGCAACAAGTCAAAATGGATTACTCATGGTGTTCTCTGTGCAAGAGCTGAGACACATGTCACCAAAGAAATACAAACGGGCTTTCACCAGAAGTCCCTTAATAAAAGACACATCATAGGGCAAAGCCAGGAGTGAAGAATATGTAGCCTTCTCAGTATTGGACTAGAAGTACCTTCAGTAGAGATGGGCACAAAATGAGCAATTTTTTGTTTTCATTTTCGTTTTTTCGTTTCGTTACGTAACGAAACAAAAAACGATTTTTGTCTCCAAAATGAAACGAAATGAACCGAAACAACAGAAATTTTGTCGTGCGTTTCGTTTTCATTGCGGCAAATACATTGAACTGTAATGAATGCTAATGAAACAGTAATTTTTCATTTTCGTTTTTATTTTTTCGTTTCATCACGTAATGAAACAAAAATGATTTTTTTTTAAAAAATTCACGAAAAACAAAAACGAACCGAAGTGGACCCCCTAAACGACAAAAGACAAACGAAACACCATTTTTTTGAGTCGTGCCCATCTCTAACCTTCAGTGTTGGCTACACCAATTCAAGACAAGGGGAACTGCAGTCTAATATCTAAATGGCCACCCCTGATCACAATCCTTTAGAATGGGATTTGGATACCTCCAAGACTTGTTGCAATTGTATGTAATAGTGAATTTCAGGAGGTGTAGCATGCCATGCAAATTATGACTACTGAGATTTCCTCTTCAAACAAGCACAGAAGCCCTATCATCCTTTTCTTGCATGCACTCTGTTTAGACTTTGAGCCTGGAGGTCCAGGTTTTGGCAGTGGCCAGGAGTGCTTTTGTACAGTTAAAGCTAGTGTGCCTGCTGTGCCCATTCCTGGAGAGGTCTTGGGATAGTGCTCAGAAACTTCATTGTGTCCAAAATGCTGCAGTCAGATTGTTAACTGGGCTGGTTACAGTGATCACATAACCCCACCCTGTTACAGCACCTCCATTTATTACTTACCAATCCATTCCTAGGCAGTGCTTTTTTTTTTTTACCTACCTGTAAAGCACTAAACAGTTCAGGTCCAAGCTATTTCAAAAAACTGTATACCTTTTGATGAGCCTGTCCAGGTATTAAGATAATCAAGAGAGACCTTTCTCTCAGTCCCACCACCCTCACAAGCTGACCCATCTTTCTGCTCCCCGAATGACCCATCTTTGCTGCCCTTCTGCAAGCTGGCTGAGACTTTTCTCTTCAGGCAGATCTTTCCTTAGTGATCCATCCTTAATGGGGCAGTTTATATTTTGTTGCTTCGAAATCTGTTTTTAGTCATTTTTATACCTAACATTTTAGTATAATGTTATTAATTCATTTGTACATTTCAATGAGTTTTTAATTATGTCAGCCACCTTGGGTCCTTTTTTTTTAGGAGAAAAAAGGCAAGGTAAAACTATTTAAAATAAAGTAAGTAAATAAATAACGATAAGGCTGGTTCTGCACTGCACTGCTGTTGGCTAGAAATGGGCACGAATTAAAGCAAAGTGTTCTGCCTATATACAGCCCCATAGCACTTCAAGTACTCTCTGGGTGGTTTGCAGTTTAATTATGCAGGCCAGACATTGCCCCCCTCCCCAGCAAGCTGGGTACTCATTTTACCGACCTCGGAAGGATGGAAGGCTGAGTCAACCATGAGTCTGTTATCTCAGATTGAACCTCAGTCGTGACCACATTTTTAGCTGCACTACAGTAGAGATGGGTATGAAATGATTTTTTTGTTTTGTTTTTCATTTTTTTTCATTCCCTAATGAAATGAAAAACAAAATGACCCATCAAAGAAAAAGAAAATGAAATGAAAATTTTCAGTTTGTTTCCTTTCATTTTTTCGTTCCCCTTAATTGGGTGCATTTTCCCCTACCTGAGACGGGGGGGGGGGATTGCCAACCAGCAGGGCCTGCAAGCCAGCTGGTCAGCGGTAAAAAAAAAAAACGCCAACCAGCAGGGCCCACAAGCCACCTGGTTGGTGGTAAAAAACAACAACAACACACCAGCAGGACCTTGTGAGCTAGCTGGTTGGCAGTAAAAAAAAAAAGGAATGACCCACCGGCAGGGCCCAAAAATCTAGTAAAAAACAAAAACAAAAAAGGAAACAAACAAAAAAGGAAATGAATTTGTTTAAAAAATCATTTTAAATGAAACAAAACAAAACAAAATGACCTGAAAAACAAAACGAAACACCATTTTGGCATTTCATGCCCATCTCTACAATACAAGTATTTAACCACTGCGCCACAAGGCTCCTCCACATGAGACTGTCACATTAAGCCCTCCATATGACATTGTCACCCTCCCCCATCCCAGCTGGCTGGTTCACTTACTATGCACCATGCATTGCTGAGGCCCAGTGGCACTCCTGTCTGGTTGGGTGCTTTTTCTTCCATTCGTAGCCTCCCTTGGCAACCAATTGCCTGACAAGGAGGTGGGAAGGGGATTCTCCCTGCCCGGCCAATGAGTGGCTAGCTGCCAGAGGTGGTAATGAAGAATAGGCTGAGCACTCAGCTGGGCAGAAGAACTGTCAGAGAAGAAGGACCCCAGTAGCCCACAGTGCTCAGTGAGTGGACCAGCCACCCTGAAGGGATGGCAATGGGTCCGTGCAGCACCTATGATGCCACACAGAGGCCTTCGTAAGATGCCCCCTGACTAAAGTCATGCCCCTCTCTACTATTGACCTATAAGGTTCTTACATTTAAAGTTAACATCAAAATGCCGTTCCTTGATAGATAAAAACCTACCACTCTTGATATTACTCAGTGTGATAAGTTTTTTTTTTAAAAGATGATAGAAAGTGGAATCATGTTCATAGATGCTCTGCTTACATGGTAGGCTAAAAACCCAAAAGCATTTAAGACGGAAATATTGTCAGCAATAAGGTTTGCAACCACTACGAGAAAATACCCGACACAGCTGTTGAATATAAAACCTCAAGACCTCTGGAATCTGGAGCTCCCCTGTCTGTCTCACAAAGGGTTAATGATCTGTAGCAGAACACTTTTTATTATTAAGGCATAAGGCATTGTTCTTTGTTTAATATTGTGCTTTTCGTATGAGGCTTTCTTCCCCAGTCCCCACCTGAATTTAAAGCTGGAAATAACAACTCGGCATTCAATTGTTTTTAGTTCTGCCCTGTACCCATAGATTACGCTGGCAGCATTCCCTCTGTGCTGACTTTAGTTACGTTATTCATTCCAGAACAATGGAAGAGTCAGAATGTAATCAAAAGGGAAATCAAGTAGGGGAAAATAAATGTTAACAGCTCTAGCGCTCTGGGAATAAAAACAGGGAGTAAATGGGGGGTGGGAATGCTTAAAAAGTAAAATAACGACAGGGAAGTCATGCAAAAAAAGCCAATGTAGAAGCAGCAGAAAAGAATAAAAGTTTCCAGCAGGGGAGTAATATGTGAAGTGAAGGGTTACCTTAGTGCTACCCCAGCATTGTGGGAACAAATGAAATGCCTCTCTCTGTAAGATGTACAGCAATCTATGTATTAATAGCTACAGTAATTTAATAGAGTTAGAATATGCAAGGCTGCCGTATCAGGGGCAGGGCATTTAGATGGCCAGAAATGATGACGATATCCATCTCTCCATGTAGGCTTTTCTTTTTCCTATGATCTCTCTTGCTTGTAATGTAAACCATTTTGAGTGGCTTTAATTTGCACCCAAGACCCAGTTGCTTTAAAATAAAGGCTTAGGAGACTGAGTGGATAGCTCCATGCTTTTAAGTATGTGTCTGTGGAGCCGGAGGCTTGGAGTTCAATTCCCCACCATGACTCCTAAGAGAAGAGACAGCCTATGTAATCTTGGGCAAACTGCACAGCCCCAGAAGTGGCCCCTAGAAAAAGGGAATGGTAAACCACTTTAGAGTGTTCTAAACTCTGGAAAGGGTCACCACAAGTCATAACTGACTTAATGGCACATTGCTGTTTTTTGGTGTTGTTGTTACTAGTCTTCATGGAGAAGTTGCTACAATAATTTTGTTTTGTCATTCTATTATGTAACTAATAATTGGTGTCTTCCATATTTTCTGGCAGTACATTTGTACTTTCCCGTATGCAGACATGATTGTATGTGTGAACCCGTCATGACTCAGAGTAAAATTGTTTGAATCTGCAGCAAACATTTTCTCATTGAATAAGTTCTTACTAGTGTCAGTGAAGCATATCATTTTGTTAAAGGGACGTTAGGCCAACTCAGCATTGTGGGTTTTAAAAACTGTCCTAAATCAAATCAAATTTAAATTAGATAGACTTGTTGGTCACCTCCTACATTAGTCTAATTGATTCACTGGCTCTATTCTACTGGAGGGAAGCGCTGAATTTAAAACTGGCTTGGTGTTCATTTGATATTGTTAATCCAAACAGGGTATTGACGTACATATTTCAGTGTTTTACTGTATCACTTGATATTTGCCAGTAACTACGACTATTTATTTATTTATTTATTTATTTATTTATATTTATTTATTTATTTATTTATTAGACTTGTGTACCGCACATCTGGCAACAAAGGCCACTCTGGGTGGTTTACAGGGTTAAACAAGAGGTACAAGCATTAAACATAATCATATATTAAAAATACAATATAAAACAAAATAACAAAACTAAGTCAGTCAAAATCAGTAAGAGCAGAGAGAAACCAAAATAGACAAGGAGAGACATAACGGATAAACTGATAACCGGGGAAAGCCCTGTCTTAAGATGTTTCTTAAAAACAGACGAGGGGCCCAAACAAATCTCAGGAGGAGTGTGTCCTGCCTGAGATGATCGACTATAATGGGCAGTACTCTGTGGTAGGAGACGCTCTGACAGATAGCAAGGTCCCAAACCATTGGGGAGGTTTGGGACCTTCTGATCTCCAACCAATTCATCTGTTCATTTATTTGATTGCTTGATCGATTCATTGATTGATCAGTCAATTGATCGATGGTCATTCTTAATTTTCATTTTAAGATTAAAAAAGCTATATGCACCACTAAAAGCAGGGCTGAGATTTAATATATCCATATTATTATTTATTCGGGAGTGTAGAAAAAACTTAGGAAGCTGACGCTTAGCAGTAGGCACCACATGAAATACAGTATGCCTGTGTGATACCTCTGTGTGTATCATGTCTCTCTTTCCCCATCAAGAACAAATGTGGGGATACTGAGACCTGTGAAGTCATTGCTAGCACAACACTGAATTTGAATGAAAAAGACACATGGTAATTTTTTTTAACTTCAGGAAAGCAATGAAAGGTCAGGTCAGGAAAAACTGAAGAACAACAGGCAACAGTGGTTGTGATGTGGTTGTGTAAATGTGAAATGTGAATGTGAATGTGAATGTGAATGTGAATGGTGGCAAGTGAACCACTGCCCATATTGCTGAAGTGCCACCAACTTTACAGCAAGTGAAAATGATAGCAAAATGGCTGAGGCATTTTGAGATATTCATAGTGCTATATCATATCCTCCACCAGTTATTGTTAGTTTTGGAATAAAGGAGTAGCCACCATATCTGTAGTGGTGTGTCTGGCGACTTTGGAGTTTTCAAATGCATTCTCCATGAGTAGGACGAGGCAGAATGTAAGAGAGCAGAGCATGGAAGAATCTGTCAAATCAGAATCTGGTAGGTCAAGACGAGTTGGCTGGACATTAAGCCTTAGTGAGTTAGGCGCATGGATTTTTCTATAGAAGGGTGTTCAGTTCTAGTCTTCCAAAATCAATTACTGGATTCAAAACTCTGTAGTACTGAGAATATTTCATACTAGGCTTTGTTACATCTTGAGGTTACATTTATTTTTATGTTATTTATTTTTATATTTATATCCCGCCAGATTTTCCCATAAGGGAACTCAAGGCGCTTAAAAGATATAAACATACCAATATACAAGCACAAAGGAATAGTACTCGGTTCCATAAAAATGAATCTAAAAGTAATAAGCAAACCTACATTAACACACATACACTGAAAGTATATTTATAAAACCAGAAAGGCTGTCTAATCAAGCAATACTACTCTAATTCCAGGTAGTGCTGTCGGTGGCAGAGGATGGGATTACACAGCTGGTCTTGTTTAAGGAACTGCGTGACATGATAGGTTTCTCTGGAAAGCTCTATTAGTTCTTGCTTTGAGATTCCTATTTATGATTTTCATCTTGAACATCATGCCTGTCCTGCTGCTTCTTAAATGAAAGGAGATATTGGTAATGCGCACTTGCAATTAGCTCCAGCAATTTGCATGATTTGTTTTAAATTAAAGCAAATGATGGAGCAAGACATGGCAGTTAACGAGTTCTTGGCCTTCTTATTCTCATTGTTGCTTGCCACCTGCTTTGCAAAGGGGAAAATAAAAGGTTAGGATTCTATTTAGTTAAATCCTATAAATATTTACACTAGAGTGATTTGTACTATGTTCAGCAGGATTAGGCCCTCACTATTAAAGTTCAGGATTGCAGCCTCCAATTAAAAAGAAATGCCTCTGCATTTTTATCATTATAGAAGAAAGATAGAATGCTAATCTGTGAATCAATAGCTTTTAGAAAGTTTCTGTTTTGTGCCTCCAGTGAGTAGAGCCAGCCTGTGTGGCCTTGGGTAAACTGCAGAGTCCAAGGGCTCCCCAAGAAGAAGGGAATGGTAAATCACTTCTGGGTATTTTTTTTACCTAGAAGACTCTGGAAAGGGCTGCCATACCATTATTGACTTGACAGAAAACTCTGTGACCGAAAGAATTAGCGATTGAGTAGCTTTTTACTTTTGTGTGAGCCAGTTCTTATGTAATTTAAAGCAAAGTCTACTGTCTATATACTGCCCCAAAGTGCTTAAAGCACTCAATGGGCACTTTACAATTTAATTAAGCAGGCTACACATTGCCCCCCCCCAGTGAGCTGGATACTCATTTTACAGACCTCAGAAGGATAGAAAGCTGAGTCAAGCACAAGAAGGCTACCTGGGATTGAACTCTGGGTGGTGAGCACAGTTTTGGCTGCAGTACAGCATTTTTAACCACTGTGCCCGGAGGCAGGGCCGGTGCATCCATTAAGGCGAACTAGGCAGTTGCCTAGGGCACCAAAATGGACAGGGGGAGCTGGCCAGCCTGCTGCCGCCCGCCCCCCCACCGCCGCCCCCGCCCCCCGCCTACGGCGCAAAAAACCCTAGCGCCGGCCCTGCCCGGAGGCTCCTGGAATGTAGCCAGTTTAGACAAGGAGAATACCCTAGCAAACTGTCAATTCTGACTGGAGGCATTTCCCCACAGTTTTAGGCAGAATGCTTGCCTGGTCTCACCAGGTGATCCCTGGTATTTCCAAATGATCTCCTATCTGAGTACTCATCAAGGGTGCCGCTTCTTAGTTTCCGAATCAAATGATATTTGATGTGTCAAAAGTTGTATGCTTTTTATTTTATTTTATTTTATTTTATTTTTTATTATATTAGAAAACAAATTAACAACCATACTGTAACACAATATAGTACATTATTTTCCTTATAATTTCTGCTAGTACAATTTATAACAGTTTATAACAATCCATTGTGTAACCCATTTTCCATCTTGCTTAATCTATCACCAGTTTCAGTATCTGAGTTTAACAGTGGGTGCCATATTTCCATAAAGCGGTCCTGTTTAATTTCCCCTCTATACAATCTAACCTGATAAGTCAATTTTTCCATTACTACCACTGCCCATACTTTGGTCCTATATTTTTCCATATTGAAATTTTGTGCTGATTTCCAGCATTGGGCTATTTCGTTCCTAGCTACCCCTATGAGGGTTGCCACCATTTCTTTATTAAATAGTTTTTCATTATCTCCAGTGAAAAGTGAAAACAATAATAGCATTTCATTTATAAAAATATTTTGGATAACAATTATGATAGTAATGCAGGATCTAGGATAATTTGGGAAACAAACCGAAAAATCAAAATACCAGAAAATATATGGGGAAAAATATGGTCAAAAGTTGTATGGTGGCATAAAATGAAGTATGGGGATGTTTTGTTTTGTTCCTAGGAAATATTGGCATTTTAATAACCTCTAAAACACAATGTTGTGATGGATTTAATAAAGCCTGCACAGTATTTATTCATAAAGGAACACATTTCCTGAGAATTTCCATGCTCTTTTACAGCTTTTGTCAGCAAGACAAGTTGCCAATTACCTACCAGTCTTGTGTGATTACTAAGGAGTGCCAAGTGTCAGAGTGGTCTGACTGGAGCCCATGTTCCAAAACGTGTTTTGACCTGACCTCTCCTAAAGGTAATCGTACAAGAACACGGACCATAAAGCAGTTTCCTATTGGCAGTGAAAGCGAGTGTCCCGAGCTGGAAGAAACTGAACAGTGTGTGTCTCAAGGAGACGGGGTGGCTCCATGTATCACGTAAGTATCAACATGACTCAAAACGTCCGCCATTTTATAGGGTCAGGAGGACTCATGGTTACTTTGTCATTGCAAGAGTTGCCACATCACCCTTCCTTCCAGTGTCTTAGAGTAATGTGAGTAGCCAAGGCAGTTTTTCAAATAAATAAATAATGGGAGGAGAATCCTGTCATGAATTCCTCCCACACAGTCCTTAGCTGCTTATATTACCCAGAGCTGCAGGACACAATGGTATTGCAGCTATGAAAACAACTTGTAGCAGAACTTAATTTAAGTTGTATTCATTAGGATTTTTTTTGTATTATTATTTTCTGTTGGGCCAAGCTTAAGAGTTTAATACAGAATAAACAGCTTATCTCAGCCATCTGAAAGCATTTATTTAGGATGAGAGAAACAAAATTAATGGGATGGATGATCAAATAGATGCACAGGCCCATAAATGTTGGTGAGGATGGACTCAGGGAGAAATAAACAGGGAAGTCAGCCATTATTGAAAACAGTGACACCCTCCCTTCCACAGGTGCATTCCAAAGGTTTTGGAAAAGGGAGGGAGACCAATCCAGCTTGTTTTGAGAGCTGGAGCAGGATCTGCTTACTGTGGTACCATTTTTCCGTCTCTTTCTTTCTATTAAAACCACTGACTGGCTTGGCAACAGTTTGAGAAATGTACCTGCCACTGTTTCTCCCTCAGAGTACATCCTGAGATACTGCCATAAAACTCAGCGAATGCCATAATATCAAGTGAGCTGCTACCAAGAAGGCATTCATGCTTTCCCCGCCCCCTGTATCTATTGTCTTCTAAAGGAAAAAGATCCTTTTGCGTGCTGCTTGATTTCTGCAGCGCATTCTGACAGAAAAGAAAATCATTATGATTATCACTGTTGTTTTTGAGAACTCTAGTTCTGTCGTTATACGTGAGTAGCCTTTGTGAAAACAGACCTCCACAGAGCAGTTTCAGGTGGATTGTGTTAGCAGTAATGGGAAAAGATAGGGGTTGTTAACAGCAGTTCCTTTTTAGAATGAAATTGGGTTGCCATAAAGTTATCAGTTAGAGATGGGGACAAACTGCTGGTTTGATGGTTTGCACCAATTTGTCTATCAGCTGAATAGCTGTTTGGTATTTCAAAGTCCCGCTTCTTCTGGTGGGTATCCACTGAGAGGCAGCAGCCAGAGGGATGTGGGTCAGGGAAGCCAGGTTGCTGTTTCCAAGTGGGCACCCATCTGAAGAGGATTGGCTTTGAAGTGCCCAACACCTGTTTGGTTCATAAAAGAACCAACACAAATTGCTGAACCAACAGTTCATGCCCACCTCTAGTTATCATTATGGAGGCATCTAAAACAAAACACTACAGACCATGGATCACTGTGTTCCCAACCTTAGGTAACCCAGGTGTTCATGGATTGCCACTCCCAGAAGTCTTTACTAGGAGCTGTGACAGACAGCATTTCTGGGAGTGGTAGTCCAAGAATGTATGGGTTTACCACTGCCTCAGATGAAGTCAGTTCAGAGAATTCAGCATTGTACTTTTAATACAGCCATTTGGAAGAAGGACATGAGGATGATACCTGCTGACATCACAGCAGCTCACCCAATGGCAAGAGAAGGCTCACACAAATCAAAGCTAGTTTTTATCCTATGATAACTAGCTTCAGGGAGTCAATTTGTCCCACAGAAGAAGAATGAAACCCTGATGGTTTTACATCAGAGAAGATCTCTGCCTTATTCTCTAAGTCTTTGCAACCTGGTCTCTGAGTCAACTCATGGGTAATGCAGATTGATTTTGGGAGAGTACCAGTGTGCTCATCAAACAAGGGCAGTATTTCCCACAGAAGATCTCAGTCTTTGATGTACCCTGTGCACAGAGGGATGAAAGAGTCTGATCTATGTGCAAGTTTAATAAATATTCCTTATGCTTCCTGATACTTTCAGCAGCTGGTCAGTAGGGGTTGAGGAATCAAAATCTAGCAATAAATAAATCAGCCCTGCTTAGAACACAAATGATATGTTGGTGTTGAGATTCAAAGGATTTATTTAAACTCAAGTTCCTAATTGAGATTAAATGTGACCACCCAAACATAAGGAACTGTCTGGGCTTTCCCCTTTTTCTTCTTCTTTTGGTCTGAATTGCTGTGGAAAGGAAACAAATAATCTACTGAAATCCATAGCACGTTTATACAGAATTAAGCCACATAGTACTCAAGTAGAACTAAGTCCCAGGTAAATATGGATAGCAATAGCAGCTTTAAAGACATTACTTTTTAAATATTCTGATACTCATGTATTTAATTCTGGGAGATGTTTCATGAGAACCAGAGGGAAAGAACCCCATTATTATCCCTTTCCTGTGTCCTGTGGTATTCCGTTGATACCACCTGAACAGATTAGTTGAATGGAATGTCTTGAGACATTTTAACGTAGTGTTACGGATCCTTCTGTGAAGATTCTCAGACATCCAGGTGTGTTTAACTGGGAGTTGAGTCATGGCTACTGGACTTCTTTTTTTGAGTGTGCAGTCCAATGCAGTGAAGAGTGTTCAGACCTCTACATTGGAGAAACTAAACAGCCATTAAACAGAAGAATGGCCCAACATAGGAGGGGTAACAGCTCAGGACCAGAATCAGCAGTACACCTCCATTTGAAGGACAAAGGCCACTCTTTCAAAGATGAGGATGTACACATATTAGACAAAGAAGAGAGGTGGTTTGAGAGAGGAGTATGGGAAGCCATTCATGTTAGCATTGAAGATCCCTCAACAGAGGTGGTGGGCTCCGGCATAGTCTATCTGCTACTTATCAGGCTGTACTTTCCAAAGTACCCAGGCAAATCAAAGAGCCTTCACCACCAAGGTCACAGCTAACGACCCATTCTTGATGGGTTTCAGCACCTTAAGCCATTGTTTACCTTAAGGCCATGGACACTAATGTCTCCCTAACGAGCCTATTCAGGCTATTGTTCATCTTATGAGCCAATCAGACCAGGGGACAAGAGGTCAAGCTGACTATAAGAAGGACTACTTGCACTAGCTGTATTCAGACCGAAGCTATTTGGATGAACAGCGAAACGTTTCTATCTCTCAAAAAAAGAAGTCCAGTAGCCATGACTCAACTCCCAGTGTTACGGATCCTGTTTCTGCCCGTAACAACTCGACTGGGACGTTCACAGCTCCTCAGTATTCATCACTGCTAATCAGATTGGGCATACCAGCCCAGAGAAACCATGATCATGTTTCCCACAGAACCCTCCATCTTTTTGACAAAGAAAAAGGAAGGAGGAGAGACAGACTGAGGGAGAATATTTAGGGGGAAATATTTAATAGTAATGATCTTAAAACCGAAGTGTTCAAAGACAAAAGGCAAAGTTATGCAGAGCAAACCTTCATATTCCATGTGAGCAGGACAGGGTTGATTCAAAACATTCAGATGTCCCAAAGCTGCCAGGTGCTTTGGTGTATAAGGTAAAATAACATTTTTCCCTCCCTCTCTTCTTTCATATCAAAGCGCATGATACCCAAAGCCAAGTCCCCCCCCCGGTATGATATAGAACAATCGCACAAGTGCCTGGAAGTAAAATAGCAAATTAAATAACTAATAATATTCTGCCCTTTCAGGTCACCCAGCATCTGCTGCCTGAGGCAATTTCATCATTTGAGGTTATGGTAATGCTGGCATTGTTGGGGCAGAATGGTAGGCAGTGCCTTCACCTAACATGAAAATATTATAGGCTTTTGGAGTCTGTTTAACATGTAAGGCAGAAAATCATGCCACTACCTCTGTTTCTCATACTGGCAGTGAAAAAACAGTAATAACACATTGGATAACTATTGCCTGCCAGGTCATTAAACATATATCTGCTGCTTGAGAATATTGTCCCACTCTTCCTCATGGCAATGGTAGCCTTGCAAGGGGATTCTGAAATCTTCTAATTTCTCCTCATACAACTCATGATATTTTCAGTGCAGACACATCTTTGTGCTTTCATTGTATTGTTTATCTTCAAATTATGACAAAGGCAAAGAATGTTAGGTTATGTTGGTCCTGATGTCAAATCAAATTGTTTCATCGTGTGCTTTTAAGCAGCTAATTTGTCAGCTGACAATTTCTTTGCCTCAGGTATGGCTGGAGAACCACGGAGTGGACAGAGTGCCGCATTGACCCTTTGCTTAGCCAGCAGGACAAACGGCGGGGGAATCAAACTGCCCTCTGTGGAGGCGGGATTCAGACTCGGGAAGTATATTGCGTCCAAGCTAATGAAAATCTCCTCTCCTACTTAAATACTCTCAAGGAGAAAGAAGGTATGTTATGAATCTGAAGTGAAACATTCCGGTTTTCAATTCTATATATACATATGTCATTTTATATTTTTGTAATATTTATGGAAAGATGATGCGGCAAAAAAAAATGAGATACCATTCAGAAAGTCCCTTGCTCAAATCTCAGCTCCCTGATGAGGTCTCCAGGTTGGCCTCAGGCAAGCCATTCTCTGACAGTCTCAGTTCTCCATCAACAAAAGGCCGGATAGTGACTGACATCCTGAGGTTATTATTAGGATATAAAACTGATAATACATTGAAGAGCTTTGGCCAGTTGAAAGTGCTCTGCAGATGCGAACCAATAGTATTATTATTGTTAAAGCAGGGGTTATTTCTCAGCAGGAAGTTCAAGCCTGATGACTCAGTGCCTAATAATCACTTGCTGTATGTGTGATTTGTGTACATGAAGATGTGTGTGTTTTAATAGCTCAGGCAGAAGTTGTTCTCAGCACCTGCCAGGTGGAACCTTTGAGCCACAGATGCTGGGATATTAGCACGGAAAATTAAACCTAACAACCTTGTGGTCTGCCATTGGTCTCTCTTATTTGTTTGGTCTCAAGCAATGTAACGATGGATAAAGTCTTGGCGTCAACTGGTGGATCTGTGGGGCATAATGGAGTGAACATTTCATATTCCAGATGTCACTGGGATCAGTAGTATCATGACGTATATCATTGCCTGCTACACTGTAGCCCAGAATGATCCTTATTTCTTTTTAATATAAGTGAAGAAACTGGTTTTCCATTTCAAATGGTGCACATCGTTTTCAGTGGCTCTGTCTCTGTTAACTCCAATGCTCAGCCTCATACAATACAACCCCAAACTCTTGAATGATGCCCTCCCCCTCCATTTATAGTGTGCCACACTGTCACTTAACACTTGTGATGCTCTTCTCACTGTGCCATCCAGTTTAGGTTGACTCTAAAGCAGTGGTTCTCAACCTGTGGGTCCCCAGATGTTCCTGGATTGCAACTCTCAGAAGTCTTCATCACTAGCTGAGCTGGCCAGGATTCCTGGGAGTTGTAGTCCAGGAACATCTGGGGACCCACAGGTTGAGAACCACTGATCTAAAGTTTACCCTACTTGATAAAACTGCTCTGGGGAGACATGTTATGTCTAAAGAGATTTTTAGAAAAAAAGAATGCGGACTCTATCTTTTGGCAAAATGAGTTTTCAGACATGTAGGCTGGGAGTGACAACCAGGTATGGGAGGACTATGTATACCATGTGGCTTGCCTTGTAACCCCAAGTTCATTTGTTGCCCTCAAGTGCAGTGAGGAGAAGATGTCTAACCAGCCTTGTTACAGTCAGAAGAAATGTTTTTTAATTTAACTTCAAATATTTGAAAAGTTGTCATCTAGAAGGTGGAGCAAAGCTATTTCTTGCTGCATCTGAGTCCAACTTACAAGAAAGCCGTGATCAGCTGAGCGAGTGGTTCCCAACCATGAGTAACCCAACTATTCTTGGACTGCAATTCCCAGAAGGCTTCAGCTATGCTGGCTGGGATTTTTGGAAGTTGCAGTTCAGTAACACCTGGGTTACCCAAGCTTGGGAAGTGTTGTACTAACCAATAGGAGGATATTCCTGAAAGTGAGAGATGTTCAGTGGTGGAATGGGCTTACTCAGAAAAGTTAGGAAGAGTCCACTTGGCCATTTGTCAGGGATGCTTTAGGTATGAATTTCCTCTAACAACAGAAATTAGATGGCCTTTGAGGTCCCTTCAGCTAGACTCTCTATGAAGAACAGACAGTGTCACCCCTCACCTTACCAAGGCAGTAATTTTATTCAGGAACCAGTTCTACAGGCATGGTCCTGCAGGCAGTTGTACAACTGGTTGTGTGGCACTGTGCAGTCTACGCACAGTTGTTGTGCAGTTGGATGCATGGTTAGTTGGGTGGGTAATCACACAGCTGGTTGTTGCAAGCAGACACATGGACTGTCCGAGCATAACTCCCTATGAAGTTCCTCACACATGATTTTACTAGCCAAAAGAAATAGAATTTCAGCTACTGGAAGTTAAGGTCTGAAGAAGTGGGTGTGCTAATCAAAGCATGCTTATAACACTTCTCTGATTAGAAGTCCTGCCTTACTAAGGCTATTGATCTCAGGAGCATTGTCAATACATTCAGGTGAATGTGCTTGCAGTTGCCTCTTCAGATCTTCATACCAAACACACAAAGGTCTGAGTGATTTCCGGACAGGGAAGGATATTGGGAGCGGAACTTACTTTCAACTGCACATCCCCAATGCAGTTCAAATCCTACATGGTTTCCAGTTGCAGTGCCCAAACAGTGCTTACATTGCTGTTGAAATGAGAAATGTAAAATGACCACAAACTCTCAAGAACTTGTTCTTATGCAGAAGGTGTACAACTGGCTCAAATATATATTATCACTTGGCAGGCAATACAGGCTGTGGATTCTCCTGCCCTCCCCTCCCTCCACTCTCCGAGAACAGTACTAGACTGGACTGGCAGTTGAATGTTACTTCAGCACTGGTGGTGGCACAAGGTCCTCTGTGACACCTGAGGCCAGAGGCTACTTTAGAGAGTTCAGAGCAGGCCGTGTGGCACAACCAGCCCTGTCTTCCAAGAAATGAACATGGCCAGAGGACTCTGGCTGAGACAGTTGTTGCCCACTGGCACCTGCTTCCTCAGGCAGTCACCCCATTTGGCCTAGTGGTAGGTCTGGTGCCAACAATACCCATAAATTCCAGAGGGGGTTGTATGGGAGAATGCTTTAGCGCTTCAGAAACAGTGGAAGTAAATGATCATATGATCCAATACAATGGTAAACCTTGACAACTCTAAAATATTTTTTAAAAATCCAAATAAAGTTTAATAATAAATTTGTCTAACTTACCATTTAGAATGATATGAAAAAAAACTGTTATATATTCTAGCAATAGGTAGCTCACATTATCCTTTTTTTTTAAAATGCAGCCACATAATCCAGGAACAGAGGTGCTCTTGGGTTGTTTTAAATTAATGTGCCTAGTGATCAGAAGCTTACAACACAACCCTAATGTATTTGTGTAACATGTGGAAGCATAGCTTGAGAAGACAATTGGTTGGCTGACAATTGTGATCTAGTCACGGGGAACAAAAAAGTATAGTTCTTGCTAAATCCTCATGTGAGGCACACTTATATCCAATCATGGAGGAAATACATTATTTGATCAGCACTTAGGCTTTTATCCTGTTGCCTCCAGTAGCTTCTGATTATGTTCCTGTTCTTGCACAGTTACTGAGATCGGCCAGGCACCTGGATGTGTGATAGGAAGCTAGCCAAAGCAGCAGGGAAGATGTTTCTGTAACTTCAATTCTGCATTGTATTTCAACAGTAAGAGGCTATCCAGAATGTTTAGGTGTCTAAAACTTCTGGTCTATAACTGGGGAAAACTGGATTTTTTATATCCCTAAAACAGACAACCCCAACTCTTATTCAAAGAGCTAAGGTCTATTGGGGAATCAGAACTGAAATAATTTGTGCTGTCTTTTAATTTGGATGGATGGATGGATGGAGAGAGAGAGAGAGCATAAATTATTGCAAAAGAGAGTGCAAGTGCGAGAGAAAAGCAGCCTATGCAACCTTCTCTTCTCATCCCCCAACTGTGGACCCCAAGAACCAGACGGAAATATAACCAATTATTAGAGCATACACATGGGAGCATTTCATTTATCTAGTGCTCCAAGTAATAAAAATGGAAGGACTGAATTTTACAAACATGTTGGGAGCAGGAAACCATCATATAGTGGAGCTACAGCAGGAACCATGTGGGTTGTTAGAAGGAGAATTGGTAGCTCTGTAGAAAAGGTGGTGGAAAAATTGGGGATGGGTAATAATATGAAAGGAAAACCTACCACCACAGCCATTAGGAATCCCATCCTCTCAGGATAAACTCTTATGTTCAAAGCGGCTAATGCCATGTTCAGCTGAATCAGAACCTTCCATTCTCTTGTATTCATGGCAGTCTTTATCCGTGTTATTTCAGAAAGTCAGTCACAGAGCACATCGAAGGCTAGTGCTGCACCACTCCTATCCATCACATTTGAAATAACAGGTATGTAATGGAGGCCTAAAACATGCTGTTGCCATGGAACACATCTAGGGATGCTCTCTCCATTTTGAGAGAGCTATGCTGGCTGTATAGAGTACATACACATTAATGGAACTCCGCTGCTTCTCCACCTGCAGGGTTTCACTTCTAAAATTTCAAATAATGATACAAAAAAGCATATTAAGTATACTTTCGTCCTGATGAACCAATGTGGATAATAGAGATGGGCACGAAATGAGCGATTTTTCGTTTTCGTTTTCGTTTTTGTTTTTTCGTTTCGTTTCATTACGTAACGAAAATGAAATGAAAAATTTTTCAAAACGAAAACGAAACGACCAAATTTGCCGTGTTTTTCGTTTTCGTTGCAGCAGATGCATTGAACTAAAAAGAATGCTAACGAAACAGCAATTTTTCATTTTCGTTTTTTTGTTTTGTTACCTAACGAAATGAAAACGAATTTTTTGCAAAAAAACGTCACGAAAATGAAAACGAACTGAAACGGACCCCTAAACGACCAAACGACAAACGAAACACCATTTTTTGAGTCGTGCCCATCTCTAGTGGATAAGCTAAAAGTCTCTTCTCATGTTCTTTGTGACTGTGTTTAGCAATACACTGTGTCCAAGGACTGGTGTGATTTATTTCTTTTGTTCTAGAAATTGTTCTGGCTTAGACTTCCTGCAGTTTAAAAAGCCTCATTCAGGAGGCAAGGGAGCATTTTGAAGTGGTTGTTCCTTGTTTCCTAGAGCAGAGAAGTTGATTTAGCAGGTGAGAAATCCTGTATTTAGTCAGGTAGGTGGTCCTGTTTACCTAACAGTAAAAGTAGAAGATCCTCCCCAGGCAGGCATGTCTAAACTTTGGCCCTCCTGATGTTTTGGACCACAACTCCCATAATTCCAAGCCTGTATTGCCAGTGACAAAGGGCTGTGGGAAAAACAGGCTTTTCTTAGGGATATCGTTGCAGCTTCCAACTGTCATGAATTTGTGCGGCAATGGCTGTGGGTCTTTTAAGTTCTAACAGACATTAACAATGGAATCTTAGTATTCAGAAAATATATGCCTGATTGCACATACAGTGGGACCCCGGTATCTGCTGGGGATTGGTTCCAGGCCTTCCTGTGGATAATGAAAACTGTGGATAAGAGAGAATGCCTGCCCACTCACCCCCAAACTGCTGTTTCCTGACAGTAGCTTGCTTTATGACTGCTGTTTTGAGACAGTAGCTTGCTTTATGGCCACTCTTTGTGACAGTAGCTTGCTTTAGAGATGCTATTTGTGACAACAGCTTGCTTTACAGCTGCTGTTTGTGACAACAGCATGCTTTACAGCTTGCTTTGTGGCTGTTGAATTCTTTAATTTTTTTCCTCTGACAACCGTGGATAACTGAATCAGTGGATAATAAATCAGTGGATACTGGAGTCCTACTGTACAGAACACAAGCAGTGTGGAAGTGGCTACCTTAGTATCACCCATAAAGGACAGGCAAAAACTAACCACAGACAAAGAATCCTTTATAAGGGACAGTAGTGAATTCCTCAGTCAGAGGTGGACAGATAGTGACCTTCTAGCTCCCTTCAGCAGTGGCCAGTATAACCAATAGGAAGACATTGTGGAAGCTACCCAGTCACTCCAGTTGTACAGTAGCCGCAAATTGCCTACTCTATTTTCTGTTCTTAAGCATAGGACATTGCTGGAATTTCTAGAGTTTTATAAAAATCAACATGTGTTCATTACAGTGTTTAGAAAATTACTCATTGTCTTGTCTTGCAACACTATTCCTCCCATTTTACCCCACCTTCAGGAAACTTCAGAAAGTTTCATCTGAAAGAATGCAGCATAATAGAGCTCATTCAGATCTTTTCTAAAGTTGTTCTGCAGTTATTATTATTTATGCCCTGCTTAACATTCCAGACCAGACTCCTATGTTGACTGCAGTTCACCTGTGTGCGTTTCCAGCTAACTTGAATTAACCATGTGAAAGCTGTGCCACTGCTTTTGTGGTGAATTAGAAATTTCAATTCTGCTGGTTAAAATTCAGTGCACTGTTAGGACAATGATTTGCTACAAAGTGATCATGTTTGGAGAACTTTCTTAGAAATAATAATTCATTCCTATGACAGAATGAAAGAACTGGATCTTTGGGATAACAATACAGTATTTATATACAGAGATGTCCCAAGTACATGTTATCAGATGTGAATTTGCTCTGCTACAGTTTCCTGTCTCCCTTATCCTTCGAGGCAGTTGTTTTCCATTCTATAACATCAGGCTCAGGACGGTGAGGCCTACTGTTAGGCAGGGTGAAGTGGTGGCTTCAAGCAACACCACTTGGGAGTTGGTTGCAAATTGGTGAAAGAAAAAAACTGTGATACATTGCTTCCCATGCACACCCTAAACCAGTGGTGTCCAAACTTCGGCCTTCCAGATGTTTTGGACCACAACTCCCACATTCCTTTGTCATTGACAATACAGGTTTGGAATTCTGGGAGTTGTGGTCCAAAACATCTGGAGGGCCAAAGTTTGGACAGCCCTGCCCTAAACTAGTTTGCTGCTTTCAGGTAGAATAGAAGATACTGTCTCTTCACCAGTGTCTTGAAGAAAGAGTCAATTGTCAGTCTTGTCATCATTTGTACCTGGAATGGAAGTGAGAACCAGCTTGGTCTTAGTGAAATATTTTGAGCCAACCCTAGTCAAGAAGGCACTTAGTAATGTACGGTGATACTGAGTTTCAAAAGAGCTTCAATCTGTGAAAATAGATGAAATATTATTACACTGGAAAGGACTGTGTCAGGAATGCAGGGCATGAGTAAAGTGGCTAGAGGGATGCTATTCTCCCTCTCACAAAATACCAGAACTAGGGGACATCCACTCAAATTGAGGGTTGTGAGAATGAGAACAGACAAAAGAAAATATTTTTTTATGCGCCACAGGATGTGGTGATGGCATCTGGCCTGGATGCCTTCAAAAGGGGATTGGACAGGTTCCTGGAGGAAAAGTCCATCACAGGTTACAAACCACAATGGTGATGTGTAATCTCCAGGCTTAAAACCGGGGTACTTCAAGGGCCAGATGCAGGGGAGTGGTATCAGGAGACAGATATCTAGTCTCGTGTGCTCCCGGACGCATTTGGTGGGGCCACTGTGAGATACAGGAAGCTGGATTAGATGGGCTTTTGGCCTGATCCAGCATGGCTCTTCTTATGTTCTTATGTTCTTATGAATGGGTGGACTTTCCTTGATGAGGGCCACCTTTCAGAGGTGCTTTGGCTGTGGATTCCCTGCTTTAGCAGATAGTTGCAGCTGATAAACCTTCTAGCTCAACAGTACTAAGATACTACGTCTTTTTTTCTTTCTTTCTCCATCCCTCAGCATCCAAACCAGTGGACTGGAAACTGTGCACGGGCCCTACTCCTACCACAACTCAACTGTGCCATATCCCATGTCCCATAGAGTGTGAGGTATCAGCCTGGTCAGCCTGGGGGCCATGTACATTTGAAAGCTGTGATGACCAACAAGCCAAGAAAGGTATGTAAATGGCTCAATTTTTATTTTAAAAGGTTGATGATTTCTACTGTATGCTCATTTTAAAAAGTTTAATGTTTGGAATGATCAGTTGACTTTTGACATGTGCCAGATACAAATGAGACTTCTGAAGAACAGCAGGTACTTCTTTTTGATGTAGCCAGGTTTCATTGTGATTAAGCCTCATATATATGAAACCACTCCAGTATTCCTGCCAAGAAAACTCCATGGACATGGAGTCACAAACAGTCGGTCTCAACTGTAATGACACAACACACACACACACACACACACACACACACACACACACACACACACACACACACACACACACACACACACACACACACACACACACACACATATTTTATTCTCTCTAGAGTCTTGGGGGCAGGTAGAATTCACACCTAATAAGGCTTCCAATGTAACAATGTTATAACATTGCCATTTGAATATCTGTAAACAGTTTATGTAGATTTCAGCCACCAGACACATAGTATTTTTTTAAGGCAAACAACAAAACACCTGGGACAAAAGTTGCCCCTACCATTCTATTCATTTTTGCCATTTGTTCCCACACCACCAATGTAATATTATTTTAAACAGAATTTCTGTTTGTAATAATAGTTTGGATACACTATATTTTAATAAGCTAGTTGTGATAATTTTATGCCAAGACAAATTGTCCATAGTCATATTTTATCTTCCTAAAGTAACAGAATAACTTTCAAGCTGTTAAAGGGGGAGTGCTAATGTAGCATTTTTTCAATTTTTCTGAAAATTTCTGTTTTTTATCCCTGGAAAAAAAAACCCCCCCCAGAAAAAATGTGGTGTTTTTTTTCCCCGAACTTCAAAATTTCTGGATATTTTACATCTCTAGACCCCCACACACACCTTGACCTTTCTACTGAAGGCTCTTTGATTGTCTGTGCTTTGCTCAGCAGCCCTTTCCAATACAGGAAGGGGGAAAGCTGTTGGGACGTGTGTTGGAAACATGAATGAGGAGGTGAGGTCCTTTTACTCCGCTGCTCAGTGTGTCCACTACCTTGTTTGTGCTTTAGGTGGCAGGAGCCTCGTGGTGCATTGGTTAAACTGCTGCACTGCGGCCAAAACTAGGCTCATTTTTTGGAAGACACAATCACACATACAAATGCAGATACAGGAAGATCTGAGAAGACTGAAAACAATTCCAGCTGTTAGACACAGCAGCCAGTTCAGCTCTAAGTCACTTTTGCAAATTGAACAAATATAAAGCCTGACAGCAGGGGGAGGGTTTAGATAATGGCAGAGGCGGTGGGAGGTGCTATGGGGAGAAATATACCTAATTTGACCCTCTACTGTGTCTACATTTCCCCAAAGATAATTAAACTTCTCCTTTGTGAACAACAACAAGGATTTCAGCTGGTTCAAATGCCAGGCTATTGTGGAGAATACTTTGTGTCACTGTAGACCAGACTCCTGTGTAGTCTCTCCCATGGCTACTGTAAATGGATTGTGATCTAGCTACAAGACGTTTAATGTTTAACAAAAGTGTGTGCAATAATGTGCACAAAATAAATCTGGAGGAGTGCTTTGGGAGGTCAATAGAGATAAATTTTAACAAAAAACAAGGCAAGTAAGTCGGTATTTCATGAACAAAACTGTTTTGCAGAAAAAGTCACATTCACTCATGAAAAGATATCCTGTTTATGAAATGAACAACAAACAGCTTTTAAAAAAGCCACAAACTGGGGTGGTTCATGGTTCAGTTTGTCCAACCCGTTTCGAAAAAATGAAATGAAGCCCCAAACCTTTCTCCACTTAGCGCTGCAATTCGCTTCAGCAAAACAGATGCCCCCTTCCCACCACCTCCCTACCTGGTCCTGTCACCACCACCTTTTCCTCCTCTGCCATCACCGTCTTCAGAAACAACTCCTGGTTTTCCCCAGGTCAGCTGCTAAAGGGCGCTTTCCTTCAGGAGCCTCTATGTGGGAGTAGAACTTGGAGATCTGAAACCCAAACTTCACCAAACTTGGAGGGATTGTGAAGGAGAGTCAGGGAAAAAAATTCTTTGTGATGCTGTTGTCTCTGTTGGTGGTGGGGCTTCTATAGAGTTATTAAAAACAAAAACAAATTTGTCTTAAAAACTCATGAATGCATTATTTATGATTCGTCAACCTTGATTAATCATGCATTGAAACAGATTGCCATTTTCCCAATTTATGGCTATTTCTAATGTTTAAGAATGCTTTGTTCTCTCATGATCCGATTTCCTTCTGATTCCCTTCCATCTCTTATTAATATCTCCTGTTTCTCTTTCCACCCTTTTATGTCATTTGTTTCTTATTCATCTTCTTTCAAATGCCACTGTGTTTTTGAACCCACCCACTTTTTTTGACTCAGACATGATTCAAAAAGCACTCAATATAATGTTGAAATGAGAACTGAACTTGGAATATATTCTGGACTGTCACAAATAACATTTCTTTTCTGGGAGTGGTTGGGTTGGTCATCGAAAAATTGATGTACAAGATGTACACTGATGCACTTATGCCTGTAGTCCTAAGTAGCAGGAATAAATACTTTAAAAATCAAATATTTGACAATTCTTACATCAGTGGGTTGTATTTTTTTCAAATTGTTGTACAGCATATTTCTTACACAGTTGGAAGGTTGGTACTTGAATATAATTAAATATTAAATAGTTCTACTTTTCCCACTACCAGGGAATTCTATATTCTCAATTTGCTGTTTTATGGTTATTATTTTTATTTTACTATTTTCAAAATACCATTAGCCAATTGGAATACCTGTAGGCATCAAAGAAAGTGAGCTAAAATACTAATGTAAACAAATAAAGCTTGATGCTGAGATGACCTCTTCCAATATTCCCTGTTCACTCTCTAGCAACATCTTAGAAAGCTCTCAATTGACATTAAAAAAAACCTTCTCACCCTCCCAGCTCCCTTCACTGTGCTTTGATCTGATGATTTCAGAATGAAGAGCTCAGCTCATTAGTCCTTTCTTTCAGTGTAATTTTGTGCTAAAAGTACCCACAAGAATGTGAGTGGAGTAAAATAATGAGACAAGTTTGGTCAATAGATTATGTATGCTTGACTTTTTAAAAGAGGCATTACAGTATTAACATTTGACACAAAACAAATGTCATTGGTCCTCAGAATGTTTTCAGCCTGATAGTTGAATGGGTTTCAGCTGAAATAACACACTTTTATATCTGGCTTCATATCAAACTACATGAGATGTTAGCCACCTATTGCTGTGTTTTCCTCAGAGCTGTATTCCTTGATCTGAAACTGCATTTGCCTCCTGGTAAGCAATAAGAAAAAAGGACACTAATTCACAAGGTATGGCGGTGAAAATTTGTCCTGATTTATTTTGCCATGTATACAGGGTCTGCCTCTAAAGGCAAAACAGCAGCTTTTGTAATTTGACCCTTGATGGAAAGCTTGAATTCTTTCTTCAAATCAACAAGCTTCTTAAAGAGTTCTCTGTTACCATATTCTCCCCATGTAGGTTTATTCTAGATGATTAGGGTTTTTAGATGGATAAATCTATCATCTATGTCTTTTCTCAACTTCTTTTTTGTTTGATTCAGTATGAAGAAGCTTGACAGTTTTGTTAGTTTCCCCCAGAAATAAATGGAGTAACATTCTAAATCATATGCACTGGCCAAATTCAATGTGTGTTCTTGGTATGGAGAGGGTTATGTTGCATTTGTCTATTACACGATTACGGTATAGGCTTTCACACCCACCATCCTTGCAGGTGAGAATGAAAAATTCCAAGAGTTTTCTAACCACTGGGTGAGTGGTTTGTACAGGAGTGCAGTGTTTCTCAGAGGATGGCACTTTTTGTTTTTTTGGACAGGAAATCCTCTTAAAAATTTATTTATTAAGGATGAGTAAATTCATGGAAGTTTGTTATAGCCTTCCAACCGACCTTGTGCAGTCAAGTCAATTGTGAGTTACATTGACTCCCCACCACCACCACCAAGGTTTTCTAGGTAGTCAGTACTCCAAAATGGTTTATTATTCCCTTATTCTGGGGGTTATCTTGGCCACACAGACATCCTTACTGCAGATATATTAAAGATGAGGGGTTGGTTTCAAAGAAACAGTGTTATAATCCTCATACAACATCATAGATATGCTCCAAAACACTGGAATTGAAACTCAAAAAATGCCGAGTTAAAACATCCAAGGCCTGGTGGGTGAATAGACAAATTACTGTGAAAAAGTTTCACTTCCTTCCACATTTGTTTTTTTTTTGGGGGGGGGGATTTTTGAATTCAGTTTGAAAAATCTCAAGTACAAAGGTGAAAAAAGTTCTTACAAGAAAGCAGCTACAAACCAGAATACATGTTCACCCACTTCTTCCAGGTACACGGAAAGGAATTTTTCTAGAAAGTGGAATGTTGTTCCTCAGCACCCCTCCTCTTACAGTGCAATCTGTTAAAGAAAAAAAGATTATTTTAAAGGGGAACGCCCAGTTGGTAAAAGGATTTCAGGTCATTTGAGCACTGCTTAATTGAACTGACGTTTGTCCTAGACTCCTAGAATATGCAGATGGATCCTGAAGCTTGGTTATAACATGATTAGTGTAATAGTTCAAGCATCTGATCTTCTGGCGTGATGCTGCTCATTGCTAAATGCCAAACCTTCATCAGGAATGCAGACAGACTACACCTCCCCTTTCATTTTCCAGCCTGGTTTTAGATAAAGGTGAATCCTTTGATATAGAGGTACCACAACACAACATCCTTTGTGCTTGCATTAATGATTGATTAGCTGATTCTCTCCTGGGTAATAACGTACAGGCTTGTAATTTGACAAATATCCTCTGTGATCATCATACATCATTTATAGTAGTATTTTCCCCCTCCCGTCTTTCAGCTTCAGAAAATGCTTGTAGCAGCTACCAATCTAAAAAAAAAAAATGGTTAGAAACAGCCCTGACAGTAGGAAAACGGGGGGGGGGGAGAAGTTGTTAAAAATAATTGTGTGTGTGTGTGTGTGTGTGTGTGGTTACAGTCATGACCGACTCTTCGTGACTCCATGTCCATCAGTTTTCTTGGCAGGAATACTGGAGTGGTTTGCCAGTTCCTACTCCAGGCAGCTAAAGCACCTGGTATTCCCTGGTGGTCTCCCATCCAAGTACTAACCAGGGCCGACCCAGCTTAGCTTCCAAAATCAAGCAAAATTGGATGTGCTTAGGGCACCTAGGCAGCTACTAAAAATAATTAGATGGGAATAATCAGAAACTATCCTCACCTAACTTTTTTTTTAAAAAATGAGGATAATCAAAGACTGCTGGCTTAATAGCTCAGTGGTTTAGGAAACTGGTTGCAAAGCCAGATGTTGGCTGTTTGATTCGCCACTGGGCCTACTACAGGAACAGCCACCCTCTGTGTGGATCATAGTACTAATGGTACCAAATCCCAGTGAGGTGGTTGGCCTCTCTTAGTGATTTCATGTTCATGTTAAATAGAATTGAAGCTGAGCAGAACCTTGGAGAGTGCTGTGAGCCATGGATGCTGTACTGGGCATTAATCCATTCGCACCACCGTGCAAAACAACAATTTTAAAAATCTATCTCAGAAAAATAATCATTGTGTTCTATAAAGTCCGTTCTGACTCATGATGACCATTTTTGTGGTTCTCCAGATGGAGAGTAACCAGAAGTGTTTTGCCATTTCCTCCTTCTGAGGATACTTCTGGGATTCTCAGGTTGCCCAAAGCCACCTAAACTGGCTCTCCTGATGAACACTGTGGAATTGAACTTCCAGCCTTCTGCTTTACAGCCAGATCTATCACTGTTCAGATCACACCATGGCAAGTGACATCTGCAAAGCAGCTGAAGAAGATTCTACCAATGAGATCTTGAGGACGTAATTATGGACAACGAATGTTGGCAGCTCTGTCTAGGAAATAAGTGCTAGCACTTATTTAATTTGAAGTGTAAATGAAATCACTGTCTCTTGTGTCTCTAATCTTTAAGGATTCAAACTCAGAAAACGTCGCATCACGAACGAACCTACAGGGGGAACTGGCAACTGCCCTCATCTAATAGAAGCCATCCCCTGTGAAGAACCTTCTTGCTATGATTGGAGAATAGTTCGATTGGAAGAGTGCATTCCAGACAATGAGAAGGAATGTGGGCCTGGTACACAGATTCCCCAGGTGGTCTGCATCAACAGTGATGGTAGGTTGATTTGCCAGTTTCCTATGGCTTGCCATTCATTTATTTGGTGATGTTGGTTTCCCCCAGGAAGATTGGGGGGGGGGGGAGTTGTAAAAGCCTCTGCCCATTAGTGTCTGTGTTTGGGATTGTGAGTACAGTTGCAATTTCATTTTGATTCCTGTGATCCTCTTTTCTTCACCAATGAACAAGCACTGTGTTTTGTGAACCAACCTGTGTTTAAAATGGAATTAGTCTTGAAGAGAAGTAGAAATGGGTTTGATGCAAACT
This sequence comes from Phrynocephalus guinanensis, assembly GCA_037367245.1. Lineage (NCBI taxonomy): Eukaryota > Metazoa > Chordata > Lepidosauria > Squamata > Agamidae > Phrynocephalus > Phrynocephalus guinanensis. The sequence continues at coordinate 38,680,548 of CM074742.1, forward strand.
GGAAGTAAAATCAACCAGCTATGTATGTTCATGTTCTGATAACTCATGTAAATCTGTCATTGCTAGAAAGTAAAATTGGGATTTAGATTCACCGATCATTTACCAATGTGCTTTACATGTGCTAGTCATAGTGTGTTTATGTTGATGACATGATAGTGTGCCAGTGTATCATCAGGAAGATGTTAGGGAATTGTTTTTAAAAGATGATACATGCCCATTTGCTATTAGATTTGATCAATGCATTATATATTTCGTCCATCTGAGAGCAATATTTTGAAGTTTCTTATTTCTATGATCTTCTCAGTGTTTGTTACTTGAGGGAAGAGACATTTCTTCCTTGCAGAAGAAAAGAAAATCAGTTGCTTGGTAGTTTGAATAGTTATTTTGTAATTCCATCAGTATCATTTTATTTTGTATTTTGATTTCGTCATTCAGCTGGAAAAGTATGTTTCTTTCTGAATCTGATACAAATGCAATACAAGTCTGAGTCTGATACAAATGCAATACAAATCATTACTGCATTTCTCTTGTGTATTAGATGGAGATATGACAAGAATTTAAGCAGCAAAGTGCAAGGTGAAAATAACATAAATCTCCTGTAAAATGGAGGACAGTCCTCAGCAAAGCAGGATGTAGGGCCTTCCTAAAATACACACCAACCGAGCGAAGCTTATATTCAAAAGTTAGTCCCAAGAAGGAGCGAAAAGAAGATGAGTAAAGAAAGGAACAGGCCATGTAACACTCCTTAGGTCTTAAGATTATCTGAGATGCCCTTCTCTTGGTGTCATCACCTATAATAAGTACATTTTACAGGGACCCAATAACCTGCTTGAGTAGTTGTCCCAGGATATGGAATGCCCTTTCACAAGAGAAAAGGTTGCTCCTCTCTCCTCTCTTTTTGATGGCAGTTGAAAATATTTTTATACCAACAGGCGTTCAGTGACCAATGTCTGTTTTTAACAGCTCTGTGTGCTACCAATATAGCATTTTAATGAATTTTAAAATATTTTTCGATTTCTTAAAAAATATTATGATGCTGATTTTGTTGATTTTGTTGGTTTTCATATTTAGCAGTTTGAAAATTCCTGATTAGAGGTTGTTTTTCATTCTTGCTTTGTTCATGATTTGTGAACTGCCTCAAATCTCACTGCTGAAAGAAGGATGTAACTGAAATGAAATGAAATGAGAGAGAGAGAGAGAGAGAGAGAGAGAGAGAGAGAGAGAGAGAGAGAGAGAGAGAGAGAATGAATGTATATCAGCCATATGGTAAAGGTAAAGTTTATTGTTACGGCATCAAGCCAGACAGAAGATAAAATAGCCATATGTAAAAACTGAGATAGGGAACCTTTTGATAGTAATACCATAGGTTTAGGAAAAGAATGTACGATGCAAATTTAAAAAAGGAAAATTATCTGCAAATAAAAATGATAGCCCAAATCACACAGGGAAGCTAGGAGTCTTGTCAATGTTTCAAAAAGACTGAAGCAACGGGTTGCTTGGTATGCATTTAGCCAATATGCCAAATGTTGTTTTGTAATTAAATTGGGCAGGGGGAATTGGAGTTGATTACTTGTGCACACAGAACTGTATCTAGTCTTGCTCCATAGCACCAGCTTTTGCTTTATAATTGACTTGGGACTCAGCTGGGAAAACTAAGAATTAGACGTAAGCTTTATTTTCGTGTAGTTAGCTAAGCACGTTGTGTGTCCTTTTCCTAACAGTCCTCATTCCCCAAGGTGAGTTTTGCTAAGCAAGATGATACAGAAATTCAAGGTACATCCACTCTTTCTTTCGAAGGAGAGGACACTTAATCAGATAGGGGTGGCTTTATTTTAAGCATGAAAAATTGGTGAGTTGAAGAAGTAGAAGTTTGCAGGAGTCTATTAAACTTTTTCGAATGTTCAACTCAAAACCTCAGCACCTGGTTGGTTTTGTTTTGTTTTTGAAGCTACAAATTCCAGTTGTCCTTCTGTTCTCAATTAAGCAGCTGTCCAGTATCACTTATCTCATGAAATGTTACTAACTTTTCAAAGACGAATATAACAGAAACACAGAGATTTATTTAAAAAGAAAAGAAAAGAAAAGAAACAAACTTCAAAACAATCTTGAGAGTATGGACATTTCCTCTGGTCATTTTTATAGCTGACAGCTGTGCCCATGGTGAGGCAGGAAATGTTAAGGCCTCCAGTCAGCATAGCACCCCTCCCACTTTTTAAATCAATGCTTCTTTTTCTAAGAAAGTAAGAAGGCTAATATACCCAGTGTGGTATTGTGGACAGAGTGACAGACTAGAACTCAGGAGACCCACTTGGCCATGGAAACTTGGGGTGGGGGTATGAAGACTTGGTAAGACCACTCCTTAAATAACTCATTTTCCATGAAAGTCCTATGATGGTCATTGTACACCAGTTCTGATTTGACCGCATGTAACACACAATGGCTGAAATCCTGTAATAAGTCACAACTAAAATAGGCCCATGGAATCCAAGAGGATTTGATGGATTAACTCCTTCCGTACATTCCATCGAGTCAATGAGCCTATTTTAGTTGTGATTCTAGCCAGTATTTGTTAGAGAAATACTGTAGAGTGAGGTGGGAAAGGTCACAGGAATCCAAGTTCTAGCTTACTGAGGTGGGGAAGCTGGAAACTAGGGACATAAACACAAGACGTCTTCTCTGTCTTTTCCAAGAGACGTCTGAGAAGGAAAAGACACAAGAAAGCCCCAAGAAAAATAGCTAGAGTTGAAAGAAGGTCAACTTTGGTCAGAACCCACTGAGGAAAATGGGAAAACACATATCTACTCCTCTTGATGTAAAAGAGCCAAGTTTTCAGCATAAGCCGAGTTGCATACACTATGTCACTGATAAGAGCTGTTAATGTTGATGCTCGCTGGTTTCCATCTTCTTTGCTACTGAAGCACTGAAAACAGGACAGCATTGTTGCTGACATGGCTAAGAGGAATCTGCCATGAGACGTCTGCAAAATGGGAAGGCTGTACAGACAGAGTATTACTGAGCTCTGGTTGTACAGAGGCTACCCCATACAGTATTTTCTGGGAGGGGGATGGAATCTGGGAGCGAGACCCTTTTCACTAAATCATTAGAAAGCTGCTGCTAATGAGTGTTTAAACTAGAGGGACCAGTGGTTTGATTCTGTGTAAAGACTGTTCATGTATAGCAGGATGAAGATTTGGAAATAGCTCTCTCTCTCTCTCTCTCTCTCTCTCTCTCTCTCTCTCTCTCTCTCTCTCTCTCTCTCTCTCTCTGTGTGTGTGTGTGTGTGTGTGTGTGTGTGTGTGTGTGTGTGTGTGTGGTTACAGTCATGACCGACTCTTCGTGACTCCATGTCCATCAGTTTTCTTGGCAGGAATACTGGAGTGGTTTGCCAGTTCCTACTCCAGGCAGCTAAAGCACCTGGTATTCCCGGGTGGTCTCCCATCCAAGTACTAACCAGCTATTGTCCTTCAACTTTTAGCACAATTCATTTGTCCCCATGGCTGACATCCTGTTGCTTCGCATAGTAAGTCACACTAGAATTGGCCCATTGAGTGAGGGGGAATTCAGAAAGTCAGCTCCTCTGTAAGTTCCACTGCTTAAATCGACCTACTTTATTTGCACCTTGCTTTACTTTACTTAGGTGCAACTAAAATAGACCTATATGAATCAATGAAATCTGCGGAGGAGTTGACTTACCAAATCCCCAGTCATTCATTGAGCCTACCCTGATGCAACCAACAACAGTGATCAACAGGAATTTAGCCTGTATATAATAAGTATCTCTAGTGGCTTCTAGTAACGATTATGCATATTACTGGCTTGTATGCTCATTAATTCTTTTTTCATGATTGTCACCTGCAGATTTGCAGCCATATCCAGTGAGGGGAACAGGTGCAAAACAAAAGTTGTGCCATTGAGTTTTGAATATCAGTAAAGCAAATATTCTACAGTTATGCGTAAGAATTTTTTTTTAATTTCAAGTGATTGCTGCTCAGCTGTTCCTTTTCACAGCTAGTAATGCAAGTGACTTAACTCCTTCTAAATAGCCAGAGTTAGTACGTAAACCAGAAGGAACACTTGATCAAAGAGACATAAATACTTTAAGTATGAGGATATTTCTCAGTCTTCTTTTCTGCCCCAGGCTTCTTAACTGCCTGCTAAAAGAAGCTAGTATTTTAAATCTCACGATGGGTACTGCTGCATGGCACCAATGTAAACTAAGCCCATAAAACAGATCAGCAGCCCCTTTTCCCTACTCTCGGCATCATTTAATGTGTTTGAAATATAATTAGCTTGGATATTATGTTTAAACCTGAGGTCTCTTATTTTATAATTAGGCTCAAATAGCAGTGTTTGTGGTGGTGTTGCATATAATTAGGGGTGAGCATGTGTGTTCAATTTGTTGTAAAGAGAAGAGCCATTACAGCTGCTCAGACAATGCTAAGATAATAGATTTATCCTCCAGCGTTACAGCTGGAGGCTTGCGAGTGTCATTGCATTTCCACAGTCCGTGGCAGTAATCAGAATTTTAATTCAAACTGGGAAGAAGCCCAGGGCTAGTAGGTAGGGGAATTAGCTTGTTGGAATCCAGTTATCAGTGTCTGGATTATAATACAATTCTGTGCATTTTATTAGTTGGTTAGTTGACTTTGAAGGCACTGTACTTCTGTTTGCTAACAAGAGCTGCTCAGAAATTGTTAACTTGGCTATTTAGCTTTTCTGTTCAGAGCCATGTGTAGTAAATGAAAGAAGGAAGGGGGGGAATGAGCCATTTTTTCCTCTGTGAAATTAGATTACCACTGATAACAAATCCTGTTCCATGAACTGGATGGCTAAAGGACTCAGGTGGCAAGCACAGAATGTTCCACACTGCAGATTAACCTTTGTGAATAACACCCATATAGCAAATGTTCATACTGAGATTAAGCGGCACGCTTGTCCTTTTCTGGACCCAAATATTCCAGCTATTTTATTTTTGAGAGGATTTAATGGCAGTGAAAAGGGCCATCTTGGCTTCTGTGATAAGTGTACTGCTCTCTATCTAGTCTGTTCAGAAACAGAGCAGAAAGGGCAACCTTTTCAACTTAACCGTCTGTATTTTGCTGCCGGTCTTTTATCCACACACTGGAAGAGGAACATAATTGCTTTTGCCTGTGCAGGGAAATGTAGAGATGAAGTATCTGAACATAAAAAGTTATTACTTATAATAACGCATGGGCTTACACAGTGGGGGCAGGACCATAGTCCACAACAGCAGCGGCCATTCGTACTTTGCCCGTGCTTCCTGTTTCACGGAAGAATCACACGTTTGGCAAACTTTAAAATACATGTTTCAAAGGCTGTGCTGTTCAATTAGGAAAGGCTCTCCACTGGTCAAAACCCCCTGTTCTGTGAAACAGGATGTCATTTCCAAAACGAATCTTAAGGTATAATTTCCAATATGCCACTATATTATTTCAGGGTTTTAAAATTATTTTTCCTTTCTCCACCTAAAAGATTTCAGTTTGTGGTCCAACTGAGTTGTACAGTTCATAGGTCTCATTAAAGGTGGGGAAAGTTCTGAAATTATTTATCTTTGTCTCCTTTATTTACATCACACACTCTTGACATTTTAACAGGGGTGTGTAAACTTTTTATATCCACTGTACATTTTCCAGCTCCAGCTCCTCACGTGTGAGGCTCTTAAAAGCATGGATCCTCATTCTGTATTTACTCTCAAGGGATGTTTCTTGTGTTTTCCCATTCCCTTCTGTCTCGGCTACCTTAACAAAGAACCCCAAGGGTAAAATATCAGGTCTAAAAGTAAGGCAGCACCACAGTGAACATGCCTCACATGTTCAAAATCTTCTCAACTTTTTCTGTGCTGTTTGCGGTTTTGTTGTTCTTGTTGTTTAAATGTTATTCCTGAAAGCATTCAACCTACTGCAGTAAATTACTGCCTTTAGATAGTTATGTCCTTTGTTTCTTTGTTTAGGACAAAGTCACCTTGTGGTTTCTGCAGACATTGTATTGGCAGCCACCCACTGGTCTCAAAGTACAGTAGTACCTTCTATACAGGAATTAATTCGTTCCAAAGGAAATTCTGTTAAATAAATTTTCCTTATATACAAATTTCCCACAGGAATGCATTGAAAACGGAGTAATCCCTAATCGGAACCATTTTTATTTTGGACGGATTCACCCCATAGCCAATTCTGTTAAGCAAATTTCCCCTATCTCCGGAATTTTTTATGTTGTACAGATTTTATGTTATACAAACCGTTTGTTATATGAGGGTCCACTGCAATGTTATAAGCAAAGTAAGTAGGCTAAAGCCTATACAGCACCTGAGTGTCAATCTCAGTTTTCCACTTCCATTGCTCTTCCCATGAGAATAACCTTGAAGGTTACTTAGGATAAAACTTAAGGCCTATAAGATCATCACCCGTCTGGGTAAAGAGGAGCAACTGCACCCAGAGGTCTCCCTTTCTCTGTTTTCAAAATGGAGAACAACTCCTCTGAAGATAATACACTCATGGCTTTTATCTTGCATGTATAGTAGAGTGCAAGTGGAGGGCTTCTCCTCTTCAGACATTTTGCTCTCTGCAGGTACAAAACAGTGACAGAAAAAGGAAAGAGTAGTTGCTGCTCTCAAAATGATTTATAACAATCAAGCAAATAATAATTGAATGGGGGTGTAGCTTTATATTTCACTCTCGTTGGTGCCTAGGCCATATATGGTTCCCTCCTGTGCCACTTGGACCATAACATCCACTGCCTATCCCTCTGTCCAGACTGGCGATAACAGGACAAGGGGGAAATTACTCTTCTTGACATCTACATTAGGTAGTCACACCCACCCTTACGTTTTTTCCCCCTGGGAGTTGTCATATTCATAGTCACTATATGGTCTTCTGTAGTTTTGTAAAAAAAGGCAGTTGCAGACTTTAGGAAGATAGCTTCTCTTCCATTTGCATTTAATTGAAAACTTGCTCCTTGGAGGCTTCTTTGTGTGTTCTGTGCTCCATTTTGGGAGCAAATGATTTTTGAGAAGTGATCAAGGATCTGAGACTCTGGGAGTATTGGAGGTCACACAGATGTCCCTCCGGGCTGCATATAGCCTATGGTTCTCTATTATGTATCACAGATCCAGACTAGACATGGGCACGGCCATAAAAAATGACGTTTTGAGTTTTTGTTTGTCGGAACAGGTCCGTTTCGGGTTGTTTCCGTTTGTCGTGAAATTTTTCAAAAATTTGTCATTTCTGTTTGTCGTTTGTCATTTGTCGTTTCCACCGCAATGTACTGCGATTTAACTTCCCAGAGCATAGGGGCGTCCCGCAATCAGGGCCGGCACTAGGTGTTTTTGTACCCTAGGTGGCGGGCGGGGTGGGGGGCGGGGGGCGGGGGGAGGTGAAGGCATGCGGCGGTGGCGGGGGGCCATGGGCGGGTGGCGGCCACGGGCGGGCGAGTGGGCGGGCGGTGGCGCGGGCAGACGGGCGAGTGGGCAGTTAGGATATCACTTAGGATAGAGATTCTGTTCTTGGCTTGCACCCCAAATGTGTTTGTGTGTGCAAGCAAATTGAAGTTGGGAAAATAGAAAATAAATGGTAGTATATAATATATATTTAAAATAAATCCACACCTCCCACTCCCAGTCGAACCTCCCGCTTTATCCAATATCAGAAAAAAATCCTCAAACTGCCAGAGAAGAAATAAAGAATAAACTGCTATTCCCTTCAGCAGACAAAGCTGCAGGGAATCAAAGAAATTATTTTCTAAATTCAATTCCCTCCCTGCCTGCCTAACTTAAATCCTAAAGCCTCCAGCCTCCCTCCTCAATCTCGATCGGATCACACCAGCACCAGCAGCCAGCCCTCCTCCCTCAACCACATCCATACACCCGACTGCGATTTCTGGAAGGTGCCTCAGCTTTTTATGCCCTCTGAGACATCCAGAAGTGTTAGTCAAAAACCTGGCGATGCCATTGGTGGAATGGTTCAAAAAAATTTGCATGGTCCCATCCCATGCCCAGCCCAAATGGGCAGGTTTAAAAAAATAAAAAAATAAAATAAAATAAAATCAATGCAGCGTTTTATTGCTATAAAAAAACCCACCGCTGCTACTATAAAAATTCAGGCATTTAAAATAAATAAATTTCACATGTTTCTGTGGTGATTTGGTGCGTTTTTTGACCACGATTTCAAAAGAAAAATAGTGGTCGCCATTTTGGATCCCCCCCCACCGCATGGCATGCAGCAAGACAGACGATGAGGATGAAACCCCCCCTCAGCCTGGTGCAAGCAGCCCAGGACAGGAGAAGAGGGGGGGAGGCCGGGGACCCCCCAGAAACCACCCCTCTGGTAGGTAGCAAAGCCTCAGGCAGGCATATTTTCACCTGCTTTTTTGGCCAGGAGTCGTTTTTTTAAAAAAAAGCTTTTAAAAACTTTTTCTGTGTTTCGCATCGCGCAATCGCCACGATGCCAAAAACGGAAACAAAAAACCCGACCAAATTTTTCTTGTTTCGGTTCGAGTTCGAGTTCTGACAGCTTAATTATCGTTACTGTTTCCGTTACGTAACAGAAACGATAACCAAAAACGGAAATGACAATTTCGCCGAGTCGTGCCCATGTCTAATCCAGACATCCACAGTTTCAGTGGGCAATGTGTCTCGTTGGGTTGTAGATCCTTTTCTATCAATGTGTGTATGCCAACATGACAGGCTGGGAGAGAGTTCCCGAGGGAAAGGATTGTAAACGTTAAATATTTTATTTTATTTATATACACATTAGTGAACAACACTATTTTGAGTGGGTATATATAAAACAATTGACAATGTAGAAACCAAATAAAACAGCCAGGGCTGAACAACAAAACAAAACAAAAACCCACACATCAATATTAAATATTGCAAAACATTGAAAGAATTGTAGTAAGATGCAGAATATATTTTATTTTAGTTTTTCAAGTTTTATGACCCTGCTGTCAATCTCTTCCTCCACCCTCTCTCTTTGCAATCCTGTTATGTCACTTTCCTTCATTCAGCTGTTATTAGTTGATTATTTGACCTTCCTTTCATCCAAGATCCTGATGCTTGCTGTGTTCTAATTAATATGAAAACATTATGTACTGTAAAATTTATGAATCCACAAGAGAACACCAGCTTGGGGAAAAGCAAGTAAAACTGAACTGATGTATAATGTTGCTGCCCTTCCAACTGATTGGCAGGTTCAAGATCCAAGGTTTGCAAAACCTGAGATCTAGTTCAGCAAATTGACTACAGAAATAATAAAAACCTCAAGCATAGCAGCTGAATATGATCTGTTTTCTAGATTAAAGGAAAACAGGGGTTATAGGAAAGCTTTGTAATAGTTTTACAAACTGTTACCCAGCATGTACATTTTCAAGCATAGTCTCTGAATTGCATTAATACCGGCATGTCCAAACTTCGGCCCTCCAGATGTTTTGGACAGCAACTCCCACAGTCCTTTGCCATTGGCAATCTAAGCTTAGAATTCTGGGAGTTGTGGTCCAAAACATCAGGAGGGCCAAAGTTTGGAAATGCCTGCATTAATGGCTTATGGGTAAAGGTGGGGTCGCTCCCAAATTTCAAGGAGTTCTAATTCCCTAGTTGGTCATGAGTTGCCTGAGTTTAATTATGGGTCTTGCAATGACTTAACTACTGCTGTTCCTATAGACAGTTCTTTTTAGTTAACGGCTAACGCAACATTTATGGAACAGTCTCAACACAGGACCAGACCAAGGCTCCAAAAGCCTTCTGCTCACCACATGCCTTGTTTCCATGCAAAAATGCAATTTCTGAGAAACTGAAAGTTTCCCCTTACTGGTTGCTGCTACTCTGCTGTGAGTCTCACTTCTGTCTAATCATCATGAGTTGTTGGACGGAGGTGTGACTCACAGTGGTATTCAGGAGGAAAAGATTGGGCTGTAAACCAAGCAAAGCTGCCCACATTTCACTTACATCCCATTGATTTCTGTTAATTCACAGTTGTTGTTGTTGTTGTTGTTGTTGTTGTTGTTGTTGTTGTTGTTGTTGTTGTTGTTGTTGTTGTTGTTGTTGTTGTTAATGTTGCACAGTTGTTCAGTCATGTCCAACTCTTTGTGACCAAGTATTGGAGCCTCAGCTTCAAAATCTGTCCTTCCAGTAAACATTCAGGGTTGATTTCTTTCAGGTTAGCTAGGTTTGATCTCCTTGCAGTCCAGGGGACTCTCAAAAGTCTCCTCCAGCACCACAGCTCAAAAGCGTAAATTCTGTGGCGATCAGCCTTCTGTATAGTTCAGCTCTCACTAGTATACATCACTACTAGAATAACCATAGCTTTGACTATCTGGACCTTAGTCAGCAAAGTGATGTGTCTGCTTTTAAAAATTCTGCCTAGGTTTGCCATCACTTCCCTCCCAAAAAGCAGGAGTCTTTTAATTTCATTGCTGCAGTCACCACATGCAGTGATCAAGGAGCCCAAGAAAAGAAACTCTATCATTACCTCCATTTATTCCCCTTCTATTTGCAAGGAGGTGATGGGAACGGTGGCCATTATCTTAGTTTTTTTGATGTTGAGCTTCAACCCATTTTTGGCTTTCCTCTTTCACCCCCATTAAGAGGTTCTTTAATTCCTCCTCACTTTCTACTATCAGACTAGTATCATCTGCATTTCTGAAGTTGTTGTTATTTCTTCCGGCAATCTTAATTCCGGCTTGTGATTCACCAAGTCCTGCTTTCCGCATGAGGTACTGTGGGAACCTTTCTTCAGAGTATGCTTTTTGGGGAAGTTTCAGTGCAGCACATGCACTCCTGACTTTTGCCAACGTATCATATCTGGAGGGAAGTGTCCATCTCTTTCCTCTGACTTTTGCTTTGGGACTGGGCTAAAGGGCCCCTGCTTCCTATCAGAACCAATGTTTTCATAAATGTTCTAGTCTCTGCTTATGAATTTAGATAAGATGAATAAAACAAGCCTTCTGGAGAAGGCTCAGGTCAGTCTTTGTCTACAATTCTGTGTAGCGCTTTCTTCTCAGCTGGCTGAGAATTTTTTTTTTGTCTTTGTCTGTCCGTTTATTTCTGTAATCAAGATTGTTTGCTTTTGAGCTTTTCAAGCAAATTCCCACAATGTACTCTGCATATAAGTTAAATAAGCAAGGTGACAGTATACAGCCTTTTCGTACTCCTTTCCCAATTTTTAACCAGTCAGTTCCTGCTTGTCCCACATATAGATTTCTTAGGAGACAGATAAGGTGGTCAGGCACTCCCATTCCATTAAGAACTTGCCATAGTTTGTTGTGGTCCACACAGTCCAAGGTATTTGCATAGTCAATAAAGCAAAAGTAGATGTTTTTCTGGAACTCTCTAGCTTTCTCCATAATCCAGTGTATGTTGGCAATTTGATCTCTAATTCCTCTGCCCCTTCGTAATCCATCTTGCACTTCTGGGAGTTCTCTGTCCACATATTGCTGAAGCCTCCTTCGTGGAATTTTGGGCATAACCTTGCTAGTGTGTGAAATGAGTGCAATTGTAGAAGCATTATTTGGCATTGCCCTTCTTTGGGATTGGTATATAGACCGATCTTTTCCAGTCGTCTGGCCACTGCTGAGTTTTCCAAATTTGCGGGCAAATTGCATAGCACCTTTACAGCATCCTCTATTAAGATTTTAAATAGTTCAACTGGAAAGCCATCACCTCCACTGGCGATGTTGTTTTCAGTGCTTTCTAAGGCCCATGCTGTTCACTCTTAAGTTCTAAGTTCACTCTTAAGTATGAATAACTCTGGATCCAATCTATTGCCTTCACAGTGGATTTGACAAGAATTTAGGTATACATGGGCAGAAGAGCCAATGCAATGTAATGACGTCAGTGGCTTCAGAAACCCCACCAGGTTTCAAATACCACTTCAGCCTTTAAACTTTGTGGGTGATTTTGCGCTGGTCATTCTTGCCTATGCTACTTTACAGAGATGCAGTAAGGATTACACATATGCCAGCCTTAATCTCTTTCACAAGAAAAAAATGTGATAGCACTGAAGTATATACCGAATATGTTAGATTCCTATTGTGTCAAGATTACAGACCATATGGACCCTACACTACAGCTGAATTTGGCCGTATGGCACTTTAAAAGCCCTGTATTTTGATACTAATCAACTTGCGTTGAATGTGCTTCTTTTTTGATGGACAATGTATAATGTGCCACAAAACTATACATTCTTTTATCCAAGCAGATCTGATAGTAACAGGGACAATTAGAGCTGCTTTGTACAATGTGGTTGCATCTGTCTTCCATTTTAATATAATATAATATAATATAATATAATATAATATAATATAATATAATATAATATAATATAATATAATATAAATCAGTACTACCACAAAAATCCCAGTTTTAAGAAATATAATAAACAACAGATTTTATTGATACCGCCCATTATATAGATGAAAGTTGACGGATGTATGTCTTCTGTCCCTCTGTCTTACACAACTAGTGTCAGAAAATCACTGCAGAGTTACAGACAACCTAATCTCCTAGATTAGCATCATCAGCATTTTATATCCCCTAGTCTCTCTTCTGTTCCATTGTGGCCTGTTGATTTGATCGATCCATCTGTTTTGGTCCCAGGACTGAGATTGATTTTATTCCTGGTAGAGCCCGTGCCTGTCTTCAAACTTGTTTTATTTTCCCTTTTCATTTTTACCAAAATGACACTTGATTGACTCAAGCCACGGGAGCAGCTTGGTGTGTGCTTGGTTATGATCAATACATGAGTGTTCACTGGTCCTTATCATTCTCAGGATGGCTGCATTAACAAATGAACCCTGAAAATGTTTCAAGTGACTGTTATGTTGCAGTTCAGCAATTACTGGACACACAAGCTAGATTGGAAAAGGTTGACCGTTGCAGCATCCTCTTTATTTGAGTTCAGACTGTAATAATAATCACTAGAGATGGGCACGAACCAGAAAACCCATGGTTCGAGTTCGTCTGGTTTGGACCCACCCTTGGTTCGGTTCGGGTTCAGGTTTGAACGATTTTAAAAAAAAACTTCTCTTGAACCCGAACATGGGGCAGCAGCGGCAGCGGTGGTGGGAGCCGCGATCCCGCCTCCTTGTACGGAGGCGGGATCGCAGCCCTCTCCTGACTGCCGACCGCCGTGAGTGCATGACAGCCGGCCCTCTCTCGACCGCCCTTCACCGCTGGCGGGTGACAGCCGGGCAGGCTGTCATCCGCCCGTGGGGAAGACCCCTTTAGAGGGAGCCCCGGTCCTGCCTCCACGTGCAGAGGCGAGAACGGGGGGCACTCTCTAGAAAGTCCTACCCACTGTCATCCCCAGCGGGGAAGAACGAAATGAACCTCACCGAACAAATTTTTTCCGGTTCGGTTTGTTTCATTCTTAAATTACTCTGGGGCTCATTATTCATTTCTGTTTCATGCCCATCTCTAATAATCACGGGTCTTCAAGTCAATTCTAACTTGCAGCAACCTTTTTTAGGGTTTCCCAGGTAGAGAATACTCAGAAGTGGTTTACAGTTCCATTCTTTTTGGGGAGCCCTGGGACAGTGCAGCTTACCCAAGACCACACGGGCTGGCTCTACTTACAGGAGGCACAGTGACAAACTGAACTCCCAACATCTAGTTCTACAGCTAGTTTACCTAAACCAATTAGCTGTCCAGGCAGTGAATTAAGTCTCTAGACAGCCAAGTTAAGAGTCACCACACTGGTTTCTTTCTCTCTAACTATTTTGGCTCCCAGCAATACCAGATTTTTTTTGCTGCTGAAAGAAATTACCAAATGTCATCTGGTAAATATAAGCTGCAATGATTTTTAAATCATTAAAAATAACATAGAGAAGAAGGCAGTATATCTTTTTACCCCCACCCCCGCCCATCCCTTTGTTTCTTTCCTAAGGGTTGAGAGAGATCAGGCAGTGGAATTATCTCTGATCATCCTGATTTGAAGCTCACTGCAGAGACTGAATTCGGCTTAAGAAGGGATTGCCCCATTCATTAAATGTCAAGAATGGCTTAATGTGAGCTGGAGGCAGGGGGCAGATAGGGGATATCATTCATATTGCTGTATATGCATACTGGGAGAAGAAAAGTTTGGCCCAGCGCACAGTGGTTGCTCGCATTACCGCTAAAGTTTGCTGTTACCTAGTTTAGATAGTGAATTTGTCTAGCTCAGACTGGAGTGATATATTGTGATTAATGTCCGTGATAGGAATAAAACAAAAATGAATTTTTGAGCAACAGTTAACAATGCAAAGGAAATTGAACATCACCAATCACTATGTGATTATTTTAGGCAAGGGGAGAACTCATTCTTAGGCTGATACTTCACGTCCATCTCATCGCTGTTTGCGGTCCTGCTGGGGACCAGTATGAAGAAATCTAACTGCACATCCATTGCGGGATGAAGGAAGTTGGTCCTGACCACGCCCCCTGAACTGCGATTTAAGCAGGATGAGAGATTCCCCTCTCTGGCCTCGGGAATCTCCTCATCTCGTTCCGATATGAGTGCCTGTGAGGTAAGGCTCATCACGCAACATGCCATTCTCCATCTAGTGGCAGGAGTACAAAGTGCCATTTGCCAGTACATTCCCTATGGAGTCAGCAACACAGTGCAGAGAGATTAAAAGAGAAATGCCTCAAACTTAGCTCCGTAACGCATTGAAGGCAAGGCTTCGGAGAATTGAAACATCGAAAAACGCAAAGTCGGGTAAAAAAAAAACCAACGAACAAAGGCATGGAATTTCACATCTCATCACGGAATGAGGACGTGCGGAAACAGTCATGCTGGTATCATCAATCATGCCTGTGCATACATGGGAACAGGGACAGAACCGCAAGAAGACCATGTGACCGTGATCGACATCAATACGCAGCAAACTTCCTCCCGGGACGAGAGTGGATGTGAAGGAACCATCTTAGTTTTTAGTGATTTCTAATTATGCTGGCAATTGCTGAGTCAATTCCACACTGTGCATCATTAAAGGGCACAGGAGTCATTTTCTGGTGATGAAGCATTTTTCTGGTGAGACAAAATACAACGTGGTTAGTATGGATTGCCACAAAATCAACATGCAAAAATGGAAGAGTGGGTCAGGTATTATTATGCTGTGCATACACAGTCCCCAAACTATTCCTTACAAAGAACATTGTCTCTCATCAGCTCTGAGTTGTACTGGAAGCTTCACGGGGTCAACTGTGTTGCACTCGGGTGAAAGACACTCCCATCCTATTTCATGCAGCTGGGAGAGCCGGCATGTGTGTGACTGAGCATTTTTTTTCAAGTCCCATTGCAACACTACCCATTTTTTGATAAACTCTGGGTGGCAACGTTTTGCAAAAAAAAAAAATGAGTTCCTTCTAATCTTTCATTCTCTTTCCTTGAACAACCCAAGCATAACATCTGAAGTTGAAAAAGGTCGTACAGTTGAGGGAAGAAAGGTAGGTTTTATCGCAGCTTGGATGCCTCAGGGTATCAGATTTCAAAATAGATTTTCTGAAGTTACGTAGTTATGGAACATGTTTGCTTTATACACTTTCTTAATATATCTTTCTACAGCTGGCAGATGGTGCAGTGCTTTACAACTAAAAATATTCTCATTTCAGCTGAGAACACTGCTCATTAGCTCTCTCCATTCCGAGGCCCAGCCCCCACTTGAATTTTCTACTCTCCATTTAGTCCACCTCAAGAAATGTAGGAATAATCTCCCACATTGAACAAAATGTGTCATTCATGGACAGATGATGATGCTCCCCCTCATGACAGTAAGTGGGGAAGGGTCCGTGCGGAGCTTCTGCTAGCCCTTATTAAGCAACTAGGTTCGCTTTGAGGTGTGGTATGTTATTTGGCAGCAATTTATGCCTCCACATGCAGAGACTGAACACACTGCACCACAAGTGACCATGTTCAGCATGATCTAAACTGGTCTTCTTTCCCTTTGAGAGTAAGAAAACCAAATTTTTCCTTCTGTCCCCTCTGTGATTTGCCTAAACCACTAAGCAAGACAGCCCATCAATTGTGCTTTAAAACAAAACAAAACAAACATCTTCAGAGCATTGCTGATGCATTAGCGACAATTTTTAAAAATTGGAAAAGTACCTCTCCCTTTCCCTCAAGAGAATGGGCTAGAAGCTTCTCTTTTCTATGTGGCGCAGTGGTTAAATGCTTGTACTGCAGGTAAAACTGTGTTCATGACCTGGGGTTCAATCCCAGGTAGCAGGCTCAAGGTTGACTCAGCCTTCCATCCTTCCGAGGTCGGTAAAATGAGTACCCAGCTTGTTGGTAGGGAGTGGGGGCAATGTGTAGCCTGCATATTATTATTATAACTGTAAACCACCCAGAGACTACTTGAAGTGTTATGGGGCGGTATATAAGCAGACCACTTTACTTTGCTTTTAAGTTTCTTCAGGAGCTTCAGAAAAGGGGCAGCCAGGCAGCCAGTTGGGTTGGAGCCTAGCAACCACACATACTGGAACTAAACCAAGACAGACAGATGCTACCCACACTAAAACAAACAAGCAAACAAGCCCTTTACGAGGAGATAAAGTGATGTGGGTAGACAATAATAAAGGCAGGCTGTTTTGCTATGAGAGAGACGTCATGCAGTTGCTGAAAAAAAGGAACAAACCAACCTTTCCCCAACCTGAATAAAACAGTGGGATCAGTGTCCATCTAATCACATACTAAGTCACTTTAAAACTTGTAATCCCTCCGGGGAGAAAGGCGGCATAAAAATAAAGTTATTATTATTATTATTATTATTATTATTATTATTATTATTATTATTATTATTATTATTATTATTATTATTATTATTATTATTATTATTAAGTGCACCTTGAAAAGACATTGAAACAAGATTTGTATGTGCTATAGTCATCCCCGTTATATTGTGGTTCATATACTGCGGTCCAGGTATATTGTGGGGCCACTGTATATGAAGGCAAGGGCTTCAAAGGCCAGGTGCAGGGGACTGGTATCAGGAGACAGATATCTAGTCTGGTGTGTTCCCAGAGGCATTTGGTGGGGCTACTGTGAGATACAGAAAACTAGACTAAATGTGCTGTTGGCCTGATCCAGCATGGCTCTTCTTATGTTCTTACCTTTCCTTCTGTTTACAATTTAAGACCAGTAAAATATTCTGGGTTAGTAGTGATAAGAATAAAATTTGTCTAAAAAATTGTTATTGATTGTTTTTCTTCGTTAGTTGCCAATGCACCATTATAAATTATAAATGCATCATTGGTGGTTCATCAAAATTGCCACGCTGAGTTAGTTATATAGCAAAAGGTTTATTAAAGGCAGATAGAGTTATAACACAGAACAATACAATACAGAAAATAGGTTAGTTTAAGAGATCCTAGGAGCAGCATGGCCAGAGGCCTTGCTGTCCAGGACTCTTACAGTACAGAAGGTAGGTTAGTTTAAGGGATCCTAGGAGCAGCACGGCCAGAGGCCTTGCTGTCCAGGACCCTTACAGTACAGAAGGTAGGTTAGTTTAAGGGATCCTAGGAGCAGCACGGCCAGAGGCCTTGCTGTCCAGGACCACGAGTGTTGGTTTTCCGTGGTCTTTTATACTCTTTTGCATGATGTGGTGATGTATTTTAGTACGCATACAGGTGTTTGTTTATGTTGGCCTATGCCCATCTGGATGCCCACCAGAATGACTTCATCCTATTTCAGGTTGGTTCCTTATAACTGGCCAACTGCCATATTGCCGGCCAGCCGACTTTCTGGTGCCATGGATAATGTCAACATTTCTATGTGGTTTTGCTATCTTGTCTCCTGCCTGAGATCTTCGCCCACAGTTGCCAAGTTCCCAGCTATGACGCCAAGCCTGCCGGCTCAATTTGACCTTATGCCCTGTAGCTCATTTGGGTTACTTTTGATTTTGAGGCATGTTCTGTCCTTACTTTTTCTCTTCGCGAAAGTTGAAAAAAACTAAATAAAAAACTATTCTTGAACTAGCTCTGAAAAACTCTGAAAAGTTAAGGAGTATAATGTAAATGCAGACGATCAAAAGAAATTGGAAGAGGGGGAAGGTTAGGGCAGAGATTAGAGGAGATTGCCGGTAACAAGGACAGTCCAAGGGAAAAAAAAACTCTCATGTGGGAGCTAAGCTGAGACCCGTTCACCCTCGCCGCTGGCAGAACTTTCTCCAGCGTAGCGTAGTTTCCCGGCCAATTGCGCCATCTGATAAGAATAAAATTTGTCTAAAAATTGTTATTGATTGTTTTTCTTCGTTAGTTGCCAATGCACCATTATAAATTGTAAATGCATCATTGGTGGTTCATCAAAATTGCCACGCTGAGTTAGTTATATAGCAAAAGGTTTATTAAAGGCAGATAGAGTTATAACACAGAACAATACAATACAGAAAATAGGTTAGTTTAAGAGATCCTAGGAGCAGCATGGCCAGAGGCCTTGCTGTCCAGGACTCTTACAGTACAGAAGGTAGGTTAGTTTAAGGGATCCTAGGAGCAGCACGGCCAGAGGCCTTGCTGTCCAGGACCCTTACAGTACAGAAGGTAGGTTAGTTTAAGGGATCCTAGGAGCAGCACGGCCAGAGGCCTTGCTGTCCAGGACCACGAGTGATGGTTTTCCGTGGTCTTTTATACTCTTTTGCATGATGTGGTGATGTATTTTAGTACGCATACAGGTGTTTGTTTATGTTCCTATGCCCATCTGGATGCCCACCAGAATGACTCATCTATTTCAAGGTTGGTTCTTATAACTGGCCAACTGCCATATTGCCGGCCAGCCGACTTTCTGGTGCCATGGATAATGTTTATTTCATGGTTTTGCTATCTTGTCTTCTGCCTGAGATCTTCGCCCACTGCCAAGTTCCCAGCTATGACGCCAAGCCTGCCGGCTCAATTTGACCTTATGCCCTGTGAGCTCATTTGGGTCTACTTTTGATTTTGAGGCATGTTAACCCGTTCCTATCAGTAGTTGCTCCACTACAGTGCCATTTCAAAGTCCTTCTGTAATCCTGAGATAATTATATTTTTGGCTTTGTAAGTATCATTTTCCATCTCTGTAAATTTGAGAGAGTATTTTTGCAACTGCTTTGTGAGGATTTAAGAAGTTTGTGTGTTATTCTCACAATATGCCAGTCTTTTCATCAATTGGTAAATAGTCATTTGTCTTCTAGATGGTCCTCTGTTACATCATCAACATAGTGATTTTGATTCTGGGGATGTGACAGTTGCAATATTTTGGATTTTGATCAGTCTTCTAAGTCTCATCATGCTGAGATTCACCACCTGGACTTCCTCTTCCATAAATAAGAATTCCTGGCTCCCTACAAAAATAAGATACTGATCTCATTTCTTTTTACCCTCTTTTGTTTGTTTTTCATCAGAAGTTCCGCACAAGCAGCAGTCAGGTTCTGCACAGCGTGATGCTTTTTGAAGTCTGTCTCATGTATCCTATGCAGGAATGATAGAAGAATAATGCCATTCTGTGCAGGAACTGTAACAATCCTGTACAGTTTGGTGTTACTTCTGCCTTTTCCAAATGCACCATGTGCAGGAAAGATACCCTTCTCCACTGGAATTGTGATAATCCTTTACAATTTGGCATTTCTTTTAGGAAGAAAATGACCACAAAATATCTAAAAAATCATGTAAGATTTCTGCAATATTTCACACCGAATTGGGAGGGGGGGGGAGAGAATGATTCCTACCCCTACTCTCCTTTTGTGCTCCCCGAGAGTGAGGAGGCTTCAAAATTGACACCCCTGCTGGCACATTTCAACAAGAACATGTCTTATCCAAACCGATTCCTCAGGTTTGTCAGCCAGTGGTCTTGACGTGCAACTGAAGATAATATGATTGTTGGCCGCGGCGCTAACTATTCTGGATAATTTGTATCATAGCTGCCGTGCTTGCGGTTTCTGCTAGTAGTGGAGGAGTTGGTTTTTGTTTTTAAAAACCAGACTGTTACTGTTGTATGCTAATGAGATGCAAATGCACCAGTAATTTCATGGAAATTGGTGTAATGTTTTACATGGAGCTGCATAAACCTTGTCAGCTCTGACCCTCAACTCGAGGGGCCCTCTGGGTGTTAGTGTGCTCAGAGCCTACTACACTCCATCAATCACTTTTTGCTGCTCCTCTGGCCTCCCAGCATTGCTTGGAGCCATTGGTAAGATAAAATGCAATGGTTCCGTTCTCTCTTTTTTCCCCTCAAGAAAGAACAGGAAAGTGATTAACTAGTTCCATTTTCCAGCTCTTGCCTTTGTACTTGCTAGTTGTCTTCAGAACCTTGAGATTTTGTACAGAAGTTCAGTATGTTGCTGACACAAGTAGAAAACACAAATCGCTTTAAACTTAGTACATTTAAGTTTTTGCATTTTAATAAATTCAGAAGCTGTTCATGACTTTTGAAGGCCTGTTCATTGTGTTCATGCTTTCCTCCCTTTCCTCTTTGAAATGACTTCAGTATCATTTCTCAAAGGCACGTATGTTACATTGACCTCTATCACATGACCCTTAAAAATAGCTTTTTATTTCTTTTTATTTCTTTAAAAACCACATCCAAAAATCTTGTCCCCACCAGGAGGTGGTTCAAAAAAATAAAAGCCTCAGCCATGCCCCCTGAAGCGTCACCCACCACATTTTCCTGTTCCCAGCTTGGGGTGGGGGAAGTACTTCTTTGAACTGTATTTTATGGGTTACTTGATATCAAGCAAACGAAAATGGGGACAAGGTAGAACTGCACCTTAATCTTTCTCTTTCCCTTTCTGAGGTATCAGGCAGGGTGGGTTAGGAATGGGGGATCATCCCACGGCCTGCTGTGGCTCAGCGGGCTCCCGTGGCCTCTCTGGTTCCATACCCCCTTCCAGTGAGTAGTGCAACTCAGCTGCTCACGCGAGGCTTGCCCCTATCGTGGTGAACATGGAGGGTGCATATGATGCCAAGAAGCTGGCTACGGGTGGGAGTGGGAGTGGGGGATTGCACTGCAGGACCCTTTTGCCTCACTGGCTATAATCCTCCACCCCCTGCACGGCCACTGCCTTCTGGATTGCCAGGTCTCTCCCGGCAAATATCAAGGGTGTGCAAAGCGCCCATCAGCTGGCAGCGCTCCTCCACCCGGTAGGCATGGGGAATGGGGAGAAGTGCCTAGCGCTTTGCGGCGGGTAGGTGGGAAACCTGGCTTCCTAGAACTTGAGACCATTATTCCATGTCTTCCATTCAGGCATGATTGAGAACAGATCCTTTCCCTCAGCTGTTTGGCCGTTTTTCAAGAATTTGAAGTATGCTATTATATCCCCACCCCCAGTCTTGTTGCATATACATGCTATATTGATTCTTTTTAAGGCTCTGTAGTAATTTAATTATGGTGCAGACAGGTCCACTGCAAACAAAAAATTATTGTCTGGACATACTGTCTGAGATGCTCTTAATATTTTGAAGAAGAATAAGGAGGAATTGCTAAAGGCTAGTTTTAAGCAGTGTTTGATTCCTATAATCAATCTACATTTATGTAAGGTAAGGTAAAGGTAAAGGTTTGCCCTGCACATGCATGCTGGGGGGGGGTGCTCATCTCCATATTCAAGACAAAGAGCCAGTGTTGTGCAAGTCCATGGCCATGTGGCCGGCATGGCTGCAGGGAAACACTGTTTTGCCTTCCCGCTTTTTACGGCGGTGCCTATTTATCTACTTGCATTTACATGCTTTCAAACTGCTAGGTTGGCCGGAGCTGGGGTTATCAGCAGGAGCTTGCTCTGTTGCATGGCACCTGGGATTCGAACCACCGAGCTGCCGACTTTGCAGCTGACAGTTTCAGATTCTTAGTCGAGCCACCACGCCCCTTAATGTAAGGGACTTGTGTAAATTGTGGCCAGTAACAATGTGCTGGTTGCGTTGGTGGAAGAGAGCCCAATTGCATGATTGGGCCCACCTCTAAGAACACAACCAGCTATTTGCTAATGGGTGGGAATTTCCTGGTGAAGAATGAGCTCTTTCCTTCCCACTAGGCATAAATCAGCAACAAGATTCTGGCTGGTGAAAGTCAGGTTACCAGGTTAACTAAACTCTCTGGATATTGCTATGCTTCTGTGGGTCTCTGGTTGCGAAAATAAATCTCAAGGTGGGTGGGGCCAGAGGAAGAGAAAGTTTTTAAAGTGCTTTTATTGGGTTATTTTGTGTGGCAGATTTCATTAAGCCTTGGTCATACTTCTCCAGACATGCTCAGTTTGCCTGAAAGTCTAGCACAAGGGCATCTCCGTGATTGCTTCCTTCCTAGTCCTTAATTATCCTTCCTCTTTGACATCATAAGGTCTCCCCCTTATGACATTAGAAGGACCCATCCTCTCATCACAAAGTTTGGACTTGAAATCTCAGGAAGTGGGATGCTGCTAACCTTGTAAACCTTCAGTGGGGATGATGTTTTTACAATGTGCACTGAATTTTTCTCATGTTCTCTTTTCGAATAAATGAAAAATGCAGAATTGTTTGGTTTTTCTTTTCTTCATTGAACTCAACAGGTTTTTAAACTGCACTCCTAAACATGCTTGTTAGGTGCAAGCCCTGATAAGCATGCCAAGACTTAGCTCTGAGTAGGCCTTAATGGGGTTGCACTGTTAACCACGAATATTAATGGTTCCCATCTATGCGGATCTGTATTTACTTAGTGCACTATATCCCGATAGGGGCAAAATCCTTAGTGCACTAATCCCCAGGCATTCTCTATATAGGTAGAATAAGCACTTGAACAGGGAACTGAGGTGGTCTGTTCCGCCACCCCCCCCCCCCAATTCTTAATTGTGTCTATACCTGCTTGTAGTATTGATAGCTTTTAAATACATTTTAGTCCAAAATTGTTAGGAAACAATTGTCTTGTTATTTATATTTGTTTCAGTAAATGTTTGACTGTTATGCATGAGCTTGGAATAATTTGAAAAAAGCATTGTCTATAAATACAGTGGTACCTTGTATAAAGGAATTAATTCATTCCAAATGAAATTCTGTTAAGCAAATTTTCCTTTGTACAAATTCCCATATGAATGCATTGAAAATGGATTAATCTCTAATTGTGGCCATTGTTCTGTTGTATGGATTCGCCCCATAAGCAATTCTGTTAAGCGGTTTTCCCCTATCTCCGGAAATTGTTTCCTTTAAGCCAGGTCTGCCCAAAGTCCGGCCCGGGGGCCAAATCAGGCCTGTCAGGCCATTCGGAGTGGCCCGCGGCTGGCTGGCCCGCCCCTCCCTCCCCCTCCTTCACCCCAGGTTTTTTTTTAAAAAAATCTTCCACCAACACTGACACTGCCGGGAAGCTTGAGGGGCTGGGTGGGCAGGCAAGGGGGTGGGCTGTGCCACCGGCACCGCTGGGAAGCTTGGGCGGCTGGGTGGTCTTCCGCCACCAGCACAGCAGGGGAATGTGTGGGGGTGGGCAGGCCAGCGGACCTCTGCCACGGCCAAGGACCTTTGGGATGGGCTGGCAGGTGAGCTGTCGCCACCGCTGGGGAGCTTGGGGGGGGGTGCAAGGTCGCACAGATCGCCTCTTCCAAGGGGCAACCTGTGGCCACGGCTCCCTGTGCTTCCTTTGGTGCCCATCTTCCTTCCTTCCTCCCTCCCTTGGTCCCCACCTTCCTTCCTGCGGGTGGGGTTGCAAGGGGTCAGTGGTTGGGGCTTATGGGTCAGTGGGTGGGGCTTGCAGTGGGGTGGCAGGGTCAGGGAGCAACCGGCCCCTGACACATCCTCAGCCACCAAATCTGGCCCTCCTTACAAAAAGTTTGGGCACCCCTGCTTTAAGTGGATTTTCTGTTAAACAAACCACTTGTTATACGAGGGTCCACTGTACAGTGGTACCATGGTTTAAGTAATTAATTCATTCTCCAGTCCGTTTCATATTGCAAAAAAAACATAAACCAAAATGCGGTTTCCCTTAGGAATTCATTGAAAACCAATTAATCCATTCTGAAGGTCAGAAAAAAGGCAATGTGGGGCATTCCATTAAAAATTTTCTTAAACCGAGGCATCCCCATTCTTTTCATCATATGAATATCACACAACAACTTTTAATGCCTTACAAAATGAATGTAAACTGGGGCATTCCATTGAAAAAAAGGCATCCCCATTTCCTATAATTTCTTTTCTTAAACCATTTTTTTTGTTAACTGAGGCATTCATTAACCAAGGTACCACTGTACTTTAAATGTCTGGGGAAATCTAGCATTTTATCAGAAGTGATGAAGAATGATGCTATATCATCAATGGTCAAGTAAGTGGCTGAGCAGCGATCCCTTCTGATCACCTCCCAGGCTAACAGTCATCAATAGTCTTATTTTATAAAACCTAAAGCAGATAAAATAAATCTCAGATTAATCCCATTCTTGAGGACAACTGGCAGAGAACATTTTAAAAAGGGAGAGGATGAGAGCTTGAACCCACAGAAGATGTAGGTTTAGGCAATTTATGGTGATTTCAGCTTATAGTTTTTACAGGCATATTTGATACCACGTAGCCTGTTTTGTTTCATCAAACGTAACAGGAATAAAATGCAATACTGTCAACAGTGAATAGTTTGCCTTGGGATTTTTGCCAATTAATGGTGATCTTTATATTGGAATTAGCTTACTAGGGCTTTGTGCACAGGTTAGAAAATTTACTTTTTTGGAGTACAATTCCCAAAATTCCCAGGTCAGAACAGCCAGTGGTCTTTTTTTTGGGGGGGGGGAGTTTGGGATGAGACAAATAAGCATCTAAAATACAGTGGAACTTCAGCAATATCCTTTGAGAGACCAAAGAAGCCACGTCAGTCAGGGCAGCCATTGGAGAGTCATTTGAGATGCAAGGCAAGAGGGTGGCAAAATGGCAACAGATTTTTTTTAATGTGAATTAATACAACTGAGCCAGAAAGCAAGAGGTCAGTTTGGGTGCTCCCCATGCTGTACGGGCTACAACTGAGCCCCTTGTAGGCAGCCAGAGGCTTTTCACTTTTAGAAGCTTAAGCAGGCTGCCTATGCAAAGTAATAGGATATGTGTAAGTCCAGTAATCAAGAAAATGGTCAGCCTTTCTCAGATGCAAAGACTTATCTGTAGTTTGGTGAAAATTCTCAAGGCAGAGCCTCTTACTCATGCTTGCTAGTGCCTCCTTCCTTCTACTTCCTTTGGAGAATAAACGTGAGGATACAATTTGAAGGAAGTAGGAAATATCATCAAGTTTGAGAATGATGTATCACTAGAGACCAAGACAAAATCCTCCACACACTTGTATTTCCAGTCAGTATGTATGGGAATGAAAGCTGGACATGTTGTTACTGACATTTAATTTTACTACTGGCTACAAAGACAAGAGGTTCAGATACAACATTCTCTTTAGTACTTTACATCTATATGTCTTCTTTGGAGAACATTGCCAAGTGCATTAGGAGAAGGAACATGGGAGTCTGTGAAGGTCACGTTACTCATAAAATCATTGGTGAAATATTAAGAGACAGATCAATTTAAACAGCATAAATCCCCCATACTGATGAAGTAACCATTGTAAATTATTGCCTCATTCCATATTGTTGCCTCCAGTCAGATATGTCTTGCCCATCAGTAGCCTGAATTTTGAATACATTACTTCAATATTCAGGCAGTAGGATATATTTCATTGCCTTTGGCTAATTCCAATTTTTAAAGACTCTTGGGTCCCATACAGTTGCTTTTTTATGCCACTCCTATAATGGAAGACTGAGATTGGTGGATTTTGTGAGCATGGCCATAATTTTTAAGAGACTGCCATCAAATTGTTGTGCATTTTCTATATGTCATTCCTAAACCAAGTTTCAATCTTATGGGATATATGGCAGCTTTCGATTCCTTCACACTTCAGTGTGAAGAAAGAATAAAATATTTCTCCTTTTCCAGCACATTTGTTCCAAATACTGTTATATTCTTCCAGAGATTGAAAAAGTTATTTTTTTTTTCCAGCCTACAACCTGAATCCCTTAAACAATGCTGGCTAGAGGATTCAGGGAATAGCAAAACAAACAAACAAACAAACAATCTTCCAAAGTCCAATTTTATTATCCCCAGGAAAAAGCCACAGGCAGAAAGCAAATTTTGCAATTAACACATTTTATTATATTTGTTTTGATAACATGAAAATTTGATGGGCTGAACCTCAAACAAATAAGCAATTATTTGTCAATATTAAACCCTGCCTCAAATGTGACATCTAAGTATTATATTTCTTTTTTAAAATGTTTGCATTGTTGCTTTATATTTTATATTGAACATCTTGGTTTTAAGATTTTTTTAAGAGCCTCGTGGTGCAGTGGTTAAATGCCTGCACTACAGATAAAACTGTGCTCACGACCTGGGGTTCAGTCCCAGGTAGCAGGCTCATGGGTGACTCAGCCTTCTATCCTTCCGAAGTGGGTAAAATGAATACCCAGCTTGCAGGGGGGAGGGGGAATGTGTAGCCTGCATATTTAAATCGTAAACTGCCCAGAGAGTGCTTGAAGTGCTGTGGGGCAATATATCAGCAGTACACTTTTTTGTTTTGCTTTGCTTTTTAATGATGCGAGTCATTATGATAGAATGCTTGGCTTCGATGGGATGATATAATTCTGATGTAATGTTCTGTGCTGAAACTATTGATGATCTGAATTCTAGAGGAGAGATGGTCATGAAATGCAGCAAAGTGTTTTGTGCTGAACCTCACGCGTGGCTCCACAGGCGCTGCACTCCCCCTTCCTCTTCTGATGGCAGGCCCACTTCCCACTGCTGGTGTGCCAACAGGGTCCTCCTTGCCAGTGGCACACCAGTCCAGGAAGGAGCTCAGGCTCTCCTTCCCTACTTCCTCAGGCATCTGACCAATCCAATGAGGAGGCGGGACAGGGTGAATCCCTGCACAGCCAATTACTGGCTGTCTAAAAAACCCCTATGTGTTTAGAATCAAAATGAAAACGGAACCTGAACCCAAACTTTTGGTTTATTTGTTTTTCTTGATATGTTTTAAAAGGGTCCAGAGAAGCACAGTAAGTCACTTCTTGGGTCAGATATTACTTTGGAAAAAAACTTATTCTAGGACCCCATGCCATCCGTTTGCATTGGCAGAAACAGTTCTGTACCTCTGTAAAGGAACATATTATTTGACCTTCCAAGGGTTTATGGGAGTTTTGGTTATTTTCATTCACCTGTATATAAATTAGGACCATGGGGTCAGTATCTGCTGATTCACCTATCTGCAGCCTGAAAATCTGAAATAAAAACACTCCAGAAACACATATTTATATGCATTTCCATAGTGCATTTACCAGAACTAGCCACTAAAGGGAGACAGAGCCCATGCCTTGCATAAGTGCTTGCTACTTCTGCATTTTTTCAACATCCTCCAGAGGTGGGTGGGTGGGATGATGATTGCTCAGAACCGATCTGCTGCAAATACCACGGTCCTATTGTAATTAACCTAAGGGGGAAAAGCTCTTTTCCTTGTGATTTTCAACTAACAAGCAGCAACTAAAAAATATGTGTGGGTTTTATTAGTGAGTCATGTGGATCACAAAAAGAATAAATTTGTAAGTCTAAGTTTATATGAATACATATTACTTTATTTGCAGCAGAAACCTAGGGATGATTTGCTAGACTTTGGCATTGTAAAGAAAATGTGCACCCAGATAACTCGTTTGGAGACATGTGTCATTGTACATGGGATTTTCCTTTCATGTTCAATGATGAAAGATTTGGGGTAGATCAAAGGAAACATTAAACTGTGGAACTCTTTCCCCCAAGGTGTAACACAATGATTGCAAATGTAGGGGAATTCAGAGGCAGACTAAAGGCATTCATGGAAGATAAGGGTCTCAATGGCAATTAGTCATGGTAGCAATAGATAGGGACCAGGGAGATTGTTTTATAACCAGGGTTGTGAACCGTGGAAAGGACCCCTCTCTTCGGAAGCCAGCCATTGGGCTTCCTTTGCTGGGGGTACTTAGAGAAGAATGTCAGAGATTTGTTAGGGAAATGAAGGAGTGAAACTTTTGGCCGATCTAGTGTGCTTCATTCTAGTTTTAATCTGGCAAAAAGAAAAACAAAACAAAGCATATTAATGGCAATCTGAACTACTTAAAACATAGGGGGGAGTATGCTTTGTATCCCTAACCAATTGGGCCCAGATTTTGTTCAGCACCAGTGGAGTGGACAGCTCCTCTGTTTGAGTAATACAGGATTTCCCAGCTCACCACTGAGCACAAGACCTACACAAGAAGATTCTGGATACCTCTTTGACTGGGCGGCAAAAATATAAGTCTCTGTACTTCAGTCCATTGTGCACAAGGTTCGGTTGAAGAGGATCCTGACAAGGGTGTCCCGTCTTCGAGAAAAATGTCAACTCTTGAAGCTATGTGCTTTGTGAGTAATCCCAACCGTGTCTGTGTTAATTTACAATTTTGGGATTCTGGCAAACTGGGATGTGTAATTTATTTAACAGTGTCCCCAACTGAGTTTGATATGATTTATTTGTGAATAAACCTGCTTAGAGATTAACCGAAATATGCTTTTTGGTATTGATGGTTAATATACATATGTGCATATACAAACACAATGATAGAAAACGTTTATTATCTAAATCAACCCAGATAATCAACGTAGTACTGTTTCATAAGGAAGAGTGTATTTCCCTTCTGGTACTTTTTTGGGTTAATTTTGGACTTTTCTCTGAATAATTTTGGTTTAAATGTTTTGTCTCATCATCCTTTGAGATGCGTGGTGAAATCTGAGTAGGGAGAGGGTATGTGCACCTGTGCATATGGGTGTCAAGGCATAGGAGACACAATTTTGATTACTAATCCGTTTACTGTTTTTAAAAAAATATTTATCCAAATCTAATTTATTTGTGAGCCCATCTGTGCTGAGACTGCTCAATCTAAGTTACATTAGTGATGATAGACTGCTACTGGCCTTTTCTTTCCCAGGAGAAGAGGTTGATAGACAGCTGTGCAGAGACGCCATCTACCCAGTTCCCATCGTCTGTGAAGTTCCATGCCTGAAGGACTGTGTTCTCAGCTCATGGTCTGGTTGGTCCTCCTGTTCTCACACCTGCTCAGGCAAAACCACAGAAGGGAAACAGATGCGTGCCCGCTCTATCTTGGCATATGCAGGTGAAGGTAAGGTCATCTCCTCCAGCAGCCTTGGCCTACGAATCCTAACGTGATCTTTCGAACAGCAGTAGGCATGGTGAGGAGACTGTCGCTTCCAGCTGGTTAATTTGGCATAGTACTTGACAGTTAATCATATTCAGGATCCTACATCTGATTTATGCACGTGTAACAGAAATTGCACATGCCTTGTTGACAAACTGTTTCCCTCCCCAAATAATTGGATACATGATTTGAAATGGATCAGTTACTTCATTAATGAGCAGCAATTTGCCTGCAATACTTACATGATTTCTCTTATACAGGCATCAACCAGAAACAGGGTGCTGGTCACTGTTTACTAAGTATATTTTGCATTCTTGCTATTGTTGTTGCTTCTGTGTTATTTCCTTTATAGGCGTGGAGTTTGGTTGTGATTACGGTATGGGTATTTCAAAAGCCATTTGGATTACATCTTTAGGCTAAATCAGGCAACATATTACACACACAACCAAGGTCCCAAGCTGTATTAAGAGGAACTAAACCAGTGGTTCTGAACCTGTGGGTCCCCAGATGTTCCTGGATTGCAATTCCCAGAAGCCACCACTCGCTGTGCTGGAAGGGGTTTCTGGGAGTTGTAGTCCAGGAACATCTGGGGACAAAGAGGTTGAGAACCACTGAACTAAACAATGCATTTATGAATTAAAACATTCCCTGGAGAGGTAAACATGTATTGGGACTTTGTCAATCAATTTTCAGTACTACAGCTGAGACACATAATGATGCCAGATGAAGTGAAATAAAGCCAGATTAACTGCTGGGTAGCTCAGTGGCTTAGGTTTCTGGTTGAAGAGCTAGAGCAGTGGTGGCAAACCTTCAGCACTCCAGATGTTTTGGACCACAACTCCCAAAATTCCAAGCCTGTATTACCAATGACAAAGGACTGTGGGAGTTGTGGTCCAAAACATCTGGAGTTCCAAAGGTTAGCCACCACTGAGCTAGAGGTTGGGAATGCAATTCCCCGCTGTGCCTCCTTCAGAGAAGCTGGACTTGATGATTCATCGGGTATCTTCCAGTTCTGCAGCTCAAAGGATATTATGACAAAGACTTCATAGAATATTTATTAGTAAATTGCATCCTGAATTTTTAAATGTTTCTTCCATGGGCTAACATATATAACTGGAATTCCAGGGCATATATACAATGTTCATAGGTCAGATTCATAACTCAGATACACATGAATGAATAGTAACATCTAAAACAGTGGTTCTCAACCTGTTGGTCCCCAGATGTTCCTGGACTGCAACTCCCAGAAGCCTCCACCACTTGCTGTGCTGGAAAGGATTTCTGGGAGTTGCAGTCCAGGAACATCTGGTGACCCACAGGTTGAGAACCACTGATCTAAAACATGGATTAACAAGGTATGTTCCCATACTGTAGTAGTTTTTGGAGTGAATTTTTAATGTCCCTTAAGAGTGGCTCTGCTGGCTATAACTGAGAGAAATGGCAGCCCAGCAAGATGTAAAAGATTGCCCAGCAATGGTCTCAAACCTGGTACAAAACATGGTCCAAAATAAAAAATTAAAGGGAAAAAGTGTGGTGGTGGAGATTAAAGCACGTTAAAAATTAGGATTGAAAGTATTCATCCATATAGGAGCAGCTGGGTGAGAGCAGGAAGAAGCTTCAGAATAGCTTGTGTGAAGATGGGATGTGTTTTCATACTCAGCTAACTTTCCGTTCAAATTAGAAATAATTATATCAAAATCAGTTACATATGTTCTAAAATAGTTCTGCTAAACTTAGGCACCAAGGATGATGTAGCAATGATGAATAAAGTATCTTCAGGGCCATAATGCCATGTCCAAAGTCACAGACATGTCACTTCTCAGACTTAATTCCAAACAATATCATCTTAAATTATAGTTTTCAGGATTCACTTCAATCATACTTGTTGTTATTGACATGCCAAGAAATGCACTGTGGAATTTTGTTGTGTACTGCCTGAGAAACAGCATTGGTCTTTTAAATCTTCAGTAGTGCTAGCAACGTTTTTTTTGTCATCATATCAGGAGGTGCACTTTTTAATGGCCTGCCATGCTGGCATTAATAAAATCATAATGAAAGTAATAGAAAAATTGTTTTCAGCACTGTAATGGGTAAAATAAAAATCTTTGAATTAAGTTCCATTGTTATTTTCAGCAAGAGTAAACCCACTGATTCAGTTGCTGAATGACAAATCAACACTCATGTAAATTCCATGGAATCAGTGGATTTTCCCAAGTTGGGACTAGCATTTAGTCAGATGCAGGCCTTTATCTGAACCATGTCCTTGACTATAGCTATCCTTTTAAAAACTGCTAGCTAAAGAAGATGCCTTGGTCCTGTAGCATTACATTCTTTGTATTTGTTCATTACGTTTGTTTCCTGTTTTTCAATGCAACTCCGGGAGGAAGTTATAATTGAAATTAAGAGATTGCAAAACTAATTGTGCAAAGCATGCTTATGGGTGGGACTGTTTCCAAATTTCTTGACAGATTTGGAATGCAAATGTTTGTCTTGAGGGGATGGTGCAGAAATTAATTCAAATTATAAATAAATTACCGTAGCCGTGATCCTCATCTTAGACATGCTGTTGTTCTTTTCGTTTTGTAGCTGTCATTTTAACCTTTTTAAAGTCTTGAGAAGTGCAGATGCCATGTTTTCTTTTCACGCTACCCCACATATTTTAACGAGACAATTTTATCATTTCCTGACACTTTAATAATTCCTTTTAATTCCAGGCAGAATTTGTGTTTGATTGGTAATGGAGAGGAAAGTGAGGGCTTTGTGCACAGGTTAGAAAATTTACTTTTTTGGAGTACAATTCCCAAAATTCCCAGGTCAGAACAGCCAGTGGTCTTTTTGGGGGGGGGGGAGTTTGGGATGAGACAAATAAGCATCTAAAATACAGTGGAACTTCAGCAATATCCTTTGAGAGACCAAAGAAGCCACGTCAGTCAGGGCAGCCATTGGAGAGTCATTTGAGATGCAAGGCAAGAGGGTGGCAAAATGGCAACAGATTTTTTTTAATGTGAATTAATACAACTGAGCCAGAAAGCAAGAGGTCAGTTTGGGTGCTCCCCATGCTGTATGGGCTACAACTGAGCCCCTTGTAGGCAGCCAGAGGCTTTTCACTTTTAGAAGCTTAAGCAGGCTGCCTATGCAAAGTAATAGGATATGTGTAAGTCCAGTAATCAAGAAAATGGTCAGCCTTTCTCAGATGCAAAGACTTATCTGTAGTTTGGTGAAAATTCTCAAGGCAGAGCCTCTTACTCATGCTTGCTAATAGAGATGGGCATGACTTAGCGGTATTCCCTTTTCCGTTTCCGTTACTCGTTTCCGTTACTCTACGGAAACGGTAACGGGAATTACTCCGCCAGACTTTGAGCTCGAACCGACGAACGAACAATTTTGGTCTGATTTGTCGTGCTCGTTCCTTGCATCGCGCGATCGCGCGATGCCACGCGGCACAGAAAAAAAGTTTTTAAAAGTTAAAAAAGACCCGGTTCCCAGCCGAAAAGCAGGCGGAAAAATGCCTGCCGTGCCTCAGGGCACCTACCAGAGGGGTGGTTTCTGGAGGTCCCCGGCCTCCCCCCCCATCCCCCGTCCTAGTGGGCTGCTCTGTGGGACTCGCCGCAGGCTCGCAGCCAGCCAGCAAAAAGCCCAGTCTCGCCGGCCGCCGGCCGCCGCAATTAAAGCACAAGCAAGCGGCACGGACGGCACAGGAAAAAACTTTTAAACTCTCCTCCCACCCATTCCCGGGCCAAAAAAGCAGGCGGAAAAATGCCTGCTTGACTAAGGGCGCAGGGCACCTACCGGAGGGGTGGTTTCTGGAGGGGGGGTCCCGCCTCCCCCCCGTCCTGGGCAGCCAGACTCGCGAGTCGCCATCGCCATGCCATGCGGTGCGGGCGGGGGATCCAAAATGGGGCGGTGAACGCAATATTGTTTTTGAAATCGTGGTCCAAAAACACACAAGCACAACAGAAACACACGAAAATTTATAAACTGCCAGATTTTTCACAGTAGCAGTGGGTTTTTTCTTGCAACAAAATGTCTCTCCTCTCCTGCTCTGTCCTCCATTGATTTTATTTTATTTTATTTTATTTACACCTGCGCAATGATGGGCTGGCCGAGTGGACAGCCATGTGGGAGTGGACGACCATGCAAATTTTTGGAGCCATCCCACCAATTGCATGGCCACTTGGCCATGGAGACTTCTGGGATGTGCCAAAAAGCCCCCTAAAACCTGCCCTAGCCCCCCTAACCCTAACCCTAACCCTTGACTCCGTACCCATACGTCACAGACTGTCTTCTTAGTGGGTCAGAGAGGCACCCAGAGGTGCAACCCACTAGCCCACCGTAACCTTACCCGTCACTAGCCTAACCCTAGCCCTTGCACTCACCCACCTTAACCCTGAGCCAGATCTACTTGCTTGCATTGCACTACACGCAGCAAGTACAATTCCCTTCTTTGTGAGACATGGTGGTGCGAGAGCCTTAGTTAGGCATCTCACTATGGCTCTGGGTTCAGTGCCATCCACTAGTCTTCACAGTCACTGTCTGCACATTCTGTTATGCAATATCCATATGGCTATTGCATAGCATTTTGCAGCAGCAGCAGGTGAGGAGGGGAGACCCCCATGTTGAGGGGTCTCTTGGAGCCTGCTTCCCCTTTCCTAGTGGGTGAGGATAGGAGGCACCCATGGGTGCCTCCAGGAGCCCACTTTCTCTTATAGCGGGCCAGAGGAGGCACCCACCCCACAGAGGTGTCTCCAGGAGCCCGCTCCCCCCCCAAAAAAAACCAGTACTAACGACAACAAAAAAACGAAAAAACGAACTGACTAATTTTTGCGAATTTTCGCGAAAAACGGAGACGACCCGAAACGGAACCGGCCCGACTAACGACTACTCGAAAAAATTTTTTTCAAGTCGTGCCCATCTCTACTTGCTAGTGCCTCCTTCCTTCTACTTCCTTTGGAGAATAAATGTGAGGATACAATTTGAAGGAAGTAGGAAATATCATCAAGTTTGAGAATGATGTATCACTAGAGACCAAGACAAAATCCTCCACACACTTGTATTTCCAGTCAGTATGTATGGGAATGAAAGCTGGACATGTTGTTACTGACATTTAATTTAACTACTGGCTACAAAGACAAGAGGTTCAGATACAACATTCTCTTTAGTACTTTACATCTATATGTCTTCTTTGGAGAACAGCTCTGCTTTTAGTCTTGCTTGTTGGTGATCAATATGTCTAATTCATGCTTGTTTCTTTTTATCTTGCCCACGCCTGTCAGTATTATACATTCTTGTTGTAAAGAAAGTTTTTTTTTAAGTCTTATCATCAAACTAATTTTGGGCCTGAAAGCGTTTAGCTGATTAACCACTCTAATGAATCAATTAATGCTTTGATCGCAGATTAGCAGCATAGTTCAAATTAATATTCTGTGCAGTTCTGTGGGTGTTTGCCTTCATTTGCCAAAGGATGTTAATGCTGATTAATTATAATCAATACAGAAATAAATTGTTAAGATTCCATTATGTAACATAGAGGTTGTCAACTGTGGTCTCACACACTGTGCTTTGGGATCAGACCTCTCTTGATCTTTTAGCTCAGCTGACTAGAGTTGGTGGAAGGCATTGTAACATCATATGTAAGGCCAGGGTTGGCTGAGATGGACATGCTTTAATCACATTCACCTGGGAATTCTTGGTCTCAGAATATGTAAGAAGATGTTGATGCAAACTCCTATTGTTTTGAAAAAGTGAGATCTCCTAGATGCATTCTAATACAAAATATCTCTATCAATGTATGAGTTAACTCATGACTTACAGTCAATAGTTAGCAAAGAATCTGGGTCTTTAGTATATACAGTAGAAAGGAAATGGAAATGGATTCAGAGTTATAGACACATTATTCCTGCCAAGAAAACTCCATGGACAAGAGGTCATGAAGAGTCGGTCACGACTGTAATGACACCACACACACACACACACACACACACACACACACACACACACACACACACAGAGAGAGAGAGAGAGAGAGAGAGAGAGAGAGAGAGAGAGAGAGAGAGAAACCTGTTAATTAAATTTAACTAATAGTGTTGTACAGCTGAGACCCAATAAAAGACAGCCACCTGTCCTACCTTATAGTACCAATAGAGGAGTTATGATGGATTACATTTAGACAGTAAAAATGGTGGAGCTGAAGCCCAATCCCGAATGATACCACAGTAGAGCACAGAACATTTAAATCCCCAGTCCTCCTTGCCAAAGTCCAGATCCAGAAGCAAATCAGGTTCTAAACACTTTTGGTAGAGCAAGAAAAGCAGTACACTATATAATCATGCTTTTAAATTATAATCTGTTTAGACTAATTCCAATCATATACTAATCCTCTATGATGAGGTAGCACAAACCCTGTTAGCTATTTTTGCTGCCATAACTACAATCACATAAATTGTCGCTATATATTTGAGGGTGCGTGAACAAGTTACCACTTGTAATTTTTGCTCTGTCAGTCCTATGACTTGCCATATGATGAGGAATACAAGCAGGAACTCAGTAAGGAGCAACACTTCACCACTGAGATTTAGGGAATTATGTTTGATGATGATGACGAGAAGGATGAGGATGAGGATGCTCATTATGTGCCATTAAGGCAGCTCTAACAAAGTGTTCTAAGTACAGAGTAGCTAGGCTTTCTTAGAAGCTGTTTACCATTCCCTTCTTTTGGGGACACTTTGGGGTCATGTGCCTTGCCCAAGGCCACACAGATAGGTTCTTCTACAAGGCATGGAGTGGAATCCAACTTCCAACCACTGACTCTGGAGCCAGGTCCTCCATCTTTTTAAGCTACATATGGATCATACAATTTGTTTCATTTCACCTTATCCTTTACAACATGCTCACGTATGCTGAAGGATTATAGTCAAATGGCATTTGCATGTTAGGGGGTGCCAGGTTCCACCTGTGGCATTGTCTGTTGATAGAATCAGTTAGTTAGAGAATGGAAAAACTTGAAGAGCCTTTGCCAGTGGAAACAAGACTGATCTCGAGAGAGAAATAGATCACTAATGCCCAAAAAGTGTTCAATGCATTTTTTCAAGAAAATTTAAAGAAGCAACACAACAGCATATTGTGACTGTTACTTGAGCAAAATAGTAACATAAAGCCAACTTATTGTTTAAGAATTAAAAAACAAGCAAACGTGAGGCAGATTTGATGGCTCGCTGGATTTAGAATTAACATTTTTTAGCTTGTGCACCCAAAATATGCATGCTCTTTGCGGGCTTATGTTGCATCTCTTCCCTCCTTCTTGGTGTGCAGTAAAGAATGAAGACTTCTTTGATGGATTGACTGTAATTTATCATTGCATCTGGAATGGAAAATGATGGTTTACCAGAATTGGAACAAAAAAACTGAGAGCACAATATAAACTGCATTTCAGATTTCAGTTTGTTCCAATCAAGAGTTTGCAGTTGAGACTTAGCAGGACCTATTGGTGTATTACTTTGGTTCAGAGTGCCAGTGTGATGTTAAGAATGGGGTGTCAGAGAAGGAGACATGATTTCAAAACCCCACTCAGCCATGGATATACTAGTGGAAAGCAATTCTTGAAATATCTTGCATATTTTAAAAGTCTTCTTATGGTTACCATATGCCAGAAGTAACTTGATGGAACATACCAACAATAGACAACTCAGAACTATTTCAAAAGATAGTGTGTGGAGAAGGGATACAAGGGTTGTGGATCAGTTTAACAAGTCGAGATATGTTAGATACAAACCAACATATGTTATAGCCAGACCAGTCTGAACTACACTTGACGTTGTAAATCTAGATGCAGTCCATGGATGATAGCACACATGATTTTAAACCCTTGTACATAGAAATCTAGATAGCAAGGGTGAAGGACCCTTCTCTTTAGATTTATGTGTACATTACAAAACATGTTTAATGGGGTAGGCCTATAGAGGAGGATTCATTCATGTTTAATTCCCACCTGTCATCTGTGG
Organism: Phrynocephalus guinanensis; assembly: GCA_037367245.1. Taxonomy (NCBI): domain Eukaryota; kingdom Metazoa; phylum Chordata; class Lepidosauria; order Squamata; family Agamidae; genus Phrynocephalus; species Phrynocephalus guinanensis. Next base: position 38,717,681 of record CM074742.1, read on the forward strand.
CACTGTAGCATGGCCAGCTTTAATGTATAGTGTGTTTATTTCCTGATAGAAATGTCATACTCTAGATACAAACAAGATGTGTATACTTTATGTACCTTGATTATTATTTTTTGAAACTGTTGTTACAGTGGATCTTTCCCTGTCACTGTGCTCTCAAACACTACTTTTTTTCAGGTGGACTTCAGTGCCCAAACGGCAGTATGCTGCAGGAAACACGCAACTGCAATGAACATCCTTGTACGGTGTACTACTGGCAGACAGGACTGTGGGGCCAGTGCATAGAGGATGCCTCTGTGTCAGCCTTCAATAATTCTGCTGGTTGGAATGGGGAAGCAACCTGTGCTGTTGGGATGCAGACAAGGAAGGTCATCTGTGTGAGGGTCAACGTGGGACAAGTAGGACCGAAAAAGTAAATACAAAATAGTTCCGATACACATTGTTTGGTCACTCAGGACTTTTTTTTTTTGCATTTCTCATTTTTCTCTTTGCAGAAATGTTGGAAATTTGCAACGAAAACCAAGTATAAAATACATTGTCCAAATTAATACTAAAAACAAATGGGTAAGAATGAAATTATACTGTGCTAGCTTTTAACATTTCAGCATCTCTTAGAACTGTTCCTTTTTTCAAATTTCCATTGATTGGTCATTATCTTAATGCTCTTTACTCTTTGGATTAGATAAAACAGTGAGTTGATGACTTCATGTAAGGAATGCAGTCTTGTGAAATAGGTATAGAAAGATGTTCGTTGATCACTTGAACCATCATATTTATGCCACTTAATAAGTTTTTAAAGAGCAGAAGATGTACATCAAAGTGCAAAGGAGAACCATGTTTTAAACTCCCTTTAATAGAAGGGATTACTCTGATATGACAAAATCAATAATATCGGCCTTTCTTCTCAAAGTAACAGACTTCAGCAAATTATGTCAATTTAATTTGACCTTGAATAAGATTGGAGGTCAGTGGGAGGAGGAGGGAGGGAAAGAGACGTATGTTTTGATGCTTGTCCTTTTCTTTCAATTATGTTAAATAATTTTAGCTCTTATTTTGAAGGTATGTTTCTTTGTCCTGCGCAAAGATCTTTGAGTATGAGATAAAAGATTATTGTAATTGACTAATTAATAGTTATGTATAATCTCTCGGTGGCTTGATCTGAAGGCAAGAAGCAACAAACTATACATGGTATAAACAATAGATGGCTTTTCACAATTACCAATTCTAGCACTGAGCTATCCCTAAAGAATAGTTTCATATCAGCAGCTAGGATAGGGAGTAAAATGATGGACCCAGCATAGGACAACAGTAATGTTTAAATTCTTTAATAGTCATTGATCCATGATGGCTTGACAGCTTGCAAACCTAGGATAAGATTAGCGTTCTCCCCATTACAAAGCATGAAAACAGAAAAGTGCTCCTCATTTCAAACACTTTAAATCCTGAAAAAACTAAACTGTGGTGCAGGGGGAGGGGGAAGAGCAGAGATTCCTGATAATCAATTCACATAGTAGAGAACTGGTCCTCCTCAAGGGTGTGGTATTTGGGATGACCTAACTAATTATCCAACTGTCGCTACAAGTGCACAAGGAGGAACAGTTCCCTTGGTAATTCATTGAGACTGTTCCACTCCAACTGGGGCAGCTGATGAGGAGGCAATAACCTTGTGCCATTGTTCCACCCTTTTAAATGCCACAAAGCACCCCCCCCCCAGCATTATTAAGAGGCAAACAAGAAAATCCACCTGTAGGAAGGTCAGGCAAGTGGACAGAAGAGACACCCTGTTCTTCAGTCCTTGGTTTTTCTGAAGTTCTGTGATCTTCCCAGTTTCATGTTACTAAATACATACACCTTACTGGACAAAATAGCCCTGCCAAATATAACAATGTCCGAGTGTCTGTCTTCCACATGACCTAAGATTCTGTTTTTGTGTCATTATGGCTCATTTTAGGTGTCCTGAAAGCCTCCGCCCTGAGACGGTTAGACCTTGCTTGTTGCCTTGTAGGAAAGATTGCATTGTGACGCCTTACAGCGACTGGACTCCATGCCCTTCATCCTGTCACGAAGGTACTTGATTCATTGGTTGACCACCTTCTGTCCCAGCTCCACAACGTGACTGAGTTTTTCAGGTCCAAAATCGGGTATTCCATTGTGATGTATCAAGTTTTTAGTTGTCTCTGGATTGTGCCTCTTGAGTCATAGTTTATCTCATAGTTTATCATGCAGTGGCTATTTTGTAGCCCTCATCAAATAAATAAATAACACTTTGCTTCAGAGAACTGAACCTACACTGCATCTTAAATAAAGGGGGTTTAAGGTATTAGTTTTAAACATGCTACTGTATTATTTTCCTTACAGACACAAGTCAGCAAATATGGCCCTGACAATTTCAGGACTGTTGTACCCCAGTAGGCATTTAGACCTTAACACCTAGCCATTTTTACAGAAAATAATTTCCTGAATTTTTAGTTGCAATATGAGAACCTAAGATGTAAAACGAAAACAGTGTTGGATGAGGAAGTTCAAAACCTGGCATTATAGTTTCGGTCATCATTAGTTGTGTGCATGATGAGAAGTATATACAAAAAACAGAGGTTTTTAACTTCATGGTAATTAACACAGCATACTGTTCACTGTTTTGCTGTCATTGTCCAGGAATACTGTTAAAAGGTATTGCCTGTTTGCATTTGTATTTTGTAATGGCCACACGGCTCCCCCTTTTTATTTCTTAAAATCATTATGATTATCTTGTTAAAAGTTAATGGGGGAAAAGGCCTTTCCTTGCCTCTGAGAAAGCAGTCCTGTTATTGTACATAGCATGTGAAACATACTGTCAGTTTGAACGCAGTTGGAACTGTGGAAGTATGAAGAAATAGTGGTATATGCAGCAGTGCTGTGCCCTGGAAGACAGTATATCAAGTCTGCATTTCTGTTCCTTTTTTCAACATCTTGATGTTCTCCTATTCCATAGACTACATTCACAAACAATGAAGCCTTCAGATAATTCTTTCCAGGTATAGAGCTCACAAATAAACTGGGAATCTCAAATATCTTGGAATCAAGGTGGAAGATTCATTCTGTGAAACAGTTGCTGTAGGAATATGAGACACTTAACTTCACATTTTTCAATATGTTTTTATTTATTTACTTCAACAGACATCCCATCTAACTCTCTGGCTTAGAATACAAAACAACACAAAGAATAGTATGTAGAAAACAATGTAAAATGTACCACCTTCTCTTTCTTTTGGGCTCTGTACCAGTAAAAGCCTCTCTATGCATATCTAGTTGTTGTGCAGTGCTGTCTCTAATTGTTGTAATAATTAGCCTGTTTTTGACATCACATTAAGCCACGATGCTGCAGGAATAATGGCCTACTATAGATAAATCAGCATGTGGGCTCATCCTCTGAAATGCTTCAGGTCACATAACAGCTTGCGTTTAGTGTGATATGAGCAGTGGCTTTGTTATTCTGAGTATTTAGATCCAGTCCTTAGGGATGTTGTCTTGGGGACATGCAACTCACAGTTTAGTAAACAGTAATACAAACAATTCAGTGTGGTAGCTCTCTATATTTCTCTTGTGCATCCATGGTGCATTCAACGCTTGTCTCAGGTTAGCCCATGGACCGAGGGAGGAAGTCCTCACCCCTGCTCCAAATTTTGGAAGTAGGGCCCTTCTGTCATGATTGACCACCAACATCTTGTGTTGATACTAACTGAGAATCTCGGAAATGAACACGATTCATATAATAATAGAAATACTTCGTGGGTTGCTCTTTCTCCTTCAAGTGTCATGTCCTTGTGGAACGTTGGCAATCAGTAGCATGATCTGGCTTTTCTCCCAAGCTATTCTAAATAGGGAAACTGTGCTTACTGCAAAACACTGGCTTACATTCTTCAGCCAGAATGTTCCTCTACGCCCTGCACCACGCTTCCCATCTATTTTTTCCCTCGAAGGATAACCTGCAGCAGATGGTATTTGTTATTGTGCAGTATGTGACCAAAATACTGTATTTTTCTTCCCTCTATGGTATGGAGAATTTCTAGCTTTTTATTCATACTCTGTAATAAGGCCACATGTCCAAGGTATCCTCACTGACTGTAATGGTAGTGAAGAAGACCATGGGAAACCACTTTACTTAAGCTTACTTCTCCAGGCAAATCTTTAGCATGACTGGAAAACCTAAAAACATGGCCCCAGTAGCCCTTCCGTGTGCAGGGGGTGCTATAAATCTCCAGGCCAGTCATGAGAAAAATAGCCACCTGGAGTGTTTGTAGCTTATTTCAAAGTGGAAATACCCATAATGCCATCAAGGGAAATGGTTGCTTAGAATCATAGAATCATAGAGTTGGAAGAGACCTCAAGGGCCATCCAGTCCAACCCCCTGCCATGCAGGAACCCCTATCACGGTATTTCCAACAGATGGCCATCCAGCCTCTGCTTAAAAACCTCCAAAGAAGGAGACTCCACTGCCCTCCGTGGCAGTGTATTCCACAGTCCCTTCTTAGGGACATGAATGTGAAGTTGTAAAGAGTGTGTATCCTCTAAAAACCAGAATTACGGTAATATGTAGAAATAAGTTTTTCATGCTTTAATGCTAGAAACATGTATATTTCCTTGGCCAAAGAGAATGCAAAGCAATGGAAGCTAGTGGGAAGAGAGTTAACATGGTTTTGTTTTAAACCTAGTTCTGATACAATGTTCAGTGTTGCATTTAAGCTCCTGCTGCCAGATGTTCAGTACTACCCCTTTCTCTCGCAGTGCCACTTCCCACATGTCAGTTAATTTTCTTCTGCATTGTTATTATGGTTACAGAGCATAAAGAGTTAAAAAGGGATTTAATCTTGCCCAGATACTTTTTGCCTCAAATCTATTTTTCTTCGTGGAGCTTAGCAGGAGACATCCATCTTAATATGCACTATCATGGTTGCGCTCCGTAATATAATTCCTTGCTCCTGTGTGTTAATCCCCCTGTGGCGTATGGCGCTTACTCATTGTCACCTATTTTCAAAAGCCGTGGGATTGTTGTACTGAAAAGATACCTTTTATACTTCACAGCTAATGCTCATGTTGTTAACAAAAAATAAAATGAATATGAAGTCAGTTTAGCAGCTGCTGTTGACTGATTATTCTCTAACTAATAAAGGATTAGACAGATTAAACTTGTAACCTTCTGAGAAAATAAAGACCATGTGGAGACGGCAAGGTTTAAGGAGGACACTGAAAGGTTTAATGTGGTTGCAGGGAATGAAACTACATATGTCCTTTCTAACATGGCAAATGCAGCGTAATCAACAGTGCAGCAATACTGAAAGCTTCTGTGTAATACTTCTGCTCCTCTCTAGTAACATTAATTTTTATTGTCATCATCATCATCATGATTATTTCCAACTATTGCATTCAGAACCTTTTGATGGATGATAAGTGATTCGTCTTTTGAATAGGTTGCAGATGATCTTTTTAAAAGGTGTGTTTTGTTTTTGGTTAATGAGTGGTAATATTTGGCTGCTTGAACATTTTCAAATACCATCTCCAGATGTGTAAGAAAGTCAGTTTTAAGCGTTGTCTTTCTGCTGCTATTCTCCGTGATTCTGGCCTATTGGCACAACTTTTACAAGGGGAAAAAACAGGGTAGAGTAAAATGTGGTTCTTGTTGTTTTCAGGGAGTGTGCCAGTAACGAAACAATCTCGACATCGAGTCATATTGCAGCTGCCTGCTAACGGTGGTCGTGATTGTCCAGATACTTTGTATGAAGAAAAGGATTGTGACCTACCTCCTGTCTGCTTGTTTTACAGGTAACAAGCTGTTAATGTCCTTTAACTTGGGACATGACTGAGTGGATAATCAAAATTACTTGATTTAAGCATTGCTCGCAAATTGCTTGCAAACTGTGGGAGGGAACGGATTAAGGCTTTTCTGGAATGCAAAGAAGTAGAATTCAGCCTTAGTGGCCTTGGCAAGCTGCTCAGTCCCAGGGTGCCCTCAGAAGAAGGAAAAGATAAATCACTTATGAATATTCTGTACCTGGGGGGGGGGGCAGAAAAAGGTCACCACAAGTCAGAATGGACTTTGACGGCAGATTGTTACTATTAATCAATGGAGAAAATCTTTGTGTCTGAACAGCAGCTGTGATAGGAAACTCTTCAGATATGGCTGAAAAGCAAGGCACTTTTAACAATTGAAGATAATCATTCAACAGTCCACTGAACTGGAGCCTTCCAGTGGCAACATTAAAGGCACATTTGGTAATCTAGGTTACCATAATGGCTCTCTCTCTCTCTCTCTCTCTCTCTCTCTCTCTCTCTCTCTCTCTCTCTCTCTCTCTCTCTCTCTCTCTCTCTCTCTCTCTCTCTCTCTCTGAGCCTCAGTACTCATTTTTTAAAAAATACATTTGCAATAGTTCTGGCTTATATTATGCAGATGTTGCAATAATTGAGATGGGCACAAGCTGATCCACAGCTGATGTGCGGTTTGGTGTCCTGCCTCCTCTGGCAGGTGCCCTTTCAGAGGTAGTGCCTGGAGGAGGTGGGGTAGGGAAGCCGTGTGCTTTGGGTGTTCATCAGTGGGGCGGAGCTCCAAACTGTGAATCAGCTGTGCAGCCATTGGCCAAACTGGTGCGAACGGCTGAACTGAAAGTTTATGGCCATCTCTAGTAATTATAATGTGCACTGTATAAGTATTATTAAATGACTGCTATTGGTAGTCTCGGTACTCCTACAATAGTGTGAAAAGGAATGGAACATAATATTCTAGGGATCTTCTGGTCAGAGTTTGCAGTGGCAATTGCTATATTAGAGCCAAATACCAAAAGTGTGAGAGCCACCAAGGAGCCTTTTGAGCTCTCTCATTAATTCCTCCTGATAATATGAGATTTTGCCCAAATTTCACAGACCATTTGTCAACCTAATTTATCAATACAAAGATTGCTTGTTCAGACAGTAATATGCTATGATTGTATTCAAATGCCATTTTCAAAGCACTGCTGAATTGTGTCTGATAATGTCACTCCTATACAAAGGAAGACGGGTCAGATATAATTTTTATTTGCTTTTTATTATTGTTGTTGTAGTTGTGGTTGTATTCTCAAAAGCTTTCACGACTGGGATCTGATAGTTGTGCGTTTTTTGGACTGTTTGGCCATGTTCTGGATGGTTTTTCCTCATGTTTCACCAGACTCTGTGGCTGGCATCTTCAGAAGGCAATGAATACAGGGAACTAGGAGTTCTCTCTACCCTCTGGAACATCAGGACGAAAAACTTCCAGAACACGGCCAAACAGCCCGAAAAACTCACAACAATTGTTATTATTTTTCCTGAAAACCAAAATGCTAGAAAGAAAACAGGTGGCCAAAATTGGGTGTAACCCAATGACCCCTACAAGTGGAAAGAAGGGTGGCAAGATTAACGACTAGGGCAGTGGTGGCAAACCTTTGGTATACCAGGTGTTTTGAACCACAACTCCCACGGTCCTTTGTCATTGGCCCTACAGGCTTGTAATTCTGGGAGTTGTGGTCCAAAACATCTGGAGTGCCAAAGGTTCACCACCACTAGTCTAGGGGGTCACCTAGAGCAGAAATGGGAGACTTTAAACCTTTGAGATGTTCTGTTGTCTTAATTCCATTTAGCTTCCCCATCAGTGCTGATCAATTATTTTAAAAACAATAAGCTGAAGAATGTGGGTTATTGTACTTCTACATTCACAATTCAGAACACCAGGAAATTGCTTGATATTCTGCCTGCTTGGCCAACAGAAAGGAGGATGCCAAACTTGACAGACCAAAGGGCAACCTGAATGTTGATAAGACCCAACTCAGCAGTCAAGATGGTCCGTGGGATTCCTTTTTCTGCTTAATGACAAATGCAATATTGCTCGGAAGAGTTGGCAACAGGAAAACAAAACAATCTAGTATGAGATACTGTTGGTTGGCAAGATCTGAACAGCCTGGTTAATGACATTTGTGAGGTCATTAAATCATACAGTCAACGCACATAAAATGAGTTGATGGTACATGACATCTTTTGAGAGTTTTTAAAAATTACCAAGCAATTGTATAGTGTTCTGCATTCTTTTAAATATATATTTAAAATATTTGCAATACCTATTTTTAAAAATAATATCTTTTTTGTGCCTCCATTTTTACAACCAGACACATAATTGTCTTGCAAGTATGAGTTTGATAAACCTTTTTGGCCAGGAAGAATGGAATGGAATGGAATGGAATGGACTAGAATAACACTTGTCATTGAACAAGTACAACAAAATTTTAAAAGTGCCACCCAGTCTGCACATCATTCATTCCCAATATAAAAATACCAAAACATAAAAATCTACCATTTAAAACAAGCATCCATACACATACTCCTACATTCTCTCACGCAACATAACTTGCACTCATTTATACCCATTTAAAACTCTAAAATATAAACCAACTATACGCACACACAACCTACCACCCCCTCACTTGACAACATTCCCACCCAATACATAAAAACTACAGATTAAATACAATGTACACAAACACAACCCTGTTTCTTTCCTTACTCAACAACTACACAGTCCCCATACAATATACATGTTACACATTCAACACTGGTATTTCCCATTTGCTTAAGTTTTAGCTGAATTTAACATAGTTACTGCTGTTGGGTAAAAACTATTCCTAAATCTATTTGTCCTTGTTCTGATAGGTCTGTACCATCTGCCTGATGGCAACAGTACAAACAGAGAGTGTCCAGCATCTCTTATAATGATCTGTACTTTAAGGAGTTTAAAAGTTAGCTAGTTGGGTCCTGATTGACAGGGTCCAAAGTTCAGATTGCCCCAGACCTGGCGTTGATTTCCCTTTGAAAACTTATGTGAAGTTTCTGGTCTCAGGAATCTCGAGAGATGGTACAATTTAGACAATACTTCCAAATACATATGTAAGTGTCCCCTACCAGTTGACTTGGGGGTTATGGAAATTGTAGTCCAAAATGTAAGTCTTGCTCAGCTCTGAATTCAGGATGGACTGGAAATGTATTGTAATTGGGAGTTCTTTCTAAGTTTTTTTTTTTAAATCTCTGATTATTGAAGTTTAGAAAATGATTCCTCTGTTGGCTCATCTTTGCTGAAAACATTTTCCTTTTCATTGCCTTGCCATTGTAATATAAATAAAGGTTATTAAAGTAATGTGTTACCTTGATCCTCTATCAGAGGCATATCACTTAAAATCCATTAGGAGATTACAGCACAGCTAATTGATGGTTCCTTGAGAAAATAATGGCAAGGCTTGAGGCTGCCAAAAGGGAAGGAAGAGGATAGGGAAATGGCACACGGAATGCGGGGGTAAATCAGTAAAGAACTAGCCATGCCAGTAAAATACGTCATTGTGTCATGTCCAGATACATCAAATACAAACAAGCGTCATGCTGTTTCCATTCTGCTAGCTGTGCCAACCAGATGTAAAAGAAGTATTCTGCCAGTGAAGTTACAGCTTGCATAAAGTACATTTAACAGAGTAAATAAGAAAGCATTTTTAGATGCAGCCACAGCCTGCCTTACCATTAGGTAGAATGAGGCAGGCACTTATTGCTTCAGGCAGCAAAATGACTTGGTGGAACACACTTTGAATCATGTAGTATGGCAGGGCAATTTTCTGCCATATCTGCTGCAGTGAAATGTCCAGGGCCAATAATCTGTCATTGCACTTCTGGCCGATCATAGTCTCTGTATTCAGTTTCTCTGGATCTATGAGGTTTACTAAAGTTAACTGCCATTAGGACAGGATGTTATTCTGGGCGTTGTTTTATTTCAGTTTTACAGGAATTGTAAAAAAGTTCCAGTGTGGAAAGCTTACCTGTCCTCATTATACTGGCTTGCATAATTGATAAAAAGCATCAGCACACAATGTACGAGTGTCTCTGCCTTTTACTCAGAGCTTGAAAAGTTACTTTTTAAAGTAATTTGATAGAGTTGTAGTTCTAAGGCCACCCCAAAGTAGTCAACTACCTTTAAAGGTACATAAAGTAATCTTTCCATTTCTCATTTCTGAAAAATGATATCAGACAAAATTGCCTGTTTGTTATTTTTTTTAAAGTTGACCAACCGCCCCAAATTTGGCACAAAGCAAAAGCAGACAGTCTGCTACAACTTTCCATTTATTTATTTTTTTTACAAAAAAAAAACAACACCTTCTTTTTAAAGAAAGAACTCTGGATGCTACAGGCTGTTAATCTCAAATAACAAATATACTCCCTTCCTGTACACCTCATTGCTGCTTTAATATTTGCAACATAGCACAATACACAACATGAAGTAGCTCTTGAACCCTGGGTAGCTCTTGAATGCTTTCATCATTCATGTGAGGTTACAAACTCCATTAACTTGATGGCACATAATTATTAGTAATCAGAGACCTAATAACTGTGAAATTAACAAAACGGTACATTTACCCTGCAAAAGGGGTGACATAATTGCTTGTGAAGTTACAGTCATGAGGTAACTTAGTTATACTTTTTCTCTTCAGAAATGGTGTCTGTAACTATTTCCTTCCAAGGGCTGTGCATGCTTTAGTTCAGAAAGAAGAATGTGCTCAGGAAGTAACGCTTATGTTTTGCAGAGAAGGTTGGACAGCTGTAAATTTACCTATCTTGTCACAATTCCTTCAGTATTTAATTGTAGTGTAGGTCATCCCAAACAATTTAGGTCATGATTTCCTGTCACAGCAAAGTGAATATCCCTATATATTCACTCCTAAATTGGATGTGGAAATACATTCCATGTGGCAGAAACTAGGAAAATGTGAAATGGATCTCCAAAATGGGTGATAATCTGATACAGTCTTCTTTTGTTAAAACTATTGAGCATTACAAAGCACTTGATTATGAGTAGCCTGTTATGTGCAATGTTTATTTATGAGGTATATCTGGAGGTATTTCATAGATAGATAGATAGATAGATAGATAGATAGATAGATAGATAGATAGATAGACACAGACAGACAGACAGACAGACAGACAGACAGACACAAACCAATAAATAATTGAAATAATTGAATGTAATAAGACTCTAAGCATTTTTGTTATTCAGTGTGGCTCTCTTACCATTTTCTTATGAAGAACTGTACTCCCTGAGGCAAAGGTCAAAATGGTCTCCTCCTCATCCCTTGTACAAAAGCTAAATGGACTGTTAGTTGATTCGTACTACACTAATGTTGATACTGTTTATTCTGCATGATTTCTTGGTTGCAAAGGCATGTGGCTGATTCAAAAAAGAAAAGAAAGAAGGAAAAGAAGAGAACGCTAGGAATCTTGGTTAATGCATGAAATGCAATAAAACTACAGACGCTAGAAATTCAAATCCCAGTGTCGACAATAATTTTCACCAATGGTCTCTGAACCTTATCTTTGCATAGATGAAGGTGAGCAGTAGCCCAAATATGCAGATTTATTCCTGAACATCTATGGAAGTGAGTAGCACCTTACAGCAAATGAATAAGAAGAAAGTTGGGTTTGATTTGAAAGAAAATATGTTGATCTTAATATAGATTAATATGCATGCTTGCTTGTATAAAACTCGGGACAAATGCTACAGCTTGTCTTTGTGTGCTCCTTTTTCTGCTGCAGATGGAAGACACACAAATGGCGCAGGTGTCAACTTGTACCATGGTATGTTCGGCAGGACAGCCCAGGTGCCCAAGAGACGTGCGGTCCAGGTCTGCAAGCAAGAGGTCAGAACAATTGTATCAAAGATGTGTGCCTTTAGTCAGTATTACATTTATAGGGAATTGTCATGCTGTCAATTTAATCCTAGAAAGCTTTTCTTGCCTAATTTATAATTGCTAAAGTTTTGCATAAAGTTTTGCACTTTATGAAATCAGCAAAATCTGATTCAGAGAAATCTGTGTTTAAGTCCAGAAGACCAGTCACTCAACCAAGCAAACAAATTTGCATACTCTGGAAGATGTCTTGCTGTGACACACAGTATTCACTATTTAAGAATTTTTCTCTTCTAACAGTATTTTATCTTTAATGGTGTTTTTTGCCCAAAGAGATGTTAGCACAAAGCAGCCCAACTTCAAGATGCTTCTTGTTCAACACAACCAGAGAATTGGTACTAGTCAAACAAAGCTAAATCCAGTTGTTACCACGAGGTAGGGCAGAATCCTAGAATAAACCAACTTACATAAATCCAACAGATCCAATGAATCTATTCTAGTTTGGATTAACGATTCAATTTAGACCATAATGTTTCTTTATAAATTAAAGATTGTCACGTATAATAATGCCATCTCCATATTGTCCAACATTCTTGATGGGACAATTAGATGAGTTGACACTGCCTCCCCCGCTTGCCCCCCCCCATATAATATTTTGCATACTAGTTTTACCTGTCACAGATGCTCAAATCTCTGTTCCTCAGTTCATCCCCTGGCAGGTGTCCCAAGCTCTGAAGAAGACTTTGAGCCTTCAGCCGTGCCCTCCTTTCACCCCCTTAATGGCCCCTCTTCTGATCTGACAGCTGTTCTGCATTTCTTAACTTTGGGAGATATATGGGCTTCTTTCCTCCCAGCCTTCTTGAGAGGCCAGCGCAGCTGCTTCACCCAGGATCTCAGAAGTGTGTGAGGTGAGGGCATGTGGCCCACCAAGGCTGTGGTGACCTCCGCCCAGCCTCAGTGAGAGTACATGAAGATATCTTGCCTTCTTGCAGATGAAAAGAGACTTTTTTGGAGAATCTCACATGCAGAATGAGACAATTCGTAGCAAAAGATTAATGCCAGATTAAAAAGGTCCATGAGCATGGTTCTGCCCAGCGCCACTGGCATTAGCACTCTTAGAAAGGCTACCAGTAACCAATTAGCATGACAGTAAATAGCACTGGCAATGGGAGGCTGTGAACAGCCTGACACAGATGAACTCCAGATTCAGCTATTGCAGAAAAAAAAAAAACAGAACAACATCTGGGTGCTGGATCAGGGGGTCAGAGACATGTGGGAAACAAAAATGACCGATTCACCTTGCCTAAACATGGCACTTGTCTTCAAGTCACTGAACTATAAGATAGTGAATTACATTTTTACAGACCAAGACTAAAATATGTCAGGGATAACAGAGGCGGGCCCTGGGATATGACATGCTACCCCAAATGTTGAGATTTATTTATTGCATTTCTAGACTGCCTGATTTCCCTCTGGGTGGTTTACACGAAAGCAAATAATCAATGATTAAAAGCAAACAAAACAATAAACAGCATATATAAAAAACATAGACTAAACACACTAAAAATCGAGAACCCAGCAAGGTACTGTACAACCAGTTTTTCCAGTGCCTGTACATAAGAACATAAGAACATAAGAAGAGCCATGCTAGATCAGGCCAAAGGCCCATCTAGTCCAGCTCCCGGTATCTCACAGTGGCCCCACCAGATGCGTTTAGGAGCGCATGAGACTAGATATCTGTCTCCTGATACCACTCCCCTGCATCTGGCCCTTGAAGTACCCCGGTTTTAAACCTGGAGATTACACATCTCCATCATGGTTTGTAACCTGTGATGGACTTTTCCTCCAGGAATCTGTCCAATCCCCTTTTGAAGGCATCCAGGCCAGATGCCATCACCACATCCTGTGGCAGGGAGTTCCACAGACTAACAACGTGCTGGGTGAAAAAATATTTCCTTTTGTCTGTTCTTACTCTCCCAGCCCACAATTTGAGTGTATGTCCCCTAGTTCTGGTATTTTGTGAGAGGGAGAAAAGCTTCCCTCTATCCACTTTACTCATGCCCTGCATTATTTTGTATGTCTCAATCATATCCCCCCTCAGACAACTTTTTTCCAGACTAAAGAGCCCCAAATGTTTTAGCCTTTTCTCATAAGGGAGGTGCCCCAGCCCAGTAATCATTTTAGTCACTCTCTTCTGCACCTTTCCCAGTTCCTATGTTTCTGTAGGATGTATATTTGCTAGTTGTGCTTGTTGGCAGTCTTATCTTCCTTGCTTAGTCATAGTTGATCCTAGTTTAGTTAGAAATTGAGTGAAAATAGAGGTGGAAGAAGCCAGAAATTGGTACAACTCAACAAGAGGAGGCTGTTCTTGTCAATTTGCAGACATAATTAGAACAAACTTGTGTCTTGCTTTTCTAATTACAGCCTAATATGTTTACATTTTTAACTTTTTTATCACACTGAGCTTGTGTGACTGCCGAAGTGCCAACGTGAATCAGAAAATTAGCCGGATGATTCATCCTCCATGGCAGCTCTGATGCTAGCTGCCCTGTATAATAGAGCCTTTATTGTGAATCATTTCAATTGAAATGAACATGTCAGTACTTTAGACTGCGGCAAATTTTCTTTTAGTTCTGTCACAGAGAGCTTTTTTTTTTCCTTTCCATGATTTCTTCCACCATCCCAATTTCTTGTTTATCGAACACTCCATCCGTAGAGCAAAAGCAAACAAATCTTACTCCCTGCCAATAACAAAAACAGGCAGTGCACCATGGGAAACCAATGTTCATCTCCAATCAAGAACAGCATTGTGTTTTCTTTCTCTTTCTCTCTTTTTTAAAGACTTGGCAAAGGAGCTCAAGCACACTTTTAAGAAATTCAGGACACAGCATGAATTATAGATGTAACAGTCTGAACATCTCCACAGATTCTGACCTTGTTCTAAAGGCTTAGCTAAGTTCTTCCAAACGTTATGCCTCCGGTACTCTCAAGAAGAACAGAAGATGAGGGACATTTGGTGATCTTGTAAGAAGTGCTCTGACAGACTTGGCTGGAGCATAATATCGTACTCTGTGGTGCATGCTTTGTTTTCCCTTGACACAAGCCACTCCATAGCGTTTCATGCCTGACCTACAAAACACTGTGCTATTTTGGTGAAGAAGCTCTCTGGAGCAAAGTTTGGCAACTGTGCTAGAGTCTGTTCCTCTACTTATCTCTTACATAACCATGCAAGGCAGAGTTGGGCAAGAAGGTCATGAACTTCAATTAAAATGTCTCCCCCCACACACACACACACATATGCAGTAGCGGTGAAGAAGGCCAATTCCATGCTAGGGATTATCAAAAAGGGGATTGAAAATAAAACAGCCAACATTATAATGCCATTATACAAAACAATAGTAAGGGCGCACCTGGAGTATTGTGTACAATTCTGGTCACCGCATCTCAAGAAAGACATAGTGGAACTGGAAAAGGTGCAAAAGAGAGCGACTAAAATGATTACTGGGCTGGGGGACCTCCCTTATGAGGAAAGGCTAAAACATTTGGGGCTCTTTAGTCTGGAAAAAAGGCGCCTGAGGGGGGATATGATTGAGATGTACAAAATAATGCAGGGCATGAGTAATGTGGATAAAGGGAAGCTCTTCTCCCTCTCACAAAATACCAGAACTAGGGGACATCCACTCAAATTGAGTGAGAACAGACAAAAGAAATTTTTTTTTCACCCAGCGCGTTTTTAGTCCGTGGAACTCCCTGCCACAGGATGTGGTGATGGCATCTGGCCTGGATGCCTTCAAAAGGGGATTGGACAGATTCCTGGAGGAGAAGTCCATCACAGGTTACAAACCATGAGGGAGATGTGTAATCTCCAGGTTTAAAACCAGGGTACTTCAAGGGCCAGATGCAGGGGAGTGCTATCAGGAGACAGATATCTAGGCCATCACTCCTAAACACATCTGGTGGGGCCACTGTGAGATATAGGAAGCTGGACTAGATGGGCCATTGGCCTGATCCAGCATGGCTCTTTTTATGTTCTTATGTAGCATAAAAGTACAGGAGTACACAGTTGTCTTGCAAAAGGAGTGTACATCTGCTTGCTTCTTGTCTTCAGCACCAAAGAGGTTTAATCTTTATTTCTGGAAAGGTGGGTGGCAGAAGGCAGCAGCTGTGGTGAACATCCTGGTCCTTTTAAGATCATGTTGCATGGAGTGATGAGAAGTGGTGATTGGGTTGGAAAATATATTATCCAGAACAAGGGCAATAATGAAGCCATGTTTGTTGTTGCTGCCAACATTGTTTGACTCATGGGACAATGCTGTTTACTTGACTTGGATGCAATAGGAATAGTCTTTATAACTTCAGTAGCTGTATGAGTAATAGGGGCTAGTTCATTGAGCCAAGGTCTAACAAGATGTGTACTTTCTTTTATGGTGCTGTTTTAAAGAAATATAGGTAGGGGTTGCCAGTTGACTCTTTATGCAGAATTGGGGTTCCTAGTGGTCTGGAATGATCTCAGAAATGCAGCAGACAGTTAGCAATGCTAATTCAGGTTTCTGAGTGCTATTATTTAATTCTGTTTGTAAGGCAAGGCTGGGCTATGTAGTATAATCGTAGTTTTCAAAGGGAAAAATAGAATTTTGTCCCTTGAAGATGGGGAGTGTGAGAGACATGAGCATCTGCATATTCAAATATGGGGCCTTTTTACACGACCCCTGAGATCCACTGGCCACTTAAATTCGGACCAGAGATCTTAGGGGTTCGTCGCTCTTCCTGTGTCCCCACCCCCTCCGCACTTCCTGGGTGCTGGCTGCATGAAGGGAGGGAGAAAAAGAGAAAGAAAAGCATGCCGCTCACCTCGTTCTCTGTAAAAGTAGCTCTTAAAGGGGCGGGAGCCAAAAAACAACAAACAGAAGCAAGGAGAGCCCCGCACTCACTATCGTTACACCGGGTCAAATAATTTTCACCTCCAAAGAGCAGGTACCTGAAAGCTGCGCTGGGACGCACTAAAGTGGGCGTGGTCGCACTTAATTTCCTGTTAACTCCGGACCTGGTGGGTAAACATTTTTAAGCTCCGGAGCTGGGAGCCATTTGCCCCGGTGTTTAGGAGTCGTGTATAAACACATTTGTAACATTAATTCAGGGAGTTAAATATTACCATTTTTTTTACTCAAACACCAATAATTTCCCTGTATCTAATATTTAATGAATTAACTTTTAAACCAAATATTTAATTTCTGTCTTGATCACATTTCTGGAAAATTAACAACATAATTTAGTTTTCTAGCTCTAATTATGGGTGATTGGCAACATACAGATTGATTCGTTCATGCTCATGCTTAAAGGTTTCTCAAAAGTTAATGTTTCAATTAAAAGAAACAATGGGCACATGAAGGTGTTGTTTTGGACCCTGAGAGAAAGTATCAAATAGATAATGAAGGAAAGTATTTATGCATAACAAAGATTGAGCAATATGCTTCATTAGAAAAGCATCAAGCCTCCCAATAAAATGAATTCACTGAAAGCTAGAGATAGTATTCTTTTAGAGATTATATAATTTGGCAGTGTATGACCAAGGTATGTTTAAGTATTTATTGTTGGTTTTTAATGCAAAAAATGACACTAATTTGCATAAAGAAAGCAGATGTTGTATTTAATTATCCCCACAATAATAATATATCAGCTTCCCCGCAATAATAATTTATCAGCCTCCTTTGGCATGATTCAAGATGCGCTATCAGCTCTAATTACATCAATGTTTTTCATCTACAAAATGTGAAGTGTCATTTATTTTGTACCACTCTTACGGGAAAATGTTCAATTAGGGAAATAGTGTTAATTGATCAGAACCCATGTCAAATGTGATTGTACCAGCAACCATATATTTATGCTTTTTAGAAAACATTTCACACTTGTGTTTAATCCAGAAAAATTGTGTTTGTTACGTTCACGAGCTAATGTCTGTAATCTGTTCTGTGTGGGTTGATATGATTAATTATTACTGGGGTGTTCTGTGATAAGCGCCTGATTTTTGCCCTTGCATGTCATTTATATGACACAAAGAAAGCAGCCAGAGTTTTAATGAAAATACATAGAACTTAAATTGCACAAGGATGTGCGTAAATGGAGAAGTTCTGAGGAGAATATGGACGACTATGTATCCGCATGAGGAATGTGACCAGTACTCACAATCTCTTTAGTTATTTTCCAAGTATCAATATAATGAGACTGCCTGCAAAGAATTCCCTAATCATGACTGAGACTCCCTGCTTCTCTTGAAGACAAGGGCTGTGTGTCTCAATTTCCTTGCTTTCTTGGTGTCAGTCTATATTTATTTGTTTACTCAAAATATTTTACCCTGCCTTTCTCCTTAGAAAGGACCTACTGCACCTTAGATCATTGGGAGACAATATTTAAAAATAAAACAATGAGTATGCAAAGGCACCTTACATCATTAAAACCTAAAAATGCAAAGTATAAAAATATACAACAAAGAAATACCTGTACCCCTCTAAGAAATGGAAACCACAAGCAATGCTAAAAATACAGTCACAGCAATAATGCATAAACCCCCATCTTAAAAAAAAAAAGCATGTGCAAGCAGCCGGTCACTGAGGGAGAGCTTGTTACTTGCAGGAAGCTGCCATATTCTGCACAACTCAATGGCTTTCTGGCAAATTCTCCACAGGAAACATGCCATTCTCCACAGGTATGGTAACAGTTCTGAGCTACATGGTGTTTCTTCTTCCCTTTCCATGTGAATTACATATAGGAAAGATGCCATTCAGTGTAGAAATTGTCAGTAATCTTGTGCAACTGGGCAAAAGGACTACAGTGGTCCCCTGCCCTTTCGCATTTCATATACTGTGGTCCTGCTATATTGCGGGACCACAGTATATGAAAAAAGGCCCCCTCGGGTAAGGGGGGGGGGAAATCCCTCGGAGGCTTCAGAAATGATTTTTAGTGATCCGAAGTCACTTCCAATTTTCCGGAAGTCACAAATCCGGTTCGCAGGGAGGCCCTTTGGGGGCCTCCAGAAGGCCCAGGAAGGCCCTCGCAGGTCCATTCGGGGCAGTGCCAGGCTGGGGGTAAGTACAAGAGCCCCCAGCTAGAGCCCCCCCAGGCCTGGCCTGACCTGCATCCACATATTGTGGATTTTCAGTTACCGCGGGTTGGCTCGGGTCCCTAAAACCCACGATAGGTGGGGGTTCACTATACAAAATTTCTGAGAAATCTCAGTGGAAAAGAAATCTCACTGTAAGGGATATAAAGGATTTTACCCCTTGGTTTCTCTCTGAAATCAACAAGACATCTTACATCTTCTCTTGGAAAAGTTTCTCTCTACACCCCATACAGATCTTTCCGATCCAACTCTCTTTTTCCAGGTAGAAGATCCACAGAAGTGATTTGCCATCCCTGTCTTCTTGGGGGGGGGGGGCTTCTGGGACTGTGGAACTTGCCCAAAGCCACACAGACTGGCTCTTCTGGGACACACAAGGGGAAATTGAACTCCTAATCTCTGGGCTCAACAGTCAGAGGCCTGACCCACTGAGCAATTCAGCTCTCGACTTCACCGTATATCTAAGGAACATACAGTAGTATATGATGCAGATATTAAAACAGCATATTCTTTTAAGCATTTGAAACTGTTTAACCAATTAAAGACAACTTCAAATAGTTAGAAACCCATCCACTCCAGCCAGCATAGACAGGCACAAAGAATCCCAGAACATCTGCTCAACTCCAATTAAAGCCATCCGAAATCATTCAAAACCATTAAGGCCGTGTAGACGCATACAGGAATGTCCCCGTCCTCATTTACAAAATTAGTTTCATGCCGCTCTCTGCTCCAATCCACTTTGTGATGAAATAAACACCAGTTTGCTGTGGACGTTTAGGGAAAGGAGCATAAGTCCGTGGGGCCTGCAGCACATGGCTTGCATACAGATGGTTGCAACCTCACTGCATTCCCTGGGGTCTACTAATCTGGTAGCAAGTGCTAAAAGGGGGCACTCCCCAATACTCTGGTGAGCTTCTGCTGGTCAGCTAGGCTAGACCATCTGGTGTTCTAACTTAGTGCATAGAAATCTGGTATTAGCCACCATCTTGGAGCCCCATATTCCTTGCCTGGTATCCTATTTTATGTGGGCAGAGCATCATACTCTGGCCACATAAAATTGCCATTGTTGTTGGCTCCATCTGGGTTGCCTGATGTTCGTTACTGCCTCAACACTCCTTCTTTTGTACCTTCATTTGCATGTGCTGTTGGGTGTTTCTTTTTTTGTCATATCACCCCTTCCTTTCTATAGGTAGTAGCTATAGGCATTGTGGAGAAAGAGAGTGGAGAGGTCAGGATAGTGTTCTATCATTTGGCCTTTCAAATGGATAGCCTAATCTACATTTACTATGCCATTTGTTTGTTCTCTTGTTGTTTTGAATGCCGCATATACGTTCAACTCACTATGCAATTTTGTGGCATGGTTGCATTGTATTTCGGATTATTTATGTTTTAAGCGACTGTCATCTTTTTAAAATTTTATTTCATGAACATTAACTAAAATGAACTAATTGGATTGTGATTGTAAATGCTTATTGTAACTAAAATTGGGGAATGTGGGGATCCTTCAGGTATTTCTGCACTATACCTGTAGCTCTGACCTCCGTTACCATTGGCTCTGTTGGTTAGAGCTGGTGCAAACTATAGTAGGACAGTCTCTAGAGGGCCATATATTTCCCACCTCTGCTCAACCACCACCATTCTGAGCCCCTTTTCTGTTACTATCAGTAACTGTGTGTTGAATGCTGCAAGTATTTCTGAATTAAGCTCATATGACGGAAGCAACAGCGTTTTTCTTGTTGCAGCCCTTGGAATTCCTCATGGTCCTCTTTATACCACCCCATTACAGATTATGCCTTGGAGGCAAAACTGTATTTATCAGATATAAATGTAGAAACAGCAGAGACAGTACACGGATCTCCATATTTGTCAGTAAAGAGTCCTTTGTGGGCCACTAAAAATCTCTGTACATTTATTGCATCACTTTTGGGTTTGGGCTCCTATAACATTACATTTTTAGCTGTCATTTTGCCATTTAACAGAGCACATGTCGTATGTCTGATTATGTGAAATCCGTGATGCCACACCATTTTTAAAAAATCTCTAGCTAATTAACTGTGTTTGGTGCTGAAAGTAAATAGTATTCACTGTTTTTGCAGCTTTTTGAGGCTCAAGGCTAGGGCCTGATTTTGAAGTCCTGGCCTACAAATAAACAGCATGTTGTGAAGGAATCAGGATCTTAACATTTGCTACAAAGATGCTTAGTAGTAGCAGGGAGATAAGAAAATTCCCACTTACTGTTGCAGAATATTGCATTTTAATAAATTTCCTCTAAGCTTCTCAGCAAGCGTGCAGGGATTCATAGTTCAGAATTAGTTTCAATTTCCCCAGAGTAGTCCACCCATTTTCTCAACAATTGTCACTTACAGTCTCAATAACTCACTCTGAGAAATGAGTTAGAGAAAGAATACAAAGTTTTATTACTCACAACCAAAGAGATACCAGCAAATTATCAGCATTATGGACTGCTTTCAGGAACAGGCCCCAGCAGACTCAGGTTTTCAACAGACTGACTGACTCCAACAGATAAATAGAGAACAGAAAACATTCTTAGAAGAGGTGTGTGTGCGCGCGCACGTGCATGTGTGTCTGTTGTGGCCGACTCTTCATGACTCTATATCCATGGAGTTTTCTTGGCAGGAAGACTGGAGTGGTTTGCCAGTTCCTACTCCAAGCACCTACAGCACCTGGTATTCCCTGGTGGTTGCCCATCCAAGTACTAACTAGGGCCAACCCTACTTAGCTTCCAAGATCAGGCGAGATCAGATGTGCTCTGTTCAAATCTGGAGGCAGGGAAGGAACTATTGGTTAATGCTGTTCATGATTGACAGTAATTCTGGCCAAGAAAGGACCTTCCCAACCACACCTGCTAGAAGCAGTATACCAGGTTGAAAACCTCTAACACTGACAACAATTTTACCTTTCATCTCAAAACACCTACTTTGATTAATTTTTCTTTTGCTTGACACTTTTCAGAATGCAAATGTTGGGAATCTTGTTGAATTCAGTGGGACGTCTGAGCTAAAAGAGGTTTAAGATGAAGCTCCAAAAACAAATCAGTTCATGGAACAGGTATCACCTGCTCCACTTTTGTATTCAGTTTTTGTGATGGCTCCATGGCGCCTCAACTTGTTTTTATCCATGCACTGAGAGATTCTTTTGAGATATTTTACATGGGGCAGGCATAGACAAAAAATCACACATATCCCCCAGTTGGGACCCTATTGTCTTTCAGTAAGTTTGTTGGGATCTGTGTACTAACAGGAGGCAGGGTTAGACCTCTCCATCATAATATCTCCACCACCCTACTTTCCCTCCACTTCATACTCTCTCCACTACCCATTTTTCCTGTTTGCCCATCTTTTCGCTCATAAGAAAGAAAGCCTACACTCACACTCTCACCTTCCATTTGCCATAATTGCTATTTCGATGCAAACATCACATATCAAACACAGCAAAGTGTCTTGCGTCACCTCAAAGAACAATTACTAAATCCCCATTCCTGGCTTGATGCAAACGGGGTTAAATCTTTCTGACAAATAGCTGCACATTGCTATGTTGGTGTAGATGTTTGTTGTGCAATGAATTGTGCAAGTTGGAGTAGGCCATATGACATAAAAAATGACTTAGTAGCTTGCAGTCATTTGCTGCGTCCTTTCCCTGCCCAAGAACAGGGAAGGTCTAACATATTTTGCTACCTGACACAGAGCGGAGGGCTTGCTGAGGAACAATGCTGTGGTGGAGCTGTGAGAAATGCCATAGGCCAGGCATGTCCAAACTTCGGCCCTCCAGATGTTTTGGATCACAACCCCCCACAGTCCTTTGCCATTGGCAGTCTAAGTCTAGAATTGTGGGAGTTGTGGTCCAAAACATCAGGAGGGCCGAAGTTTGGACATGCCTGCCATAGGCTATATGAAGTGGAACCACAAATTGCCCGTTTCAGATATAGCTCAGAGATTTTGCTTCACAGAAACAGGTTAGCTGTTTGGTGTTAAATGAAGGTAAATCTCAGGTAAAAATAGACACCCTCTAAAAAAGCCAAGATGCCCTAAGCACATCCAATCTCGCCTGATTTCGGAAGCTAAGCAGGGTCAGCCCTGGTTAGTACTTGGATGGAAGACCACCAGGGAATACCAGGTGTTGTAGGCACCTAGAGTAGGAACTGGCAAACCACTCCAGTATTCGTACCAAGAAAACTCCATGGACATGGGGTCACAGAGAGTTGGTCACGATTGTAATGACGCAAAACACACAAAAAAGCCAATTCCCAGCTCCAACTGTAGGCTCTACAGCTTGGCATTTCTATTTTAAAATGCATTCTTCAGTTTAGCACCATTATAATTCCTTTATGGTATTATTGTTGGCGAGAACACCTTTTGCATTGTGTTGAAGTTTAATGTCATGTTCAGCATGCAAAATGTTTCCTGATATACATATTTTCCTGCTTTCCAGTTGAGGAAATATACCTCTCAAGGGGAGATTTTGCCTCTTTGGGGTGTTTAAAAATGCACATGAACACAATTATATTTAGACTTAAGCGAGGAATCAATTCAAACCCCATTATGTATGGGGTTAGCAAACAAAGGGCACTTCAATTATATAGAATATAGTAATGGTATATAATAATGGATGGCATTATTCCTTCCTTGGTAAAATGCCTTGCATTGTATTTCTGTACTGCATTGTTCATGTCAATTACTGCTCTGAATTACCTGCAATATGTGCAATATTTTGTGTTTTCTTAAGTGAAAGCAAATCTGTGGTGTCCACACTCCCCAGAGCAGCAATGCTATCCATGAACATAATGCCTAGTGCACAACATTAAATGTGGGCAACTCTGTTCGGCTGCCTTATTATTTGACTAACAAAAGATGTAGCAACCAATTCCGATGTTATTCTGATGTTATTCTGATGTCCCCCCCCCCACTATTCTACTTCTAGCTATTACTTGTCGAAAACAAGATGGTGGACAAGCTGACATTGGGGAATGTCTTAAGCATGCAGGATCATTACCAACCTTAACACAGCCCTGCCAAATCCCTTGCCAAGATGACTGTCAATTCACCAACTGGTCAAAGTTCTCTTCTTGTAATGGGGATTGTGGAGCAGTAAGGACAAGAAAGCGCATTCTGATTGGTAAGAACTGGAAGATGCCAAGAGAAACATTTGAATTCGCATTGCAATGGTAGTTCCTAGTGGTATCAGTAATGACATTTTAGAAAGACTGTAATAACCATCATAAAATACATTAATTCAGAAGATCTAATCTGATTAGATCTGAATTTACCTCACATAAACAAGTAAAATCCCTCCAGTGACTGATAGGAAAATATTATATAAATCTACTCAAAAGGAAGTCCCACAAGGTTCACTGAGGCCCAGTCATATGTAAAATTGTATAGAGTTGAGCCCTTAAATGAGGAAACTGTTGCTATACAAGTTGATTAAAACTTTCAGTCAGAACTCTCTAGAAACAAACAGATCAGAAAAGTCTGTTCTGTCTTTTGATTTGCTTGTGTCACTCATGTTTGTGGATTTTGGTGAATGGCCCATATGGAATAGTCTATAAAAGTAGACATTTAGTTTATACTGTGGAAGAATTATAAACCAGTACTGCTTCTAACTCCAGGCAATCAACATAAATGATATATAACTACCTGAGAACCTCTTCCTAGTCCACTTGATTGGAAATTTATATTTACAGGTTTTACACTGAACCTCTGCTTCATCATTTTTCAGCCCAAACAGTTGCACCATTTTTTCTGGACATTCTTTTTATATCAAAGTCATTCCCTGAGAACCTTCCAGTGACCTAGAAGGAATTAAGGTCTTATCTAGGCATTTATTTACCATTTATATTCCTGTACCAAATAGGACTTAAACTTCTTGTTCTGCATCTAAATTTATGAATATGACATTGTTATGATCCTCAGCTTGCGAATAATTCTAAACAGGAAACCTGGACGTCTAAAATTCAGGGACAAAAGCAAGGGTGGAGAACCAGTGAACATGGACTTCCGAGTATATGAGACATTTTATCAAGGGTGACTGATCACCAATGTCTCACAGACTTGGAAATCCAGGTTCTAAAATGCAGTTGTGTGCCCATTTTTCTGTTCTCTTTAGAGACCTAGAGTCTCAGTACAGAACAAAAACATTTTGGCAGGCTTCATGCAGTAAGCTTGAAAGTGGCCACATCTGAGATTTGACATCTGGTCTACAACATCCCTGCTCAAAAGCTTGGTGCTTTTGTGAATACATTTTAAAATTGTTTGAGTCGAAATTTTGATGAAATATATATTTTCTGGTCACTGCCCAGAGTGACCTTAGGTTAGATGGCACAGTACATAAATCAAATAAACAAATAAAGATGACAAAAACCACTATCTGAACCTCTTTCTGCTCACTTCCAGGAAAGAGTAAGAAGAAAGAGAAATGCAAAAACCCACAGCTGTATCCACTGATAGAGACCCAGTTCTGTCCTTGCGACAAGTACAACGCCCAGCCTGTGGGAAATTGGTCAGACTGTATTTTACCTGAGGGCAAAGTGGAAGTTTTGCTTGGCATGAAGGTCCAAGGAGACATCAAGGAATGCGGCCAAGGCTACCGCTACCAAGCCATGGCTTGCTACGACCAGAACAGTAGGCTCGTTGAAACATCACGATGCAACAGTCATGGTATTTACATCTCTTTTTATTTAATGGAGATAGGTGTGTGTGTGTGTGTGTGTGTGTGTGTGTGTGTGTGTGTGTGTGTGTGTGTGTGTTGTGAGGCTGCAGGAAACAAATTGGGATGGATTCTATGCTACGTCCTGTGCTTTGAAAAACATTTGGTTGGATAAAAGGGGGTTAAAGGCCAACCCAATATGGGGCAACTCTTGATCAAACTCAGGGTAACACTGTATCTTTCTAAACATTGTTTTTACACTGTATTTATGTGTGTGCTGCTGCTGATATTTCATGGTTTAATTATATTTAGATTCAACCCTTGCCTCTAGGACTGAACTCCAAAAAAGACTTTAGGCTTTCGTAATTTTGCCCTGTCTTTGGGTCTCCATTTTGAAACAGTTATGACTTCAATGCACAATACGTTGACTGGGCTTGCTTTTATTGTCAGAATATGTAGCAAGCTGTTGTTGAGAGACTACAAACAATTTTCACTCATTTCCATGAAGACTGATTTGTTTGTTTGTTTCTTAAACCATTCTGTTAATTAGAGCTAGAAGGCCGCAACAGATTTCAAGTATGAAGAGAAAAGAGAAAACTGGATGTTGAGCATCCTTAGTCTAAAAAAGGGAATAATATGAGACCTTGAGTCCAACAGAACAAAATGGGCCCAAATGCGATAGAAGGGTGTCCACATTGTCTATCAGAAGAACAAAGCACAGGATAGGAGAAATTAGTATCTCTGCCTTTCATTTGTTATTGTTCAGGATCTGAAGTGAGAAATCCTTGGTTCTAAGTCGCAAATAAATGACTGTGACATGGTCTTACAGAATTGCCACTGACTTTGCTCTGACATCTGTTATGTTAAGAAATTTGGGCCCAACATTCCTCAGAACTGCTCTCATGCAACTTTGGGAATCACAGTTGTCTTTGTCAGCAAAAGGATGTGAGATACAAGGCACCAGATAACTGCTTTTACACTTATTTTACCACAGACCAACTTTTTAGATGTTTTGGACTACAATGTAAATTACAGTCATTAACCATGGAAGGAAAAGATACAGTTCAGTACATCTGAAATGTACTGTGTTGGGAAAGGTTACCACAGGTTATTGTTATGGTGGGCTGGCACAGCATGGAAATTGTTGTTCAGTCATTCAGTCGTGTCCGACTCTTCATGACCCCATGGACCAGAGCTCGCCAGGCCTTCCTGTCCTCCACTGCCTCCCGGAGTTTTGTCAAATCCATATTGGTTGCATCGATGACACCGTCCAACCATCTCATTCTCTGCCATCCTCTTTTCCTTTTGCCTTCAATCTTTCCCAACATCAGGGAAATACATATGGAAATACATATGGTTTAAAACGTTATTAGTTACAGTTCTCAGCTGTAAACCAGTAGTTAGTTGCTATTACAGATTTTACTTTCATTGTATCCCAAGCAGCTAATTTTTTAAAAATCAAATAAACTTTTGTTCATTTTATGCAGGTAAAGGCAATGGTAAAGCACTTGAGAATATGTCTTTCCATAAAAACCCTATGAAATGATGTTCAAACCTAGGTAGTTTTATTTCATTATTTGACATTCAGTTTGCAAATAAATGACATGCATCCATGCATTTAAAAATAAAATAAATGTAAACACTTGGTGGCTATATGGAGGCAACACTGGGATTTAGAACAGATTTTGTTTCTAATAAAGTGCCTCCAGGTAGTATCATCTAAGAGTGCAGTTGGGTTCTTTTGGAGTGGGATAGCGCTGGATGAATAGTGTCATTGAAGATTGGGTAGCAGTGTGCTAAATATTAAGGTAATTGTTCTTGGTCATCTCTGATAGTGTTTTAGTGTGCACCACAAAATATTTAGAATATAATACTTGGTAATTAGAACATCCCAGTTTGTTTAAATATGTAGACCATTGTCTTGCCTAATGCACATTTTCAACTTCCGTAGTCCTTGAGGCAGTGATATCTGTTTACCTATAAAATTGGTTCAGTGCACCCACATCTTTTCCCAAAAGCAAACAATGGCCTTTTAAATCACTGCAATCCAGAACCATGCTGTATAATAGAGATGTTGAGGATTATATGATCATCATCTCTTGTTGGACAACACTCTGATGCAACAGAGATTGGACATTTTATATAGGTCATAATGCACTCCTTATTTCACATTGGTTTACTTTTTTAAGACCTCAGGCACTGCCAACCAGCCCAGGATCACTTGTCTGCTGCCTTATTAGTGTGAGATTATTTCTCCCTTTAGCATTAATTAAATGAGATACATTGATTTGTGCTGACTCTACAAAGCTCTGTGTGGTTACAAGGCTTAGGCAGGGGGATTAGCAGGGAATGTCTGCTCATTGGTGAGTGTTTTCAGCACAGCTGTTGAGAAGAACCACGTGAAGTGCTGAATTTCTTATTTAATTGCTGGTGTGCCTGATAATAAATTCTCAGATGCTGTAAAGGAGTCCTTGTGGTTGCAGTCACCGCTTTATTGTTTATTGTATATACTTTTATCATTTGTAAAAGTCTTTTTATGTACTCTTCCCTGTACGTAGAAGACGTTTTACATACTCTACTCTGCCGCTGCATGATGAGAATGCAAAGTGGAATGGAAACTCAAAGCAGCTTTTGGGTTCCATTTTCATATAATTTCCATTGATATACAGTATTTAACTTCTCTCCTTTATTTTGTTTGTTGGACACTATGAGTATTTAGAAAAGCAGACTATTTATTATGATTTTCAGAATTACTATTCTTAAACAATTAGATCATTATTGTTAATAATCCCCTAGGGATTATTAAAAAGGGGATTGAAAATAAAACAGCCAACATTATAATGCCATTGTACAAAATGATAGTAAGCCCGCACCTGAAGTATTGTGTACAATTCTGGTCACCACATCTCAAAAAAGACATAGTAGAAACTGGAAAAGGTGCAGAAGAGAATGACTAAAATGATTACTGGGCTGGGGGACCTCCCTTATGAGGAAAGGCTAAAACATGTGGGGCTCTTTAATCTGGAACAAAGGCACCTAAGGGGGAATTTGATTGAGACATACAAAATCATGCAGGGCATGAGTAAAGTGGATAGAGGGATGCTCTCCTCCCTCTCACAAAATACCAGAACTTGGTGACATCCACTCAAATTGAGGGTTGGGAGAGTGAAAACAGACAAAAGAAAATTTTTTACGCAGCGTGTTGTTAGTCTGTGGAATTCCCTGCCCCAGGATATGGCGATGGCATCTGGCCCGGATGCCTTCAAAAGGGGATTGGACAAATTCCTGGAG
Source organism: Phrynocephalus guinanensis (assembly GCA_037367245.1). Lineage (NCBI taxonomy): Eukaryota > Metazoa > Chordata > Lepidosauria > Squamata > Agamidae > Phrynocephalus > Phrynocephalus guinanensis. The sequence continues at coordinate 38,746,445 of CM074742.1, forward strand.
GAAAAGTCTATCACAGGTTAAAAACCATGATGGAGATGTGTAATCTCCAGGCTTAAAACCGGGGTACTTCAAGGACCAGATGCAGGGGAGTGGTATGAAGAGACAGATATCTAGTCTCCTGCGCTCCCAGAGGAATTTGGTGGGGCCACTGTGAGATACAGGAGGCTGGACTAGATTGGCCTTTGGCGTGATCCAGCATGGCTCTTCTTATGTTCTTATGTTATGTTCTCATGCTGTTCAATTATCTGTTTTACTGAAATTAATTTAACTACTTCCCAAGAAATGGTGCTGTATAAATGAGATGTCACAGTTTGCATCCTGGTTTAAATGGCATTTGCTCCAAAACTTTTAAGAATACAGTGGTACCCCGACTTAAGAGCAGCTCGATTTAAGAGCAATTCGACTTAAGCATGGAAAACTGTTGGCGTTTTAACTGCCGCCTCCTTACAAATTTTAGATATGGTCTGCTCGACTTACAATTTTTTTCTTTTTCTTTTTTAACTTATTTTTTCAGTTATGTAGATAGGTACCCCGACTTAAGAATAGTTCGACTTAAGAGCATGCATTCGGAACAGATTAAATTCATACGTTGAGGTACCACTGTAATTAATTATCTTATGGAACTAGGATCAGACAAAGCAGTTAGGCATAGTTCCTACTGTAATATTTCAAGAAAATTAATACAGCTGTTAAGTTTACTATTGCCTGTTTTGAAATATATATTGGACCTTCTTAAAGGACTCAGCAGTATGAACTGGTGAGTGAGGGAGAGGGATCATATTGGGAGACCATATTGGCCATCATCACTCATTTCACCTTTACGCCGATTGTTATGATCCTGCCCATACTTCCTGTTAAGCAACTAAAAATCACATGTTGCCTACTGTTTACTTTTGGTGTGTGGTGCCTAGAGTGAGAACAGACAAAAGAATTTTTTTTACCCAGTGTGTTGTTAGTATGTGGAACTCCCTGCCACAAGATGTGGTGATGGCATCTGGCCTGGATGCCTTCAAAAGGGGATTGGAGAGATTCTTGGAGGAGAAGTCCATCACAGGTTACAAACCATGATGGAGATGTGTAATATCCAGGCTTAAAACTGGGGTACTTCAAGGACCAGATGCAGGGGAGTGGTAGCAGGAGACAGATATCTAGTCTCATGCACTCCTGGACATATTTGGTGGGGTCACTGTGAGATACAGGAAGGTGGACTAGATGGGGCTTTAGCCTGATCCAGCATGGGTCTTCTTATGTTCTTATGTTCTTAGATTTACTTTCTTGTTTGCACTTTTCATTCAAGTAATAATGATTTCAGGGGAAAATGTGTTTAATATCTAGCTGACAGAGTCAGTTATGTTGTGTCATCTTTTATAGTGACGGAGGCATCCCAAAAGTGTTTGATAATGCTAAAAAGAGCTTTTAGCAATAGTTTAGTCAAGAGGCACTGTATTTACTCATCTGGGTCCAGATGATGCATTATCTGAACATGTTGATGTTCAGGGAAAATGCTGCTGCTATTCTAACTATTGTCACTATTTCTAATCCCATCATGAGTCATGACCTATGAGGTATCCATTAGTATGAAAAACTAGAGTAGTCTTTTTTCAGTAAAGAAACTGAACTGCTGATACAGAAGATCAATGGCTTTGTTTCACTGAAGCCTTAGAGGCTAATCCTGAAAACAAGATAAAAACACATGCTGTTGTTCAATTCATCATTCCGTGGGCCTTTGTGACATAGCCATCAATACAAATACTGCCAGGTGGATAGTAAATACCTTTAAAAGTCAAGGAAAATTCAAGAAGCAGTGTCCTCCATCAAACCCTACAAGAACAGTGCCATGCTGTTACTCTTTGCTTAATAAAAAAAACATGGACACTCAATATTCTGTAATTTTAAGCTTCTCTTTTTAAGTACACAGTAGTATAATTCTAAATTTCTCTTTCTACAAATGTAGAAAGGTAGGTGTTGATTTCACCCATCCTTTCAAAATACACCCAGCTTCATAAATGTTGCCAGATTATATATGAATAGCCACAATGATTTTTCTTTTACTGAGGAAAAATGTCTCGCTCCATGCCTTTCTTTTATTATTTGGTGGTTTGCTTATTTAATATGCTTGAATAATTGTCACTTCTTTTTGACCCAGAACCATGAATAGGGGCAACATTATACTGTATATTTTGTATGCTTTTTGTATTTTACTGTGTATTATGTCTGCTTTCTCCTTTGACTCATTTCCCCATTTCTTTTATACCTATTCTACAACTATTTCGTATTTTCTTTTCCTCTTCTTTCTCTTTTTTTGTACACTCTGTTTTATGACTGAGAAACCCTCAAGAGTGTAGTTATATTGCACATTTGTTCCCCGTCCCCTCCCGGAGATGACAAATCTATCGTGCCTCTGTTTTTCCTACCTATATATTTCTTTTCCCCTTTTGTCTGAGTCTTTGTTGCTGCTTGGCCCTCTGTGTGTCTGTCATTTTTCTTCCTCTGTGTCTTTGCATCCATTTCTGTGTGCCTGGAGTGTTATTAAGCCGAAATATGGAGGGGCATTTGCCCTAAATGTGTGAGAAATGATGGATGCTTTCGTCAAGGGTTGGGAGCATGGAGGTCAAAAGGTCAGGGTTCAGTGTATTTTCCATTGCAATTAAGACTTAAGCAATTCTGTAGATGTCCGGTTTCATCATCACAAGGACACTGTACAAACATTTAAGAGAGCTTTCTTTATGATTCAGCAGCTTTGAGGTAGGAGGTTTATGGATGTCCTTACATTGCAATACTGTGCATTCCTCAGGACTCAAGTCCCCAGGTCCCCTGTGAAAATTATTTACTGGAGGCTGTGTATAGGATCTTAGCTGCAGTGTTTCATACAGTCTGTAATTGTGACAAGGCTCATTTTTTCTCATACAGGTATAACAAACCAACATCAGTATATAAATCAGCATTAGAATTTCTATACAGTATTAGGTTAAGATGTCTCCTTCCCTTTTTCAAGAAATAATATCTGAGTTCTATTTCTATGGTGTCAGCTCTTTTTCAGTGCTAGCAGAAGACCTGAGGCAAGTAACGAGCTGGGACCCTTCCTTCAAAACACATACAAAAGCTGGCTATACTTCCAAATGAACCTTAGATCAGCACTGGTGATTGGATAGCATCCTCCGCCATATTGGAATGTGCCACACCAATTTTAGGAGATCAGAACAGAACAGCTAAGAAACTGTTATTTTTGCCCCCTGGTATACATTCCCTGGGGAGGCTTCCTCACTTTTCCTGATTATACAATCAATGCTATGTTTCCCTTTGGGAAAACAATAAGGGAATTGTTTTTATTAGTATTAGCCAGGGAAACTGGGCTGTCCAGCAGTAAAGCAGGCAGGAAGGCAAGGGAGAAGAAGGCAACCCAGCTCCCTCCTCCTTGGACAGAGCATCTATCTCCATGAGATGCAAAGTCAGGGTGGTTTTGAATGAGGGGCTAATCTGGAGAGACACAAGCCAGCAGCTAGCGGAGGGGAAGGCTTGGAGAAAGTAATCTGACAGAACCAATAGGAAGTGATCCCAGGAGTGTCCTGGCTCCAGGGAAAGAGCTGATGTTTTGATCCTTTGCAGAGTATGCTACACTATTGCTTTGATCTGATACTGGAATAGCAACACTCAAGTGGCATTCATCCAAAAGATCTGTGAATTTCTGAGCAAACAAGCAATATAGAAAGAAAGTGGGTGAGAAAGAGAGGTCTCTCTCATCCTACACCCTGAGATCAATACTGATGCTGAGTGGCAGGAGATGGGGAATGTACAAATCTGGATGTTGCATCACGTAGCACAGTTAACGATGAATTTACAATGGCTCTGTCCATCTTTAACTCTTCAAAAGTGCTGTGTGGAGGCATGGAGTGTTTCCAGGTTCTTCACCATGCATTGTGCCAATGGCATACATAGATGTTTATCAGATTCATATAACCAGCCAGTGTGAACAGCTGGTGGATAGCACCTGACACCTAAGCTGGAAAAAGATACTTTCCTGCCTATAGCAGAGAACAAAATGATGCACTGTTCCTATACCATATATGAAAGCCAGCTAATCACCAGTTTACCTCTGATGATGTGACCACAATGGTTGGCCTACTAGATACATACAATAGCGATCTCTTCTACCTTATTGCTGCTTCCCAGTATCTGCTACCTAAGGTGGCTGTCTCCCACTACCTAATGGTAGAGCCAGCCTTGGCTAATATATGTTAATCTTGGAACTTGTGAAGACATCATTGTTGGCCTCCTGTATTTTTATGTAGCATATAAAATATATTTGTTAAATACTTCCTGGAAGCCTGTTCACTTGTGCTTACATAAGCACTCATTTAATGTACTGAGGGATATGTTGTCATTACATATTTAATCTAAAAATTTACCGGTGTTAACACTTCATATCAGTGCATTGCACTGTAATTTTAAATCTTTCCAAACTGAATAGGGGATGCATGCATGCATGCCTTTTATAAATAATGCTACTAATATGGCAGTTTGCTGTGGTGGATGCTTACTCTTCTGTTGCATATTTGCCTATTCAATGCTTCTGAAATCTTATCCATGATTATATCTTGTCTTAGACTGCTGCGTCCTTAACTGATTTTCAGATTGCATTTTGCATGACGTAGCTGATTTCATTCATTCCATTTACACTGCATAGTGAGTTTCCACCTAAGAACCTTGTGGCTGTCTTCCACACTGATAATAGAGGGACTTTTGCATTGTGGATAGGCTGTCCCTACCCTACCTTTGCATTGGGTTTCAGTAAAGTTTTAAGTTGCACCAAAATATCTGCCTGATTTAGGATGAGTTCCAGCATTACTGACATGCAAGTGAAACCATGCCAGTAGACAAAGTAAATGAAGAGTTTTTTTTAAAGGGAAAGTAAATGTATGCTTCCTTGTACTCTATGATCACCTTTAGAGTTTTATTTTTCTGTAGCAAGGCTGGGATCCTGGCTTAAACAGGAGAGCATTTTCCAAATGCTAGAAATGTTCCATTCATCCATTTTCTCATAGAATCAGAAGAATTGAGTTGGAAAGAACTCATAAGGCAGGCCTGCCCAAACTTTGGCCCTCCAGATGTTTTGGACTGCAACTCCCACAGTCCTTTGCCATTGGCAATCTAAGCTTAGAATTCTGGGAGCTGTAGTCCAAAACATCAGGAGGACCGAAGTTTGGGCAGGCCTAAGGCCATTGAGTTCATCCCCCTGCTCAATGCAGGAGTACAAATCAAAACAAATCTGACAGATTTTGTCTAATTTTCTCTTGAATGCCTCCAGTGTTGGAGAGCTCACCATCTCCCCAAGGTAATTGATTCCATTGCTGTAGTGCTCTAACAGTTCAGAATCCCCCCCCTTGATATATAAGCAACATTTGGCTTCCTGTAACTTAAGCCCATCATTTCATGTCCTGCACTCTGGGATTATTGAGAACAGATTCTGCTCCTCTTCTTTATTTGAAAAGGGCTATCATTCATCCCTTTAGTCTTCTATAAACTGCCCCAAAGGCAGAGTGGAAATCCTTGCAAGCAAAGATATTCTCCCTGAATCAGAAAATAAGCTCAGCCTTCACTAGATGTTTTGCCAGAAGCCCCACATCTCATGGGTTTGATTGATGCTTGTTTTTGCTAGACAAATTCCTTTTTGCAAGTATCCCATCATTTTGTACTCTCAAACTACAATATGTGTGATCTATTGTGCCATTTCCTACAGTGGGCTATTTCATTTCTGAAACAGCCTGTTGTAGACTTGCCAGCTCTGAGCTGCTGTTAATGGCCCCTTCCCTTAACGTTGACCACAGTAATATTAGGTGGAGCAAGCTTCAAATTCAGTTCAGGGGGCTCGGGCTCTGTATCGGATAATACTTCTGGCCAGCCACTTTGTGCATCAACAGTGCATCTCAAGGACATCATATCCTTTGTGCTCACTTGCTTTCTTTTGCTCTCAGCTAAAGTGGTGTCAATCAGCCTTGTGTATGCCACTGGTTCTTGCAGAAGTTGGCAGCTGTGATTTTCTAAGCATTTGCTGTTTCTGCAGAACATAGTTCTCACTTTTTGTGCCTACCTGCTATAAATTAGTTAGTGGCAAATGTTCAGATACGAGGTTCCATTTGTATGTATGAATAACATCTCCAATTTCTTTCCTTAGTCATCTATTAAAGAATTGAGCATCACTTCACCCACCACCAGTGGTGCCAGCGGTGGCCAGGTGTCCCAGCAATAATTCCATAGGTTCTAGGTCATAAAAATAATCAAGAGCAAACTTTACTGTAACCTGAGGAACCAACAGAAACAGGGACACTGTCCTTTACGTCCTCCAGGGTTGAATTCCTGGCACAGAATTGGGGATCTCAAGCCATGACAGCCTCTCCCCACATCTGAACATTGTACATTGTACAATGACAATAAAGTTATCTTACTGTTTCTCTTCCTGTTTCCTAGGAGCCCCAAGTCTTCCCAGAGTGCCTCCTTTATCCTGGCTTCCGCCCAGCTCTCTGCCCCTCCCATGTGGCCCTCCTTGGCCACCTTGTCTGCAGGCCTGTGTTGTCCCTCTCCCTTGCTTACCAGGAACCTGGGAGCTTTGACATTAGCCAGCCCACCCAGGGTGCCCCCAGTGACCTTGTCACACAGTCCTTCAACCGTTATTTTAAATTACTTATATTTTGGGGGCCAGGTGATTTTGTGGTGGCAATGCCCAGAACACAGCCAATAAAAGTGCCTTGCCAAAACTAGTGTGATGTACAACCAGAATCTATAACCAGTGTAAAACTGGTTTCATCTTGGGAGTAAAGTCTCCCCAAATTATTAAGCATTTTGCTAGAGGCTAATGAAGTCTAGAGGGAAAGTACTCAATAGAAACTCAAGACCCTTGTATCCTATTCCTCCTAATTTGATCTTCCCCTTCTGCACCTCATCACTCAGCATTCTGTGTAAATCAACATGCTTGTTCCTGATAGCACTATCTTAAGTTTGTCCTTCCACTCATTTCATTAAATTTTATCTTTTGCAATTTTACAAACCTCCTTAGAGCATGTTAATACTTCCCTTTTGTTTCTCAATAGCTCCGTTTTACCTTTCTGTCTTCACCCACCACCTCTCTTTGCTATTGGAGGAGTGTTGGATCATTGGCTAGATAGTTCAATGGTTTAGGTATCTGGCTGAGTAGGTTGAGAGTCTGAATCCCTGCTGTGCATCCCCAAAGAGCCAGCCTTTGTGGCTTTGGGCAAGCTGCACAGTTTCAGGGCACCACCAGAAGAAGGGAATGGTAGATCACTTCTGTGTACTCAGTACCTAGGAAACCTTGGAAAGAGTTGCCATGAGTCAGAATTAACTTAATGGCACGATTCCAGTATCAATTGTAACCGAGTTTCTTAGAAAACAAACGCCTAACCACCACAGAGAGAGCTGTTCTAGGAACCGTGGCAACTGACCTTTACTTACTCCAGTAACACCACTCTCACCTTTGAAAACTTTGAAATCAGAGCCAAGAGCTTGCATTATCTTCCCAGCAAGTACTTTGTGGGGAATGGAGGGCAGATGGCTGTTAATCAGATCACTGATGTGACAGATCACTCTCTCTTTTTAGCTTCAGTAGTGTGCAGAGTGTTAGGTTCTCTGGTTTCAATAGGATCAGGCTCATTTGACCTATCAAGGAGGCAAGCATATGTTCTAGCTACCAGTGATATCCCTTGATTTAGCTGTGGAAGGCAGTGACTAGACAGGCTGCCTCTCAAGACCTTTTGTTGAATGTAGAGATGGGCACGACTAGGGAAAATGACGTTTTCGAGTTGTCGTGTGTCGGAGGCAGTCCGTTTCGGCTCGTTGCCGTTTTTCGCGAAATTTCGCAAAAATTAGTCGGTTCGTTTTTTCATTTTTTCGTTGTCGTTAGTACTGGTTTGGGGGGGGTAGCGGGCTCCTGGAGGGAGCTGCAGGAGTCAGCCAGAGCCACAAGTGACGGACTGGCAGACTCTTTGCACCCGCTGTGTCTCACGTACTTGCATGTAGTGCAATGCAAGTAGATCTGGCTTAGGGTTAAGATGGGTTAGTGCAAGGGCTAGGGTTAGGCTAGTTACGGGTGAGGTTAGGGTGAGTATTGGGGTGTACCTCTGGGTGCCTCTCTGACCCACTTAGAAGGACAGTGTACTGGCGTATGGGTTAGGCTTAGGCTTAGGGTTCGGGTTTGGGCTACGATTAGTGGGCTGTTTATGCCCGATTGGCACATCCCAGAAGTCTCTGTGGTCAACCTGGCCAAGTGGCCATGCGATTGGTGGAAAATTTGCATGGTCCACTCCCATTCTCATTGCGAATGTGCAGGTGTAATAAAATAAAATAAAATAAAATAAAATAAAATAAAATAAAATAAAATCAACGGAGACTTTTTTTTGCAAGAAAAACCCACTGCTGCTACTGTAAAAATTCAAGCATTTAAAATAGCTAATTTTCGCATGTTTCTGTGGTGCTTTGGTGGGGTTTTGGGCAACGATTTCAAAAAAAAAATTGCGGTTGCCATTTTGGATCCCCCGCACTGCATGGCAAATGGATGCGCCCTCCCAGCCTGGTACCAGCAGCGCAGCAGTAGCAATAGCCAAGGAGAGGGGGGCGGGGAAACCCCCCCCCCCAAATAAAACACCCTTCTGGCCTGGTAGGTGCCCTCAGTCAGTTTTCGCCTACTTTTAGGGCCGGGAATCGGTGTTTTTTTTTAAACTTTTAAAAACTTTTTTTCTGTGCCGCTTGGCATTGCGCGATGCAAGTAACGAGCACGACAAATCAGACGAAATTGTTTGTTCATCGGTTCGAGCTCGAATTCTGGCGGAGTAATTCCCGTTACCGTTTCCGTAGAGTAACGGATACGAGTAACGGAAACGGAAACGGGAATACCGCTAAGTCGTGCCCATCTCTAGTTGAATGGTTTCTCAGGAGGGTGATATGAAACAGGGTGGTGTCAGTCACATTCCAGCTGCCAAAAGACTGGAACTGTATGCCTCTGATGAGCATAAATCCTCATAACTCAGCACAGGAGTGCTCGGGGTTCATAGCAGCATATTCTTTGGGTGCACATCTTAAGATTCTCAACTGAATTTTCATAGAAGCCTAATGATGAACAAAAAATCTGTAACAGATGCCCAAGAGTTTAAGAATTGGGAGCTTGAGATTTCCAGGGGTAAGGAACAAATATCCTTTTTACACTGATGGCTGGCTTGAGCCATTGACCCTTTAGTTGTGAACTCTGGCTAGCAGTAGGTCTCCAAGGTTTCAGGCAGGATGGATGGATGTGTTGGTGCATGGGTGGATAGATGGATGGATTCATTCCTTTGTTACATATGTTGCATTTGTTGCATTTGTGGCATTGATATCCCACCATTCTTCCAATAATCTCAAGACAGTATACATGGCTCTATTCTTGCTTTATCGTCACAACAACTCAATGAGGAATCTTGGGCCAAGAGCGGGTCAGTGGCCATTGGCGCAAGATCACAGAGTGAGTTTCATAACCAAGCAGGGCTTTGAACCCATGTCTCCTGAGTCTTAGTCCAATACTGTAATGACTACATTGTTTCTCTCCGTGCTCTACCTGGAGACACTGTGTTTCAACCTGGGACCTTCTGCATTTAAAGCAGATGCCTGGCTTCTGCACTCTGGCCATTCTAGAGGTGGATGGGTTGTGACTCCTGTAGCTATAGCCAGTATAATCAATGGGGAAGAATTTAGATAGTTTCAGTCCATCAACATCCGGAGGGCTGCACATTCTTCATCTTTTCTGAATGCAAACTGTAGGGTACATTGGGGAAAGACAACTGTGTTCTGTGTTCTAGAACCAATGATTTTTATTGGCATTAGATTCAGGACAGAGAAAAGAAACCCTACTAAACAGAGTGCATAATTCATTCACGAGAAAGTTGGGAAATGTTTGTTCTTCCAGCTGTTTAAGCTTTCAACTGCCTTATCCAGCATGGCTAGTGCTAAGTGACTGTGAAAGTTGTAGCAGAACACATGAGCAACACAAAGGGTCCCCGACTCCCACTTCAAATTGATGAAATAAGATGTAGTGACGATGGCTACCAGTTTTAATGGCTTTCATAGGGAATAGGCAAGTCCATGGAAAAGGGGTGTGTTAGTTGTTAATGAGATGGTGTCATAGAACCTCCATGTTCATGAGCAATATGCCTCTCAGTGGTAGCTGGAGTGACTCCAAAAGAAAATATGTTTACATCTGGGTCCATTCTATGGCTTCCTGGTTGGATGGGGGGGGGAAACTGAAATGGGAGATGAGTTGGATGTTTGGCGTATTCCTGCCAAATTCTTCCAGTGTTCTGAGATTAGGCTTTCTCTTTTTGTATCAGGATACATTGAGGAAGCCTGCATCATCCCCTGTCCCTCAGATTGCAAGCTCAGTGAATGGTCCAACTGGTCTCGCTGTAGTAAGTCCTGTGGCAGTGGAGTCAAAGTCAGGTCTAAATGGCTCCGGGAAAAGCCCTACAATGGTGGAAGGCCCTGCCCCAAGTTGGATCATGTCAATCAGGTAAATTTCTCGCTGTCTTCATGGTGGCCTCCATTATTCTTGTGTGTTTCAAAGTTGTAATCAAAATAAGCCTTTGCTTCTTCTTATAAATACTTTATGCAAGAGACAAACATGAAACATCAAAGAGAAGGTAAAATATTTGCATTTGCTAATGCAAGGTGGCTGCCTTTGCTTTGGTCCTTTTGTATTCATTTAGAGGACGGAACAGACTTAGTGGTCTGTCTAACCTTGTCTTCTGAGCAAACAAAATGCCTGTTAATTTACACTAGACCTGGGAACTTTAATCTCTCTGATTAATTTTAAGTCAATTGCTCATCAGTCTTTCAAATCAAATACAAATGCATCCCTAACAACAATTCCTGACAAAAGAAAGGAGCAATATTTTTTAAAAAGGATTCTTTTTGTTGTCCCAAAGCCTTTTGCTCTGTTATGTCTATACCAGGCAAACAGCATAACTTGCAGCACCTGCTGGCTGGCAGTTAACAAGTCCCCATGGGAAGTTTGGATGCACACCAGTCTGATTGGATCATAGAAGCCTAAAATTCCCATCAGAAACACATTGCCATATTTTTCCATCTATACAATGCTAGTTTTTCTAAAATCATAGCACTAAAAATAATTAATCCTTTCCCGAGGTGTGTAGGTGGGGTGGAGGAGAAGCCAAACTGACCTTCCTACTTCCTTTCCTTTCCATGGCCTGAAGACTGCTCTCTGCTTTGTTCTTGCAGGAATGGACCCTTCTTTTCACTGTGGAAAGGCTTGGAGTGGAGCAACCCATTAAGAAGTGCCTTTTCACACTAAGAAGAAGGGTCTGATCCTGCAAGAAAAAAAAAGCAGAGAGGAGGGCAATCAAGTGTCGCCAGGGAGGAAGTGAAACGGCAAGGTCAGTTTCGGTTCTCCTCCACCCCACCCCCTGTTTACCACCCCCTGTTTTCTTTGCTTTTCTGTTGATTGCCCTCCTCTCTGCTTTTTTCTTGCAGCATCAGACCCTTCTTTTTAGCATGAAAAGGCACTTCTTAATGGGTTGCTCCACTACCAAGCCTTTCTGTGCTGAAAAGAAGGGTCTGCTCTTGTAAGAACAAAGCAGAGAGGAATCTTTAGAACATGAAAAGGAAAGGAAACAGGGTGAGGTGGAGTAGAACTCAAGAAGGATTTATTAATTTTCTTAATTTGGGGTCTTAAAAGTGTGGTGGGGGTCTAATGTATGGCAGCATCTTATAGATGGGAAAAATGCGGTAGTTTTCAGGGAAAACCATCCAATGCTGTGCTGTTTTTCTTCCATAGTCTTAGTTAAACCACACAGTGTTGGTTGATGTGTTGGAAACTACAGAGAGCAGGAATTTAGCAGACATACAGAAGATGGCTCCCTCATCCCCAATCATACTCGTAGAGGAGCATATTTTACCATAGCCAATGGCTACATAGTCTGAGGAGTTCTGGGAGTTGTAGTCCAAAATAGCTATTCAGACCCATTTAAATAGCATTGAATAGCTACTTTTGGACTACAACTTCCATAATTCCCCAGACCATGTGACCATTGACAATAGTCTTTCTCATGCAGAGACGAGCTGAGTTTGACAATAAAGCATTTTTCTCTTCAGCACTGAACAGTAATGTTTTAGTTATATGCATGTTTAATTAATTAATGGATTAACGATCATCAAAGAGCAAAGATTGCTTTAAGTGGGTGACAAATAATGCTTTCTATTCTTTCTCTGGTATTTGGCAGAAATTTTCTTTCCGCTCATTTGGCCAAGCCAAGTACTGAGGAGGGGGAGTATGTTTCCTCCTGCATTCAGATGTGCTGAACAAAGAGGTATAATGCTGGGCGTAGCCTGTAGCAGACCTTAAGCATGCTCTAGATTGAACACAGACATAGGTCTAAAACCAAATCCATTGAGATTAACGGTGTCAGTTCATCATGGCCACCGTGCCCCATTTATTCCAGCCGATCTACTCTGAGACCTTGCTAGATTTGCATCTTTGCATCTGCCAAGCCCATGCAACCCTGTTTGTGCGTTCAGAACAACTGAACAGCGAATGACAGAAGAAGGGCAGCATTGTGTCTTTTCAGTTTGATTTATACCCGTTTTGGGATTTGGAATTAATCTGCATTTCGTCCAGCAAGTATCACAGCCTGTGTTCTCATTTCCATAAATTCCCTTTAATGTGGGAAGAATAGGATGCAAGCAAAGGCCTTCCTGATTTGAATGAGATGTACATTTGCTAAATGCCATTATGTTGACGTCTTGCAAGCACAGAAGGAAGTGGCCCGCTGATTTCATTTTCCACTTAAGAGGATGTAATTAGTTCTACTTTAGAACATAATAAGAGTTAAACTAAAGCTAATAAACCAAATTTGTAATCCAATTTAACACCAAAGAAAGTGAGCATGAGGGCCGGGGCTTGTAGGTGAAGGTATTCAAATCTGGAGGAAAACTATGTTAATAACTGTCTTTTCGCTTTCTGATGAATTCACATAACTTCATAATATATTCCAGTTCTTCAAATATCAAAATAACTGATGGATAGACAAGTGCAATTTGGAGATAATGAGGTTTATCGCCATGGCAATGCTGCCCTCTAATGGTAGCTGACACACTTTTGTTTCATCTTCATGTTTATCTTTTTATTAAGGTTTATGCATATAATTATTTCAGTTTCTCACTGCCCTACTGCTAAACACACATACATTTTTAAAAAATTCATGCTTCTTCTACCTCAAATTGCAGGCTTAGTGTGGGGGTTTTTTTTATGTACAAATGTGTGCTTTTTCTGGCATTGGATTTGCAATTTTGTCATGGATTTATACTGAAAAAAATCTGACTCATTTTGCAGAGAACTAGGATAGGGTGCTGAATGCAAAGATGAAACAAGATTTGTCATTTGGGCATTTTGTAGCTTTTCTTTCTTTTTCTTTCTTTCTTTATTTTTTTTGGTTCTATCAAAATAAATCTGTAAATATAGCATAAACAGGACTAATGCATAGCTGCAAAGACAATTAGGAAGCTCAAAGAACACAACCCCAGTGAGGAGCAGTGGAAACATGGCTGATCTGAGAAATGCCATAAAGTTTCTGTCTGGATCAGAAACCCGTGGCTCAGTGGTTAAATGCCTGTACTGCAGGTAAAACTGTGCTCACGACCTGGGGTTCAATCCCAGGTAGCAGCCTCATGGTTGACTCAGCCTTCCATCCTTCTGAGGTCAGTACAATGAGTACCCAGCTTGGGGGTGGGGGGCAATGTGTAGCCTGCATACTGTAATTAAAAACTGTAAACCACGGAGAGACTACTTGAAGTGGTATGGGGCAGTATATAAGCAGAACACTTTGCTTTTTTGCTTTGGATTTTGCACAAACACGTGTGTCCCTCTATTTCATCTTCACAATCATATTGTTTATACATTGTTTTCCTCGCTCTGTAAAGGGATTCAAGAAAGACAGGGTTTGGGCTGAAGAGGAACATCTCTCTCACACACAGGGATGCACAGCAAGAGATGCAGTGTGTCTCTGTAGTTGTCTCTGGGCTGAATGTAGAATTTCCTTAGTGCTAACATGGAAGGTTGTTGGGTCTCATGGAGCGGGGGGGGGGCTCTTCCCACCAACATAAAAATACCACAGCTGACTTCTGGCCTTCTATGTAGCACTTTCTGGTGGGCAATAATTGGAAGGAGGGTGGCAGGAAATTTCATTTCTGCCTGCCTGCCTGCCTGCCTGTACCTAGCCTAAATCTAGATCCAACCTCCTGTCCCCAGAGAGATCATCAAGTGCCCATGCAGTTCTCTCTAGCAGATCATACAATGAAAGGGCTATTCGGAAGCCTTCAGCAACAATTGTTTAAAAATCTCAAAGCAAAACAATAGAATGGTGACCTAGCCTCTCAATACTCGGGCATTCTGAGCTTTAAGCTTAGACTCTGTATCCTTTAATACTAAATGACTTTACTCGACACCTTCAAGTGTGGAAATCTGGGACATGTAGTGTGTGCCAGTGGCTGTGGAATTAATTTACACTTTATCTCCAGCTTAAAGGAAATCAGAAAGCTGAGTACAGCTCTGTGTTTGCAGTACAAGCATCACACGGAAGGCAAATCTTTCAGTGTCCTTTGAAGGAAATGTTAATGGGCAGAATATGAAACAGACCAGGAGAACAATTTTAATTACACGCATATTAACTGAACCTACTACTGTTAGAGTTTTGTTCCTTAACAAGTTGTCACCTGTCCTTTGCAACCAGGGAGGGGCAGAAAATAAAGCAGGAATAGGCAGCTTCAATTGGACAGGGACCAACTTGGTTTCTCTGGGATCTGGCCTGAAATTCAGCAGGAAAAGGAGGGAAATTTGCTGCTGAAAATTCAAAACCTGAACTGCCAAAAGTCTGTGTTATAATCTGATTTTTTTTCCTCTCTGTTGCAAAAAAAAGTTTTAGCAGGTACAAAGGAATAGTTTAATGATCCACAAACTACATTTTCAATCCCAGTGTACGTGTAGCACAAGTTTCTTTATCAGAGGCTATATAGCCAGCGTGTGCAGCATGGGGGGGGGAGTTGTCTGCCCCTTGGATACTCCCTTGTGGGGTTCCACAGGGGTCGTCCCTCTCTCCCATGCTGTTCAACATCTATGTGAGGCTGCTGGCAGAGGTCATAAGGAGATTTGGAGTCTGCTGTCATCAGTATGCTGATGACATGCAGCTCTGTCTCTCCTTTTCCACCTCTGCAGATGAGGCTGTCCGGACCCTCAGCTAGTGCCGGGATGCAGTCATGGAATGGATCAGGGCCAACAGTCTCAAACTCAACCCCGAGAAGACTGAGGTTGTGTTCTTTGGGACTTCCCCATCTGGCTATGGAGGCCCCTTTCCCATCTTGGAGGGTGTTTCCCTCTGGTCATCAGACAGTGTCTGGAATCTGGGCGTAGTTCTGGACCCAGCGCTCACTATGGAGGCCCAGGTGGCTGCTGTGTCCAGGACTGCCTTTTTTCATCTCCGTCAAATAGCCCAGATTCGTCCCTACCTAGATGGGGACTCCCTCAGGACTGTCGTGCAAGCGCTGGTGATCTCGAGGCTAGACTATTGCAACGCGCTCTACATGGGGTTGCCCTTGACTCTCCTTCGGTGACTGCAGCGGGTACAGAATGTGGCGGCTAGACTGGTGGTAGGTGTGCGCCGGTTCGACCACATCACCCCAGTTCTGGCTCGTCTGCATTGGTTGCCCGTTGCATCCCGAATCAGATTCAAGGTCTTGGTTTTAATTTATAAAACCCTCCATGGCCTGGGACCTGACTACCTGGCAGAGCGGATCGACCAGCGGTCAACATCGGCCCGACCGACTAGGTTGTTGTGGGTGCACATGCTGTGGGTGGCCACGCCCAGGGAGGCCTGAAAAACATCCACTTGCTCTCGAGCCATCTCTGTGGCTGGTCCTGTCCTGTGGAACCACCTCCCCAGCGAAGTGCGCCTTGCACAGTCCCTGCCAGCCTTTCAGAAAGCATTAAAAACCTGGCTCTTACGAGTGGCATTTAGTGACGAAATTTTCCCCCCGCCATCTGTTATTTGCTGTTGTTATTTGTTGTTGTTTTTGGTCTTTCAATTGATTGATTATTAGTGTTTTTAATTGTTTTATTTAATTGTTTGGATTTTGTTTCTATTTTTGTTGTGAACCATCCGGAGTTCCTCTGGGAAGACGGTCAGTATACAAGTTTAAATAAATAAATAAATAAATAAATAAATAAATAAATAAATAAATAAATAAATAGAAAAGCACAGAGAAATCCAATAAACACCCATAAAATTGCCCAGTTTTTTTCTATTAGTACATATGTGAAATGAACAAGCCATACATTTATAACGTATGACATTTGCTGATTGTTAATTATTTTACAAAGAAGCTGTTAATCTTTACGAGCAATACTGTAATGGAGACAGTAGTTTTCCAGCATTCTTGGGAGGCATCCCGGCTTGTTAACAAATCAAACAAAATGTATTCAAAAACAAAATGTTAAATGTATTCAAAAACAAAATGTAACAGGCAGGAATCTTCTGTATCTTTAGAGAACCTAACCTGCACTAGAGCCCTATAAATGTATGCACCTGTTTTGCTCAGAATATATACATGGGAGGAATTGCCTTGCACTAGAAATTTATTTTGTCTTTCCTGAGCATCAGAAAGCAGATTTCTGCTGCTTAATAAAACCCAAATTGAAATCTCATAAAATTTCACCTTCTTGTTTTCAAACATCTCCATCCTCCTTCTCAGGAGAATTTTTTAAATCAATACTATTCTACTCTCTCAGCCATGGCATTCTTTATTCTGTAAGTTTTTAAGTTATTCCTGTATCTCCCATGACAGAAATGCAAATCATATTAAAATAAATTCACCATGAAACAGCATTCTTTCCAGTACTTTGTCCAGATTTGTATGTCTTGCTCTGTCAATAGATACATGCTGGTATTTTCTTTTCAGAGAGTGCGTTTCAGCAAGTGGATGGACTTGATCTGGGATTTTGCTTTCGGTAGATGGAGGGTTTCTATTCATGGAAGATGCTTCTGCCCAGTTTCCAGCTCTCCTTCCATTACTGGTGGAGGAAAAAGCTTTACCAGTAGCCTGCTTTTCTCTATTCCTATTGTTCTGATTTCATGGAGCAAAATAAGAAAGAAAAACTTTCCTTTGGGTGGAAAAATTAATCTCTTCTTACTCTTCTTCACGCATACCCCAAAGAAGCATTTTCATAAAGGTTGGGATATACAAGAAATTTCAATTAAATCAGGGGCCTGATTTGAAAATGGAATCAGGTGCTACAAATGAGGCATTGTCAAAGTCTAATGTCCTTATATCAGTTCCTTCTGCATCGTGAAGGATTAGGTGCAGAAACAAATATATTTATATATACGTTTGACTAATGCTTTTCACGGACCATTACTTTGGTGTCGGGGGGACTGTGTGTAATGCTTTGAATCAGCATGCCTGTTATTAAATACCTGTTTTGCTTCCTAACTATTGTTTTTATTTACCTTTGCTCATTCCCTTGCGTTCATGGCCAACTCCTGCCCCAGGCTCAGGTAAGAGTCTGTGAAAGAGATCACAGCCTTCTGGCATGGATCTAGAGAAAATTCCATAACCTATGCGTTGTTTGTCTTTGGCTGTAACCTTTCTTTGATGCCATATGTGTGTTACACAATTCTTTTTTGGTATGCAATCATAATTGCCTTCATTGTGCTTTGCAGTGGGAGGAGTTAGGAAAATGCACAGAGCTACGATGGGTGGTGTTGGTGATTGTGTTAACTTCAACTAATACACAATTTGACTGACAGATGAGAGTTGACCCATAATAAATCAAGGTGGAGACTTGGTAGCTCTCAGGTCATCGTGGTCATCAAACCAACCTAGGAACAGGGAACTGGTTTGGATCCAGGTTGAGATTTGACCATGGGACAGTCTGCTGGGCAAGATGACGTTGGCGCCCCCTCAAAATCCATACTTCCCTGATGTTATCTTGTTCCACACTTTCCCCAGCACTATGAGTTGGAGGTGATGTGATGCCTCATAAAAATGCAGACTTGGCAGCAGCTCCCCGGAAAGATATATCCAAGACTTGTAGTTATCAGTTAGCAGAGGGTATGTAGTGCACCTGGAGGTGGAGTGAGCCAAAGCACACATATACATCTCCTTGCTTGCTAAGGCTGTTTGTAAATGCATGATTCTGTCCTAACTTTCACAGCACGTGTCCTGTTTCTTAAACTTTAATGATAAGCATTGTGGGGAGTTTGACAGTAAATTGCAGTTATGTTACTGCTGCTAATTGCATCTGACTGATCTCCCCTATCCGTGAAGCAAGCTCAAATTTGGTGTGTGCTTTTTCCAGGTCTATGAAGTTGTCCCATGCCATAGTGACTGCAGCCAGTACATCGGGGTCACTGAACCGTGGAGTGTATGCAAGGTCACTAATGTGGATTTAAAGGAGAATTGTGGTGAGGGTGTACAAACCAGGAAAGTGAGGTGAGCAAAGCATTAATATGACCCTTTCAACATGGAGTTGGGAAAGATTTCACCCTTCTGTTAAAGCAACATTCTTTGTTAAAGCAAACCTACTAGGTTTGAATAGCAGGGATGTTTTAGTTTACCATCTCTTGAACCTCCATGTTGGCATGTTGGGAATGCGTTCAGAGGCCTGAGGCCTTCTCTGAACTTCCACTGTGTGTGTCTATAGTGTTTTATGTGCACTGCAAAGGGACTTGGTGCAAGTCAGAGAACTCTTCCTGGAATGGCATTGAGTTTCATTTGCTGAGAGGGAGAATCAGAGTTTGGCAAAGTTGCTTTTCCAGACCACAACTCCCATAATCCCCCATCCATCATGGTGATTTTGTAGATACTTGCCATCTATAAGACACACCCATATATAAGACAATACCTACTTTTCCAACCCAAAACTACATTTTAACACCTCCGAGTGATTCTTTCCTTGGCTAACTTCCATGTATAAGATGACCCTCAATTTTTAGCCTAACAATTTTAGAGAAAAATATGGTCATAAGTGGAAAAAATACTGTAGATGATGTCATGTAGCAGCTAGGAGACTGAACTAAGATTAACAGGGATGTGTTTGGGCCACAGTGAGAGTTGACAGGAGGTATTGTATGGAGATCTATGGGTTAGATCTAAATCTCAGTAGAAAAGATTCAAAGGCTGTCAACAGTAGTACACATACTACTAGAGAGATGTAGAAGTACACTAGGTGGGACAGAAGAACCATTGTGTTGTAGTGGATAGAGGGTTGAACTAGAACTCAAGAGAGCTAGTTGGAAGTCCTTGTTCAGCCATGGAAAATCATGAAAAGGCAATGGTTAAGTCAAACCTTAAATATCTCATATACTTTGAAAACATTGAGGTATATATAAAACGGATGCAACTAGACAGTATATGAGAAGCACAATAGGCAGGATATAGAGGTTTTCCAACTTTTACTAAGAATTCACTCTCCTTCAACCATGATTTCTTCCTGGAAATGTGACATGCCATCTCCTACCAGCCTTCCTGCCACAGATTACCTCTCTCTGACCCTTTGTTACACCGCCAGTGCCTAAAAATTCTTGGTGTTCTCCTTTGCACATTCCCAGTTCCTCCTGCCCACCCTTCTCACTGATGTGCCCCCTCATGTCTTGGACTTATCTGTTGTGCTCCTGTCCTCCCACCTTCTGCAACTACAGCAGTTTCTAATGTCCCTCAACCTTTCTGTAAACCACTGGTTCTCAAACATGGGACCATAGACGTTCTTAGACTGCAACTGTTAGAAGTCCTGAGCCACACTGCCAATGGTCAGGACTTTGGAGAGTTGTAGTCCAAAACAGAAGAAAGCCAACAAGAGGGTGAGAGAGAAGAAACTTACTTGGTACCCCAACTTTGAAGACTGTTCTTACAAGTGAGAAATGCAATAGCAAAATATTGCTAAATATATAAATGGTCTCCTTGAGAAAAGTAGGCTTCTTCTTTCTATTATGGTTGTCAAGATACAAAAGTTTGTTTATTTGTTTAGCTGAGTCTTTAAAATTTCAAGCATACAATTATATAAAGTATATGTGAATTATATTGTCACTCAATCTATTCTTTGTGTCCCACTTTAATTAACATGAAAAAAATCTACATTACAAGTACCTATTTAAGCACAGCCTTTGCTTTTTCAGATGCATGCAGAACACCGTAGATGGTCCTTCAGAGGTTGTTGAGGATTACCTGTGTGACCCAGAAGAGATGCCTATTGGTGCTAGGAAATGCACCTTGCCATGTCCAGAAGACTGTGTCATGTCTGAATGGGGCCAGTGGTCCCAGTGTTCCTTGGTAAGGCAGCTGTTATACAAATGCATTGATGGGCGTAGTGAATATAGGACTATTCTCAATCATTCCACTAGTATTCACTAGCCAGGCTAGTCAGCTGCCCCCGGGGAGCTCCAAGAGAGAACTCAGTGTAGTTACATGGGAAGCTGCTACAGGCTTCAGCCTTCATCTCAGTATGATCTCTGTGGAAGCTGAGTTTAGTCCTATGCATCTCCAGTGATCTTTGCAGAGATTGCTGGACATCAGTATTTCCCTTGCGTCTGGGGGTATGGGAGCAGGAAGCAGGCATTATCTCTATCATCAACTACTACCACAGTTGACATAGCTGCTTTTTTGCTGTGTTACCATCACAGAAATAGCAGTGCCACTTGGCCCAGGAGTGGGAACCATTTGGTTTGGTGTCATGTGCACCTTTGTTTAAATAAAGATGCCAGGGGTTGAACTTAGAACCACTGAAAGTAGATGATTCTGATTTCTCATGGGCAAGGTTGAATCTTCTCCAGATTTTAGTCTGAATTTTTCCAAAGCTACCCAAGGTGGGGTTAGATTCAGCACCTTGGATAGCTCCTATAAACTGTATGTCAAAATCTCCCACAAATCCCTCACTTTATACCTGGCTTCTATTACCTAAAGAGCCTCCCCCCCCCCAAGACCTTAGTTATGATTATTCACATCATAGGGTTCAGATTGCTAGTAAGATACTATCCTCAGGGTCATATTGGAGTTTGCATAAGGTCTGAAGAACTTGCTGTAGCTAATTGCAACTAATGCACAAGGTGGCAGAGCCCATCTCATTCATGTGCTCGAGTCACATATCCAGCAATGTGCCTGAGCTGTACCACAGCACTAATCATTGAGCTGCAATCAAGCATGGCTAGTTATGTAAACCTTACTGGCCCATTAATCTAACATGGAAGTAGGAGCTACATGCTGAGGAGGATTGGAGGATTTTGGTGTGGTTCATCCTGCTAATGTTAATCCATGGTTCTACCAAGCCAGTCAAACAGACCATCTGAGCTCCTGATCTCATGAATACACCAGTTGAAATTGGCAGTCAGTTATTCATGACTAATTTAAATCTCATTGACTTCTATTGCCCTACTGTTTCTCATTTGTATGTTTTATATATATCTGTATAGAGCCTCGTGGCGCAGTGGTTAAATGCCTGTACTGCAGGTAAAACTGTGCTCACGACCTGGGTTCAATCCCCGGTAGCAGGCTCAAGGTTCACTCAGCCTTCCATCCTTCCGAGGTCGGTAAAATGAGTACCCAGCTTGCTGGGGGGGCAATGTGTAGCCTGCACACTGTAATCAAAATTGTAAACCGCCCAGAGACTACTTGTAGTGGTATGGGGCGGTATATAAGCAGAACACTTTGCTTTTTGCTTTTTTTTTTGTATAGACCAAAATCCTTTTGCGTAGTTATGCTGGTGGAAGAAATCTTGTAATCTGCAATTATATATTTTTTTTCCATTTCAAGCAATGGAACCCACAGTTGATTTTTTTTATTATAATTTTTTATTATAAATTGTCACTAATTAATGAGTCCTCACTTGGATTCCTGGTTGCACACCAAGATAGCTGACCAGTCTGCAAGGAGGAATCCAAGCAGGTAGTCATTAATTAGCAGCAATTTGCCACAGTGAGGTGCACCATTTTAGTTCCTCTGATTTAACTATGCAAGATAATTTTGGTTACAGTTCTTTAAAACATGATTTAAAGCTTTTGGTTACAGTTCTTTAAAGCTTATTATATATTTATTACAATTACTTGCGGTTCTTCCTTCCCCATAATTTTATCTTCCTAACACTCCAGTGGGAGGTTCATTTTAAGAGATCATTGATAGGTTGGAGGTAAGATTAAATGAGTGACCTAAGGTTCGTGTGTATTATATATCAAAAGAAATGCTGTTGGGTTTCCTTTCTCAGCCATGTGATGGAAGCAGTGTGAGACAACGGTCAGCGAAAGTCATGAGGCAGCCTCAAGAAGGGAAATCCTGTCCTTCCACTGTGGAGATAGAGCCTTGCAGTCTGAACAAAAACTGTTACCACTACGAATACAACGTAACAGGTACTAGTGTTGATTAAGCATTATTTGCTAAAACATTGTTGCACAGCTCCACATGTTTAATAGGAACGATGTTATCGGCAGCAACAGATTGCTGCCAGTTAAAGACTGCTTTTTTTCAGTTTTGGAGTTTGCATGGTGTGCCTGCAATCAGACAAAGTAGCACTGCAGCCCAGAATGGAAAAGGACAGTCTTTAATCTACCATTGAGAATGTAAACATTCTCATTGTGTATCGGAACCCTCCCAACAGGGTATTTGCCACTAGATACTCAGTGGAACTTACAACAGAACATTACAGTGTTGAAATCTTCCTATCCAGAGTTTTAGCCAGACAACCTTTTTTTGCCTATTCCATTATGCCTTCCCCCTTTTCCACACACCTGAGCATTTGGCTGGCAATCTATTTTCACCAGACATGTCTTCTCTCCATTGAGGATTAGATTTCCCAGTGTGGGTGGGATGTCTGCCAATCTTTGGGTTCTTTCAAGCCTGTCGGTCAATGAATGAAGCCAATTAGGTAAGAGCCACGTTCCAGATGTTTTTCTGTAAAATTCTCATGAAGTCAAGGATTGTGGGACTTACAATCCAAAGCATCTGGAAGGTACCAGGTTGTTTACCGTTAACATAAGCCTTTTCTTCTCCTCCTCCTCGTCTTCCTTTGTCTTCTTGACCAGTGAAACATAAACATGCCATTTGTCCTGAAATTTTGTGCATGCCTCTAAGGCATTAAATCTTCCCAAACATTGTGAGACTGATGTAACCAGGTGATCTTGTAAAGGAGTGGGGACCCAAATTGAGGAACCACCAATGTAAAGGATTGGTTTTTTTTTTAACAAAAAAACCCTGCAGTCCTGTTGTCCACCTTACTTGAGAGTGAAACCAATTAAACCCCTTTTTTGAACATATGTTGATTAAGCGGGCCTAGTGCTGCATTGTAACAGGTATTGTTTTTTGGTCATGGTCTCCCAATCGGCTGATATCTGAACTCATCATAGATCACTTTTTGTTCCGGTGAAGTAGAATCAAAGGTTAATAATGTAGGAGAAAATGAAATTGGAGAGAATCATATCTCCAATCCAATGGTTTTTTTTAAAAAAAATTCACCAGCTTTGGATTCTGATTTGTTTTTCTAATGTATAGATTGGAGTACGTGCCAACTAAGTGACAAAGCTGTCTGTGGCAATGGGATCAAAACAAGAATGCGTGATTGTGTTCGCAGTGATGGGAAGTCTGTTGACCTGAAGTACTGTGAAGAGGTAGGTGGATGCCTTTTCGGTTTCTTGCTTTCTATAAAATACCGTATTTTTTTGCTCTATAAAACACACCTGACCATAAGATGCACCTTTTTTTTAGAAGAGAAAAACAAGAAAAATGTTTAGTCTAAGGCAGGCATGTCCAAACTTCGGCCCTCCAGATGCTTTGGACAGCAACTCCCACAGTCCTTTGCCATTGGCAATCGAAGCTTAGAATTCTGGGAGTTGTGGTCCAAAACATCAGGAGGGCCGAAGTTTGGGCATGCCTGGTCTAAGGTTTCATGGTGGGGGAATCATGGCTGCAAAAGGGGAGGGCAGAGGCTCCGTGAAGGAGACCTTCTTGCAAACAAGGTGATTTTTGACTGAGAAATCCTGGCTGCAGAAAGGGAGGGTTGCAAACAAGGTGATTGGAACTATGGAATTGAGCTGCAAAAGGGGAGGTCAGAGGCTCCGTGAAGGAGCCCTCTTTGGAAATGAGGTGATTTTTGACTGGGGAATCCTGGCTGCAGAAGTGGAGGGTAGAGGCTCCATGGAGGAAACCTCTCTGCAAATGAGGTGATTGGAATTGTGGAATCCTGGCTGCAGCAGGGGATGGGAGAGGCTCCGTGCAGGTAACAACTCTCTAAATGAAAATCTGTGCTATATATGTAGCGGGAACTACTGTATTTGCTCTATAAGACGCACAGACATTTCCCCTTACTTTCGAGGGGGGAGTGCGTCTTATAAAGCGAAAAATATGGTACCTACCATACTTAGATGTTTCATTCAGACTCCATCAACTGGAATGGTGCAGCTCCATGTAGCCTCTTCTCAAGCAGCTGTTTCCCAATGCTATTCAAAAACTGTTAAGCACCTCATAAACGAGCCTGGGTAACAATCCAGCGATTTTGTCATATAATTTCCTCTGCTTGCTTAAGAGTGTAGCCACAAAGGTATGGTAATTTTTTTCTTCTAATCTCTTGAAAAGTAATGGTTAGGGAACAATAAGCAATCAAGGTGAATAAGTATAATAAATCTTAATCAGAATGATAATGATCGTTCTAATTGGAAATGATTTCTTTGTAGTGCTTTGGACATCTGCCAGCACAATCTAAATCAGCATGTCCCTCTTGTTTTCCTTACATTTTGGATTAGAACCAGTTTTTGCAGACCCAGAGTGTAGAAGCAAGGAACCACGATGATAATATTGGAACAACTGAATGCAGAAGCAAAGTATAGGTTTTAGCATAATTTATGCACAAAAGATTAATTCTTATCGGAAAACCATCTAACGGATACATAATTGGTTCACATTGTCAAAATAAAAATGGCTTGATCTATACCTTCTCAGTACAGGTGATGCTGTAGTTTGGGGGATTTGGTGAATTAACTCGTCCACATGTTCCATGGATTCAAATGGGCCTACTCTAGTTGCTACTTATTTTAGCAGAATAAGGAGCACCCAAAGCAGGTCCATTGGATTAGTGGAATTTATAGAAAAGTTAATTCACCAAATCTCCACTGATTCAATAGGCCTACTGTAATTGCAATTTACTACACTAAGCAACAGGATTTTAGCTGTAGGGTGGCTGGATCTATTTATACGTTGTAAAGTCCTAGGCAGACAAGAATTACTTCCTTGGATATTTGCCAGTAATTCCAAACAAAGTTAATCAGAGACATGTATGTCCCTGTGTATGTATGTGTAATTATGCATCCAAATGAAACTTGGCAATCAGACTGTGCTGTGTTGTTTTATATTGCTTACTTAATGAAACATGATGCAAAATATTTCTCTTGACTTGGACATTTGAGAAGCTTGAATGCCTTTCCTGAAAGAGTATGTAATGGTGGATGTAATTCAGGGAAGAGTCCAAGTATTTGATTGCCTTCCATAAACTGGAACAGCGTTTACACCAATTGCTAGATCAAGAGGAATCAAGCCATTCTACTTTATTAAATCTCTCACTGGTGACCAGTATTTTATCATTCTGTTTTCAATTCCAAAAAAGTATGATTTTAAGAGTATGCAGGAATAATGGGAGACATTAGAACTGAAAGTGGTGGACTGCTTTCCACTCTTCTGTTTGACCTATTACAGAAGTAGGGAAACTTTAGTCTTCCAGCCTTTGATGCACTGGTATTTTCAGCTTCTCTCACTATCAGCCATGATGGCTGGGGCAGATAGGAAAGTTCAACAATTCCTGGAATATCCCAGGTTTCCCAGCTGTGCCAAACTCCAATGCCATGCTTACCTTTTACCAGACAGTAAAGGAGATGCAAACCAGATGGATGGAGATGCAATGGCTTCAGAACTTCTGTGAGTGCATCCTTAGATGTTTATCTAAGCTACACCTGCCAAAAGCTGTGTACAAACATAAGGACCATGCTAGGGGGTGTGCAGAATAGTGTACAAAGTGGCACTAACCACACATGCCCATTGAAACATTCAGCAAAAGACAGTTTTCACCCATCTTTTTTGAATGGTTTATAGATGCCTGTCAATAGGAAGGGAATTACTCAGTGATGAGCTACAACCAACGAGACCGTATCTCTTGGGTGTCCCATCATAAGAGATCTCAATTGTTAGCACTGATGAAAAACCTTTGTAGCTCATCATGTCTGGGTACAGTTATATGACTGACCCCAAGCTATTTAGGACTAAATTGCTAGCCAGTCCTAGACAGCATGGTGGGGATGATGAAGGTGACGATGGCCAAAATCTATAAGAGATCTATTCCAATATCAGTTATCCATCCCTCTGACAGAAAATTGTTGGATGGAAAACGTAAGTGAAAATGGCTCTAGAAAAAAAACCCAGAAGCCTTATATTGAAGAGAGCAATAATAAGCATTTTTTTCAACAAAATCCAACTCGTTATAAATCAGAGGTACAAATGGGCATGTCTAAGATATGTATCTTAGGTATGTTGGTTCACACTGAAATGTTCTGGGTGAAACATTGAGTAAAACAGTTGGAGGTAGTGGTTGTTACCTATTCCATTCATTATATCATACAGTAACCTCCACCTATTGTGGGGATTAGGGACTTGACCCAACTCATGATAATTGAAAATTCACAATATGCAGATATAGGGTAGAGTCTCGGGGGGGGGGGTGCTATCTGGAGCCTCTTGTACTTACCCCAGGCCTGGGGATGCCCTGAACAGGCCTCCAATGGTCTTCCTGGGCCCATCGGAGGCCCCAAAAGTGCTTCTTGCCAAACCGGAAGTGACTTCCAGAAAACGGCAAGTGACCTTTGGATTGCTAGAAAGCACGTTTGGGGCCTCTGAGGGTGTTTCTAGGCATATCAGAGGCCTCAGAAATGCTTTTCTATGTACCTGAAGTGATTTCTAGCGATCTGGAGGTCACTTCTGATTTTCCGGAAGCCACTTCCGGTTCAGCAAGAAGCACTTTTGGGGCCTCTGATGGGCCTGGGAAGGCCGTCAGAGGCCTGCTCAGGGCAGCGCCAGGCTTGGGGTAAGTACAGGAGGTCTGATACAGGCCTCTCCACCCTACCTCAGGGGGCTTTTTTCTTCATATACTGTGGTCCCACAACATACCGGGACCATAGTATATGAACCGCAAAAGGGCGGGGGTTACTGTTACTATAAATGTTTGAAATAGTGTGGTTAGATTGTGAAATTTCCTCTATTCAATTAACCAAAACCTATTTATCCACTTCTTTTTCTAAATATTATCTCATATTCTGTGCGAGAAAATGTATATTTCCATTTTCCCAGAAAAGCTGTCAGTGCAGCATTTTTCTTTTTAAAAAGTGATTTAATTGTAGGAAAGAGAGAAAAAGAGGGAGATGGAGAGAAACTAGAGGTAGCAGTGTTTTTTTAAGATCAAAACATTTTCATAAATATTCTTGGAATAAAAGATGACTTACCGTTTTTAAAGCATAGCTCAGTTTTCATCTGCAGAAAAAAATAGATTTATTGAGCAGAATGATCCTGAACTAAAAATAAATGGATATGTCTGTTTTACATAATCCTGAGCAAACAGAAAAAAACCCACATTTCAATATATTGCAATATGGTATTTTAAACCATAAAATCAACATGATAGCATGGCCGTTGTGATGTGTTATATGTATATTTGCCCTCAGTGTACTAATGCAATTCTAATTATCTCATCCATGTTTTAGTCAATCTGTTAAATAGGTTGTCCCAACATGTTTATTGCTGCCAGGCTTAATTAATTCCCAGAGCATATTTTCATTGTGTCTCTTTGTTTATAAGAACATCTCAAAGAACACCAGCACATGAATAGATCTCTGCTGGGTGCAAAAATTAGCACATCACAAAACTTTTCTTGTTATTTCTTTGAGGTCTTTGAAATTCAAATCGCCAAAATTCAGGACAGACCCCATGCTGCTCAAAATACCCAGAAGCTTATTTGTTGCTCATTTACCTACATTAACAAAACAGAAGAGTTTTAAACCCAGCTTTCTTTCTGCCATTCTAAACCTCCCTTGTAGGCAGCTGTATCAGCAGGCATTGCTTGCTTTCTTTTTCATGTGGATATCCCTCTTGTTTTACTTGAGATTTAATTCCTGCTGAGTTTAGACAAAGATATCTTGTTAAATGCCAGGTATGTCATTTACACATAACTTACTTCATGTCCTTCCTCGTTATGAGGTGACGTTCATTTCCTGATCACTTCGCTCGTGTTCACGTGGTCTTGTCCCGGTACTGTTCCTTTTCCCGTGTATCCACGGGCGTGATTGATGGTACTGTGATGACTGTTACTGCACGTCCTTGTTTCATGACAACATCTGCACTTCTCAGCCTTCGTTTCTCTCTCTCTCTCTCTCTCTCTCTCTCTCTCTCTCTCTTTTTGGTCTGACCTGTTTTTCGATCTTTTGAATCTCCTCAACTTTGCCTTCAATGCGTTACAGAGCTAAGTTCGAGGCATTTGTCTTTTAATCTCTCTGCACTGCGTTGCTGACTCCATATGGAATGTACTGGCAAATGGCACTTCGCACTCCTGCCACTAGATGGAAAATGGCACGTTGCAGGATGAGCCTTACATCACGGGCACTCGTCTCAGAATGAGAACTGAGACAAGCAGATTCCCAAGCCCAGGGAGGGGTATGGCTCATCATGCTTCAATCTCAGTTCAGGGGGAATGGACGGGATGAACTCCCGTCGTCATGCAATGGACGTGCGGTAAGATTTCCTCATACTGGTCTCAATCGGGACCGCGAACAGTGATGAGAGGAATGTGAAGTAACAGCCTTAGAGTGGATTCACAAGTTTCTTCCCTTCTCCCCCCACAGGGCTGATGGTGATGGTTTTCCCAGCCTCTCTTTTGTAGATAGTTTTTAAGTCTTGTGAATTATTCAACCCATCCTCAGATCATTCTGAAATGTCAAGCATTTCAAGGTCCTGCTGCTGCCCCCCTAGAGAAGCCACAGTGAAAAATAACACACTAAAATTGAAGAGGTTTACATCACTTGGTTTGGACCAGAATACAGCCAGTAATTTTCGGCCCCATAGCAGAAGTCAAATCAAATAGCCAATGTCAAATGATACTGTTATCAGCCATTCCATCTTTAGTGAACAGTAACTGTGCATCTTTTGCACAGACATAAGCTCTTATTAAGGGGTGTGGTGGCTCAGCAGACTAAGGCTCCAAAAACTGTAGGCTGCAAAGCCAGCAGCTTGGCGATTCGAATCCTGGGTGCCACACAGTAGAGCAAGCTCCCGCTGATAACCCTAGCTCCTGCCAACCTAGTAGTGTGAAAGCATTTAAATGCAAGTAGATAAATGGGTACCACCATAAAAAGTGGAAATTTAAAACAGTGTTTCCTTGCAGCCATGCCAGCCACGTGGTCAACAACTTGCACAAAACTGGCTCTTCGGCTTGAATAACAGAGATGAGCACTGCCCCTAGAGTCGGACACGACTAGCATGCATGTGCAGGGGGAATCTTTACCTTTTACTTTTTAAAGCTCTCTTTGACTTGACAGATCCACTTTCCTCTCCTATGCCATCTGTTTGCCTTCCTATACCCACCATTCATTTTCTCTATACTAGCTCAACAGTATTTCAGTAGATACAGTAGGACCCCGGTATCCGCTGGGGATTGGTTCCAGGCCTTCCCGTGGATAATGAAAACCGTGGATAAGAGAGAATGCCTGCCCAGCCATCTCCAAATTGCTGTTTCCTGGCAGTAGCTTGCTTTATGATTGCTGTTTTGAGACAGTAGCTTGCTTTATGGCTGCTTTTGTGACAGTAGCTTGCTTTACAGATGCTATATGTGACAATAGCTTGCTTGGTGGCTGCTGAATTATTTAATTTTTTCCCCCTCTGCCAACCATGGATAACTGAATCAGTGGATAATGAATCAGTGGATACGGGGGTCCTACTGTACATGCCTAGTTTCCACAGACCATAAATAAAGTGATAAATCTGCTGTTGGGGTGCTGCATTTCAGGTGAGAGTTCTCCTTACTGGCTTCATATAACACCTACCCCAAATGTGGGAAAACAATATATCAGGAAGAAGACAAGACTGTAACTGCATGTGTAGGTTATAAGAAGGAGCGGGTGCAAGACAGGCTTGCACGGCTGTCTCAGGCTTTGGCCAACTGGAAATATTGTAACAGAGTAATTTTTCACTCATTGCAATTGACAGTTACGTCAAATGACAGAACAACTGCAGTTTATTTTAATTAAGATGTGCCAATGGAAGCCTATCTCAAACTGTAGTCTATGAAGATGATTTGATTTAGTGGATGCTTTGCCAAGAAAGCTTTCTGCCACCTGAGAGATGAACTGAGTTTCAGGTCAAGGATCACAGGCATATACATGTGCCCCCTTGAACATTCGTGTATGCCTCTCAAAAAATGAACAGATCCTTAGCAATCAGTACATCAGTGTTGAAAGTGTGCGTGTGTATTGTCCTTCCACACATGCATGCTCATGTTTGTTAAACTTAACAAGATGTCCAAACATGGAAAGCATGAATTCTGCCTACAGTGGATAGAGTTACGCCAAGTTTAGGCTGCAAAGGCATTTCTGGCTGTCCAGAGACTTGGGAAAGAAAGAATGAGCCATGTAATCTATAAAGCAGAGAGGTCTCCAGACTCATTTAGGGAAGGTAATGATGCTGCAAATGGACAGCTTAGAGTGTGCTGTATATATTGAAGGGCAGTTAAGTATTAAATAGTATGCATTAGCTGTGTAATATGGTTGGCATTGGTAGTTTCTGACAGTGTGTTTTATTTCTACCTCTTTCTTTTAGATTTCACACAGTGTCCCACTTAAAATTGGCATATAATGTCCCTGATACTCAATTCCATATATCAAGAAGGGATGCTTAAGGAGGATGCTTGCATTCTGTACAAGGACCAAGACTGTATTTAAGGTCTTATGTGAATTAATACCATGCTGAGGAAATGACTCCTGACTAATTAATACATGCAGTATATTCCACCTCATTTCTCCTTTTCAGTTCCGGATTTTTAGTTTCAGAAAATGCAGCCCTCTCTGGCTCCCTTGAACTTATTAGTACGAATATCTTGCTCCCGACTTGCTCATCGGTGTATCTTTCTTTTCTAGATTGGCTTGGAAAAGACGTGGCATATGAACACATCCTGCACGGTGGAATGTCCTGTGAACTGCCAGCTTTCTGACTGGTCTCTGTGGTCGGAGTGCTCGCAGCCCTGTGGCCTTGCTGGTTAGTTCAGAAGCTTTCCTTCACTGGCTACTTAAAATGTCTTAAAAGATGAGCCCGGCTCATATCAGTCACCACGAAACAGAAGGGACATTTTTTTGGCTAAAGGGCTTGGCAGGTCAGGGGAGGCTCGCTTTGCTTCCATGTAAGCTTCCCCTGATGCTGTGCTCATGCTAAGAGGATTGGGGCTGTCAAAATCCATTGCTGACTTTAAGAACAGAAACAAGACTTGGCAAAGGCCCTTGTGGGGACTGCTAAAGGAGGCAGACAATGGAGGTGCCAATGTTGTTTATTTCTGCCCAGTACCCTTTTCCCCCTAAAGCAGCCATGAAACATTATTGAGTGAAGACCTGAAGCTGGTATGATCCTAAACCCTACATTCAGCTTTTAACTATTCCATATTGCCATGAATGGGAAACCGTCCCTCTTCAAGATAAATACTAATTCTTCTGCTGGGTGGATATAGATCAGGCATGTCCAAACTCCTGATGTTTTGGACCACAACTCCCAGAATTCCAAGCCTGTATTTCCAATGGCAAAGGACTGTGGGAGTTGTGGTCCAAAACATATGGAGGGCTGAAGTTTGGACATGGACATGGATGATATAGATGAACGTTGTAAATAATGAACTAGCCCTTTGTGTGGCAAAATAACCAGGGCATCGCTTCAAATCATATGTCCTTGTGTCTGTTAGGAAGTCCTCTGTTCAGATGCCATTAATTGGGGCCTGATTCAAAGGTCTTCATGCACTCAAGGCACTCTTGAGTGTGTCAGTGCATGGCAGTTATGGAAAATGGGTGAAAATCATACAGAATGGAGTTGAGAATCCCCAAATAAGCTATGGACTACCCCATGTATTGTGAATGCAAACATCCAGGAGAAAATCCCATGTGAGATAACCCAAAGTCAACTCCAACTCAAAACTGTTACTATGCTTTTTCTAATGCTTCAGCATACAGTATTCTGTTCCTGGCACATCAGAAAGAGCAGAAAACAATGCTAGCTCCTAGGTGAATGAGATCCATTTTGTAACGTAATAAGAAGACAAAAGACCTAAAAGTGTGCTGGTTTAGTACCAACATACTACTAGAAAACTTTCTCTTGTCTGGTTGCTGGATCGAGAATATTAAGAGATATCAAATACAAGAGGATGGGAATTGTTTTTCTTGTTTGTGCTTAAAATTAAATTATAAAAAAGCAATTGTTGTTTATGTGTAAGGCAAGAAACAAAGAGGCAGAGTAGATGTAATACTACTCTCTAATAAGCAATTTATTAAATTCCACCTTTCCTCGAGGCAGTTGTATAAGGTTCTCTTCTACATTTTTATCCTTCATAAACCCTCTGGGATAAATTAGGCTGAGAATCTCCCAGTAACTGAGGAAGAATTTTGGATTTTAACCAACCTCTTCCAAGTCCTAATCCAATATTAACCGCTTTATTGCAGTGACTTTGTATTAATCCTGGCCTAACAAACAAGGCGTAAGAATCTCCTGTCCTTATAAACTATTTGTTTATACTGTCATTAATCATGCTTAGGTGTAGCCAGGGTTAACTATAAGCAGGACCTCTGATTTGAAAGTCCAGAAGCTTAACAGTGAGGAGACTATAACTGCCAGGTGCACAAAAGAACTACCTATCCCACACCTCCTTTGCAGTCTGTTAAGAAATGTGACACCCCAAAAGGCCAAACCAGTCTTACCAGGGCACCCTTACGCTCTGCTTTTGGGAAGCCAAAACCAAATTATATAAAGGCTGCTTTCTCCTACTGTGAGTACTGTCCTGATATGTTCAAATGGGTTTTACTTTGTGTATTTTTATTTAAAGTTAGTGTTCACACTAGTGAGAGGGTTGATTGCAATTATTTTATGGTATATTTATTGTATATTATGAACCTTCTAGAGAAAGCTGACACTAGTGATGCAGTGTAGAAGAATGAATGTGTGTGTGTGTGTTGCATTGTTACAGTCGTGGCCGATTCTCCGTGACTCCGTGTCCATGGAGTTTTCTTGGCAGGGATACTGGAGAGGGCTTGCCAGTTCGTACTCCAGGCGCCTACAGCACCTGGTATTCCCTGGTGGTCACCCATCCAATTACTAGCTAGGGCCAAGACTCTGCTTAGCTTCCGAAATCAGGCAAGATCAGATGTGCTTAGGGCATCTAGGCAGCTCTAGAAGAATAAATAGAGAAATATAAATATAAATTAACAAAAATATACTTAAATAAATAGGAAGCACTGTTAATTTTAAAAAAATAGGTTTGGGTTGATTGAATATGGAATTTCCATCCTCTAAAAAGCACAAGACTGTAGTTTACTACTATAGAGGAAGGAGCAGCTGGACCCCAAAACTTTATATATTGATTTTGGGAGATTAAAATAATGTCTGTGTGGACTGCATCTTTCAGAATCCTACAGCAGGGCACATGCCCTGGCTAGTTATGGGATTCTGCTAACTGTGGTCCAAAACCTCAAACATTTTATATCTCTTATAATGCTTTTATCCATGCCTGAGATCATTCAGCTAAGAATTTCAGCAAGAGACAGAAGGGCAACACTAACGTCTAATGCAGTTCTGCTGCCACTCAGTGGCGACTTGCTGCCCAGCTTTGAGAATAAAATTCAGGCCCTCAGGAAATCATCAAATTTATGCTGCAATCCAGCCTATAATTACCTGGGAGTATGACTGGATAAACGCAGTGAGATTTACTACTGAGTAGATATGCTTAGAGCTGCACTGTTCTGAGGTCTCCCAGCTATGCAGTCATTATGGTTTCCTTATCATTCCTCTATTATAGGGTTCAGACTTTTTGTGCCTGCTTGCATTGAGAGCACGTAATGCATTTATATTCTCAAAAAGCAGGGCATGAAAGGGAAGTTGCATTTTCAAACCGGAGTTCTGTCCAGAGCGTAACTAGCTGACCAAGGAACAATTAGAGGTTCGGCACTTCACAGGTAGTTGCAGATATACATGTCTCCTTGTACCTGCGTGGCAGCGTCTGTCCCAATAATGAAGTGCAGTGCTTTGTGAATGAAGAAACATAATCAAGCAAAGTGGTCTCAAAGAGGAGGGGGGAACCCCCTTCCTGTTGTTGCATAACTAGTTGAAATACAGTACAGGTCTTCAGGAAGACCTGAGTAGCTCGTCTCCTGCAACGAGCCTGATAGATCACTGGCTGCTAAATTTGTTCTTTAGGCTCCTGTTAGTCTGGTGGAATATCCCATCTCTGTGGAAAACTCTCAACTTGTAATAAAGGTCTTGTCTATCCGCTCGGTAGTGTTCAATTCTCGGTCACTTTGTGAATCGATGCACTCTGTGCCTTTCTCTCTCTTGCAGCTTTTTTTAGCTGCCATTGTCTTTTAGGGACAGTGGAATGACCTTGATAGAGCTAAAAGAAGCTGTATAATAATAAAGATGAGACAAAAAAACACCTCCTGCTCTCTACATGATCCTCTCTGATGAACCCAGCTGACTTCTGCGCTGAGTAGAAAGAAAGAAGATGTGGATGAGGCCAGGGGGGGAAGACATTAGAGAGATAGAGTCTATGACTAGAAAAGAGAGATTATTAAGTAATAGGAATATCTAAGTAAACTTCTTCCACCTCTAGCACCATTTCTTTGGTGTCTGGGTCATCAACAGTTAAGCACAATATTCCTTTGAAATTTGCTTTCCCAAACAGGAAATGATTCTTTCAGTCACTTCTTTACAACATTAACTGGCCCGAGTCATGTTAACTAAACTTCTCAGGCCCAATGTATAGGTTCTGATCTGAAAGTTAGCCCACACTTAGAATTAAATCCAAAGTTTCAGCTTCCCCTTTTTTTCAATCAAGATCTGTTAGACTGGTGTCATCAAGATCTGTTAGACTACAGCTTCCCTCATCCCCAGCTAAGACAGGCAAGGAGCCAACTGGCTAACCATGAGTGGTAATCCTGCGTACCTTGAGGTCATCAGTTGGGAAAGGCTGATTTCAAGGACAATGGGATGTCACTAAAAATTTGTAGTCCCCAGACTTTGATGATATGTCATGTTCAGCTGAGAGATAAGGGAAGTAAAAGTTGCTAGTCCTAACTACAGTAGTCCATTGAAACAGTGAGATTTACACGAGCATTGACTGAACAAGACCTGTTTATTCAATGGGTCTTCTCTGGTTGGAACTAATATTTGGATTTATCCCAAGGTAAGCATGTCATACACATGAGCCATGTTAAAAAGGAGCCCAAGCTTGTTCCTTAGGGCTTTGTCATCTAAGCATAGAATAGCAGAACCACTCAATGAATCATCAAAGAAAACTACATGGGCTGAAACAGTGGCGTTTCAATGTATACACCAGATCTTAATGCTGCTCTTCTTGCTTCTCTCCCTCTCTGTGCTTTGAAGGAAGGATGATTAGGAGGAGAACTGTTATTCAACCCTTCCAAGGTGATGGGAGACCCTGCCCTTCACAAATGGAGCAGTTCAAACCTTGCCCAGTGAAACCTTGCTATCGGTGGCAATACAGTGAGTGGGCTGAATGCAAAGTTGAGGTAAGACCAGATTTTTGAAGCCATGTATCCTTAATGTATTTGGGCTACTCTCACACAAACATCAGGTGCATCATGGCCTTCCAGATGTTTATTGGACTTTGTTTTCCAGCAGCTCCAGTCTGTCTGCTAAGTAATATAGATCAATAAATGCAGTCATTGATGAACACAGTGCTGCATTTCTGGCCTGCATTTCTGGCCTGCTCTGTAGGGTGACAGTGTCACCTTGCTGGTTTTCTGTCACCAAAACATTAAACAAACCAATGTGCTACTGATTAAGTGAGATTATCTGTGGTTGTTTTTCATCCAATATGGTGATAGCAAATCTTTCTTTCTTCTTCCTGGATGTTATGCACTGGTAACATCCCATATTGATTACTGCAATTTGCTTTACGTGGAGCAGCCTTTGAAGATGGTCTGGTGTTTGCAACTGGTTGAGAATCGCGTGGCACAGCTGTTGAGTGGTGGAGCCTCTAGGGATTACATCACGCTGGTTCTATATGCCAGTTGCTGCCCAACCCCAATTCAAAGTGCTTGTTTTAACATATAAAGCCCTAAATGCCTCAGTACCTACGGTAGATACCTGAAGGTCTGCTTCCTTCCATATGAACCTACCAGGCCATTAAGACCCAGCCATGAGGCTCTCCTGAAAGAGCCATCCCTCAATGAGGTTAAAGGGATGGCTTGAACGTATAGGGCCTTTTTGGCAGCTGCCCCCAGGCTATGGAATGCCCTCCTGAGTGAGATCTGCCTGGCACCAAAATTGATGATGTTTCGGTGCCAGGTAAAAACTTTTACTGTTCCAGAAGTTTTTAACTGACATAAAATAGATTGTGGCTCCTGATGGGAATGTTAGTGTTTTGTATTTAAATGTTTTTATTGTTTTTAATTCTTCATTGACATTTTAATGTTTTAATTCTTCATTTTAATTGTAAGCCACCCAGAGACCTTTGGGTAGTGGGCAGCATATAGTTTGTATAAATAAATAAATAATGAATAAGTAAATAGAAATAGAAAATATACACATTCTCATTTCCTGAAATCACAGCAGATGGCATCACTGTAAACAATAATGTATCCTATGTTGTAATACTGTGCATATTTACATGGAAATAAACTCCACTGAATACAACAGAACTTACTTTGTAGTAGATATGCACAGGATTGTGTTATTAAGATGTGCTTTAAGTGTATATGGGACAGGACTAGTTATTTTGTTGGCACAGAGGAGGCCCCTGGTGTATACATATATTCAACCACACGGTATTTATAAGCTTGGCCTATCCATTTGTACTGAATCTCTGTTTAGCTTGCGTTGATTTTGTGGGGTTGGGGTGGGGGGTATGTCTTGCCTTTTTCAGGATGCCCAATGTGGAGAAGGGACAAGAATCAGAAACATTTCCTGTGTGGTTTACGATGGATCCACCAATGACATTGGCAAAATAGTTCGATGAAGAGTTTTGTGGGGAAATAGAACCTGTTGTGGAAGGCAGTAAGAAAATTGTGCTTGAGGAGACCTGCACCCTACCCTGCCCAGGTAAACAGCCTGATTGCACAAATGAGAAGCTACTGTTGTATACATTGTCGATTAATGTGTGTGTGGGGGGGGAGCCTAGAACAGTACAATGTTTCTCACAATAGGTTGCATATGGTATGTTACATGCTTAACTCAAAAAAGTATATGCAGCTTCCCCAACCACAAAATGTTTAAGCCAAAACCCATGCAGTTGATCATTGCCTGGTGATGTCCAGTTTTTGACTCTTTGCACTCTTTTGGTGATCATATCACGGTTTCTGAATGAGATGCACCACTCCCTTAATTCCACCAGGGGGCACACTTCTTGCTGCCACTAAATTTGAACCAGCAACAGCTCAAATTTTGTATGTTTTCCCTTTAGAGTAAGCCACATGTCCACCAATGCATCATGTCTTAAAGTGGCATTTTTGAGAGTGTAGGTACTGCAAAAAGAGGTCTGTGGATGCATAATGGGAGTGAGAAGGATTCTGATTTAGCTTTTCATTGAACATACCTTTGGATGTAATATATTTTGACTTCAGCAAAGCCTTTGACAAAATGCACCATGATATTCTGATTAGCAAACTCACTAGATGTGAGCTGGATATACCAACTGTCTAATGGTTACAAGATAATACTTAGAGAGCACTTATTAATGGCTCCTTCTCAAACTGGAAGGAAGTAACAAGTGGAGTACTCCAAGGCTCTCTCCTGGGTCTGGTACTCTTCAGTTTTTTATAAATATCTTGGATGAGAAATTGCAGGGAATACTTGTCAAATTTGCCGATCTCTGTGAAGATTATCTGTCATCCAGGAGAGTTTGTCTGGAGGTTGAGTCAGGGCAACTGGATTTTTTTTCTTGAGAGATCAAAATATTTCACTGCTTGGATGAATAGCGAAACATTTCGATCTCTCAAGAAGAGAAGTCCACTTGCCATGACTCAACTTCCAGACAAATTTGCAGATGACACAAAATTGGAAGACACAAACAAAAATTTAAAAAATCTTTATAGGCTTGAGCACCGGGCTAAAAACAGCAGAATGGCATTTAACAGGGATACGTGCAAAGTTCTGCACCTAGAAAAAAATCAACCAAATGCACAGTTACAAGATGGGGGATACTTGGCTAAGTAACACTACAAGCAAAAAGGATCTTAGAGTTGTTGTAGATCCCAAGCTGAATAGGAGCCAACAATATTATGTAGCCTCAAAAAAGGCCAATGGTATTTTGGGCTGAATTAACTGAGGAATCATGTACAGGTCTCGAGAGGTACTAGACCCTCTCTATCCAGCACTGGTCAGGCCTCATCTTGAGCATTGTGTCCAGTTCTGGACACCACATTTTATGAAGGATGCCAGCAAACTAGAACAAGTGCAGAAAATGGCAACAAAGATTATCAGGGGAATGGACACCAAGAAGGAACTGGGCATGTTTAGCCTAGAAAAAAAGAAAACTGAGGGAATGTGTGATAGCATTGTTCAAATATTTGAATGACCAGAGGAGAGGAAAGATCTGCTCTCAGTCATTAAGATAAGATAAGATAAGATAAGATAAACCTTTATTGGTCCCACATCAGGGAAATTTACTTGTTACACAGCTCCCAATACAAAGAACAAATACAGAAGAGTAAGTGCGCAAAAAAGTGTAAGGTGAGAAAGAAGATAATAGATAATAGAGATTAAATAAAATAAAAATCCAGTATACAAATATACACTATAAAATATGGATATAAAAATTAAATGTGAAAAAAAAAAAGCTACAATATACAAATATGAATATGTTAGACTGTAGAGTTATAGAGTCTCACAGCAGTGGGAACAAAAGACCTGCGGTAACGCTCACTTCCACACCAGGGATGTCTGAGTCTGCCACTGAAGGAGCTACGCAGAATTCAGGACACGTAATAATGGGCTTAAGTTAAGGGAACCCAGATTCAGGCTGGGTATCAGAAAAAAAAAAACTTTCTACACTGAGCAGGGGGTAGGATTTGATGGCCTTATAGGGCTAGGCCAGTGGTTCTCAACCTGTGCGTCCCCAGATGTTCCTGGACTGCAACTTCTAGAAATCCTGGCAGCTCATCTAGTGATGAAGACTTCTGGGAGTTGCAGTCCAGGAACATCTGGGGAGCCCCAGGCCCTTTCCAACTCTATGGTTCTATATGATTCTACCTCCCTCTTTTCAAGTCCAAATTCCAAAACCAAGTCCCAAGTAGTGATACAGTACTTCTGAATTCAACACACTGCTCCTTATTAAAGAGAACCTATCTTTAAAAATTGGAATGTGGGTTGTGTGCATTGTTCACTCAAAATTTTGTGGAGAAAATGAACTTTGCTTGAATGATCCCATTAATTCACAAAATAAAAGATTAACTGCCCAGTGGGGATGGGTTAATGATGCACTGTGCTTAACGTTTCTAAAGATCACTACATGCCCACCTATTATACATACTTGGTTTATTCAATAATTCATTTCTTTACACAGTTTCTTAACATGAGCAAATAAAACCCCTTCATTCAGGCAGTCGGTTAACATAGAGATGGTTTTATTTGTTGTCAACATAATGTAGGGTGACATGAATTTTTAATCATCCTTTTTGCTGAAATAATTAAAGCTGTAGGCTCATTTGCAAGCCTGGATGCCTTTTGAGCTTTATGGCTGTCTTACAGAGGACTCGATTGGCAAAAACTGACATTCCAGGAAACTGACACTCTCCTTATATGCTGTAGTTTTGTGGATCTCAATCTATATAGAACCATTGTAAAAAAATTATTAAATATAGGGGTTCCTCTACATTTGTGTTAGATCAGTTGAAAATAATTGGACCTTTAGGATCACAGAAGTCAAAATGTCAGATTTTCAAATGAATATTCTATCAGTTCTTAATGAACAGGCTATAAATTCTGACAGCTTAGTCCCAGTCCTCCCACATTGTTTGTTTGTTTGTTTTGGTTGGTTGGTTTTGGTTGGTTGGTTGGTTGGTTGGTTGCAGTATCTATTCTGTAACTGTTCTCCTAAAGGATCCAAGGTGGCTTACAATATTAAAAGAAAGTAAGTTAAAAACAAAATTATACATTACTACAATATAGAAAAAGCATTCAATAAATGTCACATTAAACATTACAATAAGAACAATATTGAAAATACAAGTAAAACAAAACAAAATAAAATTATCCCTTAAAAACACTTGGTCAACCAGTCATTTAATGAATAGCTTTCCTGAAGGAAAAGTCTTTCTCAGTTTGCCAAAGGACAGCAAAGATGGTGCCAGCCTGACCTTCCATGGGAGGGAGTTCCCAAGTCTGAGATCAGCGATGTAAGATCTTGGGAAAAGATGAAGTTTATTAACAAAGCACCACTTACTGAGGGAAATTGCTCATGATTACTTTGCATCTACTCTGTATGTTGTGCTATCAATTCAAGCACAGTGTCAACGTTTAATGTTGCAAACAAATTCAGGCAAGATAGCACCATTTTATGTTGCACCCAAATACTGTTACCAAAATATTTTGGACTGGGTTCTGACATGATTTAAAAAACAAAACAAAACCACCCTGTTAGCATTTTCAGTAATGTTCCCCCCCATTATTGGGCAGGTGATTGTTACTTAAAAGACTGGTCAGAATGGAGCCTTTGTCAGTTGACATGTGTCAATGGTGAAGATCTTGGCTTTGGAGGAATACAGGTTCGGTCACGAGCAGTCATCATTCAAGACCTAGAAAACCAACATCTCTGCCCGGAACAAGTTTTGGAAACAAGAGAATGCGGTGGTGAGTTGCAAAACCCATAGCAAACTGGGTGCCCATTTTAAGTTATGCACATTTTTATTAACTAAACTATTTTTATTAACTAAACTAAACTTGGAGCAAACAGAATTGAACAGGGAAACAACCTGTCCCTGCAGATAGAGGAAGAGAAGGCAGATATATCTACTAACCATTGTTGAGCTGGAGTAGGGACAGTTAGACCTGGTTTACTCCCAGGAGCTCTAGTAGTAGAATTAGAAAATGTTTTGTACCATGGAGATCTGTTTCCAGGCAGGACAACCAATACTGGGCAATACAGAATTATCCATTCCCTACCACCATTTGAACTAGAGTGCTACAATGCTCTGTAGAACAACTGGAGACAGTTAGAAAACAACAGTTGGTGCAAAGCAGAGATCTAACACTGCAAGCCAGCACTGTATATTGGAAAGATGCATCACAATCAGTGAAACATCTTCTGGTCCATGCTAACATCTGTATCTGCTCAAGGCTTAGGGCCATGATACCTGTTGTGAGTCTTTTGTATGCATTGGGTCATTTTCAGATATCTCTACCCCACAAAGCGTGTTCTTTTATCCTCATTATGTTAGGCATTTCAAGTATCTTTGGTGCTTGGGTGTGCCTGAGTCAGGTGATTGAGCAAAAGTGTGTGTGTGGAGGGGGGTGCTGACAAAATGTGAAAACGGATTGTGTCATTGCCTTTACGTGTAAGGCATTTTGCAAAAGGATTTGGGCCTGTAGGTTTATTTTGTGATTTTACTATGAACTCTCCTGAGATAGTTCTCTTTGAAGGGTAGAATGAAAATGTCTAAAATAAGTATATCAGTAAGGTAAATATTCTGTGGAACATTTCTGTGGACTTGATATAGATGTATCACATCCTATGCCAAACAACAAACAATAAGGTGTGCTTTCTAGTTTGAGAGCGCTGAATGTTTTTCCATCGACTATTGTTCATGTGTAGTGAGTTGCATTAAAACACAACATGGAAAAGAAATTAAAGCTGTGATACTTTCCCCGTTGCTCAGAATACATTTTCCCTCAGTCCAGATACAGTATCACTGACAGCTTCCCTGTTTTTGATTCAGATGGTCAGTGTTATGAATACAAATGGATGGCCAGCCCATGGAAGGGATCTGTGCGGACAGTATGGTGCCAAAGGTCGGATGGCTTGAATGTTACAGGTATTTGTTCTTCCTCTTTCCTCTTCTTAAAGAGACTCAGTCTAGTAGAAAAACAAAGAAGAAATATCTATTTGCCATTACCATAATCACATACATTCCAGTGCAAAGGTAGATGCCCCAGAGCCACCAATTGCATTGATGTAATTAGTACCAGTGACTGAAATTAAAACAAAAAATAGAAAACTATTGCTATCCATAGAATATTCGGGGGGGGGGTCTTATGAGTCAACAAAAGGCTCTCACATCTCAGTAGAACTTACATTTGTTGGTGAAATCAAAAGTAATCCAGAGTTCCTGAAGTATCTTGTGAAATATTAATGAGCCTGTGTAAAAGCCCATGTTTATTAGGTTTACAGGGGCTGCTGAAGTCTCAGAGGGCCCAGAAAAGCTCATTAGGATTACACTTGGCCATAAAGTAGTTCCTGTTGCTCTGTAAGTGACACATTTCTCTTCTATGAAGTTAAATTTATTTAGTTTACAATCCTCTCCTACTTGGGCACTTTTCCTTTTTATTGATAGCAGCTGAAAGGGTGCACATATCCCTGCTTTCCAGTTAAATCAGTGGGTGGTAGTCAAGTGTATAATACTGGCTAAATGAGACATTTACCACCTGCATTTCAACAGGTATCCTTGATGCAGTTTGTAACACTCATAAAAATAAAGGGTTAGATATAAATGCAGTCCTGCTTAGAGTCTGTCCAGTGGAATCTATGAGACAGGTAAGCAGAGACTCTGGGCCTGTCCACATTGTCAAATTTGGTGCAGTCCAGCCAGTGCTTAAGGTCCCTATCTTCAGTGCCATCTGTTTTGACTCTTGCTACACATGCCATAGCCCTGAGCCGGCTCTTAAAGTGGAAGCATGGATCATTTTAAGGAGAAACACAAGCAGACAAGGTCTTTTTTTCCTGTGCCAAACAATGCTATCAGACAGCCATATACCAGAGCTATATGCCAGTGTGGGCAGGCTCTTTCTTAAGCGCCTTCAGTTTCGGTATGCTATCAAGAAATGGAGAACTATGGAACCAATAGAGTGAGCTCTATTCAGTATTGGCTTTGGCACAGATTGGGGTAGAGCCTTCAGCATTCCAGATGTTGATGAATTATTCTTACCATTAGCCAAAACTCTGTTGTTTGGTATACTGTACTAAATTGCACTATATACTAGAGCCGTTGAATCAATGGAACTTATGGAAGAGTTGACCTCCTAAATTCCAATTAATTCATGCATCTACTCTAGTGTAATCAAATGTACTGAGGGACAAAATTTTGGCTCTCCTCTTGTCTTGTGATTTCAATCAGTTGGTCTTCATTTGTTCATATGGGCCCATTGAGATGCCTGCATTTTTGGAACCTCTTTATGGGAAGAGGCATGGCTGTGGTGATTGTCATAATGGGCACATAAACTTCCAAGTTTACTAGTTTACTACTGGCAACAAGCCAACACAGATTTCAGCATCTAAAGGCCTGCTGACTTCTCTCTGTCTCTGTGAATGTGTTTGAAGAGAAAGAACAATAAGTACACATTGCTGTCTCATTGTCATTTTTTCCTCTGGCATAAAAGAGCTAGAAAACTCTTTGAGTACATCCAAACTTTTGGAAATTCTGTCAAGTCTGATAGCTCACAGATCGGTAAGAGAAACCTATTCACACATGTTGGGCTGAGCCCACAGAATTCAAATTTGGCTTCTGAGTAGAAAACATGAAAATAAGAAATACTAATAAATGCGATTTTTAAAATCTTAAAGGTGTTTATTCAGACTATTTAATGTCTATGGCAAGATCTAAAGTAAGTTGCTAAGTGAAGATATTAAAAGACATAAAATCTTTCAGTTTTTCCTGAGTTAAGGAAATACTACATGCATTCCTTAAAATATGTTCCCTATTCTTCATTTGAGGGAAGCAAGCTATTCAGAATGCTACAGCACCTTCCTCATCAATTTTACTGACTCATTGTAAAAGATAAAACTTCCTGTAGGATGTAGACATC
Organism: Phrynocephalus guinanensis; assembly: GCA_037367245.1. Classification (NCBI taxonomy): domain Eukaryota; kingdom Metazoa; phylum Chordata; class Lepidosauria; order Squamata; family Agamidae; genus Phrynocephalus; species Phrynocephalus guinanensis. The sequence goes on from CM074742.1 coordinate 38,790,767, forward strand.
GCTGGCTGTCAGCAAACAATTCAGTATATGCATTCTGTTGAATTTTCTTGGCGCTGAACGTATTGCAATGATGCGGTTATGTGTAGCTATTATGTAACAGTTTCCAAATGTCAATGTACCTATTCCATTTGTATTTACTTAGATCCAGGTGTTATTTTTTCAGATACCTTAATGCCAAACGAAACAGGTGATGAAGCTGGTCTTTCCTCCTGTAACCCCCTCGATGGCTGACATTTTTCACCAGGGGCTCTCACAGGCATGTGCATCTCACGCCAGGACATACAATCTTTACCTCATGTCACATGTCAGCTATGAAGGCCTTTGGGGAGCCTTCCTTTGGTTAACACACAGTGATCTAACTGCATCTAACTTGCATCATCTCCTATCAGGATTTCATCATTGTTTCTCAGTACCAGAAACTAGGGCATAATTGCTTCAAGGTGACTGGGAATGCTAGCCAGATTGCAGAATGATGTGGGTTGTGTCAAATAGATTTTTCATGCTCCTTTACGGAGACAAAACAAGAGTATGCCGTTCTGAACAATGGCACAAACCGTTCTGGGTGGAGACAATGATGAAAACCTGCATATGCTTCTTGGTTTAAAATAATAACTGTGCAGCGCTTGTAATGTTGTAGCCACTGGGAATTAAGAACAGAACACTGAGGAAGCTTGCCTCTTAAGAATCAAATAATTTGGCTTCTCTCGCCTTGCTTTTGGCATGAAAAGTCATCCAACCACTTTTAGAACCTAGCCTGGGAGATCATGCTGCTGCATCATCTACGATTATTTGAAAGAGGGATGAGAAGTACAAGCGTAAAGATCCAGGATGGAATATTAGTATAAGGAAGTCCAATTATATGGAGAAACAGCTTGCAAAAATGTTTTGTTGTGTTGTAATGTATTATCTCCTTTGGAATCTTTATATTTGCTGAGTGGTTTGAAGATAAAGACAAAGGATACAGAGGGACCACGTTTTCTAATGTGTATCACCTATGAGCACATTAGGTGATGGCATCATTCACAGGGAGTATGCAGCTAATGGTTAACACAGTTGCCTCTCACAACAAAAAATAAAGAAAATCACACACTCTCCTACCTAGTTCTTGACTAAATACAGGTACATGGATTGGTGCCCTGTCCGTTCTGAGTGACACTTAATGCCTGATCTCAGATTGCCTTTATACATTTCCTATTGTCTGTGGCCATTCCGGGTCATTGACTGAATGATGACAGAACAAATTGGCTTCTTCTGAGGAGCAGTCTGCAGAGCTGGACACTGTTACATTTTTATTTCCCGCCTTGTTTTTTCCCAACCACCAGGAGAAACTTACAGTGCCAAGAGATAGGGAAGGGAGTGAAGGACTCTGAAAGGTCAAAGGGTGTGATCCTTTTTGATTCCATCTTTAAAAGAGCCATGTGGAGAACCTTCTCCTTGTGACACAATTTTCATCCTTTCTTTTCTGTTGCCCTTTCTGTTCCCTGGTCCTGAAATCATTTATGCAGCACACCCAATGATTTGTCCTTTGATGATTTAATCAGTGACTTTGCAGCAGGAAAGGCAAGGAAGGTTCATTTCAAAGTTATAGAGAACTTTCTCCTTCTCTGTTGCTGCTCACTGAGTACAGTACCATGTTTTTAATTTTTCTTCCTCCATACTTCTAAACATGGCACACGAGTGCTGGATTTAACATGAAGAATCCAGGGGCATTGCTATGCCCTGGGCTTTGTGTTCTACCCGGTGGTCACACAGGAACTGCACAGATGTGTCTGTTTCAGTTAATGCTTGCACATTTGCATCCCGGTTGGATGTGCAGCACATAGTCACATACTCTTAGCCATTTGGGCCATTAAAAAAAGTAAAATGGCATTGTAACTAGAAATGTGCTGTTCATTCTATTTTGGACTACAAATTCAAGGAGTCTCAATTCTGTAAGTCCCACCTGACAGACCCCTGTTCAGAAGAAAGCTCTCCCAGTGCTTGCAGAGACAGGCCGCAAAACCTTCCAATTTAGGGCTTCCTTGCAAGTGAGACACACTTAGGTATTTGTAAGTGTCTGTTGGGTGAGAGTTCTAGAATGGGGAATTATGGAAGCCATTAAAAAAGAGAGTGGGGGGAGGATCAAAATGGCACATCCCTAGTCAGTTGTATATGTTAACATCTTCAGTTGCACACAAATATCCTTGGAGAAACTGAAGGACTAAGAGAACATCCATTACGGGACATCACTTTTCTTTTTCCTGGCTCAAAAAACATTCCAGTTAATAAGGCACATCTGTGTCAAAATATGATTTGTTTTGTTCCACAGGAGGCTGCTTAGTGATGCACCAGCCAGATGTTGACAGGTCATGTAAGCCACCATGCAGCCAGCCCCATTCTTACTGTAGTGAGGTATGTGCTACTGTGTTCATACAAGCATGGAATCCAATATGTCCTTATAGTAACATTTGGGTACAGCCTACTGGAAGAGTAGGGAAGGCAATGTTCTTAAAGATAATACAAAATAGAAAATCCATAGACAGGCAATACCTTTTGTATAATGGGACAGAAGCTAATTCTTTTTTAAAGGAGGAACTGGGCTCCTGTCGTATTTTATTTTTCAGATCAAGGCAACTTGCGATTGCTAGTGACAAGCAGTGGGCAGAATGGAGCCTTTGACAAGCAGTGGGCAGAATGGAGCCTTTGACGAGCAGTGGGCATCAGGATATTTGGGTTCAAATTCCTGCTTAACCATGGAAATCAAGCTGAGGAGTGGCATTAGTAAAGCACTCCTCAAATGTATAATGTATTTCAAAAACCCTATTAATTTCCCCATAAATTGGAGGCAACTTAACAACACATAGGGTTAGGGTTAGGGTTAGGGTTAGGGTTAGGGTTAGGGACAGCGGCAACATTAGCATTATAGTATGGAACCGTAGTACTTAGCCGAAAGACTGACCAACCATGTGGATAATTGTTCAGAAGTATGCTGGAGCTCCATTACTCCTTACAACATATTTAATTTAGTGAGAAACTCTTAGTAGACATTTTTAGTCTGCATTGCAGAAGCATGAAGGATAGGTGAAATTACAAATAGCACCACTTTATTGAAGGAATGTCAAAGGAATATTACCGAAGACCAAGTAGAAGGAATGAATGTAATGGCTTCCTGTGGGGAGACCTATCATGGGTAAATGCATCATCCCCTGGCATCTCTGACCTCAGGTCTGAATTAACAAGGGCTAGCCTGGTTGTCAGAAAGTGTGAGTAATCTATCCATGGTAGCAAACTCATTGTACAAGGACCAGTGGAGAAATCCCAGCAGACAGAACTGTGGGCCATGTGGTATATCTATTTTCTTTAATGAAGCCTGCTGGGCTTGAGTATTATGGACAACTCAGTGTTGAAGTAATATTCAACAGCAATTTATATTAAATGGGATACAGTGCCATCTTGCACCGTAGGCAGTCAAAAGCCTTTTGTCAGCTCTAGCTTTCCTTGAGGGCACAAAACCTCTCTTAGTAATGAATCTCCTGTCACTGGCTCCTGATCCAACTGAATGGCCACTGGCCACTGTGGCCAGCTCAGAAAACAGGTATTTACATAGGCAAACTTGGACAGTACTGTATACTATATCTCGACCCTACAACCACCTCCAGGGGCTGAGAATGTTACTTTGTGGAGCACCATGCCCAGTGTTTCCCAGGCAACATGGTCACTGCATTATGGGATTATGGGAGTTGTTGCCCGAAAAAGAAACTTTTCCAAGTTCTGTCCCTCTACCTCTCCCCCACTCCCCCAGCCATGGAATTGCACCTCCCTCTTTGGTCTCAGCTGCTATATGTACACTAGCTAGGTGTCTTGCTAGGGGAAATAGAAAGTCTATGGTCCATATGGACTGCCTCTGCTTTTCTCATAAGTTTATAGCTCATTCAGCATCCCATATGTTGCAAAACATTTTTTTTTGGTAGTTGTAGTTACTGTTCCATTTGTGTGTTGTATAGCATCTGCACAGTTTTGCGACAGCATGTAAAATACTTCTTCCTCTGCAGACCAGAACATGCATTTGTGAAGAAGGGTACACAGAAGTAATGTCCTCTAATGGCACGCTTGAGCAATGCACTCTCATCCCAGTGGTAGCCATACCCACAGTGGAGGACAAAAAGGGGGACGTAAAAACAAGTCGCGCTGTGAACCCCACACAGCCATCCAGTACCCAAACAGGACGAGGAAGAACTTGGTTCCTGCAGCCCTTTGGACCAGGTGAAGTTTCACCCAAAAAGTAGTTAGAGCTTCTAAGTGTGATTACTGTACACGGCAGACTTTCTGGTAATGTTCACAGGAGGTAAAGATGGAGGTAATGCCTGGGGAGGACAAACCTCATCTCTTTTGTTTATAAGAGACAGCAAAGGTGGCAACTCACCATATATCTGTGTTTCAAGATCCTCCTACGCCACTCTAATGTGAAATGTTAAAACATTTCATAATAGCACTGCAATATATGGGACAATGAGAGATGAGATTAAAGCATTGCATAACTTGGTGTATTTTGTTACACTGATAGTGGAGATTGTCAGTTAATCTTTAAATGCAAGAAAGTCCTGATTTATTTATTTTTTTGTTTGTTTGATTGATTGATTTAAATACTAGACCATCTGGCACCAGGTCCACTGTGACCATAGCAGGCAGCATTCCTGAGCATGCCTGTATAGAATTGTGTTGCAAATGGTCTCCATGACTGCCAGATGGAATGCACTCACTCCCGCTGAAAGCTGTATATATACTTTGATCAACAGTATGAATGGAAATCTAGACTTCTTAAATATAATATGTTTACAAAATAAGCTGTCTGGGTTTTAGAATACATTTAGCTTCAGTGAGACCCATTCTTGACTGAAATTTGCAGAGATGAAGTAGAATCACGTTTTGTTCTTCAGTCTCTGGATGATTTTTTTACTGACATATTGCAAGCAGAGACGGCATCATGCTAAACAGCTGAGCAGTTTCATGAAACATTCAAGTTGGCATTATTTGGCAATACAACTAACAGTACTTGTGCTTGCCTTTTATGAGATTCTTCTCATTTACTTATGATGAGCTGATGATACTACATTATAACTGAGCTCAATACTAACTTGTCAACTCATGACTAACATTGATTCCTTTTAGATGGGAAGCTGAAGACCTGGGTTTATGGTGTAGCTGCTGGTGCATTTGTTTTGCTCATCTTTATTATTTCTATGATCTATCTAGCCTGGTGAGTTTCTCAGCCATTTATTACCTTTTTATAGTACTACTGCTAAAACCATGAGTGTAAAATGCATCAAAAGGTACAGACCTGCACCTAAATATTTTATATTTTTTCCTAAAATCAATTTACTTCCCCCCCTCCTTAGTACTGCATGTTAAATGACAGACTGACCTGGCATCGGTTGTTGTCTACAGTTTGCCACACCGTTCTAGGTTATTTGTGCCTTTTGATGACCTTGTTGTTTTTAAATTGCATCATGTTCCATTGTGGTTGTGTTATTGTGCTTTTAAATTTAGCAAAAAATGCCTTGTTCATCTTTTTCAGCTGAAACGCTTCAGTTACTGCTACACGATTGTCCACTTCAGAAACTGTGCTAGTCTTATCTATATTAAGATTGTAGTGAATAATAATTATATGGGTGTTAATGTTTAAGTTGTTTAGAGGTTTCTCTGGGCCATCATTTAGATTTTTTTGTTGGTGGTGCTTCTTGCCATCAAACCTTTGCTCAAAGCAAAACAAAAAACACCCACTCAGAACTACTGAAATTTCTACAGGCTACTGTGAGTTTTCTATCACACTTAAATGAATCAGTGTGTTAAATGTTAAAACTTTTGGGGAAAGAGGCTTAGTAATGCAAGAACTATATAGCGGGTGTTTTGATTATGGATTAAAGGTAAAGATAAAGGTCCCCCCCTGCCGCACATGTGTGCTACTCATGTCCAACTCTAAGGGTGGTGCTCATCTCCGTATTCAAGCTGAAAGAGCCAGTGTTGTGCAAGTCCATGGCCATGTGGCCGGCATGGCTGCAAGGAAACACTGTTTTACCTTCCCTCTTTTTATAGCAGAACCTATTTATCTTCTTGCATTTACATGCTTTCGAACTGCTAGGTTGGCAGGAGCTGGGGTTATCAGCAGGAGCTCGCTCCGCTGTGTGGCACCTGGGATTCGAACTGACAAGCTGCCGACTTCGCAGCCAACAGTTTTCGGAGCCTTAGTCCACTGAGCCACCACACCCCTCCATCATTTATGGATTATCCCATGCATGATTATAGGCTGAAGTACAGAACCAAGACAATTATGTACTATTGACATCATTATGGTGCCTGAATTTTTAACGTCAAAAATTAGTTGCAGCAAAGTGATTTTTTTAAAAAAAAATTCATTGCAGCAAGAAGCCAAAGAAGCCTCAGAGAAGACAGAACAACCGTCTCAAATCTTTAACGCTGGCTTATGATGGAGATGCGGACATGTAAAATATGACTTCCCTTTGACTTGACACTTCTGAAACCATAGCGTTTGAAAACAGCATATACGTTGCGTATATTGCAGAGCGAAAATTACACGGCAAGACAAAAAAAAAAAAACGGGAGCAGAGAGACTTTACAACAGCCATGGATATTCCAAGACACATGCTTTTATTCCAGGTGGCAAAATTCTATTGTAAGCACAGCAGCTGGAACTCTTGATTGTGGCCTTCTTTGAAACACATGCACTCTACAGCCACTTGTGTCTCTAGCCCATTGTAGATGACTGATGTTGACATCTGGAAGTATTGATGCCAGAGCGATCGGCTGCATTAAACTAGTGTTACTCAGCAAGCATGAAGAGATCATACCAATGCTTTATATACAGTTTAAATACTCCATTGCACTGTATGTAATAATCTGTCAAACGATTTAATGGCTAAAGAGCATTTTAGAGCTTAGCAACTTGTGACCTTTAACAGAGAAAAACGACCCATATTTTGGGCAACGGAAGGTCTTCCCCTCCTCCCCGATCTGCCTTCCAAAGGGGTGGAAGATTGTAAAGGTCTCTGTCCTGTTTCCCAGTCCCGGGTATGAAAACGCCATACACACACTTAATTACGGAGAGAAGCATTTTCAGGTTCAGTATTTTATAGAGGTTGTCCAGAAATTTAATATCTGTGTGTATAATGTTTTTACTTTCTCTAACTCTCAAAACCGTTGCCTGCAACTTTTTTCCTACATGTAAGGCAATTTTTTGCACTATATTAGTGCAGCATGATATGCACTTATTAAACTAGTATTGCCATAGAAACTGCCTCTTTTCAGTAAGGATAATGGTAAGAATGCTGCATCTTTACAAACAGCATTAAAGAGACGCATTTGCCCGTTGGCTGAATCCTGACGAGAGTAGAGATCAGTTTCTGGACTGTGACTGGATCAGACCAGCTAATACAAGTACTGTCGACCCCGTTCCTTGTAACAGTAACTTTTTTGTAGTTGAAAAACCATGGCAGTAATGTGTCAACTTTCTGATTCTGTCCAACTTATACAAATAATAGATTTTCACGTTGATTTCTAATTACTTTGAAGGTTGTTTATGGCTAGATTTTTATATTGCTAACTTTGTAAAAAAAGAAAAGAAAAAAGTTGTTGCTGTCTGACCTTTGGGGGGAATGTTTGTTTAAACAATATTCTGATTTTTTTCCCATGCAAAACGTGCATAAGCAGTTTATTTTTACCTCCAATCATGGAAGGTATTTATTTGTTTAAGAATTGTTAGCCTTTTCCCCTTTCCATTTGGAATATTCTGATGTACTCTTGGCCAGCAAGAGTCTTCAGTTAATGCAGAAGATATTTTTTTAAAAAACCAAATCCAAAACAAAAAATCGAAACAACTATACATTTTCCAGCTTCCCTGGTCAGTGGCAAATTTGAAACTGGTATTTTCAAGATATATATTGATCTCTGAATGGGATCCACCACCCACGAGTATATACAGAATTCTGTAGACTGTACACAGATTTTTTTTACAGCTGCTTAATTCCTATTAACTGTTTCCAGCTGAATGGTTTTATTATGCATTATAAGTGTAGTACTTGCAAGATGAATTCTGTTTTCAAGGTCACATTTATGTCTATCCAGATCTAGTTATAAACATAAGAATAAGCAATATAATGGAACCACTTTAATCAGACATCTGTTACCTAATCACATTTTTTTATTCTGGTTTCTCAGGTCTATATCAATCAGATATGCCACTCCTAATGGACTCAAGATCCCTGGGCCATTCTATAGAGACACATTATAACACTCTCAATTGTTTTGGGTCAGTGCAGTTATTTATATGTAGAAGATATGCTTCCCCCATTACCTTAATCCCAAGTGGGGCCATGGAGGACTACAAAGTGGTGCAACAAAAGACCTGCTAGCTCATGCCATCCAGAGCAGGAGTATAGGAAGCACTGTATCGTCTGTTTAATGGCCTATGCCCTGACTACATTTTACACATTTCCCTCCACTTAATAATAATAAGTTCCAATGAAGGGAATTACACTCTGCCAGTTCTGGTTCCACATGCGGGGGTGGGGGCACCCTAAAGATCCGTTGGCAAATGATGGCACCTTGGAGGCAAAAAAATCTCAAGCCACCCTGCCTCATCTCCAAAGTTCCCCATTTGAGGACTGCCTTAAGCAGAAACATTTCCAGCAATAGGTATGTACTAGACATGGGCACGGAGCGGCGAAAATCTCGTTTCCGTTTTCGGTTCTCGTTATCGTTACGTAACGGGTAACGGTAATGAGAATTACTCCGCTCCAGCTCGAACCCAACCCGAAAAAGAAAAATTGGGTCTGATTTTTCGTTGTCGTTCATGGCATTACGGTGATCGCGCAATGACAAGCAGCACAGAAAAAAAAGTTTAAAAAAAAAACCGATTCCCGGCCAAAAAAGCAGGCAAAAATATGCCTGCCTCAGTGAGGGCACCTACCAGAGAGGGGTGGTTTCTGGGGGGGCCTGCCTTCCCCCCCCTCCTGTCCTGGGCTGCTGGTATCAGGCTGGGGGGGGGGCATCCTCGTCGTCTCCATTTGCCATGCGGTGGTGGGGGGATCCAAAATGGCGACCGCAATATTTATATTTAAATCGTGGTCCAAAAACCCACCAAAGCACCACAGAAACAATTGAAAATGCCTGATTTTTTATAGTAGCAGCAGTAGGTTTTTCTTGCAATAAAACGTCTCCATTGATTTTATTTTATTTTTATTTTTATTTTTTTACACCTGCGCAATGATGGGCTGCCCATGGGATGGGACCATGCAAATTTTTGGACCCATTCCACCAATCGCATGGCCAGGTTTTGACTGAGACTTCTGGATGTGCCAGAAGCCAACTAACTCTAACCCTAACCCTACGAAACCCATATGCCAGTGCACTGTCCTTCTTAGTGGGTCAGAGGCACCCAGAGAGGCGCCTCCCAGCCAGAGCCCACTACCCCTACCCCTACCCCTAACCTGTATGCCTTTTTACGCCAGTATGCTTTCCTTCTTAGTGAGTCAGAGGCACCCAGAGAGGTGCCTCTGCCACTTACCCCCCAATCCCTAACGTAATGTATGGTACGCGGCGGCTACGCGAAACGCTTCCCTTCCCTTCCCTTCTTAGTGGGTCAGACGTCAGAGGCACCCAGAGAGGTGCCTCCAAGAGCCCACTTACCCCAACCCCAACCCCAACACAAACGACAACGACAAACGGAAATGACAAATTTTTGAAAATTATCGCGACAAATGGAAACGTCCCAACAAACGACAACTCGAAATGTCATTTTTCCTGGTCGTGCCCATCTCTAGTATGTACTTCAGATCTTCTGCAGGTATTTGTGACCTCTGGAGCTTATGCTAAAAGGGCACTCCAAGTTCTTCCTAAGCCCTATCAACCATACATAAAGGAACCAATCTGCCCTTTCTTAACTTTGGCTAAAACTGCATTTACTAATTCACTGGAGGTTCTACCACAGGTTCCTACTATAACTTGTACAATACTTACATGTACATAGTTTCAGAAGTTGTCCAGCCTAATGCTACCTTTGTATAAATAAGGATTAGCCATTGTCTGTGAATGGAGCCTAAAATGAGCCATACAAAGGCCAGATAATAATAATTGTTGTAAGTAGGAAGAGTTTTATTAGATTTGACAGTCTTGGCAAAATTAGCCTATTCCTACCGCATACCTAGACTAACCAAGAGTCACCTGAAAAATCTGTGGGGTTGTGAAGCCTATGCAACATTTTGGAGAAGTAAAAAATGCAAGAAACCATGTATGGGTTTTAAAATGGGAGCAACTAGAAAGGGATGCAGTTGGAAAATAATATACATAGACATGCTTAGTGTGGAAAACATATTAACTGTGCACATTAAGATCTCATGTGTATAAACAGTGTTCCACCTGTGTTTCCCAACTTTGGATAATGTAGGTGTTCTTGGACTGCAACTCCCAGAAGCCTTCATCACTAGCTGTACTGGCCAGAGTTTCTGGGAGTTGCATCCAAGAGCACCTGGTTTGCTCATGGTTGGGAAACAATGAATTACACATTTGAGAGCAAGGAGGCAAAACAAAGTTTCACAAATTAATCCACATATAGGACAGGATGGAAGTCAGATAAATGCAAGGAAATGGAGAAGGAGTTTTACACATTCATAACTCTGAGCAACTCTAAGCAACTCTTCTTTGGAAAGATGGGTGTTACACAAGCTTAAAAATAAACACAACCAATTTGCTCATCCAAAACTGTACAAACTGACAAGCTGATACACAGGTGGGGAGCCTTTGTGCCTTCAGATATTTTGGACTTTGGTTTCCAGATGCCCTAGCTGCCAATATCAACCCAAAAGGATTATGGGACTTGTAGTCCAAAATATCTGGCAGACCAAGGGTTCACCTTCTACAGACTACAGAATCAGATGTATCTGTCCTGAATTTACATTAAGGAGCATATACTAAATTAAATGCACAAGGGTTTAGGGCCTAAATGATTTTATTTCATTGTAAAGAAATCATTATTTTAAAAGATTATCAAAGCCATAGGAAGGCTAGAACTGTGGTCTGGATTATGTTCAATCTATAAATCAGACAGTAGCATTGAAGGCGTAATACCTGTACACGTTGCTTTTAAAATGAGACTGTATCTACAAATCCAGTGCCTAAAGCAAGCCACAAGGGTAGATTGCTAGTTTGTGGGAAATAATGTTTTCAGTGATCAACTATCTTTAAGTTCATTCCAAAAATAGCAGAGTAGACTTTTTTTTTCTTATGGCCATTTGTAATGTTCCTTTTTAAATGGTGGATTTTAAAAGATTGGTGTCTGTTTTGAATCCTGGAATCACTTCCTTGCAAGATTTTCTGGTTCTGCACCAGCCTAATTATACTTTTTACAGTCAATGGCTTTTGAATTTCCCATCCCATTGCAGGAAATGTAGGTATCATTTTCGTATTCAATACACCACGAATGATTAATGCTGACTAATCCTGGTAAACATCTCTATACAAACAGGATCCCTGGAAGGAAACAGATCTGTCTTTTTACCTTTTGTAAAGTTGTGCTCACCCAAAGTTTGCAAACTTGCATTGCCTAACTTACAGGGCAATCCTATATGTCTACTCAGAAGTGAACCCCACTGAGTTTAATTGGGCTTACTTTCAGGTAAGTCTCTATAGGATTGCAGCCTCAGTTTACTTGAATTTTATTTTATTCTTTTTCTAGATGATGAAGGTGGCTGTGTGGGAGAATGTTTACCTTTTTGTTAATTTGTATATGTGTAATGCATTTTTATTTTTTAAATTATGTATATTTCTTTTTTTAATGCACACAAATGTTTACGTTTCACTACTGCAAATTTGTGTATATTGTCACCGGGCTTTATTCAGTTAAGGCAGATTGCATGTGAAAATATAAACTCGTTTATGTTTTCATATGTGATACTTGTACATAACTGAGGTAATGCAGACAATAAATATTAACATAAAACTGGTGTGTTAGTGTTTGTTATAACATATATTGTAGTGGTACAATATAAACAGTTAGTGTAGGGTGAACACTTTCATTTTTGTTTTGGTTCAGGTTCTTTTGGAACAGTGTGTCTTTCATTTTCAGGTTTTTAAGCACAAGTCCTTTCATTAAACCCAAAAGTGATCATTTATTGATTATCTGGAATTGGGGACTGGTTTTTTCCATGGCTTTAGATTCTAGGACTTGGGGCAATGGTTTCAAACTACAGGAAAAGAGATTTAATTTAAACATTAGGAAGAACATGAGTTAAAGCTGTTCAGCGGTGGAATATGCTGCCATGGAGGGTGGTGGAGTCTCCTTCTTTGGTGGTTTTTAAGCAGAGGCTGGATGGCCATATGTTGGGACTACTGTGATTGGGGTCCCTGCATGGCAGGGGGTTGGACTAGATGGCCCTTGAAGTCTCTTCCAACTCTACGATTCTATGACTCTTCCCTTTGAGCATTTCAAATTTGGAGAGGTTTGGGGTTCAGGGACTGAGTTATTCACATCCAAAATGATTCCCCCCAGGAAAAAAAAATCATTTGTAATTGGAAAGTTATGTACTTGAAAATAGTGATCCCAGTCATCTTAGCAGCTTGGAAATTACAGCAGAGCTCCCTCAAGCTCTTCCCTGTAAGTCACCCCCCCCCAAAATTGAGAGCTTTGGGATTCAGGGGAAGAGTTGTTCAGCTCCTAAGTGGGTGCCCCCAGGAATCCATTTGTAATTGGAAAAATTGAATTTTTTATTATTTAAGGAGAGGTTTGGTTTCTGGTTTGTTTCAAGTACATCACTTCTAGTTCCAATTACATTTTTTCCTGGGGAGACCCAATTTGGAGTTGAATAACTTGGCCCCCTGAACCCCAAACCTCTGTAACTTTGGAGAACTAAAAGGAAAGAATCGAAGGAAGCCACCCACCAAATTTGGTGCATCTAGGATAAATTGTTTCATTTTTAGAGCAAAAAATGGCATTTCATTTCATCACAAAACGCGTTCTTCTGTTTTGTTTCGTAATGAATTGATTCATTACATAGCGAAATGACAAAACAATGTTTCATTTTTCATTTGGTACCCATCTCTAGCAGTAAACCTTATCATTGGCAACATTGTCTAGGGATTCTGGGGGTTGTAGCCCAAAACATCTGGGATGCCAAGGGTTCACTACCCCTGCTTTCTGTCTGTGAAAATCAAAATCTCCACAAGGGAGAGACTTTGGTTGAGCTGCAGCCTTACCATGCAAGTGACACAGAGTGCTGGATCATCTGGGGTTTTGCCTGCATGGCATCATTATTCGGCCTGCAGCAATCACAGTGCTTGCAGACTCGAGCCCTGACTGGCATGATCTGACACACAGCAGCTGCAGGATCCAGGGCAGAGAGATCCTAGTATTTCAGACTCAAGCGCTGCCTGTGCAGCAGCTGCCAGATTTTCTTGAGGTTCACCTGAGAAGCCTGGTGGAGGGCCTATTTAAGGAGTGGCTCTCCCTTCCAGAACTTCTCTCAGCAACAAAGGTCTTCTGCTATGCGGTAAATCCTGTCCTACCTGATTCCTTGCCTCACCTTGCCTTGTTGTGCCTGCCTGGTTCCTCACTACCTTGTCTTGTCTTTCTTGCCTTGTTGTTTTTTCTGGGGTGTTCTTGCCTACCAAGTTCCTGACTCTGTCTTCCAGCCTCTGTAAGTGACTTGGGGACTTTGTCCTCTATGTGGTGAACTGGGTCCTGGTGCCTTTGACTGCAGCTGAAGGCTGCCTGGAGTCCCTGGTCTTTGACACATGTAGGGCTATACACAAAAAATCATCCTATTTTTGCAGAGGTAGCACTCTCCACATGAGAAAAGCTACAGACAGAACTAGGGCTAGAAACTCACCAGGCATGCACTGGATTTATAAGACCCAAATAAGGCTTTTGCAGCAAGTTGGACAACTGGAGAGGGTTGGGAGGTCCATTCCATGCTGAAGTTCAGAAGCCAAGAGTTAGCCCACACAACCTTGGGTGGACTAGTCCGTAGCACCACCAGAAAGGATTGGTAGTAATCCCCTACCTCTCACGGGGGTTAGGGACCCGACCAGACCCATGATAATTAAAAATCTGCAATATTGAAAAACAGTGTAACATTGTATAACAGAACTGCTACCTCTCACGGGAGTTCCCCAGATGCGCACCACTAGAAAATTAGTTTGTTGAACAGTGCACAGACAAGCAATCCAGTTTGTCTGAGAGAAAGACTGCATATACTAGGTATATGTTTGCAAAGCTATTAGTAGTCAACCTGGTTCTGTTCATCGGCCCTGAGCTCTTAAGTCCTATAAACCCCAGAAAGCACACCTTAAGGTTAGGGATTATGGGAGAATTGCCCCCAAATTTCTGCAAGGTACCCAAGTTATTTCCTATGCCAATGGAAGTGTGATTTTGTGCCATTCATTCAGTGCTGGATTAGGGTGCGAGTGTGACTTTGAGGGGATTGTGGGATGCTGATCACATCTGATCTTCTGGATCCTAGTGCAACATCTTGTCCTTCTCATACAATCTGCCTGTCTTTATGGAGACAAGATGGTGATGTAGACTTCAAAGCCAAGATGGAGCAACTTTGGCCATGCAGTTGTTGGAAATCACACATCAATAATTCCTTATCATTAGACATGCTTACTGATCTTTCTGAGATATTAAGTCCATGCTATCTAGAAGGCCAATGTTCTCCACCCTGACTTTAGGGGAAATGCATAAGCAGCACATTTATTTTATCTTCCTTTTTAAATTTCTGAATTTCTCCAGTCTGTACATCCAAACTGCCTCCACACATTTCTGCAAGTTCTGGAGCAAAGTGTGGGGGGGGAGAATCCTGGAACAGAACTTTCAAAAGGAGGTTGTAGCTTTCAAGCAGACAGAGGATGCTAGCAGTGTGACAGGAAAACAAAGCAAGGATGGCACATGCCATATTGCATGACACCTCATCTTCACAGTCTCTCTCTGAAAACTACTTTTCCTCACATTCTCCCATTGAGCAGGAGCAATAAGAACAGATGGTCCTCTTCTCCTCAGCTGGATCCTCGCTTCACTTTCATTGATTACCTAGACAGGCTTAATCCACTGTAGAGGTGGCAATCCATTATTAATTAGCTTTAATATTATCATGGTGGCATTCATATGATGGATTTTTTGAGGCATCAAGTCAAAAGGTCATTGAACACAGGGATACATTTGAAATGCATCCTAAGGGTGTTTTCAGGGGACAATGTCCTCTTTGCTTCTCCTCACTGTATGCTAACACCTCCTGTGACCATGAATATGCAGTGGACTTTCTACAAGCCCAGGTTGACTGAAGGGGACCACAGAGCCATGGATTGGACCACCACCAATTCAGCAACAGTGTTACATCATCTAACGCTCCTGGAGCAAAACCGCATATTTTGTACAACAGAAGTTCTCTTTCAGAAGTAGACCAAGATTGGCTAAGGAGTTAAACGGTTATTTCAAGATCCTTGACGTTCTATCACGACATCTTCCAATGTACTAAACACAACATCACATTAACTGGCTTGTGCACAACTACTAACAATACAAGATTTTTTTAATGTCAGATGCTGTCTGAATAGAAAGTTTTTTAGCTGCTGTGAGTTTTTCGGGCTGTTTGGCCATGTTCTGGAAGTATTTCTTCCTGACGTTTTGCCAGACTCTGTGGCCGTCGTCTTCAGAGGGCAAGGAGCTCAGGGAACTAGGAGTTCTCTCTGTGCTCTGGAGTATAGAGTGAGTGAGACTGTGTAGTTTTAAAGTTGTGGGAAAGAGGAAACTTGTCTTATGCAGGAGAATAGGTGTTAGTCATTGTATTGTGATGGAGGGATTAAGAAGTTTCACTGCAATTAGGTGTGGTAGCAATCATTCTCTGTAGTTGATGGGTGTCGTTAGCTGTTCTGTTATGTGAACTGATCAAGAGTGCTTGTGGCTGGGTGGGAATCATTGAACTTTGATCTTTTGCAGGCTGTAGTTTTCAATACTGGAAGCCAGACTTTGTTGATTTTTAGACATTCTTCTTTTTGGTTGAAATTGTGCTTATGTTTGTGGATTGCAATGACTTCCCTGTGTAGTCTGACATATTGATTGGTAGTGTTGTCCAGTACCTCTGTGTCCTGGAAGAGGATTTCATGTCCAGTTTGTTTCAGGGTGTGTTCAGCTACTGCTGATTTTTCTGGTTGCTTTAGTCTGCAGGGTCTTTCATGTTCTTTGATTCTGATTCTTTATGATCCCAATATATACCTGGCCGCAATTACAAGATAGCCTGTATACTTCTGCAGTGGCATGTGTGTTCTTTTGTCCTTTGGTGACTGTAGCATCTGTTGAATTTTTGCGGTGGGTCTAAAAACTGTTGTGTTTTTTCAACACTTCGTCCATGCTGTCCATGACTCCTTATGTTGTTTGTTGGGGGCTGTTTTTCTTCAGTTTGGTCTTGTTTTCTCCATTTATGGCTCTTTTGATTTTGTTCTTGGAATAGCCATTTGCCTGTAGGACCCAGTTCAAGTAGATGAGTCCAATGTTAAGGAATTCAGCTTCACAGTTTCAGGTTGCATGTTCTACAAGTGGTTTAATTATGCCTCTTTTTTGTCATGGGTGGTGGTTGGAATTTTTATGTAGGTACCAGTATGAGTGGGTAGGTTTTCTGTAGACCTTGTGTCCTAATTGGAGGTCCAGTTTGCATATGACCAATGGGAGTTTGTCATATGCAACTGGGAGTTTCCCCTCTATTTCTTTTTGCATTGTGAATTGTATATTCGGATGAATATTGTTGAGGTAGTTTAGAGATTCCTCCAGTTTATCTTCGCCGTGGCTCCAGAACATGGCCAAACAACCCAAAAAACTCACAGCAGCTATCAGATGCCAGCCATGCAAGCCTTCAAGAACACACAGAAAGGTTTTTCATTATCCATTTGCTACCAGGAGCTGAGAAACACAATTTTCTTTCCTCCCAAAAGATAATGGGGAAGGAGTGTCATGAGGGCAATCCAAAAGACCTTGGGAGGTTGCTTTGGGCTAACAATGCCTATCTCAATCTAGCACAGTCTAAGTTGTAACTAGAGTGGAAAGGAAGAAAAATGAAGTTGGACCGCTGTCAGCTGCAGAAGTGGTGCAAAGTATGTGAAATGCAAGGGTCTGTTGAGAGAGAAGGAGAAAAGGGATTGGTGAATTAGGGGAATTGGAGGTCTTTGGAGGGTCCAAATAAGAAAATCACGAAAATGGGTGGAATAAGAACATGTGATGAAACAAGAAAAGTCTGTACTTTTAAAAAATAAACCAAGCTAATTGTGCATATCTCTCTAACTTTATTTGGAGTTTTTTTCCATGATATATTATTTTATCATGATTAATAGAGCCTGGGGGAGGAATCATTTTTCCTAAAATAACCCCCAGACCACACCAGTGGAGCAATTCTGAAAGTGCTAATCCAAAGTGGTAAATGGTCTAACCTCTTAATTATTGCTGCATGTTTTATTCCACCTTTTCTTCAGTGGATTCAAGGTAGCACACAGGTCCCTCTTATGAGCCAGCCCTTTGATGCCTCACCCCATAAATCCATTGTAACTTGTAACACTGTCTGGTACGCAGTTAAAAAGATTAGTCTTCCCCAAGTCAGACCACATTTCTAGACATGTCTCTGACATTATTTCTCTCCTTATGTATGTATCTGATTCTGAACATGATGACATGAAACATAAATGTCAAGCCATTTGGTCTCTCTGTGTCAATAACAATTGTGTATTTCATGGATGAGGTTTTCTTCCTGAGACGACAGAAGCTGAAGATGACAATGATACAAAACAAACAGGGAAAAGCGCTACCACTTGGCTTCCAACATAGCACAACTCTAAAACAAGTTTTGGGCACAAAAAGACAAACCGTTCACTGTCAGCGAGAGGTCCACTGGCTTGTGACACAACCCAATTAGTTAAACAAAGACCGACTGCTGAACAAAGTGGAACTCCAGCTCCTTCTAAACCTTGATTAAGGAAAAAAACCCAAGCAGATATTTATAGTCTGGTTCAGTGTGAATCAAAGCAGAGCCAAGATTCAAAGGCATTCCATTAGAAAAGAGCTCTGCTCTGGGGTTTGGACTGAGGGCATGGGAATTGCAAAAGCAATCTAAAACAGAACAAAGGATTTCATAAAGTCCAGGATTAAATGGAGGCCCACCTTGTGCAGATACAATGGAGCTTATTTAGTAGAAAGGGCTGAGGAAATGTCAGTGGGGCAAGTGTATTAAAAACCATTTAAACGGAACAATGTGTTGACCATGTCCCACGTTGGCATAGTGCTTGAAAACTGAAAGGTTTGTGATACATCCCACCAGGGATGTTGGAAAATCTTTGGATCCAAGTCCCAAGCCTTTGGTTCCAAGTCCTTGATGCTGATTTCCAAGCCCCAAGTTCAAGTCCCTATTAAAAGCAAGCTCCTCCCCACTCCAGAAAAAGTGGGGAGAGGTTGGGTGGGTTTTGAATCACAAACTGAGTCCAAGTCATGGGTGGGGGACCAAGTCTGTGTCGAGTTGCCAATGTAACTAACTTGACAGCAAGTCCCGTGACTTGGGACCCTAGCTCTTCATTCAACACAATAATGCTGAGAACTGGATTACCAAGTGCAGTCCAGCTCTGAGAACAGCTCACAGGGGGATAACAGTTGTCCAAACAATCTTCTTTGTAACTTGGCTTCAAGGGTAGCATTAAATCAAAGACTCTAGAATGATGACTGGGCATTCAATGCTCCCACTTCTTCCTTGTTACTGTGGTTGATGCTTATTCATTTGCCGTCTCCCCTTGAGCCGAGAAGAAGCGGGCAAAGCAAGTGGAGGCTCGCTGCTCCCTTGCTTAGAGGGGAAGGTGAAAAGGCAAGGAGCAGCAGCAACAGCAACTATGACTCCTGGGAGAACAGCCAGCCTGTGTGGCCTTGGGCAAGCTGCACACTCCCCAGGAAAAAAAGGGACTCAACTCTGAGAACTCTCTTCATGGGAAACCCTGAAAAAAAGGACAACATAACCCATAACTGATGTAATGACATGTTGTTGTTGTAATTGCTACTGCTGCTGTATACACAGTGAATCAAAATTATAAAACTATTCTTATTGTTATTGAATCGGGGTGGGGAGGGGCCATTACAAACAATTCTATTGATGCAGCTATAGCTTTGTGGAGTTTAGGGCAGGTTTCTTTCCTAATGCTACCTGGAAGCCCTTGGCATTTGCCAGGGGCCTCCCATTCAAATTCTAGCTTGGCCTGTCCCTGCTTAGCTTTTGAAATCAAACAAGATCAAATGTATACAGAGCGGAGAGATTCCCTTTGTCCCACTTTGGCTTATCGAGCCCAGTGGTGTCCCCCATGACCTCACAGCAAAAAAAAAAAAAAAAAGAAGAAGAAGAAGAAGAAGAAGAAGAAGAAGTGCATCCCCACCACATACACCAGTCTTCTAATGCTTCATCCTTTCTGGTCAAGACATTGGGATTCTGCATGCAAGGATGTGCTCTATCAGACAGCAGGGGCCCTTCTTCCAATATGGGCAATCTGGTACTTTGGCAGCAAAAACTATTGCAAGCAACTCTTGTAAATATGCCTTCAAACAACCTGCTGATATTTCCAGTGACACTGGCTTGAATCTTCCAGTGGGCAAAAAAAATGGTTGTGACACTTTCTTTCCACAAGATGGCAGATTCTGTCCAGTTTTCCTCAAGGTACTCCAGTGCTGTGGTTTTGTAGCAAGGTGCAACATTTTACCAAAAAAAAAAAAAAAAAAACTTAGAATAAAGTCTGAATATGTTTATGAATGCAGGGAAAATGTGCACACCTTCTAAGGGCATGAAACAGAAAAATGTGTCACATTATAGCTTCATTCTCCCCGTCTTCCAAGGCACCTATATGTGTGTCTGTTGTGTCGTTACAGTTGTGACCAACTCTTCGTGACTCCATGTCCACGGAGCTTTCTTGGCAGGAATACTGGAGTGGTTTGCCACTTCCTACTCCACAATAGCATGTTGCAAATAGGGTCTTTTAAAGCTCCTCTTTGGCTCCTAAGCAACCATGTGAGGTGACCAGGTTGTATTCGTTTCAAAGCTCAAATGGAAAGCAGTACAGTACTAATTTATCCTCAAACTGGGATTCAGAAGTATTCCAGGCTATAAAAAACAGCATGCAGAAGGGATGGATTGGTGGTGGTAAGACTGGTAGTAATCCTGGTTTTAGAAAATAAAAATAAAAAACTGTCTTCTGCAGGGGTTCAAAAAACTGAGGAGGTTCAAGTTCCCAATAGATCTGGAAGCAACGCAGATTGCTTTAATCCACCTCTGTTCCCTTGCTCTCACTCTCACTTTATCTGGATGCAACTATGCTGGAAAGTTGGCTTGGAGCAGTCTGGTCTTGCTGCAATTTGATCCACAGCTTGTACTGCGTGTGAAATCACAGTGCACACACAGGGGCTGTGGACTGATTCAGGAGTTCACCGTTCCTTCTGGATGGGATGGGATTCACATTTGAGAGCACAAACCCCTTCCTTCCTTCCTTCCTTCCTTCCTTCCTTCTTCTTGCCTGCCTGCCTGCCTGCCTCCTCTACTCATCTGACAGAGAACTGACAGGGATGTAGAAGGTATAAAGTGAAGAAGAGAAGGTGGGTTTTGGACACTTCCTGGAACTATCTGAAAAAAAGATGAGACATAAACGTAACCAAGCCCAGAGTAAAATGGAGAAGCCATTCCGTATGAAGTCCTGTGCCAGGTCCTAGATATTCAGCCAAGGTTTCCGCTCCACTGCAAGTTGAAGGGGAATTTGTGCATAGTTTGTAACACCAAAAACAAGTTGTTATTCCCCCAAATTGGGAGCAAACCAGAGCATGCATCCAAACTGGTTATGGACAAGTGTCTCTTTCCATATGTCTTAAAATGGTGCTCATCTGCTATTGAACTTGGGGGCTCAAGAACATTGGGAAATGGTGATCAGAGCTGTGCATCTAGCATCCCTCACACTAGACAGAATGAGCTCAGGATATGTGGGCATTGTCTCTCCCACTCTGGCCATCCTACCCCTCAGTGTGATGAAGATAAGGTCTGGGAATGGATTCAAAATGTTTAAGACACAGAATAGGTGTCCTCTATTGAAACAGGCAATAAATGCTTTTTTAAAAATAGAGCATTTGTGAAATTAACGTAAGACCTCTGCTATTTAAAAAACCCACCACAGAGCTAGCACAAGAGGGCAGCAGAGGCTAATATTTGGACAAATATGTAGGCAGAGGTTCATGTGATATTTGTTTCCTCTCTCTTCCCCCCTTCCTTTGCCGCCCTTGTAATTTCATTGAACAACCTAATACATGCGAGCAAACACTGCCAGTGAATAAACAGCAATACTTAATCTGTGTTTTGAAAACACAGACTGGTATGAAATACCAGGTAGGTTAAAAGGAAAGAAGTACACAATTAGAGAGGGAATAAACAGCAACATGGAGGGTCATTCACTCAACTCAACATATTTTTATTTATGTGCCACCCACTTCTGCACCACAAGAATCTTCAGGAGTTCAAGCATTTATTCTGGATTCTGTTTCTTAGCAAAAAATTAGTGGAGTGGGATTTCTGTGTTTTAAAATCTACATACCCTTCAACAAAGTTCCTTATTTCCCCTCAAATTTTCTGCACTGTCTCCTGTGAGTCCCAAAGGTGAGAATTCCAATTTTTCAACATGTCATGTATCTATATATTTTAAGAGCCGGTTTGTAAAGTTCGTGGAACAGCATAAATTAGTGAAATGTGGTCACTTTTCCATCCAACTCTTTTGGAACAAAATAATCTGCTCCTCCCTTTCAACGTCCATGAGTGAAGCTTGACAAGCATGATCATAGGTCTATAATATCAAGTGACCGACCCATCCTTTTCCAATTCCTGGGTAAATATTTTCAGAAAGCCTGTCTACAGTGCAGTTGTGTGTTTTTGCGTGCCTGCTTGCAGTAATGCATAGACACAGAGATGGATTGGGGGAGGGTATTATAAACCAAAGTTGCCAGGCACAGCAGGTAGATAGCTGCCACTGGCATAAACATTATGCTATTTAAGCCTCTGTTGAAGTTGTTTTTCGTGAGACATATAAGAGACATGGTAGCTGAGGTCTACTCCTTGTCCAATCAAGGGGAAAATGAGGATGAAACCTTTGAAAAACAAAATACAGTGGACCCTCGTATAACAGTTTGTACAACATAAAATCTGTACAACATAAAAAATTACAGAGATAGGGCAAATTTGTTTAACAGAATCTGTACAACATAAAAATGGTTGTGATTAGGGATTACACTGTTTTCAATGCATTTCTATGGGAAATTTGTATAAATGAAAATTTGCTTAACAGAATTTCATTTGGAAGGAATTACAGTGGTACCTTGTATAAAGGAATTAATTCATTCCAAATAAATTTATGTTAAGCAAATTTTCCTTTATACAAATTTCCCATAGGAATGCATGGAAAACAAAGTAATCCCTAATTGCGACCATTGTTATCTTGTATGGATTCGCCCCATAGACAATTCTGTTAAGCAAATTTTCCCCTCTCTCTGGAATTTTTTTATGTTGTACAGATTGTATGTTATATAGACTGTTAGTTATAACAGGGTCCACTGTAATTCCTTTATACAAGGTACCACTGTACAAGAATTCCAGAAAGACAGGACATAGTAGAAATGGGAGATTCCAAATATCCTGATATCTGTTGGGAGGCAAATTCTGCCACAGGTGGATCTTCCAAGAAACTCCTGGCTTGTGCAGCTGATAATTTTCTCCTTCAAAAAGTGGAGGAAGAAACTAGAAGATTGGCTGATTCTGACCAATGGAGATGTCTGAGTGGAAGTAATGGCAGAAAGAAGAACTCTTGGGAGGTATTGATCACATTAAATTGAATTTCTTACTTTCCAAGGAGGCAAAAGTGGAGTGCAGCAGCACGGGTATGCCACCTTTAAGTCATCTCTTGTGGCAGGAGATCCTAAAAAGAAAAGGAATTTGAGATGGATGGGAGTGTCTGAAAAAGGACATTCTAAAGGCTACAAATAATGCCAACAGGAAAATAAAAAAGACACCAGTGGCTTCAGAAAAAGCTGAAAGAGGCCCTATAAACCAAAAAGGATATGTATAAGGAAGTGAAAAGAAGACCACAAAGGAAAAGGACCAACATGTATCAAAGAATTGCAGGGATGGCATTAAATAGGCAATAGCTGAGAATGAGCTTAGGTTAGCAACAGACATTAAAAGCAACCAAAAAGTATTCTTGGGATATGGGTAGCAAAAGACAGAGAAAAGAAATGGCAACTAAGCTATTTAGTGGGGATAGAAAAATGAAAAGAGATGACAAAGAAAAGGCAGAAGTGATCTATTCTTACTTGAGCTCAGTTTTTTTTAATCCAAAAGACAGTCTATGGCCTTTCAGGCAAATATGAAATACAAATGGAGGGGACAGGATTGCAGTTTGAGATTAATAAATAAATAGTCAAGGAATACTTTATTACTTTAAAAGAATGCAAATATCCAGAGTGTGATGAACTGCATCCATGAATATCAAAGGAACTGGTTGAAGAATTCTCAGAATCACTGTCTATTATTTTCTTCAAATCATAAAAGTTGGGTGACGTATGAAGAAGTTGGGTGGGCTAATGTTCCTATCTTCAGAAAGAAGAACTTGGGAGCTACAGACCAATCAGTCTGCTATCAATCTCACTTTAGAGCATGTTATAAAGTGGCCTCCCTGGAAGCACCTTGAAAACAATGAAGTAATAACCAGAAGCCAACATGGATTTTTCAAGAACAAATCCTGCTAGGGTAGTCATATCTCATTTTTGATCACTTAACTGCCTCTTGCAGATAATAGGAATGCTGTAGATGTAATATAGCTTGACTTCAGTAAAGCTTTTGACAAAGTGTCCCATTATATTCTGATTAGCATGCTAATGTGGGTTGGATAGAAAACCTGTTAGGTTATTACACAGTTGGTGACAGAATAACACTCAGAAAAGTGATTATCAATAGCCCATTCACTAACTGGGAGGAGGTGGTAAGTGGGGTACCCAAGGGCTCGATCCTGGGTCCAGTGTTTTTCAACACTTCTAATGACTTGGATTAAAGGGCACAGGGAATGCTTATCAGATTTGCTGATGACACAACATTGGGTGCAATAGCTAATACCCGGGAAGACAGGAACAAAGTATAAATAAATATATGTGTTGGGAGTTAATAAGCACCACAAACATGTCTGCCCAGAACAGGCAGCGATTGACTTACCAGTCTTTTCTATATCATCCTGAAGTTGCTGGTTTTCACCTATAAAGCCCTAAACATTTTGGGACCTCATTACATGGCTGCCTACCCTACCTATACATTTTAGATGGGCTAGCTGAAAGTGTTATCTCTGACACACACACACTCACCCCCAAAGAGAAAACAAGGAACCAGACCTTTTCAGTGGTCACTCCTCATTTCTGGAATGAACTGCATCTGGAAATCACCTAGCCCCCCTCACTGATGGTTTTCATGAGATCCCTGAAAACCTTCTTATTTTGCCAGCTTTTCAAAGAACTCCATCTGAATAGCAACTGAGAGTATCAACCCAACAATGTTAATTACCATCTGTTTTTAAATTTAAATTTAATTTTAACTTTACACTTTTTGTTTATGCTATTCTATGTTATTATCCATGTTGTGAATCACCTAGAGAGATCACTCATCAGATGTGTACTATAGGGACTGATTGATTGATTGACTGAATAAAATTTGGTACACTTAAGCAATGAGCTGAAAACACCATAATGAAATTTAACAGATAAGTACGAATTTCTACACTTAGAAAAAAAGAAACCAAACACACAATTATGAGATGGGGGATATTGGGCTCAATAATACTAAGAGTGAGAAGGATTTTGAAATTATTGTAGACCAGGTCTGTTCAACTTTGAACAGGCCAAGGTCTACTTTTTCTGGCCCAAAGTGCCTGAGGGCTACTACACTAAAACCTCTACATACGAATTTTATCCATCCTGAGCACATGCTCATAAGTATAAACTTTTGTAGGTAGAGCAGCAGTTTCCCATAGGAATGCATTGAAAACCAATTAATCTGTTCTGGAGGGAACAGATTTCAATGTGCCATGGCCCTTGAACTGCCCCGCTCAGCTGAGAGAGTAGGCTGGCAGACCCAGAACTTTGCTGGGGCAGTGGTGGTCCTTGGGATGGGGGAGGGAGGGGTGGAGAACTTGTCCCCTCACTTTTTTTGTTGGCCGGCAGGCTACTTTTGAACCCCTTGTGGGCTACCAGTAGCCCGTGGTCTACCTGTTGGGCAGGCCTGTTGTAGACCACAAGCTGAATGTTAGCCAACAGGGCAATGTGGCAGCAAAAATGGCCAATGCTATTTTAGGCTGCTTTAACAGAACTCTAGTCTCAAAATCCTGTGAAGTACTAGTTCCTCTCCATTCAGCACTGATTAGGCCTCGTCTGAAGTACTATGTCCAGTTCCAGGCATCACACCTTTTCAGACAAACTGGAATGAGTTCAGAAATGGATGGCAAGTTTCACTGGTGCACTGTAAACAAAGACCTACGAGGAAAGACTGAAAGATCTGGGCATGTTGAGCCATGAGAAAAGTCGACTGTGGTGAGATAGGATGTGTTGTGTGGTTATAGTCGTGACCGAGTCTTTGTGACTCCATGTCCATGGAGTTTTCTTGGCAGGAATACTGGAGTGGTTTGCCAGTTCCTACTCCAGGCGCCTACAGCACCCGGTATTCCCTGGTGGTCACCCATCCAAGTACTAACCAGGGCCGACTCTGCTTAGCTTCCAAAATCAGGTGAGATCGGACGTGCTTAGGGCATCTTCAAATGGTGGAAAGATTGTTATACAGAGGAGGGGCAGGATCTGTCCTCCATCATCCGAGAGAGCTGACATGTAATAATGTGCTCAAATTAGGGGAAGCCAGATTTCAGCTGAATATCAAGAAAAACCTAACTGGTAGGGCATTACAACAATTGAACCAATTATCTCAAGAGGCGTTGAGCATCCCAACACTAGAGGCATTTAAGAGAAAATTGGACAACCATCTGTCAGAGATACAGTGATCCCCCGCCCTTTCGTGGTTCATATACTGCGGTCCTGCAACATTGCGGGACCACAGTATATGAAAAAAGGCCCCCCTGGGGTAAGGGGGTAAAGTCCCTTGGAGGCCTCAGAAATGATTTTTGGTGATCCAGAAGTCCCAGTTTTCCGGAAGTCACTTCTGGTTCACAGTGAGGCCCTTTGGGGCCCCCCAAAAGGCCCAGGAAGGCCCAGGAAGGCCCATTCGGGGCAGCACCAAGCTGGGGTTAAGTACAAGAGCCCCCACCCCCCAGGCCTGAACCAACCTGCATCCGCATATCGCAGATTTTCAATTATCGCAGGTTGGCTCAGGTCCCTAACTCCTGCAATAGGTGGGGGGTCACTGTACTTTGAATTGGACTCTTGCACTGAGCCAGGGTTGGATGGACCTGATGGTCTCTTAGGTCCCTTCCAACTCTCTCAGTTGATGATTGCATGCTTCTGCTTGAGGGCACACTTAGACTGGCACCCAGAAAGGAAGAACAAATTCAGTTCCTGAAATCATCAAGAAAAGTCAACTCTCCCCCCCCCTTTCAAAATGAAGCAAGTAGAACATGAAAATGTACTGATGTTGTCTGGCATGGGGCCAGGCCTTTTGTACCTTTTTTTTTCTTGTCAGCGAGTGCCTTCATTTCATTAGAGGAAATAGGCTTTTTGAGAACCTTCCTTTATCAGATTTCACTTATAAAGACACGGGGTTTTAAATTCTCTCCATGGTTCCAAGCTGAACTTTACAGAGCAGCGAGAATTATGGCCAAAGCGTCTCTTTAAAGTCGGTATGGCTGGCTTTCATATTGGGCAGCTTCAGCTCAAAGTGTCTTTGTGAATCATAAATCAAATGAACAGCATAATATAATCACACTTTCCTTAAAAGTCGTTGTACAGTACCAATTTGCTCGCCCTGTGAAGGGTAGAAGAAATTCCCTCTGCCTCTGTCAAAAACGCCAGAAATAAAATACAAATGGTTCTTGTTTATCCCAAAGTGCATAGTCCTGGGTTTTATACACTATTATTTATTTATTTATTTACAAATTAATTCACTCTGTGGCCTTAGAACATCTGGTGCTCTCTTTTCCAGGGGGGACTTAAATGCAGAAGAAGAAGAAAAAGGTTTCGCTTTTTTTTTTTTTTTTGCAAACACAAGTCCCTAACTTTACGGCGATGCAAATTATCAATTGCTCAAAAAGGAGTATAACAACCACAGCTTCTCCTGCTTTCCCTATTGTGTTTCACAGGCTTTGGGGGCAGGAAAGGTCAAAGATAACTGCAAAGAGATATGTTTGGTACGTGAGAAGAAATTACATTCTTCTTAACAGATTATCCTCCCAGCTGGTCTTTGGGAGAAACGGAAACATGAAATGCTATCAATATGTCAGGTCAGGATGCGGTAAATAATAAAAGCAGGTGTACCTGTTTGACACAGATGGGATTGTTGGATACCTATATGTCAATCTCAGCCCAAGCTTCCTTAGAAGGAATAGTTCCAGCTACCACTGGGATAGGAACAGAAACCTTACACAAAGCTTGGCCTAAGCTAAGCCCCCAAAAGCTCTAATTTAGGCCTTTCCCCAAGGTGTGTCATGTTGAGATGTTATAAGGTGTCTGTAAGACATATGTAGTCCAGAAAATAAAAATAAACTCTTAAAATCACATAAGAGCCTTCAGAGGTTTGCTCTGTTCCTGAGTAATCAATGCCAGGAGCCTATTATGGAAGGCTCGTCTTCATAGCATAAATCTCTGGTACCGTATTTGAAAATGTAATGAATTGGGAGGTATGGGGGGGGGAGACTGGAAGAGGAGTGAGGAGGAACCAAAGAGGTCTGTTTCTTGCATCTCCATGACCACCACCACCACAACCAATAAAAACAAAGAAAAAACAACTGGATGTTCCAGAAAACATTTCTACTTGTGTAAGCCTACGTTTGGGAAGGTGGGGAAATCAAAATGTTTGGAGGCTTCTATAAAAGGTAATTCACCTTTTATACCAGATTTTTTTAATGGAGGGGAAACGATGGAGATTTGTATGGTTTGCAGGCTATATGGTTCTCCTCCCCCCATAGGTTACAATAAAAAAGTGTTCTGCTTATATACCGCCCCATACTACTTCAAGTAGTCTGGGTGGTTTACAATGTTTTAATTACAGTGTGCATGCTACACATTGCCCCTCCCCCCAGCAAGCTGGGTACTCATTTTACTGACCTCGGAAGGATGGAAAGTTGAGTCAACCATATGCCTGCTACCTGGGATTGAACCCCAGGTTGTGAGCACAGTTTTACATGCACTACAGGCATTTAACCACTGTGCTGTTACCTGCACCAAAAGGCAACAGTTATCATCAGTTTCCTCATGCCAAGGTTTTCTAATAGGGAGGAGCTTAAACAAACATTTTGTTATGAATAGTAAGTTTCAGGTTCCATCTTGGAAGAGGCTCTCTCCATTCAGAAGGGAATGCCTCTTTTAAGATGGTTCCTACTGCAGCAATTTCACACACAATCTAAATCTCAATTTGTTTTCAGTGACATGTCCCATCAGTCTCAGAAGGCACAAACAATAATGAAGGGTGATTGGAATCCAGAAGCTCCAAAAGGGTTGTCAATTTGTCTTTCAAACACTTGTGGGTTTTTTGTAATAATTCAGGCCTAAATTGTTAGTTCCATTGCATTTATTCCAACAAAAGCAATGGAAACATGTAAATGACTGCTTACTACCAAGTGGATTGTGGTCAAAGACTTCTCATTTGAATATCTAAACTTCTAATAATCCTTCTCTCTCTCTCTCTCTCTCTCTCTCTCTCTCTCTCTCTCTCTCTCTCTCTCTCTCACACACACACACACACACACACACACACACACACACACACACACACAAATTAAGTACTCTGATGAAATCTGAAAATTGTGTAACATATTTAGGGGCCAGTAACATGGACATACTTCATTAGTGATGTCCTACAGAAACATGCATGCATTGAACACATATACAGTGGACCCTTGTATAACAAACAGCTTGTATAACATAAAATTTGTACAACATAAAAATTCCAGAGATAGGGGAAATTTGTTTAACATAATTGCCTATGGGGAAAATCCATACAACAAAAAAATGGGATTACTCCATTTTCAATGCATTCCTATGGGAATTTGTATAAAGGAAAATTTGCTTAACATAATTTCATTTGGAACGAATTAATTCCTTTATACAAGTTACCACTCTATATAAACACAGAATAGCACAAGGCCATCACAGTTCTGGAACTGTAATTATCCTCCAGTTGTGAGTAGATAAACCACCCCCAGACCAATGCCTCTTCTTTGTGACTCTTTTTAAACTGGGTATTCAGAAGAACATTTACTGTATCTGAACTAGTCACTTGGCAAGCACAACCTCCCAATCTTGAGGGGATCCATTGTAATCTGAACTCAGCCTCCCTCCTTGAGACAAATAAGATTTCTAAAGCAGCAGATTAAGATTTAGGAAATATTTGTGTAACCATGGTCCTGTGGTCTAATAATGATTATGATGATGTGCCACCAAGGCAATTCTGACTTATGGTGACGCTTTTGGGGATTTTCCAGGTG
Source organism: Phrynocephalus guinanensis (assembly GCA_037367245.1). Classification (NCBI taxonomy): domain Eukaryota; kingdom Metazoa; phylum Chordata; class Lepidosauria; order Squamata; family Agamidae; genus Phrynocephalus; species Phrynocephalus guinanensis. The sequence continues at coordinate 38,820,473 of CM074742.1, forward strand.
GAGAATACCCAGCAGGGGCTTACCACTCCTGTCTGTGCAACTTGTCCAAGGCTACACAGGCTGGTTATGCCTATAGGAAGTGCAGTGGGGAACCTCTGTTAGACTGAGACAGTAGGCCTTGTCCAAGGCCATCCAGTGAATGTTCAGAGATAGTTCAATAGGAAATTGATCTTGGAATGCTGGTGTCCAAGACAAATAGTCTAAACCAGTAATGGCGAACCTTTTAGAGACCGAGTGCCCAAACTGTGATTCAAAACCCACTAATTTTTTGCAAAGTGCTGATACAGCAATTTAACCTGAATACAGGTGGCTGTGAAGGGGCAATGTCAGTGCCCACAGAGAGGGCTTCAAGTGCGGTTCGCCAACACTGGTCTAAACCATTAGACTAAGCTGGTTCTCCTCTTACTATTCTAGCAAAATCTGCAAGGGATGGGTGGTCCAGATACCTCTGGCAGCAGCACTAATGACTCCAGGGGAATTCTGCTTATGTAGTTCCTGTTAGCAGAAGTGTCTGCACCATCTTACACTTGGAACACTGGAGAGCAGTGCTCTAACCATAAGATATGGGTTATGTGTGTCTTGACTTCTGTACTGTACTCACCAATTGAAAGGGCATGTGACAAGTCATTCAACCTCTGCTCTCAGCGATGTCAGTGTTGTTCATGGGCTGTATATAGGTCAAGATCACAGTTATCCTTTGCACACATGCACATATTAGATACCAAATTTTATGCTTACATTTACCTTGTCTGATCTAAGTGAATGCATTTACAATGAGTTACAAGAGAGCAACTTGGCAAAAAAAATATTTTCCCTCCTCATAACCATTCTAGATGCCACTGTGTTAAAAAAAGAGAATGAATAAATACAAAATTTCAGAGCAGACTCTTATCTCAAGTTATCAGACCAATGCATTAGCTGTATTTATAATTGCTGTGCTGTTCCCCAAAGCGTAAGCCACCAAGACAGCTATTAGAGCCACTGATTTTTACTTTTGTAGTAGAAGCTTTGTAAAAATTACTTCCTTTTTAAAAAGCAAGCTTAACATATTTTCATTTAATCCACCTCAGTTGAGAGAAAAGCTGAACTAGGCAGAATAAATATTATTTTTCTGATGTGTCTGGTGAAAGAAAGAAAGAAAGAAAGAAAGAAAGAAAGAAAGAAAGAAAGAAAGAAAGAAAGAAAGAAAGAAAGAAAGAAAGAAAGAAAGAAACCCAGAATATTCAAGTAGTTCCAACAGGTAGTAGCTGTTCATTGATAAATATATCTAATCTGCTCACTCCCTAGACCAAATAGAATGCTACAAGATGTCATTGTTTCTCCAAAGCAAAACAAAGCAAATGAAAACTAGTTTCTTTCTTTAATTTGATTTCCTTTCATTTTGATGTTGTCTTTCTCTTGGTGAAGTCATCTGAACGCACAGCATGTTCAGACATTTAGATGATTATACACATGATCAATATGTACATGTTTAGTATTACTGCAGTATTACTTAAAATTAAAAGCAATACAATCAAGTTTCTAGAGTTCGGGTAGGGGGAATCCAGACTAGTGAACAGTGATACTTTGAGATAAATAATGCCAGAAATTTGAAGTAGTGTGTTATGAGTATCAATCCTACCTGTAGCATATTACGGGAGGTAGATTATTGAGGGGTAACACAAGTCTTTTCTTAACATTTTAACATTAACATGTATCTTTTATGTAGCAAATTTATTCATTTAAAATACTTTTACCCCGCCTTTCTCTTTGAAAGGCCTCAAGACAACTTACATCATTATGTTAATAGCTAAAGGTAAAACCCTGTCTGAAAAGAAAGCTCTGCTAGTTTACTGCTTATGCTTACCCATAACTACTACTACTACTACTACTACTACTACTACTACTACTACTACTACTACTACTACTACTAATAATAATAATAATAATAATAATAATAATAATAATAATAATAATAATAATAATAATAATAATAATAATAAAAATAACAACAACAACAACAACAAGTAACAGTAGTAGTAGTAGTAGTAGTAGTAGTAGTAGTAGTAGTAGTAGTAGTAGTAGTAGTAGTAGAGTCACTGAGAAACAACTTGAAAAAGTACCTGATATCAGGCTCTGAAAATTGAACTTCAGAGACTTTGGCATAAACTGGTACAGGTGGTCCCAATGGTAATCGGCATGCTGGGTGCGGTGCCTAAAGAGCTAACCAAGTATTTAGAAGAAACTGAAGTTGACAAAGTCACCATCAATCAGCTGCAGAAAGCCTCCTTACTGGGATCTGGTTGCTTAATTCATCATCTGGTCGCTTAATTCATCTGGTCGCCAATACATCACATAGTCCTAAACGCTTGGGAAGCGTTCGACTAGTGATTTGTAATACAAAATCCAGAGTAGTTAACTTGTCTGTTGTGTGATGATGATGATGATGATGATGATGATGATGATGATGATGATGATGATGATGATGATAATAATAATAATAATAATAATAATAATAATAATAATAATAATAATAATAATAATAATAATAATAATAATAATAATAATAATAATAATGCCTAAGTACTTCATGTTATATTGAGACATGGACTTAATCTTAATTCTGGCCACTTCACAAATCCTTCTGGGTTTATGACAGCAAAGTGTGGTTCTAGCAAAGCTGCTGTACTGCTTGAGCACACCACAGTGAGATACTTCCTGAGCCTTCTGAGTCAATATTTAGATGTGAGCAGTTTCTTGCTCTTCTTCAAATGTTTTCATAATGTAAACTTGTTCCCTGCAAGTGAAAAACTTGAAAAGAAATCTCTTTGCATTTGAAACTTCCGTGCTTCTAATGCCTGTTTAAACACTTTCCTCCCTTTTTATTATCTCATCAAAGCTGAAACACCATTAAAGAAAGACATCGCCTGTCCTTCACAAGACGAATGTTAAATACTCTTAGCTCTTCTCAGAATCATCCCTTTAAATGGCATAACTATGATCTCTAATATCTCTCTGCCAGATGTTTCCCAGTTGGAGAGGAAGGTTTTTTGATACAGAGCTTCGTACCCTTAATCAATCTTTAAGGATGCTTCTAGGGCTTCCAGGATGCTGTGAATTATATTCCAGCCAATTCCAAGAGTACATTTGTCTCTCTGATTTTTATTTGTACACAAAGGAAAAGAGTTTTCTAAATTTTCTGTTTTCATCAGGTTCAGCTTTCTTTTGAGCAAAACTGAGATCACACTACTCTTCAAGCAAACAACAAAAAATTGTGCATCTGGTATACAGGTATATTCCTTCTTAAGTACCAGGCGGAAGCTTTATAATTATCTATGAGTAGGTTCTATAAGGCTGCCTATATGCCCTAAGCACATCCAATCTCACCTGATTTCGGAAGCGAAGCAGGGTCAGCCCTGGTTAGTACTTGGATGGGAGACCACCAGAGAATACCAGGTGCTGTAGGCGCCTGGAGTAGGAACTGGCAAACCACTCCAGGATTCCTGCCAAGAAAACTCCATGGACATGGGGTCATGAAGAGTACCTCACAACTGTAATGATGCAACACACACACACACACACACACACACACACACACACACACACACACACACACACAGAGGTTCTATAAGGCATATTCATATCTGAAGAGATAGGGAAAAAACTAGCAATCAACATTCCCTCCTAAGCTGTGTGTCTGCACACCTATGTGCAGCTGAGCCAGTGCTGCCAAACAGTTGCTTCCAGACGTGGACAAAACTCTGCATCGCTGAGACACATGGGTCCCACCCAGCAGCAGCAGAAATTAGAGGCAATGTTGCTAACAATCATAATCCAAGTCTATCATATTGGCTGTTAGCTCCTAAGCCGTGATCAAGGTTTTTTTGACTTTTAAGACCTTGGGGCCAGGATTCCTGGCAGAACACCTTCCCTCTGTACAAATCCTAGAATTCTTTCTTGTTTCTGTCCAAGATTATGGCCTGGGACCAGAATACCTGGCAGAGCGAACTTCCCAGCGATCAAAAATGTCGCAGGCACACTCACTCCGGGTGGCCACGCCCAGGGAGGCTCAGAAAGTGGTCACCTGCAACCGAGCCTTCTCTGTGACTGGTCCTATACTATGGAATCATCTCCCGAACGAGTTGCACCTTGCACAGTCCTTGCCAGCCTTCAAAAAGGCGTTAAAAACCATGCTTTTCCGGGAGGCATTCGGTGACAGTTAATTTTTTTTTTGTCCCACCATCTTGCCATATATATATATATATATACCGCCCGTCTTCCTAAAGGAACTCTGGGTGGTTTACAACAAAGGGGAACATAACAATAGGCAGAGAAAAACAGCATCACAATAAACCAATATAAGCTATAAAAAGGGAAATCAATAGCAAAATGGCAAGATGCATATATATGCATGTTAGGGTGGATTCGGGTTTCTTCCCGTGTAGAAATCTGGTTGTTTTGGCGACGTTTCGACGAGGTCTCACTCGTCATCTTCAGGCTGGTGTTCTGGCTTCTTTCTTCTTGAGGCAAAGCGTGATCTCAGTTGAAGTCCTTCTATAAATACTGCTGGGGGTGTGTGTTTTGCTTGCTCTGTTGCTGATTGTAGGTTCGTTTGTTCTTTTGTGATCTGCTGTGTGGCTGAGGCGATCGTTAAGGGCTTAACTGCTGGTGGGTTAGATGGCTGTTTAGAGACATCATGTGTGGGTGAGGTGCTGGATGTGTGTCTATTAGCCTTTTGTTTCTTAACGACCTTGGTGATGGGTGTTCTGGCAGCATCCTGGGCTTTGGTGGAGTGGGGTCCTGTGTCTTGTGAATTCATTTTGGTCTGGCTGCGTGTCTGTGGTCTCCCAATGTTTTTTTGGCGTGTGTAAGTGTGCTCCATGTGGTGGCTGGAGTGGGGAGTAGCGGTAGATGGTGCAGTCGTGGTTTTGTTATTGGATGGTGGTTTCGTTTCATCTGTGGGAAGGGTCTGGGTTTGTGTTTGGTGTGGATGGAAGGTGGTGGCATCTTGTGTTCTTTTGGACCTGGTGTCAGTCTTTGTGACAGAGGCTCGTCTGTTGACCAGGGCTAGTTTCCAGATGTCAGGCAAGCGGGAGGTGTCATCACGTTTATTCATGTTGTTTGGGTGTTTCTCTATTTCAATGGCTTCCATGATTATTCGACTGTTGAAGTGTTCAGTTTTGGAGATGAGTTTGGTTCTTTTAAAATCAATTTCATGACCTGTTGTTTTTATGTGCTGGAAGAGAGAGGAAGATTTTTCTTCTTTTTTGACTGCGTTCTTGTGTTCTGCGATGCGTGCGCTTATTCTCCTGTTTGTCTGTCCGATGTATGTGGCTGGGCAGAACACCAGCCTGAAGATGACGAGTGAGACCTCGTCGAAACGTCGCCAAAACAACCAGATTTCTACACGGGAAGAAACCCGAATCCACCCTAACATGCATACCTATACCCGTGAAAATCTACGAAAACAAATATATATATATATATATATATATATATATATATATATATATATATATATATATATATATATATATATATATATATATATATATATATATATATATATGCATGTTAGGGTGGATTCGGGTTTCTTCCCGTGTAGAAATCTGGTTGTTTTGGCGACGGTCTCACTCGTCATCTTCAGGCTGGTGTTCTGGCTTCTTTCTTCTTGAAGCAAAGCGTGGTCTCAGTTGAAGTCCTTCTATAAATACTGCTGGGGGTGTGTGGTTTGCTTGCTCTGTTGCTGATTGTAGGTTTGTTTGTTCTTTTGTGATTTGCTGTGTGGCTGAGGCGATCGTTAAGGGATTAACTGCTGGTGGGTTAGATGGCTGTTTAGAGACGAAATTAGAGTCTACGAAATACCATGCAAAGTCTGCCCAGCCACATACATCGGACAGACAAACAGGAGAATAAGCGCACGCATCGCAGAACACAAGAACGCAGTCAAAAAAGAAGAAAAATCTTCCTCTCTCTTCCAGCACACAAAAACAACAGGTCATGAAATTGATTTTGAAAGAACCAAACTCATCTCCAAAACTGAACACTTCAACAGTCGAATAATCATGGAAGCCATTGAAATAGAGAAACACCCAAACAACATGAATAAACGTGACGACACCTCCCGCTTGCCTGACATCTGGAAACTAGCCCTGGTCAACAGACGAGCCTCTGTCACAAAGACTGACACCAGGTCCAAAAGGACACAAGATGCCACCACCTTCCATCCACACCAAACACAAACCCAGACCCTTCCCACAGATGAAACGAAACCACCATCCAATAACAAAACCACGACTGTACCATCTACCGCTACACCCCACTCCAGTCACCACAGGGAACACACTTACACACGCCAAAAAAACATTGGGAGACCACAGACCCGTAGCCAGACCAAAATGAATTCACAAGACACAGAACCCCACTCCACCAAAGACCAGGATGCTGCCAGAACACCCATCACCAAGGTCGTTAAGAAACAAAAGGCTAATAGACACACATCCAGCACCTCACCCACACAGGATGTCTCTAAACAGCCATCTAACCCACCAGCAGTTAATCCCTTAACGATCGCCTCAGCCACACAGCAAATCACAAAAGAACAAACAAACCTACAATCAGCAACAGAGCAAGCAAACCACACACCCCCAGCAGTATTTATAGAAGGACTTCAACTGAGACCACGCTTTGCTTCAAGAAGAAAGAAGCCAGAACACCAGCCTGAAGATGACGAGTGAGACCTCGTCGAAACGTCGCCAAAACAACCAGATTTCTACACGGGAAGAAACCCGAATCCACCCTAACATGCATACCTATACCCGTGAAAATCTACGAAAACAAATATATATATATATATATATATATATATATATATATATATATATATATATATATATATATATATATATATATATATATATATATATATATATATATATATATATATATATATATATATATATATATATATATATATATATATATATAAGACCGCTAGTTGTAAGAAATCTGAACATAACGCACTAAACACAGTCCATCTGCATTCTCTATTCTATCACCACCACTGCCCCATATAAGCTGGCGCTCAACCAGTAGTCCACATAACGCTGCCGGTATGCAGAAACCGTCTAGATGGGACAAAGGATTATCTTCTCCTTCAAGCTCCGCAGCCTCACTAATGGAATTATTATCCATTCTGGTAATGAGATTAGTAGAAACATATTATTAAAAATGTTTATTTGCCTTCCCTCCCAGCTATACTACAGCATTTTTAATATCTTTATAACTTACTGTAAATGAGAACTATAATAACAGAATGCCTATACAAGTGCTAACATCCTTCTCAGAAAAGAAAGCACTGCTTTTGATTCCATCACAGTGGGGCCTAGGTTGTTTTGATAGAATGACTGCTGGAATGGAAGATACCAAAAGCTGAAAACCACTGCTTTCAAATGTATCAATTAGGTGATCAGTAGGTGGGAAATGGATTTGTTTTCTTCCCAATACAGTATTTGTTAAAAGCCATCAATTTTCTATGAAGAGTTACAAAATAATGTTCCTTCTTTAACATGTAAATAACGGATGACTGTAACAGATGCAGCAAGGTCATGCACCTCATTTCGCCTTTCGTCAATGCAATCTTGTGTCAGAATTATAACAGATGATTGTACTTACAGGCAGCTGCAAGAAAAAGGTCAAGGGAAAGAATACAGCACTTGTTTCTTGAGTTTTCACAAGATTTAAGCCCTGGTCAAGTGTTCAGCCTGAACGTGTCCAGAGCTCAAAAGGGGTTATTAAAAAAAAACCCTCCCCACCACTTCCCCATATTATCATCCCTGTGTGAACACATGCAAGTTCAGCACAAAGGTCCACAGAGAGGTTTTAAGCAGTCTTGACTAAACTGATGTAGTGTTTTGTGATTGGCAACCCGGACAAAGGAGGACTGCTGATCACAGAAACAGTGCCTTTTGCCAACGATAGTCATGCTTACCACTCCTATCAAGACCTTCATGCTGAACATGACAGAGTCTGTAGGACTTCTGTGTGGGAGGGGCACGTGACAGTGCAGAGCTCACTTGCATTCAGACCATGGCTCCCTGTTGGAAGCAGGAGGCAGAAGCAAAGGCCCCCTGCCTAACATTCCCTATGCTGACTGGCTAGCCATGCCTGTTATCAATGCAGTGTAGACATGGGCACGACTTGGTGAAATTCTTGTTTCCGTTTCTGTTCCTCGTTTCCGTTACGCAACGGAAACGGTAACAACAATTGAGCCGTCAGAACTCGAACTCGAACCGATAAAAGAAAAATTGGGTCTGATTCGTCGTTGTCGTTCATGGCATCGCGGCGATCGCGTGATGCCAAGCAGCACAGAAAAAAGGTTTTTTTTTTTTTAAATAAAACCGATTCCCGGCCAAAAAAGCAGGTGAAAATATGGCTGCCTGAGTGAGGGCACCTACCAGAGGGGTGGTTTCTGGGGGGGGGGGTCCCCGGCCTCCCCCCCTCTCCTGTCCTGGGCTGCTCTGGTGGGGGGCATCCTCGTCGTCTCGCCATGCCATGCAGTGCGGGGGGATCCAAAATGGCGACAGCAATATTTTTTTTGAAATCATGGTCCAAAAACCCACCAAAGCACCACACAAACGTGCAAAAATTAGGTATTTTAACTGCCTGAATTTTTACAGTAGCAGCAGTGGGTTTTTCTTGCAATAAACGCCTGTCTCCAATCCCATTGATTTTATTTTATTTTATTTTATTTTATTTTTTTACACCTGCGCAATGATGGGCTGGCCATGGGATGGGACCATGCAAATTTTTGGAGCCATTCTACCAATCGCATGGCCACTTGGCCAGGTTTTGACTGAGACTTCTGGGATGTGCCAGTCGGGCATAAAAAGCCCACTATAACCCTAGCCCTAACCCTAACCCTAACCCTAACCCTAACCCATACGCCAGTACACTGTCCTTCTTAGTGGGTCAGAGGCACCCAGAGGTGCAGCCCACTAACTCACCCTAACCTTACCCGTAATAACACTAAGCCTAGCCCTTGCCCTAACCCCAACCCTAAGCCAGATCTGTACTCGCATTGCACTACACGCAAGTACACTGTCCTTCTTAGTGAGTCAGAGGGCGCCCAGCAGAGGCATTCTTCTCTCACCTCGCTCACAGTTCAAAGTTCCAAAAAACTCCAAACCTGTACACCAGTATGCTGTCCTTCTTGGTGAGCTAGAGGCACCCAAAAGAGAGGTGCCTCTGCCAGTGCCACTTGGTATGCAATGGCTACACGGCCATGTACCCTTCCTTTTCCCTTTGTAGGGGGCCAGAGGAGGCATCCACCCCAGAGAGGTGCCTCCAGGAGCCTGCTAAATGCCTTCCCTTTGTAGCGGGCCAGAGGAGGCACCCACCCCAGAGAGGTGCCTCCAGGAGCCCACTACCCTACCCCCCCCAAACCAGTACTAACGACAGACGACAAACGAAATGACAAATTTTTGAAAAATTTCGCGACAAACGGAAACGAGCCGAAACAGGCCGGCTCCGACACACGACAACTTGAAACGTCATTTTTCCTGGTCATGCCCATCTCTAATGCAGTGCATGGATGAGTAAATGTTCCTACACATTGTAGGGAGAAATAACATTTTCAACTGGCTATGTGTTTAATGTGCTATAGAAATTAGCAAGAACTTTCTCTATCTCCCTCTCTGTCCTCCTCGTGTAGAATTTGAAGGGAACCAACTTTCCTATAATCTGTTTGCCAACTTTGGCCCATTGTATATACCTTCTGGCCTATTATGATGCCTGAGAAATTGCATAATTTGAATGCTTTATTAACAGATGATAGATATTTCATACACAGAAAAGAAACCCTGCGGCTTGATTACAGTGACCTAACAGCTCCCCTAATCTCAATTCTTGCATAAAAATGTAATTTTGCAAGATCACTCCTGCTGGGTCTTAATGAATGCGTATATTTTATTTTAGCTTTCTAAAATCCTCCATTGTTGGACCTAAAGGCACGATGTGAAAATCTGAATGCTATGAAAATGAATCCATAAGCTAAGACTGCCTACCACAGAGCTTGAGCTAAACACTGCAATGGGTGATGAGACTCCACGGGTGGTCAACCAAAATTGCCTTTTGAATTAAATGGGGGGAGGGGAGAGAAAGACTCTGATATCTATTTAATGATCATGTCATTATGTGCCTGTTAAAACCTCCAGTCAAGAAATCACATGTGGAATGACATCAGTGTGTAGTCAGTAATCCAGAAATAGATTTCTTTTAAAAAGAGAAAGAAGGAAGGACAGAAATTAGGAGTTGTCTGATAGTGTACTGGTGACAAAAACCTCCATGGTCTACTTTATCAAGGTGTATATATTTTTCCCTATCTTCTGATCAGTCACTTGGAATTAAAAAAAAAGGAAGGAGGCGAGATAATCCTGATTTGGATATAATGTTCTATTTTTAAAAAATAGTTACTGCTACTGAATAATTTTACAGTAGGACCCCAGTATCCACTGGGGATTGGTTCCAAGCCTTCCCGTGGATAATGAAAACCGTGGATAAGAAAGAATGCCAAAATGTCCCCAAAACTGCTGTTTTTTGATAGTAACTTGCTTTACAGCTGCTGTTTTGCAAAAGTAGCTTGCTTAACAGCTGCTGTTTGTGACTGTAGCTTGCTTTACAGCTGCTGTTTTATGACAGTAGCTTGCTTTACAGCTGCTCTTTGTGACAGTAGCTTGCTTTGCTGCTGCTAAATTATTTATTTATTTTTTCCTCTGTCAACCGTGGATAACTGAATCAGTGGATACGGGGGTCCTACTGTATATATTTCGACAGATAGTAACAGCACCCTTCTGGGGAAAATATGAACAGTATTTTACATATCTGCATGGTCTATACACATAAATATTTTGCAGCTAGATTTTTCAACCTTTGGTTCGGACTTGACTCAGTCATAAATAAGGTCCAGCCCACTTGATCCGAGATCTCCACCCTGCACAAAGAAGAATTCTGAACTTATAGGACAAATGAGCTTAAGCCTTGTAAAGTGCATAACAAAGATGAGAAGCTGCAACAAAACTGTGATGTGCTGGGAAGGCCCTCCTCCGTGTCTGCTCATTATGTGGAGACATGGGAAGGGCTTTCTCAGTTTTTTAGCACGCAGACAGTGGAATGCCTCCCCTTGGAGGCTTGACAGGGGGTGACACTGGCATCATTTCAGTGGCAAGTCAAAACATCATTTTGCACCGGCCATTCTTTTGTATTCAGAAAGTTCCAGATTTGATCTTGACTTCCCAAGACAAGACCACGTGGCAAGTAATGAGAAATACTCTTGTTTGACAAATCAAAAAAACGTGGACAATCAGTTGTGAGTAGAGCTGGGCATAAAATAAAAAAAGAATTGTAAAATTTGTTCAAAAATGGCCAATTCGTTGATTTCAGGGAAAAAACTTCCCCTGACTCTCCACTATGAGCTCTCCAAATTTGGAGAAGATTGGGTTTCCTCAAGCCAGTTGCTAAAGCGCACTTTCGTGGGGGTACACTTTGTGGGTGTAAAAGCCATATGCCTGAAACCCAAACTCCAGCAAACTTGCAGGGGTTATTGAGGACAGTCATGGGAGGCTTTGCATATTTGGTGTCTCTAAGTGCCTTAGAGGCCATTTTATAGGGTTTTAAGTAAAAATATAAATTTTCAAATCAATTCATCAATTCATCAGAAAAAATCATAAATGTTGACCTTGACAAATCACAAATCAGTATGAAGCACCGTTTTTCGGATTCTTGACTGTCTCTAGTTATGAGGACTGATTGGGTTTACAAACCTTGTCATGTCACTGGAAACAAATTACTAAATACCTTCCTATAATTTTTAAATGAAATTAAACCTGTGGCCACAGTCATCCTGCAAAAACTGACCCTATGTAGGGCAAGTGATGTCACCTACAGTAGATTGACCTGGAATCCATAGGAACTATTTCATTGGTGGCTTCTGACTAGCCCCAGGGCCGGCGCGTCCATTAAGACGAACTAGGCAATTGCCTAGGGCGCCAAATGGACAGGGGGCGCCACCACCCCACCGCCACCGCTGGCTAGCCTGCTGCCCCCTGCCGCCCCCTGCCCCCCACAGCCGGCTGCCCCCTGCCACTGCTGGCTAGCCTGCTGCCCCCCGCCACCCCCTGCCGCCCCCGCCCCCCATGGCCGTGTGCTGCCCACCCCCTGCGGCCCCCTGCCGCCACCAGTGCCCACCCGCCGCCTGCCGCCCACCCCGCCCACCCGCCTGCCGTTGCCCGCCCCCGTCGCCATCGCCGCCCTGCCACCCGCCACCCCACCCGCCGCCTAGGGCGCAAGAAACCCTAGCACCGGCCCTGACTAGCCCTTAGTGTGATACCTCAGTATCACTGATTAGCAGCCACTCATGAAAGAGCTGAGCCCTTAAATTTCTGGATATGTGACTGCATGGTGATGTTAGTTGCCTTTTCATGACACAAGTTTGCACAATAAGATTTTGGCTGCTGTGTAATGTTTATCTTAGGCCCAGCCTGCCATCTCCTTTTGGCCGGATGTGAGTTCATATTTTGCCTTCCTCAACTTTCCCTTTATGACCTTTTCCCAACCAACCTCCTCTTCTTTTCCCTACATGTCATGCAAAGGCTTTCTAGAAAAGCACTTGCTTGTTGGTCCCTATTTGTCCACCCTTGGTCCTCTTCAAGTTTTACCACAATTATTCAATATATCCATGTCATAATGGAAGTAATGTTTGTGTTATGCATGTATGGAGGAAAGAGAGAATGAGAAGAGGAGGGAAGGCTAGCTGGCAACACACAGAAGAGGAGGAAAGGTTAGCTGCCCTATCTATTTGGAACTCTGTTCCCAGAAAGGTATATAAATCATAAATAAAATTAAAACAAAACACCTCCTAATCTGCTTTAGGATTTTTAAACTTTCACAGTATATGCATTAAAAAACAACAACCCACATTTGAGATTAGATGAATCCTCACAAAGCTACCCATGCTGAAGTTTTTAAAAGCCACATGCTCATGCTTTGCTTGTTAGAGAGATCAAATATTTTTAATTTCTTCTGCACAGGCTGTTCTTTTGCTAAAGGTCCTGGACAGACCAATTTAGTTAAACAGCCTCATATGGAGGGACAGGAAGAGGTCATTTTAACAATAATGCATAGAGTACCATAGCACCCGGTAAGTCTTTCTTCTCCCTCCCCCTCCCAACACCCCCCCACACACACACACACAAAGGAAGCCCATTTCTTTTGACCTTTCATCTTTCTGGAATGATTAATCTCTACAGTAAAATTGTTCTTAATCACATCTTTAATGCTAATCACAGAAAATGACTCCCCAACTTTTAGAGGCTTAATTTGGAATAATTTCTTTCTCCAAGACCTCTTTTTAACACAGATAGATATAAAAGCACAAATTGTTTCTATTGGGAGCACAGTTTCTAGAAGGTTGAAAAAGAAAAAAGGGAAAGGGGGGGGAAAGTAACTTGTGCTAATGTGCTATTCCTACTCACCTTCTATGTATCAAACTACCCGTGAATGCTCATGCAATATATTGTTGAACATTAATGGACCCAATGACCTGTGGAGGACAAGGTTATTGAGCAACCTATTAGACATGCTGACAAAAATACAATATTTGGGTCACATTATGCAACATAAAAACAATTACTATAGAAATGTTCCACTGGGACAGCTTAAAGTTACAACTCACAAAAACAAATGAACTTAGAACCAAAGACCTTTGTATTCATTACATCTGGAGGTGACACAGATGGTTACATGCATCCTATAAACTAGGCATTCCCAATCTGATTCCATTTGAGTGCATAGGATTATAACTTCTGCTCTTCCTAGCCAACATGGTTCTTTGTATGCTCTCAAGATGATTGGAATCATGGTTACGTTAAGCTTACTTCAGTGCACTTTTTCACTTGGAGTATGTCAGTCCAACGGCAGCTACTTTAGGTGCATTGAAGATGGAATACATGCTTATGTTTGCCCTAAACGTGTGCAGTAGGATTGCTAGATCAGCGGTATCTGATGCTTTCATATTTCATGGCTACAATTGATCACATTGTGACATTGCCTGATTGAAGTTTATAAAATCATACACGGTATGTACAAAGCAGATAAGGAAAAACGGTTTTCCCTATCGCACAACACTAGAACCTGGGGGGCATTCCATGGAACTTTTGGGTGCTAGATCTCAAACAAATACGAGAAAGTACCTTTTCACCCAGAGGATCCCTGGTCTGTGGAACTCCCTGCCAGAAGAAGTGGGGATAGCTGTCATCCTTGACAGCTTTAGGAAAGGATTAGATAAGTTCATGGAGAACAGGGGTATAAATGGCTATCATTATGGATGCCTAAGGACAACCTCCGGGTTGGAGAGAATGGCAGGATATCTCTCAATGCCATTTGTAGGGTATCATAAGCAGGTGAAGACATCTGCTTGGGAATACCCTGAAGCAAATGGTGAGCCACTGTGTGAGACAGAATGCTGGATTGGATGGGCTGTAGCCTATTCTAGCAAGGCTGTCCTTAGAGTGTATTCTTATGTCTTTCCAGACCAACTTTTCATGGAAACAGAAGCAGCTATCTGGTTCCACCAACAGCAAGTGGCCCAAACTAATCTGGGCAAACAGGTCTTATAGAACTGGGGTGCGGGGTGGGGTTCAGCATTTTCCCATTGTATTTATCAGCTGATTTTATGAGTTGGAAGGAATATTGGGGACGTATTTCTTTATTCTCTTATTTATTTATTTATTTATTTATTTATTTATTTATTTATTTATTTATTTATTATTATTTTACAAACAAAGCATCAAATGCCCCCCTTTTAGAACCCCTCTCCCTCTGGGCAATGTTCAAAAAGGGAGAAAAATAAAGAAATAAAAACCAGGAGAGTTCATTGAACAGGAAAGACTTGATTTGAATCCTAACTCCCCAACCAATCAGTTGACCGGCCGCTATGTTCGTGTGATCAGAGACACTAGAACAGCTCATGTCTATGTCTCCCTGAGAATTGGCGAGGCCTCGAACCGCCAGGCGGAGTTGTTCTGGGTGGTTTGAGACCTCTCCAATCCTGGTCAACTGGGGCCTCCTCCTAGTGAGTTCACTAGTGAGCAATTTGCAGCCTATTTTAGATCCCAAATTGAGGCCATCCCTTCCGATCTGCCCCCCAGTTGCTCTAGTCCATCCCATGATATCCCTGGGGCCTCACCCCCTTGGTCTCCTCGCCTGGTTGAGTTTGGGCCGGTGTCACCAGCGGAGGCCTCCAGGGCTATGGCTTGTTGCCGACCGGCAGCCACTCCTTTCAACCCTTGCCCAGCTTGGCTTGTTAAATCTGCCGGAGTGGGCTTCGGCTATTGCCACGGCCTCCTTCAGGGAGGGAATTTCCCCTTCCCGTTTGAAGGAGACCGTGGTGAAGCCCACGTTGAAAAACCCTGGCTTGGCATCAGATGAGTTATCCAACTATCGTGCGATTGCCATTGTTCCCTTCCTGGGCAAGGTTGTCGAGAGGGTGGCCGCCGTCCGGCTTCAGTCATACCTGGAGGAAAATTGTATCCTGGATCCCTTCCAATCTGGGTTCAGGCCGCTTCGGGGGACCGAGACTGCCCTGGTCGCTCTGCAGGATGACCTCCTCAGCGAGGCTGACAGGGGGTACTCCTCCCTGTTGGTTCTCCTTGATCTATCAGCTGCCTTTGATACCGTCGACCACGGTAACCTGCTGGTCCAGCTGGCCGAGGCTGGAATTGGGGGTCTTGCCTTGGCCTGGCTCCGTTCCTTCCTTGGCGGCTGGACTCAGCGGGTTCAGCTGGGTGATGACTTGTCGGCTCCTTGGACGCTCCCTTGTGGGGTGCCCCAGGGGTCAGCAATATCACCCATTATGATGTCACCCCTTTCAGAGACTGAGTTTTCAAGGCACAACTGGGTTTATTTCAACATCCCACCGCTGCCAGCAAATTGTGACATCACACCCATGCTGTTCAATGTTTATATGAGGCTGCTGGTGGAGGTCATCAGGAGATTTGGAGTTTGCTGCCATCAGTACACTGATGACACGCAAATCTATCTCTCCTTTTCTTCTTCTGCAGAGAGGCAGTTCGCTCCCTCAACCTGTGCCTGGAGGCAGTTTTGGAATGGACCAGGACAAACCGACTCAAACTGAATCCGGAGAAGACCGAGGTTCTGTTCTTTGGGGCACCCTCAGCTGGGTACAATGGCCCCCTCCCTAGACTGGGGGGGGTTCCCTGCAGCCTATGGACAGGGCCAGGAATCTGGGCATGGTCCTGGACTCAGCCCTCTCCCTGGAAGCCCAGGTGATGGCGGTCTCCAGGGCCGCTTTCATCCACCTCCGCAGGATCGCCCAGATCCAACCGTACCTCGATGAGTCCTCTCTGAGGACAGTTCTGCAGGCCCTCGTGATTTCGAGGCTCGACTATCGCAATGCCCTCTACGTGGGGTTGCCCTTGACCCTTGTCCGGAGGCTTCAGCGGGTGCAGAATGCAGCGGCCAGACTGGTGGTGGGTGCTCGTAGATTCGAGCACATCACCCCAGTTCTGGCCCGCCTGCATTGGCTACCCGTTGTCCACCGGATAAGGTTCAAGGTCCTAGTTTTGATTTTCAAAACCCTCCACGACTTGGGACCAGAGTATCTGTCAGAGCGTATATCTCAGAGATCAACTGGCACCAGGCCCACGAGAATGGCGCAGGTGCGCTCACTGAGGGTGGCCACGCCCAGGGAGGCGCAGAAATCACTCACGCATAACTGCGCCTTCTCTGTGGTGGGCCCCACATTGTGGAACCATCTCCCCAGTGAGCTGTGCCTAGTATAGTCCCTGCCCGCCTTCAAAAAAGCTTTGAAAACCTACCTTTTTCAGGAGGCATTTGGTGACATTTTTACCTATTTTTTTTTGCCACCCGCCTCATCTGATCTGAAGGATATTGATCCTCGCTGTTTTATTGGATTTTTTTCTTTTTCTTTTCTTTCTTTCTTTTTGATTTCTTGGTTTTTCTTAGTGTAGTTTTAAATTTTGTTAGCCGCCCAGAGTTCCGCTCTGGAAGATGGGCGAGATACAAGCACAACAAATAAACAAACAAATAAATAAATAACCCCACCCTACTCCCAAGTACATTTTGCAAGCTATTAAAAGACTGATGGCGAGGCCTAGCCTAAATGTCTTTTAAATACAAGGCAAAGACATCTTCCCCACCAGGCCCTCTGGTCTGCTCAAAATCAAACACACTGAATCTTTAGAATTTAATTCTCAGCTACCTGTCAGTGTTTCATTGATGGGTTGTTTTATTTTATGCTTTCTATTTCCTTTCGTTCTTATTCTAATCCATCTTCTAGACTTGGAGTCCGTCCAGATGGAGAGCTTACTGTGGAATTAGTGTGGAACACCTTGTTTACGCAAGTTTTACTGTGGGAGAGGCAGATGGCAGGAAGCCTCCCTTGTTTTCACACTGGGCTTTTAAGCTTCCCCACCCACCCCTCTGTCTCACACACAGTCCAACCGCTTGTGTAAGGAGTAGAACGGAAAAGCAATCTTCCCAAATGAAGAAAAAGAACCACAGCAATGGAAGCAGGGAGAAAGGGGGGAGGGAGGCTCGCTCAAGGCAGCAATGTTTCCTGTGCTGTTCTGTGGGGTCCCTTCCTCTATTACTTTTCCATGGGCGTTTGCTAGTTTAGAGAAAGTGCTGAGGGCAGGAGAGCTGCCAAAACCTTTCTGCATGGTGGACGTGGGTGTCTTAAAATGCTCTTTTGGCAAACCGTGTCCAGGCTCTCTTCCAAGAAAAGGCCTGCATGACATGCTGCTTATAAACGGTGACTGCGATTTTCTCTAACTATTTACAATTAGGATATTTACATACAAATTTGTGTTAACAGCCAAATCGGATGCACTTTCTTCACCTGAATGTGCGTATGCAAATAGCTCTATCTCTATATACACCTGTATCTACATTTCTTGTTGAATCCATTATTTCATAATAGAATTGTTCTTCTCTGGGACCATTTTTCTCTACAGGAGATCTATCTATCTATCTATCTATCTATCTATCTATCTATCTATCTATCTATCTATCTATCTATCTATCTATCTATCTATCTATCTATCTAGTTGCATACTAGAAGTACAGAGACCCACTGACAAGAAGAGCTAAACATTCCCCACAGTCCACCCCTTTCCCTTTGAACTAGCACCTAAAATATCAGTACAGTAACCCCCTGCCGATAGAGGGGGTTAGGGACCCACCCGACCCGCAATGCTTGAAAATCTGCAATATGCGGAAGCGGATCAGGTGGGTCCTGGGGGTTAGCGCGGGGCGATGCGATCGCTCCCCGCCGCCCCCCTGCACAGCTCCGAGGCGTCTCAGAGGGACCCGAGGGGCGGGGGGCGATACAATCGCTCCCCACCACCCCCGCGCAACTCTGAGGCTTCTCAGAGGGGCTGGGGGCAGTGCACGGTGATGCGATCGCTCCCTGCTGCTGCCCCTGCGCGGCTCCAAGGCTTCTCAGAGGGGCCCGGGGGTGGCACAGGGCAATGCGATCGCTCCCCGCCTCCCCCCGCACGCTCCAAGGCTTCTCGGAGGGCCCGGGGGTGGCACGGGGTGATGCGATCACCCCCTGCCGCCCCCAAGCAGCTCGGAGGCTTCTTGGAGGGGCCCAGGGGGTGGCGCTGGGTGATGCGATTGCCCCCTGCCACCCCCCGCATGGCCCCAAGGTGCAGGAACTGTGATCCCGCGATATAGTGGGACCACAGTAACTGAACCGTGAAATGGCGGGGGGTGACTGTAACTCACTCTGAGACATCTATAGGAAGAACAATAAAAATATTTCTTTACAGTTCTTGAGATTACAGTTCTTGAGATTACAGATGTTACAGATACTGAGGTCTTTGTTGCACACATACTAGCAACCAACTGAAAAGATCAATAGCAACAAAGAACTGCCACCAACAAATAAAAGAGAGTCATAGAACACAAGCGGAGAGGTGGGTTTTTCTTTGAATTTCAAAGAGAAAGAAAAGAGAAAACATGGAGAAGTGATGGAATTAGGTGCTTCCCTTCACTACAAATCAGACTGGGTGGGAAGGGGAGGCAGAGAAGAGGGGGATTTTTGCTCTTGTCGCTTATCACTGTATCCCCCTTATTTCTCTCCGGGGCCTAAAAAAAGGGATGTGTCGTGTTTAAACTCCCCTGTTGCCTGTTTCCTGCCTTCCTCTCTCCAGGAGCGGGGGAGGGGGAGTGTCCTCTTACTACCTCCACATCTCCCCACACACATACACACACAAAGCAAGCTGGCCCTCTATATTGGGGGGGGGGGAAGAATACCTCACCATCCCTTTCTGCTTACCTCCCCAGACGTACGCTGAGGAGAGGAAGCTGTTTCCCCTCCTCTGAGGGGGAAAGGGACTCCTTCACGACTAGAGAGGCTCCAGGCCCATCACTTTCTAAAGAGATGGTGGCGAGTAGAGATGGGCACGACTAGGGAAAATGACGTTTTCAAGTTGTCGTGTGTCGGAGGCAGTCCGTTTCGGCTCATTTCCGTTTTTCGCGAAATTTCGCAAAAATTAGTCATTCATTTTTTTGTTTTTTCGTTGTCGTTAGTACTGGTTTTGGGGGAGTAGCGGGCTCCTGGAGGGAGCTGCAGGAGTCAGCCAGAGCCACAAGTGACGGACTGGCAGACTCTTTGCACCCGCTGTGTCTCACGTACTTGCATGTAGTGCAATGCAAGTAGATCTGTCTTAGGGTTAAGACGGGTTAGCGCAAGGGCTAGGGTTAGGCTAGTTACGAGTGAGGTTAGGGTGAGTATTGGGGTGCACCTCTGGGTGCCTCTCTGACCCACTTAGAAGGACAGTGTACTGGCGTATGGGTTAGGCTTAGGCTTAGGGTTCGGGTTTGGGCTACGATTAGTGGTGGGCTGTTTATGCCCGATTGGCACATCCCAGAAGTCTCTATGGTCAACCTGGCCAAGTGGCCATGCGATTGGTGGAAAATTTGCATGGTCCACTCCCATGGGCGAGCCCATCATTGCGAATGTGCAGGTGTAAATAAAATAAAATAAAATAAAATAAAATAAAATAAAATAAAATAAAATCAATGGAGACTTTTTTTTGCAAGAAAAACCCACTGCTGCTACTGTAAAAATTCAAGCATTTTAAATAGCTAATTTTCGCATGTTTCTGTGGTGCTTTGGTGGGGTTTTGGGCAACGATTTCAAAAAAAATATTGCGGTCGCCATTTTGGATCCCCCGCACTGCATGGCAAATGGATGTGCCCTCCCAGCCTGGTACCAGCAGCGCAGCAGTAGCAATAGCCAAGGAGAGGGGGCGGGGAAACCCCCCCCCCAAATAAAACACCCTTCTGGCCTGGTAGGTGCCCTCAGACAGTTTTCGCCTACTTTTAGGGCCGGGAATCGGTTTTTTTTTAACTTTTAAAAACTTTTTTTCTGTGCCGCTTGGCATTGCACGATGCAAGTAACGAGCATGACAAATCAGACCAAATTGTTCGTTCGTCGGTTAGAGCTCGAATTCTGGCGGTGTAATTCCCGTTACCGTTTCCACAGAGTAACGGATACGAGTAACGGAAACGGAAACGGGAATAGCGCTAAGTCGTGCCCATCTCTAGTGGCGAGAGATATCCCAGCAACAAAACCCCAGACTTGTTCACTGGCTCCGGTAGCAGCTTTCTTCTTCCACCCAACTCCGCCATGCGCTCTCTTCTTTGCTCGCACACTTTTGCGCACTCGCCTGCCTCCCCTCCTTTCTCTCTCCCTCCACCTCCCAACTGGTGCATTTGTGTCTGGCAGAGGGAGGTGGCACATTATGCCCGCCTCCACAGCAGTGGACTTGTGTGGGCAGAATGGTCGGGGTCACAGCGCGGCTCTGAGTGAGTGGCTCCACCGCCCCCTCTGCTTTTCCCTCCCTTCTGTGTGTTTGTGTTAGGCTGGTTGCGGTGGCTCGCGGCAACCCCTGGGAAAGGGTCATTTGATCCTCAAAGGGGTCACAACCCCCCCCCCCGCAGGGTGAGAACCGCTGCTCTAAGAGCAGGTGGTTGGATCACAGTCATCAAGAAGTTGCTGGAAATTATTTGTCCCAGAAAGCAACTGTGGCTACCCTCTTAGATGTGGGAGCTCCCTTTCAGCAAATGATTCAGGAAAAAACTGAATAATGATTTGGCAATTTTGAAGAAAATTGGTAGGACTCAGATGCTTTGGATTTTATTAAAGCATCAAATTTTCCTTCATTATTTAAGCCCTTCATAACATCAGTCCCATGGCGAACTCAAATGAAATATTAAATGTAGAAGTGATGTTTATGTCATTGGAGAGGAGACAGAATACTGAAAGAGAGAACAATTTTAATCACAATTTCTTATGCTAATTTATATGTCAATATAGACATGTAGAAACAATTTTAGAAACAAAACTTTACAGAAGGAAATCAATTAATTGCCCACTCAGATCACCTCAGATAAAATCAGAAGAAGAAATCCATTTATATTTAATCCTAGATAACACCAATTCAGGGCCTTTTCAATTGATCTCTCATTGATTTCTCATCCAAATCCTGATCTGCAAGATCAGTCTTTCCCAGTTAATTAGCCGCTGTCATAATTGTCTCGTAGATCACCTCCAGATTACAGAGACACACAAGATGCACAAGCACACATGCTTATGTGCACAAATAAACAAAGAGTCTTCTAAGGCAAACCTCTGCTAAGGCAAAGTGACTCATTTGTACTCTCACAACAAGCCTGTAAAGTAACCTCACCAGATGTCTTCGAAGATTCTCAGTCATCCAAGTGATTTTATCTCAAAGTTGAGTCATGGCAGAAGTCCAGTTGCCATGACTCAACTTCCAGATAACCTCACCAGAGAACTTCACAGCAGGGATTTGAAAGCCCACTCTTAACATTTTACAGTACATCCCAATCTACTTTCTACCTATCTGGAATACGTGGAGGGAATATAGGAAAATGCCCTTCAATGGGTCCAAATAAATCTCTTTTAATACTCTGTGATCACTGTGTGCATATGTACAGTGGACCCTTGTATAACAAACAGCTTGTATAACATAAAATCTGTACAACATAAAAAATTCCAGAGAGAGGGGAAATTTGCTTAACATAATCACCTATGGGGAAAACCGTACAACATAAAAATGGGATCACTGCATTTTCAATGCATCCCTATGGGAATTTGTAGAAAGGAAAATTTGCTTAACATTATTTCATTCGGAACGAATTAATTCCTTTATACAAGGTACCACTGGATTAGTAGTTTCTGTCCCAGAAAATGTTAGTTCCTGATAAATTTCAGTTTCATCATTGGTTTTTCTAAGAATTCCACATTCACTATCCATAATAACCACTGCAGATATTACTACGAAATTATGCATAGGTACATTTGACCTCTCCTCTGCTTTTTAATAGGCTGGCATTATTGAAATATAACATACTTCACTATTTGTTTGTTGTTCAGTTTTGCCTTCCTTTACAGTTTTGGCATCGCCTCAGCAAACTATGTGAGGTGCCCACAGTGTAAGTTTTCTCAAAAACAGTAATGACACCACAAGCATTTTAGTACAACAGCAGACTCCAAAAGGCTTATTGTGCCATTATTTAAGTTTGCTAACTATATGCATGCAAGAGAGGACAGCAACTCATGCTTTCCAGAGAATAAAGAGCATTTCCATATTGTCAGCTAATTTATAAAGAAATGTTTACAAAGTGAAAGTTTACAGCTATCAAAGGACTGCCATAAAAAAACCTGAAAGAGTGATTCTGTTGTACAAAAGGCCACCAGTTTCAATTTTCTCTCCTAAGAAACTGATTTATTCAATATTCGTTGATTGAATGTATTTATAATTACACCACAGTGCATAAATCAAATGTAACCAAAAAGAAGTCTATCTCTGTGTACTAATTACACGTACAAAGGCAAAGAGATGCTGGAAGATTAAAGGGAGAATGTACCGCTGTGCATTAATGATTGTGGGTGTCTTTTTTATTACCCCACCCTACATTTGTTTAATAGAATAATAGGGTCACCGCCATGTGAGAGGAGGGCAAGCTGTACTTAAACTGTTCCCAGAATGACTGAAAAGGGAATGGAACTGTGTAATAGTTAAAAGGCAACGAGCTGGAACAATAAATACACAGAATGTTATCTGACGTTTCTTGTTTTCCACAGTTGCTCATGAGGACACATTTAGGACCCCACTTAAGAAATTAACTTATCAGAGAGAAAGAGAGATTATATTTTAAAAACTTGCTTATTTCAATTAGTTTAGTCAGTCAGAGAAACAGCAGGCCTTTCTTTTGTGGCAAGATTTTATACTTCTCAAAGGGGCTTATCTTAAGGTTTCTGAGGCAATTGTTTTGACATTAGACATTTCTTTATTATGCAGCACACCAAATAAGCATTCCTTGCCATGTGATAAAATTCACTAGAGGGTCTTTGTGGCTCTATCAAGTGCTACCAAAACATTTTGATTTCCACATTGCCACTATTTATCTCAGTAGGAAAAGCTCTTACTTCAAAATTCCCCCAGGAACATGCTCTTGTATGTGCTAATTACTGTTACCGTTCCCCTGAAGCTTATCTTAACTAAAGTCTAAAGTTTTCTGAAAGAAAATGAGAGTATAAAAGAAAGCACCAAAGGAAATAAATGGAACGGAGGAGAGGAGGGGAGGAGAGGGGGAGGGAGGAGGGGAGGGGAGGGGAAGTATTTATAAAGGAAGAATTTGCAAATTAGAGAACAAGTTTTCCTCCCTGCTTTATTGCATGTATCTTTGCACAGTGATAATGCTTCTCCTCATCATAATCTGGAGGAGATGGATCCCATTGCAGCCCCTCTCACTGTCCACCCAGAGAATCTGCTCTAAAGGCTTTATAAAGCTCTCTAAGGTTGTGTTGCACACAGGACATTTTGGAGATTGTACGCAGGACATTTTGGAGATTATGTAATCTTAGAGTTGCCATAGGTAAGAGGTGACTTGAAGGCATACAGGGACAACAAAATCTCTGGGGGATTTTTTTATTATTTATTTATTATTATTATTTTTGCTCTGGTGGTCAGATGCCAACACCACTAAAGCACGACTTGAAAAACAAACATTATTTTCTTTATTAAACACTTCCAAGATAGACTATGCTAAGCACCCAGCAGACCATGCACGTGACTAGAGTATACATGTATATTGCATCAATGTGACAGAGAGCATCACTCTCTCCTATTTTAATGCCTTACAAAATCATCTCATACTGAGGATCTGGATTTGTCCAGATAGGTTGTCAAGTCTAAACTGCCAGTGTAAGAAACCATCAGCGCTAAAGCATTCCTGGTAGATGGCAATCCAGCCTTCCATGAAGGACACTTGAGCACCATCAGTGAAGAAGAACCACCTGCCTTCTATCCAATTTAGTGGTTAGGGTTAGTAGGGTTTTGATAATAATCCTGTGATGAAACAGGCTTAATGAACTGACTGCCTTTAAAGGGAAATTCAAGGAGGCTAAGACTGTGACTATTTATTACTTATGCTGTTTAGAGATCACCTTCAGTATCATAAGCAGTACCCTTCTGCCTGCCAGTTGCTGGGGGACATTCCTAGAAGCCTGCAGTTGCACCGATGTTGGAGATCTTGCGTTTCTGACATACCCCATTCTGATTTCTTCAGCCAGCTTCCTGATAATGTCTAGCCATTGTTTATAGGGAATCACTTTCAGTGACCAGGGCCTCGACATTGGTGAGTCCAGGGTTAGAATGCCTGCACCTGTTGGTGGGACAGCGGGATAGATTTGGCATTGTGCTGGGTTACCGTGCTCCCCGCAACCCAGCGCAATCCCTACCAGAGCTCTCGGAGTTCATTGCCGCTGCTCTGTTGAGGTCCCCCCGGCTTCTAGTCGTCGGGGACTTCAACGTGCATGCTGGTGATGAGCTCGCTGGTGCAGCTCTGGAATTCATGGAAACCATGACATCCATGAACCTATCCCAGCTTGTTTTTGGCCCTACCCACAGATCCGGGCATACCTTGGACCTGGTGTTTACCTCCAAGTCGGGGATTCCAATCTGGAGGTGAGGGACATTGTTTCCTCTCCTGTGTCATGGTCAGATCATCACCTGTTGTCATTTTCCCTTGCAATGGCGGCCCCTCCCCGCG
Organism: Phrynocephalus guinanensis; assembly: GCA_037367245.1. NCBI lineage: Eukaryota > Metazoa > Chordata > Lepidosauria > Squamata > Agamidae > Phrynocephalus > Phrynocephalus guinanensis. The sequence goes on from CM074742.1 coordinate 38,845,640, forward strand.
GGGACCAACGGCCCCTTGTTTGGGCCCGCCCCCGAAGGCTTCTTGATCCGGATCGGTTCCGTGAAGCCTTCGGGGAGCTCTCTGGTGGTCTGGCTGACGATTCGGCTGAGGCCCTGGCCAACCAATGGTTTGAGTCAGCTGCCGGCGCCGTCGACCGAATCGCCCCCAAGCGTCTCCTCCGTGGCAGAGCTCGAACTTCACCGTGGTTCACGGAGGAGTTAAGAGCGATGAAGCGGGAACGGAGGAGACTGGAGAGCATCTGGAGACAGAACCGGACGGCGATGAATAAGACCGCTGTTGTGATCCAGACTAGGCGCTACTCGCGAGCGATCAGGGAGACTCAAAGATCTTTCTACTCCCTGAGAATTGGTGAGGCCTCGAACCGCCAGGCAGAGCTCTTCCGGGTGGTCCGGGACCTCACCAATCCTAGTCTGGCTAGGCCTCCTCCTACTGATTTCAGTAGCGAGAATTTTGCGGTCTTTTTTAGATCTAAAATAGAGGCCATCCGTGCCGGCTTTGAATCCAGTAGCACTAGCCCTCCCTCGCCATCCCCAGCTCCCTCACCCCCCCCGCTCTCCTCAACTGGTTGAGTTTGGGCCTGTTTCCCCTCTGGAAGCCTCCAGGGCTATTGCCCACTGCCGTCCCGCGACCACTCCTTTCGACCCTTGCCCATCCTGGCTTATTAAATCTGCAGGAGGGAGCATGCCCGAGTGGGCGGCTGCCATCGCCACTGCCTCCTTCCGCGAGGGGTTTTTTCCCTCTCGTTTGAAGGAGATGGTGGTCAAGCCCTTTTTGAAAAAACCGGGCCTGGCGTCGGACCAATTGGCCAACTACCGCCCGATCGCCAATGTTCCCTTCATGGGCAAGGTCATCGAAAGGGTGGCCGCGGTGCGCATTCAATCCCATCTGGAGGAACAACGGTGCCTTGATCCTTGCCAATCCGGTTTCAGGCCTGGCCGGGGAACCGAGACAGCTCTGGTCGCGCTGCAAGATGACCTAATCCGGGCGGCCGACAGGGGTTGCTCTACCCTGTTGGTCCTCCTGGATTTGTCAGCGGCCTTTGATACCGTCGACCACGGTATCCTACTGGACCGGCTCTCCGAGGTGGGTATCGGAGGCACTGTTCGCAGTTGGCTCCGGTCCTTCTTGGAGGGTCGGCTCCAGTACGTGCAGCATGGCGGAGAGCTGGCGGCCCCGTGGACACTCCCTTGTGGAGTTCCGCAGGGGTCGTCTCTCTCCCCCATGCTGTTCAACATCTACGTAAGACCGCTGGCTGGGGTCATTCGGAGTTATGGAGTCTGCTGTCATCAGTACGCTGATGACACGCAGCTCTATCTCTCCTTTTCCACCTCTGCAGTGGAAGCTGTCCGGACCCTCGACCAGTGCCTGGAGGCGGTTATGGCTTGGACCAGGGCCAACAGGCTCAAGCTCAACCCTGAGAAGACCGAGGTGATGTTCTTTGGGAGCTCCCCGTCTGGTTATGGAGGCCCTCTCCCCAGCTTGGAGGGAGTTTCCCTCCAGCTGGCAGAGAGGGCTCGTAATCTGGGCGTGATCCTGGACCCAGCGCTGTCCCTGGAGGCCCAGGTGGCGGCCGTGGCCAGGACCGCATTTTACCATCTCCGCCAGATTGCCCAGATTCGTCCCTACCTAGACGTCGACTCCTTGAGAACAGTGGTGCAGGCGCTGGTGATCTCGAGGTTGGACTACTGCAATGCTCTCTACATGGGGCTGCCCTTGACTCTCCTCCGGCGACTGCAGCGGGTGCAAAATGCAGCGGCCAGACTGGTGGTGGGTGCGCGTCGCTATGACCGCATCACCCCGGTCCTGGCTCGGCTGCATTGGCTACCCGTTGCAGCCCGGATTAGATTCAAGGTCCTGGTTTTAGTTTATAAAACCCTCCATGGCTTGGGACCTGACTACCTGGCAGAGCGGATCGTCCAGCGGTCAACTTCGGCCCGACCGGTTCGGCAGTCGCGGGCGCACTCGCTGCGGGTTCCCACCCCCCGAGAGGCCAGGCGTTCCCTTACACGGAACCGGGCCTTCTCGGCCGCTGCCCCCTCTCTTTGGAACAGCCTCCCCAGCGAAGTGCGCTCTGCAGAGTCCCTGCTGGCCTTTCGTAGAGCGATTAAAACCATCCTATTTCGCGAGGCCTTTGGTGACCTAGCCTAATAGTTTTTTTTTCCCCCTCTCTCTTTCTCTCTCCTTCTTCTCGCCATCGATTCCTCTATAACGAGTGTACTGACCTAGCAGCGAGGTTAGACCAAAACAAGGGCGCCTAACTCTATGCTGCGTTTTTAATTATATGTTTATGATTATCTTGTTGTCTGTCTTACATTTTGATAGTTGTGTATTTGCTGACCTGTTTCAGCTCTGTAAGCCACCCAGAGTTCCCGTGGGAAGATGGGCGGGGTACAAATTCAAAAATAAATAAATAAATAAATAAATAAATAGTCAGTCATTTCGTAGCTTGAGCCTGATGAACTATCTCTTCTAACTTTCTGTCTAAACAATACTGAGGACACGTTTTTAAAAAGCCTGAACAGGGCTTGTGATCTGACTTCATCTTCATGTTCCCCATAGGAACATGAAGCATTCCCTTGCTTAGTGTTAGGAATATATAATATGTAAATATTATTCAAAAATCTTCCCTTCAATTTTAATGCTCCCTTGAAAGTCTGTTTATGTGATATGTTGTTAGTGCTGTGGGTGCTTACTTATAAAAGCATGATTTCTGAGTTCTCTTGATCACACTTTAATTAGCTCGCTGATTGCTCTGTATAGGTCATAAGAACATAAGAAGAGCCATGCTGGTTCAGGCCAAAGGCCCAATTAGTCCAGCTTCCTGGATCTTACAGTCCCACCAAATGCTTATGGATACCACTCCCCTGCATCTGGTAATTGAAGTACCCTATTTTTAAGCCTAGAGATTACACATCTCCATTGTGGTTTGTAACCTGTGATGCACTTTTACTCCAGGAATCTGCCCAATCCCCCTTTGAAGGCATCCAGGCCAGATGCCATCACCACATCCTGTGGCAGGGAGTTCCACAGACTAACAACACACTGGGTAAACAAATATTTTCTTCTGTCTGTTCTTTCTCCCAACCCTCAATTTGAGTGGATGTCCTCTACTTCTGGTATTTTGTGAGAGGAAGAAGAGTGTCCCTCTATCTACTTTACTCATGCACTGCTTTATTTTGTACATCTCAATCATATCCCATTTTTTCCAGACTAAAGACCACCAAATGATATAGCCTTTCCTCATAAGGAGGTCCCCCAGCCCTGTAATCATTTTAATCGCTCTCGTCTGCACCTTTTCCAGTTCTACTATTTTTGTTTTTGAGATGCAGTGACCAGAACTGTACACAATACTCCAGGTGTGGCCTTATTATCATTTTGTAAAATGGCATTATAATGTTGGCTGTTTTAATTTCATTCCCCCCTTTTTATGATCCCTTGCATGGAATTGGCGTTCTTCACTGCTGCCACACACTGGGTAGACTGTCCATTGAGCTGTCCACCAGCACACCAAGATCTCTTTCCTGATCCGTCACGGATAGCTCAGAGACCATGAGTTGATAGATAAAGCTTTGATTTTTTTTGCCCCAATGTGCATTACTTTGCATTTTCCTAAATTGAAATGTATACTTTACATTTTTCTACATTGAAATTTTCCTGAACAAAGGAAAAATAAAAGGTTACTTTTATATTCTTACACTTGCAGTTCTGTAACCATACCCTTCTTCATTTTTATAGTGTCTGATATATGTCCTTTTTTGTATGAAAAGGTTCAATTTCCTTATTTTTAGTTTGTAGGTTCAGCAATTGATGCTGCTTTAAGACTGAGTTTTTGCACTTAAGGTAAACATAGATACATATGTTTATGAAGTCAGATTTTACATAGGAAGTATTAAATGCTGATGACTTAAAATGGAATTGGCAAAAACAAGTGCTCTTTTTTATTAATTACTTCTCTCTCCAATAGTTTATTTATTCATTTATTAACAAGATTATTTAGCCGCCCCACTACCAAGAGGTCTCTGGGCAGCATATAGGGGTCAGTGTTAAAACAATAACAAGATATATAGTTTCTGAATATAATCCTGCATATAAGATATTTACATTACAGTTCATAACAGTAGCAAAATTACAGTTATGAAGTAGCAACAAAAATACAGTGGTACCTAGTATAAAGGAATTAATTCGTTCCAAATGAAATTATATTAAGCAAATTTTCCTTTATACAAATTTCCTATAGGAATGCATTGAAAACAGAGTAACCCCATTTTTATGTTGTACAGATTCACCCCATAGGCGATTATGTTAAGCACATTTCCCCTATCTGCGGAATTTTTTATGTTGTACAAATTTTGTTATACAAACTGTTTGTTATACAAGGGTCCACTGTAATTTTATGGTTGAGGGTCACCACAACACGAGGAACTATATTAAAGGGTCACAGCATTAGGAAGGTTGAGAACCACTATCTTAAAGGAATGGGTAGTACAGGTTGACATCACAGTATATTTGTGGGCTTTGTATTTGCATCTCAAAGCACAAAAATGAATGTTTCCATTTAAATTTTAAAAAGTTTCACGTGTCCAGAGATGCAGCTGCTCTCCTTCACTGAGTTTAGAAAAGTTTAGAAAAGTACCTTTGCTACTTAAAGGAAGGGGAGGGGGAAGACGTGTAACTCCCACAATTCCTTAGAACTGCTCTGCCTTGGTGCTATACTTCCCACATTGCAATAAATCTGCTTGCTCACAAGGCACGGATGCTGAATAACTTAAGACAGTGAAAACAAGATAGTCATATAATAATCTGTCATCCGAATGGGCCTGGTCCTTGCCTTGCCACAGTAGGTCATTCTTTGATGAACCCTTAGTCTTTCTAATTCCTCAGTGCCCCTGTTGTAGCTTTCATTTTCTTTAATCAAAGAGCTTCTTCGGTTATCTAGCGCCTGCTGTAACTTATCTTTTTTGTGGCTTCTTTCCTCCCCCGCCCCCTTTCACCACCCCATCCCACAATCACTTCCATTACCTGTCCTGATATAAATCGCCTTGCTCCAAACACTGGGCTAGGAAGGTAGAGCCACTTTCTCATGAGGTAATCAATACACACCCGAGATAAGCTAGCCATCCAGAGGTGGCAGGGATGTGTCAGCTCCCTGTCCCATCAGAAACATTGCAGTACACTTCTTTCCGATTTGAGCAAGCAGCAGCAGCACCAACAACAACAACAACAGGAGAAAACAACAGCACCAGTAACACTAGAAGCTACAACAAAGGAGCTCCCTTTGGATGGAAGTTCAAGAGGTTAGAAGTGAAGGTTGTTACAGAAACCCTTTCTGCTGATGAATTATTGCCTCTTTTACTGCTTCATGGGAAAGCAATGGCTTTTTTTTGATGGTGTCATGTGCCTCTGACATTGAAGCTTGATAGGGACAGCTACACCTCTAGTCATCATAAATAATGTCTGGATACGCTCCCGCCTCTCCCTCGGAAGAATATACATGTATATAAGCAGTCAGACAAGATCATTAAGAAACAAATAAGGCTTGTGGTGGTGTTGCTTCCATATATCTCATTCTAGAGGAGACAATTGGGGATGTGACTTACTTTGGCTTGACTTACACATATCACAGCATAAGTTAAGAATCAGATGGCAGGGTCCCAAGAATGTAGGATGGATTATGATGGCTTAAATCTATAACTGAAGCCTTCCATTTTTGAACAGTTTCATGTGATGTAAAAACTCCACATCTGGTAAACAGACAATTCACAGTCAACTAAGGCCCCTATCCCACATCCCTTTAAATGCAGATTAAATTTGCAGATAAGCCTTGTCCAAAAATGCCATCCCCGTGGCCACCGGGATTTTTGAAAAAAAAGAAAAGAAAACCCCCTTAAGCAAGGTTTCTAAGACATACCGGAGAGGTAGGGAAATTTTTGCTTCAATTAAAAAAATCTACCTTTTAAAGAGGCAGAGTTGTGGGACCACATAGATGATCCGGTTTTCCTTCTCTCTCCCCCCCCCCCAATAGCACGACCGGCTGTTCCTGCGGCCGATCGGCGCAGCGTTTTTTAAAATTATTTTTTAATTGTCCCCCACCCTCTGAGCACCAGGAACCTGGATCCGGTGCTCTTTGTTTTAATTTCCGCCAGGCAGCTGGTCCTTTTTAAAATCCTAGTGCCACCTGCTGGCCATGGGGCTGAACTGCGCTTTAAAAAAACAGCTTTTTACGTGGGAACTGCTATCCCACATATTCAGTCACATGATGGGAGGAAGAGGAAAAGCCGGACCTTCAGAAGATCAGGATCTTCCCCAGGTGAGATAGCAGCATTAGATGTTAAAGGGGAAATGTATTGCCTAACATTGATCTATTTTCCTTTCAACAATAGGGTTTAAACCACGATCCACACCACAGCAATCTGCTATGTGAATGTTGCTGTTCTTCCAAACAAAAGATGCTTAATGCAAGAGATGGTGAGGAAGTTCTGGACTGTGCCACGCAGATGTCTTTCAACACTTGACAGAAAACCTCTTCTAAAAATGTTCTAAATGTATCATCTATTTTGATCCTAGTGCAACAGGTAGAGGTCAGAAATGAGTTGCAGCCTTTTCCCATGTACGTCATTTCTACAAGGGAAAGGCAGGTTAAAAAAGTAATGGATGAGGGGAAATACCCAAAGGTTCTCCAATCCACTTGCAGTCCAAAGTGGTACAGCTTATTTTAGCATACTATTTTCTCTTTGCCACATACTGCTACATTCTGTACACCAGATAACTAAGCAGATTTCTCTGTACAGTGGTACCTCTATTTATGAGTTTAATACATTCTGAATGCATGCTCATAAGTCAAACAACTTCTAAGTAGAGCAGCCATATATTTAAAAAAATTGAAAAACAATAAACATTGTAAGTAGAGCAGACAGCATCTAAAATTTGTAAGGCAGACGTTAAAATGCCAACGGTTTTCTGCTCCTAAGTCAAATTCCTCATGAGTAGAGCCACTCATAAGTAGAGGTACCACTGTACTTGAATGAGAGTTAAACATCTCAAGTTTGTACACTCCCTTCTCTTTTGGCTGTAAGATCAGAATCTTTCAATTTCAATTTTAGATACACCACAGCTCCTCATTATTCTCAAGCTATGAACAAATCAGAATTGGAAACTTTTGTCCCAATCTTGGTTGTTCCCACTAACTAGGGTTTAATGAAACCGTTCCCAATGCACATGGAACAGGAAGCTATAGTTTAAAACTATAAACAGACCCCTTTCCCCTCTACTTCTGGTTGGGAAAGAGGAGAGGACATTGGGATGTATGAAATGCATGAGCCCAAAGCTCACTATGCTTGACAGAAGAAACAGTTTCTTGTTAAGTCTGAACTGGGCAAGACCTATTTAAAAGTGTGCTGGTTATATACCTCCCCATCGTTGTTAAAGCACTCTGGGCAGTATACAAATGAATTATGCAGACTACACATTGCCCACCCTCCTACACCTAGCAAGCTGAGTACTCATTTTACTGACCTCAGAAGAATAGAAGGCTGAGTGAACCTTAAGCCAACTACATGAAATTGAACCTCAGATCATGAGTCTGTTTTTTTTTTGGGGGGGGGGGAGCTGCAGGCAAGCCACTCCAGTACTCCTGCCAAGAAAACTCCATGGACATGGAGTCACGTAGAGTCGGTCATGACTGTAACGACACACACACACACACACACACACACACACACACACACACACACACACAGTGGTTTAACCACTCTGCCATTATGCTCAAAAAAAGGACAAGACCGACCAAATAGAAAGGAACACAGAAAGAAGCAGGAAGATTTGAAAAGAAAGCAGAGATGAGGCATCTTTCCATTTTAAATTGTTTGCTTACTCCGTTTTCAAGAATGACATCTGTTCACTCTTAATTTGAACCCAAAAGACATGAAGGTGCCAATGGTTAAGTTGAAAACCTCGTTGATGTAGGGAATTCACAGGTCATCCAACTTCTGTTTAAAAACCTCCCACAGAGGTGGGTCTACTTCTTAGTGAGGCAGACTACAGGTGAATTCCAAATTCAAGATAATTCCGGGGAACAAGTAAACAAGGTATCCCAGCATTTTAATCCCATCCTTTCCTATGTGCTCAAAGAAATATATGCAGAGACAGTATCACCATTACCCCACAGAACAAAAATTCTCCATACTTCAGTTTGAATTGATACAATATTAAACTAGAGCGCTTTTACCCAATTTTCACCAATCAAATGTTTTAACGAGGCAGTGCTATTTTTCTTCTTCAAGGACTACCAATAATGATATAAGGGGGGGAAAAGATAACTCATTGTTTCTAACCAAATGTATGGTAATTAATCCCACCATGTCAGCATATCATAGGTTCACTTCCTGGTAACAAATCCAGACCATAAGCTTTCCCTGAATGAGGGACTTCCTACTATTTAACTTTATATGGATGACCATAATTGATTGCATTGGCTGCTTTCAAAAGAACACCAGTGTTTTCCATGTTACTTTCCACCCCGCATAATGGCTTTTTTTCTTTTTGTGTGCTTTTTGTAGTTCTATATGTTCTAAGATGCCTCTTTTAATTCCCTGTTCTTAACTTGAATATGTCTTAAAATAAATAAAGATATTATAGACTGTATAGGTTTCTTACCCTCTAAGAGTTTAGTATACAAGTTCTTTAATTTATAGTGTTAATTAATTGATACATACCATTTGAGAACTAGCTGAACATCCATTCCAACATATTTGAATCTAAATGTGTCAGTAAATGAATAAAGCACTTGAGTGCAAAGCTTTACTAAAAGAAGAAGTGGTTTTAATGGAGGCAGATAAAGGTCAGTTTTGTTTTCCTATACCATAGATAAAGTGTTGCTGCTTAAATAAATAAATAAGCAACTAAATAAATGTAACTTGGATGCAAGTTATAAGGGAATACTATGTCACCACAGGTTAAATTAATTTGTCTTTCTGATGGCTTTGTGTTCCTGATGAGAAAATAAATGTTAAAACCTAGAGATTTGGAAAGCAAAGCTCAGTCATGTCTTCCTTACAAGGCCATCTTAGGTGGGCAGCAATGCAGGGTAACCCAAGTGCTAATTAAGGTATCCAGGCAACTCTTCAATGTCAGCCTTTTTAAGCACACTAAGTTAACCATTTAATTTTTAGAACTAATAAGCATGAAGTGCAGTGACATTTCTAATTGCTGATATTCAGGACTTGCTGAGCTGTTCTGGTACAGCTGTAATTTACTGACAAGCTTGCAGCCAAGCAAAGCAGCACTCCTTGGAATGAGAATTTCTTCAGGCAAACAGGCAGGGCTAGCAGCTCAACATCACCAAACAAGTACAGTGGCACCTCTGCTTACGAATTTAATCCATTCCTAATGCATGCTTTTAAGTATAACAACTCTTAAGTAGAGCTACCGTATCTAAAAAATTAAAAAAAATCAAATCAAATCAAATCAATCAATAAATAAAACATTTGTAAGTAGAGCAGACCGCATCTAAAATTTGTAAGGCGGCAGTTAAAACGCCAATGGTTTTCCATTCTTAAGTCAAATTGCACTCTTAAGTAGAGGCACTCTTAAGTAGAGGTGCCATTGTATGCACCTCAGACATTGCAGTGATGCTGCAACCAAAATTTCTATCAGAGTGAAATCTTGATCTTGAGTATCTGTCTATTACATTTCTTCACAGAAAGACAGTAATCTGTCTTGAGACGCCAGATATGGAGAAACACATGGCATATTATGTCCATCAATACCTGTCAGGTCATATGAGCCCAAAGTGGCTTTTTAAAAAATAATACAGTATATCTGGTTTCCTTCTTGTAAAGGCATATCAGGACTCTCTAAATGTTCCTTTAGAACTTGACATACGTATTGTTAGAATTTGCCTGTTCTGCCAGTGATAACTCTGAGAGCCTTGTATCAGTAAATTTTGGATCACACAATGTTTTGGATTTCTGCTGCTACATGTCTGAAGCAATGGACATGTCCATGAAACGTTACATTAAAATATGAAAGTTAGTCTTTAAGGTGTCCCATGTTTTGTGTCTTTTGTTTCGTTTTTCTTTTATTTTTGCCTGTAAATTAGGCTGAGAAACTATAACTGGCTCAAAGTGACCCAGTGAACTTCATAGTCAAGGGGATTTGAACCTGACTATCCTGAGCTGCCTAGGTGCCCTAAGCACATCCGATCTCGCCTGATTTCGGAAGCTAAGCAGGGTCGGCCCTGGTTAGTACTTGGATGGGAGACCACCAGGGAATACCAGGTGCTGTAGCACCTGGAGTGGGAACTGGCAAACCACTCCAGTATTAGACATGGGCACGGAGCGGCGAAATTCTCATTTCCATTTTCGGTTCTCGTTATCATTATGTAACGGGTAACGGTAACGAGAATTACTCTGCTCCAGCTCGAACCCGAACCGAAAAAGAAAAATTGGGTCTGATTTTTCATTGTCATTCATGGCATCACGGCGATTGCGCGATGCCAAGCAGCACAGAAAAAAAGTTAAAAAAACAACAACAACCCCGATTCCCGGCCAAAAAAGCAGGCGAAAATATGCCTGCCTCAGTGAGGGCACCTACCAGAGAGGGGTGGTTTCTGGGGGGGTTGCCGGCCTTCCCCCCTCTCCTGTCCTGGGCTGCTGGTACCAGGCTGGGGGGGCCATCCTCGTCGTCTCCATTTGCCATGCGGTGGGGGGGGATCCAAAATGGCGACTGCAATATTTATTTTTAAATCGTGGTCCAAAACCCCACCAAAGCACCACAGAAACATTTGAAAATTAGGTATTTTAAATGCCTGATTTTTTTCTAGTAGCAGCAGTGGGTTTTTCTTGCAATAAAACATCTCCATTGATTTTATTTTATTTTATTTTTATTTTTTTACACCTGTGCAATGATGGGCTGGCCATGGGATGAGACCATGCAATTTTTTTGACCCATTCCACCAATCGCATGGCCAGGTATTGACTGAGACTTCTGGAGGCGCCAGAGGGCATAAAAAGCCCACTAACCCTAACCCTAACCCTAACCCTAACCCATACGCCAGTACACTGTCCTTCTTAGTGGGTCAGAGGCACCCAGAGGTGCAGCCCACTAACCCACCCTAACCTTAACCATAACCCTAAGCCTAGCCCTTACCCTAACCCCAACCCTAACCCAGATCCGTACGCAAGTGCACTTTCCTTCTTAGTGGGTCACAGGCACCCAGAGAGGTGCCTCCCACAGTCCACTATCCCCTACCCCTATCCCATTCCCTAACCTGTACGTCAGTACCTTAGTATGCTCCCCTTCTTAGTGAGTCAGAGGCACCCAGAGAGAGGTGTCTCTGCCACTTACCCCCCCTAACATAATGTAAATAATGTATGGTACACGGCGGCTTCGCGTTACGCTTCCCTTCCCTTCCCTTCCCTTCTTAGTGGGTCAGACGTCAGAGGCACCCAGAGAGGTGCCTCCCAGAGCCCACTTACCCCAACCCCAACCCCAACCCAAACGACAAACGACAAACGGAAACGACAAATTTTTGAAAATTATCGCGACAAACGGAAATGACCCAAAACGGACCCGCCCCGGCAAACGACAACTCGAAACGTCATTTTTTCTGGTCGTGCCCATCTCTATCCAGTATTCCTGCCAAGAAAACTCCATGGACATGGAGTCACGAAGGGTCGGTCACGACTGTAATGATACAACACACACATCCTGAGTCACATCCTCACACGCTAACTTCTACACTACAGTACATGTTAAGAATTTTGTTTCAAACCTTGCATGCTGTCTGTAGTTTGTGAGACTGGGAAGGCCTTTTCTGGGCTGTGGTGATTGTCTATCTCAGGGGTCCTCAAACTAAGGCCCCGGGGCTGGATGCGGCCCCCCAAGGTCCTGAATCCGGCCCCTGGGACCAATTGCAACCCCCTGTTTTGTGAGCAAGCAAGCCACCGCAGCTGCTTTTGGACTGGGATCCGGCCCCCAGTCATGTCTGGGTGGTGGTGGACCGGCCCGCTGGTTGAAAACTTTGAGGACCCCTGGTCTATCTAATCCAGCTGTAACCAATTGTTCCTTCCAGCATTTGATTTCAAAGAGAGCTCCACCTCTCTGCTGAGGGTTTCATTTTTCCTCTCTTTCCTGGGATGGCATCAGTTGTTTGTTTGTTGTTGATCTGCTCAGTTGGTTGCCAGTATACAGTATGTGCTGACAGAAAGCAGCATACACAAGTCTGTAATTTCAAGTAACTGTAAATAAAGAAATGCTTTTTATTCTCTCCTACAAACATCTCAAAGTGAGCAATTATTAAGTCTCAGTCAATGTGAAAAGGGATCAAGTCTGGGGAACCTGTAGCTATTCTCCTCTGTGAGTCTCTGTACTTCTAAAAAAAATTAAAGCTTTTCCCTGCACAGGCATGCTAGTCATGTCAGACACTAGTCATCTCTGTTTCCAAGCCAAAAAGCCAGTGTTGTGCAAGTCCGTGGTCATGTGGCCAGCATAGCTGAACACATTTCTGCATACTACACACTATTTACCTTCTTGCTTTTTATGGTGGCACCTATTTATCTACCTGTAATTACATGCTTTTGAACTGCTAGGTTGACAGGAGCTGGGGTTAACAGCGGGAGCTCACTCCACTGCATGGCACCTGGGATTTAAACCACCGAGCTGCTGACTTTGCAGACAACAGTTTCAGTGCTCTAACCTGCTGAGACACCATTCCCCTTCTCTGCACTTCTACAGGGCTTTTTTTAAACCAGAAATTCAAAACTCTGCAACATTTCACTGGGTTGTCTTAGCACATGAAGTATCACACAATCTGTTTTATTCCGGGAAGAATGAGTAATGTTTTGCTTAGTGTGGCTTAGGTCTATGTAAATGAACACCTTTTATAAAGGTGTGCAAGACTGAAGACAAAATAAAATTCTTTACATATTTAGGAAGTACTTTAACATTCTAGGTTTTAAGTTTCTGATTTCAGTGTAATAGTGAAAGTGATTTTGTTTTATCATCACTACTCATGATACTGTACAGTTTAAATTGATGAGGATTTTGTGTTTGTCTTCACTTTTACTGCTCCATATTCATTCTCACATTCAAATCCCCTAATATTCACCTTTTCTCTTTTTTTCAATTGTTCAATTCTCTGTACTGCCATTTTAATTTGATTTGATTCCAGAAAGAGATTCCTTTCTCCCATGGACTTCTGCGCACTCCCCCTTTCACACTTTTCTAAATGGCTGCTCTGCAGATGAAGGTAGAAAGATAAATTATCCTCATGGCACAGTTTCTCTGTCAGCAATTTGTGCAGTGAATCCTGCTTACAACTGCTTGTGATTAATGTTAAATGCAGACATGGCATTATAAAAATAAAATAAAAGAGGAAGTAATTACTAGAAGCAGTCCTTGGAGATGCAAAGACTACATTTGTATCTCTGCACATTTAACGGGCAAGACGGGGCATTTTATCACATTTAGTTCATACCCTTAAAACAATGTCACTGTGAATCTATGTTTGGTTCAAACCCTCCGTCAAAAGGAATGAGCATGGAGGCATGAACTAATTTGAGCAATTTATAAACTGTAAAAAGAAAAAGGAATTAGAAAAGAAAAACAAAGTGCACCCTCACATATTGTTTCTTCTTAATATGCATTTAAATTAACCGATTTTCAAAATGCACCCTACCCTCTACAGAAGTATACAATCAGGAATCATCTGACAAAATCTTAAAAAAGGATAAATGTAGTTGTCGTTGGGATAAAATATGAAAGGACTCCATTTGCCCTCCACGATTGCTTACCGGGTGGTAGGATCACAGTGATATTCAGTTTTCCTTTGAAATAAAGATTCAAAGGTGGGTTGCGCTGAAGGGTGCATTGGCACTGAAGGTAAGGCGAATGGGGCTTTCAAGTCAAAAAGGGAAATTACATCTGCTAATTCTTGGTTGAGCTCTTCACAAGATGTAGCTTAAGGCCACCCTTATCGCTCTTCCCAGTTAGGCACCAGGCTAGTGAGAAGGAAGGACTTGTCAGCAAGGAGGGACATAATGATGATGGTTTTCCAGGAAGAGAATACTCGGAGGTAGTTTACCAGCCCCCTTTTTTTCTGGGGACATCCTGGGACTGTGCAGTTTGCCCAAGGCCATCCAGGCTGGCTGTACTCGCAAGAGGCACAGCGAAGGAGTGGATTCCCATCATCTGCAGTCAGATACCTAAACCACTAAACCCTTCAGCCAGCTAAAGAGAGAGTAGCTATTAAAACCGGGAAGGGGGGGGAATCTCATGTACAAGATGCTTTCTTCATTAATCATTATTTCTTCATGCCACTTTGCAAAATAGACAGTAGAACTATTGCAACAAAACCGGGACTAAGCCAGGATACTGAGTATGAATCCCATGATGAAACATAGTGGAGCTCAGATTCCATTGTGAAGATAGCCTAGGATTATGAAATTATGACTTGTCAGCCACAAACAAGCCATTGTTAGTGATCCTATTTTTGTTGGCTGTAAGAGAAGCCAAGATCAAGGGGAATCAAACATGGCTTAACATTACATACAAAGAAATTCAGTGCATCCTCATTTTACTGAGGTTCAAGGATTATTGCAAGGGCTTGTGCTTATTTTAGCAGTTGGTGGATTTACTTGGTAATTTGGATGGTATTCTATATTCTAAATTGTATCCATCTTGAGAATCCCATTAATGAAAAGCAGAATAAGAACTTTAGCCTTGACTGTTATTTTTTCTAGGTGTCACTCTTGTGAAAATCTGGCACACAATATAGTTCTGGGTTTCATTACCTTTGCCCTAGCAGTAGAGACACTTCTTGTGGTCACTGGGGAGTGGCATTGTCCCGCTTTAAGATACATAATGCATGAATGGTACCTTAGAGGCCACCAGGAACAAAACCATTTTTGAGGATGGAGCAAAGGCGAAGACCAAAACCTAGGAGGTAAGTAGAGATGGGCATGAGTGCCCTTAAAAAAATGAAATGAAATGAAATGGAAATTTTCATTTCGTTCGGTTTCGTTTTTTAAAATTTATTTTGACAAGCTGTTTGGAAGGAAAATTAAAAATTAAAAAAAAACCCCTGCCAATTGGCTTCCCTGCATGCCAGCTGGTCGGCAGGAGAAAATACACACACACACACACACACACACACACACACACACACACACACACACACACACACACACACACACACACACACACACACACACACAGTGCTACCTTGTATAAAGGAATTAATTCGTTCCAAATGAAATTATGTTAAGCAAATTTATACAAATTTCCCATAGGAATGCATTGAAAAGAGAGTGATCCCATTTTTATGTTGCACAGATTCGCCCCATAGGCGATTATGTTAAGCAAATTTCCCCTATCTCCGGATTTTTTTATGTTGTACAAATGTTATGTTATACAAACCGTTTGTTATACAAGGATCCACTGTATGTATGTATGTATGTATGTATGTATGTATGTATGTATGTATGTATGTATGTATGTATGTATGTATACATATATTGAATATAATATAATATAATATAATAAAGAAAAAACAAAGTAAGAAGAAAAATAAAACAAATTAAAGGAAAAGAAAAATACAAAGAAAAATAAAACAAAATCTTTTTTTTTTTTTTTTATTTTTTTTATTTTTTATAAATATTTTTTTATTTTTATTGAACATGAAAAAGAACAAAATAACAATAATAAACAGTAATAGACAATCATAAACAATACAGAGTGCCCCCCACCCCCAAGAAACCGTCCAGTATTCTTGCATCTTCTCTTTCTTCTTCATCTTTTTTTTTTTTCTTTTTCTTCCAATAGGCTTCTTAAGGTCCTTTACGCCAGAACTGTGTTGGGTTATAAGTTGGTTGTATCCCTTTCCCTTTTAATAATACATAATCTATAAATTTCCCCCAAACATCATAGAAAATATCTTTTTTTATTTCACCTCTCAAAACTTTTATATTACAAGATAGTTTATCATTTAACGCTATGTCCCACACTTCCTTATACCATTCAGCAATTTTAAGGTCTGATTTCAATTTCCAGTTCCTAGCAATAATCAGTCTAGCTCCTGTCATAAGATTTGCTATTAATTCTTTAGTTTTCACATCATATTCATTAATAGATGGTAATGATAACAAAGCAATTTCCGGTACACATTTAATATCGGTTTGTATTATTTCTCTTATCTCCTCAAAGATCTCTTGCCAGAACTTTTGAACTATTTCACATTCCCACCATAAATGAAAATAGGTACCTGTCTTTTTTTCGCATTTCCAGCAGAGCTTAGAATATTTTGGATTCATTCTATTCATTCTGACTGGAGTCATATACCATCTTAAAACTAGTTTGAAGTAGTTTTCTTTTATTCTGACTGATAATGACCGTAAAATCCTCAAATTCCAAATTCTTTTCCATTCATCATTATTTATTTCTTTCTCTATGTCTTGTTTCCATAGCTCTCTTATTGTGTCCTGTTCCCTATTCTCAAATGAATCTTGAATTATTTTATATAGTTTACCAACTGTTCCTTTCCCTGTATTTCCTTTCTCTGATTCATATGTTGTCAGAAATTGCTCAAATTTTGTATATCCTCTAAGTTGTGTATTTTTCCTAATCCATTCTTTCGTCCAGCTGTCTAACTGGGCGTAATTCAACCAGGACAATTCCTGAGTTTGCAGAATACGTTTAATTTCTTGTTTTGATGTCATCTTTTTAATCCAATCTTTTAGTCTTGCCACTTTCCTTAATTTAAATAAGTCTCCCAATTTCTTCATGTTCGTGGGGAAATTTTCCTGATCGATCACCGCGCCAAGCGGGGAACCTTCCTGTATCAATTTCTTTCCATACTTTTTCCAAGTGAGCAATAGGGAACTTAGAAGAGGGTTTTTAATTGGGTAACTTTTCCTTTTTGGGGGGAAACTAAATACATATTTATTTATGTCTTCATTTAGTTCCTCTGATTGAAGTTCCCACCATATTAGTTTTTGCGGTTTAAATAGTATTTCCCCCAGGGAACTAATCTGATTAGCTATGTAATACATTCTAAGATTAGGTATACCTATACCTCCCTCTTTTTGAGATCTGTACCATAAGCTTTTATTTATTCTTGCTTTTTTTTCACCAAAATCTTAAACTGCTCTCACCTTTGAAAACCTTCATGGCTGGTGTGGGGGAGACAAGAGGAGGCTGTGCTGCCTGCCAGCACCCACCAACCAGATGTCCTTCTTTCCATCCCAGAGGGAGCAAGGTGGCACATGGTCTCATTGCCTTCCCTTCCTCTCTGTTCCCTATGCTTTGGAGCCTGTATGAGACGGAACATTTCAGACAATCCCCACAATCCAGTAGGGGCAAAGAGAAAACCACCATTGGCTCACTTGTGATTATGTGAGCTCCAGTACTCATATTACAAGACATTGCTTGTTGATCAAGGCAAAATGTAGTAAGAATGTTTGCTCATCTTACAAACACTTGTATACCAAGATACTTGTAAACCAGGGTTTTACTATACCATAGAAGTCTTATACCCACCATAAAGAATATTAATCAACAGGTTATATATGTTTCGCTAGCCATGGTGGAAGACATCTCTCAACTTGCTAGATACATTGCATTTTTAAAAATTCATTATTTTGAGAATGGGTATTCGATAATAAAATAAGATAAAGTAGAGCCTGGAAATGTCACTTTTTCCAAGTGCAACCTCCAGTATCTCCTCAGCCAGTGGCCAAGTAAATTGGAGGACCCTGTGAACACTAGCACTGGGACAAATACATGCTAAAATGTGTATTTTGATGGTAGCAAAGTTAACATTTGAAAAATATGCCAAGGAATGGCACCTGATTTCATGAACGTAATTTAGTTTATTTCCATGTATTTTCCTGTTTACGCTTTGTAAAAAAAATACGCATACCAATTTTATTTTGAGATGTGTGGGAAGAAAAAGAATGTTGTTCAACCTCTTATGATGTGTCGTGTGGTTGTTGTTATCATATTTATTTATTGTAGTTTTAAATTGCTTCCCATGGAGTGTCATGAAATAGAACAAGTGGTTTGGGTGTGTGCAGGGGTTTGTTTGTTTTTTAGCAAAATCAAAACCTATCTTGATTATTTATTTGGATTATATTTCAATGTGACAGTACCAACCAGGTCTACACTTGACAAATGAAATATTTCAAATCTGAGCAGCTAGCACTTTGAACAGTGTCCACAACACTTAGCACAGTTTCATTTTACCAACAACAGAAAAAAGAATAGTCATATGTCACAGGACAGTCTGTGACTTTTGGTTGGTTTAATGAATAATTAAAATTATATAAGGATAGAAACTCACTCACGACAGTTGCTTAATCAAATTTCTATGTATGTCACTCAAATATGTAAGTTTTCTGTACTTAACTAACTGGCTGTAGTGTTAGCAAGGCTACGTTATCTGTACAAGAACAATTGTGTCCGGGAACTTGTGTCATCCACTTAGTGTCAAAAATAAATCCTGAGTCCTTAGTCTTTTCAATGTTCATAATCCACACACTCACACTTTGGATTTGTTAATTAGAAAACTTTTATGAATAAATGAGAAGGAAATAATTTATATTATGTCAAGTCTTTCTGTGAACAGTCCTTCAGGAAGCAAATTGTGTAATTTCACTGCTCCATGAACAAATCACAACTACATGCACTATTACATTACAGCTGCATGCAGTATTAAATGTGTAGGGTGCAATTTAATATCCTCTTAGGATATTTTATTTTCTCCTTTGGCATTTTGGAGAGTAGTCATACATTTTGAACTAAAACTAGGTTGGTAGAATGGCTCCTTGTCAATATGTGATGTTTCCAATCTGGTCATATATTTTACTTTAGCATAAACCAATACAAGGACAAACATAGTTTAAACGATATGAAGCTGTTGTTATTAGAATATGCCTATGATGCATACAGTACAGCTGCCATTGTGTGGCATTTGTTTTAGGAAGGAAGTGACCAGCAAGTACCTTCCTCTCCACTGATTACTGAATATATTCAAATATATGCTGACCCAAATATAAGCCAAGGGCAGTTTTTTACCACCAAAAAATGGTCAAACATATTGACTCGATAAGCCGAGGGGGGTATATTCAGGTCGGCTTATATTCACCTGACACCGGGCTGCGCGGTCAAGCCGGGCTGAGTGCTCGGGAGAGGGAGAGGGAGAGGGAGAGAGAGAGAGAGAGAGAGAGAGAGAGAGAGAGAGAGAGAGAGAGAGAGAGAGAGAGAGAGAGAGAGAGAAGCGCACCCTCACAGCAATCACAGAGACCAAGTTTCCTTCATTTGCCACCTACTTAAGAAAGGAAGGAGCAGGAGCCGTGGGCCACCTGCCAATACAAAAGGCACTTGGTCACACCAGGCCGCCTTTTGCTGCCTAGCCTTCAGTGCCATGGAGGTAGCCCCTGGATATTTCCCAAAATATACCCCTGAGCGTGAGGACAATAAGCACCACCTATATCCTTCTCTGTGGAGGCCTTGTGCACCAACCTCCCCCTCCCCCTGGCAGCATTAGAGGGAGACATCCCCCCCCTTGGGCAGCATGTGGCCTGGGGCCCAACATGGCTCAGGGCACCCAGATGCTTAGCGAGCCGCTGAGACATGGGAGCTCCATGACTCTCTCTCTCGGCTTCCAGCAGCCAAAGGGTGGGGGAATGAGGTGGAGAAGAAGCTAGGCTGGGCTGTCATGTCAGGAAACTTTTTCCTCCACGGCTCTGATGCGAGGGAAGCTCAAGCCAAGGTGGTGGCAGCGGCACTCCCCTTATTATTCTCATGCTGCGCACGTGCCTCTCTTGCACAAATGACGAGCTGCGGGGCTGCCTCCAGGCTGCTGCTGCTGCTTGCCACTGCCGCTACTGTCCCTCTCACAATCTCTAGGTGAGGTGTGGCCTTTTGCAGGGAGGCGGCGGCGGGGGTGAGGCTGCTTTTCTCTGGGTGATGGTGATGGGGAAAGCTGTGTGTTTGTTCCATTCCTTCGCACCTCTGTCCCGTCCTCAGGCTTTCCCTCCATTCTGCCGGCAGGCTGGCTCACCTGGAGGAGCACAAGAGGGGAATACGGTAGCTGGCTTGGGGAAGGCGGCGGAGGGCTAGTCCTGCCCATTCCTCTGCCTCCCGAGCGCTCGGCTGGCATGGGGACTTGCCCTCCGCCACCCTCCCCAAGTTGACAGAGTGCTCAGGAGGCAGTGGAACGGGCAGAACTAGCTATCTGCTGTCTTCCCCAAGCTGTATTGACTTGAATAAAAGTTGAGGGTGCTTTTTTCAGCCAAATATAAGGGCTGAAAAAACTTGGTTTATATTCAAGTATATATGGCTGTTTTGGTGACATCTTATAAAAAGCCAAACAAGGCAAAACCTGGTTTAAGCTTTACGTCTATTGCTCAACGGCACTGCTTTTAATGTTATGATACTAGATGCTATCTTTTTTATTTTTAAGAAGCCAGCTGTTTAGTATTCTGGAGGTGTAAATAGGAGTTTTAAACTAAGTACCAGACATGAACCTTTTCAAACATTATGTGGAGATAGCTGTGTTGTTATGAGCCTAATGATATCTACTCCACACAAGAATACATAGGTGTCATGCTGAGAAACCAATGATCTGGCTCTCATTTTGACTGCAGGCAAGGAATATCTCATCAAAGCTATAAATTTCATGAGTCTGTTCCCAAATTTAAAACCCTCAAGGAAATGGCTTTTATGGTTCAACGGTTTTAAAGGGTTGTTCATACTTGGCTTTGTAACAAGGAAATTAATCGCTCTAAAACAAATCAGAATTACAGCATAGTTGTATGCATTTTCATGCTGTTGCCTTGAGCATTGTGTTTCTTTTCTCATACAGCATTGATAGGGAAGGCACACTGAACTCACCATAGGGGAATATTACCTACGATGATGTCACACCAGATATATTTGGATAGGTAACAGAACCTGCTCCCTCATTGGGGTGTACAAATTGTTTTCTTGAGGTCATGTGAAATTGAATCAGCTTCTAAACAACTTCACTTTTCATAGCATGGAACCTACTCAGGCTAGTGTCACAGAGAGTTAGTTCTCTTCAGGCTGATGCAAAAGCAAGCTAAAGCAGTAGGAATAGGATACAGCTTTGGTAGCAAACCAGAATAAAGAAAGAAAACGCTATTAAAATGTAGATCATTCCTTCTTTCTTAGCATTCAAAACCATTTGTGAAATAATACACATTCAATTGTGAAAATTACTGGGGTAATCTGGCTCTTTCATCTTCAAAATAAATATAACAAATGCACTGCAATTATTATACCTAGTATCTAGCACCTGGAATCCTAAAATAATGCTATTCTGAGGACCTTTTCAGGTTTTAGAGAACAAATAGAGCCTATAGTCAAGTAATAACATTCACCATGCAAAACACTGAACAAAATTGCAAGAAATTATACATACTGTAAATGAACATCTGGGGCAGAATGATGTGCATACCTGACACTGTACACTATTTAACCAAGAGGATAATGAAATCCATTTGTTAAGTATGTATGCCAAGCAGGGTCGGCCCTGGTTAGTACTTGGATGGGTGACCACCAGGGAATACCAGATACTGTAGGTGCCTGGAGTAGGAAATGGCAAACCACTTCAGTATTCCTGCCAAGAAAACTCCATGGATATGGGGTCACGAAGAGTCGGTCACGACTGTAATGATGAAACACACACACATGCCAAGTATAGCTTGAAAAGGGGGGTGGAGTCTACTACTGGGTCTCAAGTTCTGTTGGCTTGTGTTGGCCGGAGTGGGATGTGTTTAGGTGGCATGTACAATTTTGTCAGCCTAATGAGCCCAGTATACTCTTGCATTTTAGACCTCCTCCCAAGCATGGGATTGGCTAGCAAGTCTGAAATGTAATACTGCGCCAGATAGCATGCTACATGATCATGTAGATTAGAACAACAGGGTTTTGTAAGAAGACAGTATCTTGATACATAGAGGTAACCCTAAATTTAACACAGCAAGGGCTCAGCTTAAAATGCCAGTTCTGCCACCTTACTTTTCTAAATGAGAATGATTTTTAAAAATCTTTCTGATCTTTATTTATAATGTATTATTTAATTTGAATTATGTCTTATTTTGTTTACCTGTGCTTTATTGGCTTTTTTTCCTTTATTGCTATAAACCAATAAAAGTGGCCTTTGCTGCCAGACTGGCGGTAAATACAGTGGTACCTTGTATAACGTAATTAATTGGTTCCAAATCAAATTACGTTATACAAAGTTTCCGTTGTACAAATTCTAGTTCCCCATAGGGATGCATTGAAAACGGATGTAATCCGTTCCAATGCATAGTCACCCCCCTCCGTGTCTGCCACCCCTCCTCTCCCCTCCCTCCTTCCCTCTTTCCCCCGGCGGCCAGAGGTGGTCGGGGGAAGGTGGCCGTGGGGGTGGGGGATGGGAGTGGGGTGCGCCGGTTGTCCTGGGCGCCCCCTCCTCCCCTCTTTCCCCCGGCGGCCAGAGGGTGCACCACTTGTCCTTGGCCGCCCCCACCGGAACCGGATCGCCTCGCAGGGCGGCGGCGGCGGCGAGGAGGAGGAGGAGGAGGAGGAGGAGGGGCTGCCCAGGCCGGGCTACTCCTCCGCTCTCCGTGCGGGAGGCAGTTCCCAGAGGGGAGGGGAGGGAGTCGGTGAGTTCTTGGGGGGGAGGGGGAGGAGGAGGGGTCTGCCGGCCGTGAGCCCCGGCCTGGTGAAGAGGTGGCAACCCCTCCAGGCTCAATTCCATCACCTGCCCTCCCCGCCCACTCTTCCTCCTCCTCCTCCTCCTCCTCCTCCTCCTTTAATCCCACCCGCCACGCATCTCAAGCCGTGGCCATCCAGAGCGCCCGGCAGCCTCCCCGAGCGCTGTGCCTCTTCGGGGGATGGGGGTGGGGGGGCGCTTCGGCTCGCTCTCCGGCTTGCGTGGCTCGCCCTCCCACTGGCCCGCTCTTTCCTCCCTCCTCCTCTTCCTCCTCGTCCTCCTCCTCCTCCGACTATCTGCTGCGAATTGCCGGGCTCCGGTCTTTCTCTTCTCTCTCTCCGCCCCCCCTCCCGTCAAACACACACACACCTCCTCTCTCCCGCAAACCACCCCCTTCACACAGGCACCCGCCACCCGGGTTGTGGGGGAGGGGAAGAGAAGGGGCACCTGCCGTGGGTGGTCATGGCGGAGCTCATGGGGGGAGGGGGTGGAATTTTTTTACGTTGCACGGATTTTTCGTTAAACAAACCCTCCGTTATACGAGGGTCTACTGTAAATAAATAAATAAATAACCAACCAACCACCAATTGCTGGGGAGAACTGGGATGACAGAAGCATGGAAAAAAAGTGAAGATGGGCGTGGATGCCATCAATATGAAACATGACTTAAAGAGAAGGGGAAGTTTTATGAGTATGAAAATTTAATCAATAGTCCAAAATAGTTTAAAGTCAGATAATTAATCAATTATATTTTTTACAGTGAGTCATATCCTTGATAAAAAGCTGCAGAAGAGATTCACAATGCTTTCCAGATCTTCTTTTCCTTCCATACACTGTGTCTAGGTGATATCATATTTTCTAACCAAAGAAATCTTAAGTAGCACACTTAAAAAATGAAGATACTATAAAAGTATCAAGTTTCCTCCTCTTTGGAGGATCTGACTCATGCTGTGAAAATACCATTTGGAATGTCCCAACAAGGGTGTAGATTTGTAGGTAAAGCTCCTCCCGCCCCCGACACAATTAAAATAATTTTATTTCATATAAATGTATACTATGTAGTCACATATTTATTCAAATTCATAAGTATTAACAACTAACCATGCATCAATGCAGAGAAATAAAGGACATTCAGAGTGGTCGTCAGCCTTCCGGGATTCACATTAAACAATGTAAAGAAGAATGTCAATACTTTGCATGGCAAAATTAGCAGTAATGAGGACCACATTGCCCTTCTGTCCATAACTGTAGACTTTCCCCATGATAAACAGGTGTCATTCTTGTTTCTGGGTGCTGGAAATTCATGTTTTTATATAATGATAAATGTAATCAAAAGTCAATTAAACAATTCTCCAATGCAATGAACATTTTAATTTCCAATGATTTTTATTGGCCATGTTTTATCTAGTTTTTTTTTACAATGAGACACATTAATCACTGCAGTACTACTTGGAAATCTATCAGAAGAAAGTAATTTCTATTTTTTTGAATTTTTCTGTTCCATGATTTGCTCTTTAGGCAGATTTTTGCCTTCTGATTCATTTTCATCCTCCTGTAAAACAAACAAAAGAGAAATGTTTTATGGGTCTTAAGATATATGCACATTTCCTTTATATAAATATAAAAGAGTATTTCTATGCAATACTCTGTGTATACAAAGCGCTTTTAAGGAACTGTCTGACTTCTTTATTACTTTTGATCTGTAGGGCTACTGTCCTAATTTATCATTTTCAAAGCAATGTAGAGTACAAGTTAAATTAGCAACATGAAATAATTATTTAAAAACAACCAATATTGCAAAATCATGCCATTGGTAAAAGAAGAATATCTGTACTGTGTTACAAAAGAATTAATGTTGAAAGATGCATAAAAAGAGTAGCTAGTACCATCCAAAAGGGTAATTCCTAAGTGGGGGTCAATCTCCCCTCTACTTGGAATCTCTAACTGGCCCTCATCATAGCATCTTAATAATTAGAGCAGAGTTGTAAGAGAGATGGTATTTTCTTAGGCGAATGACATTACAACCAGCACCTCACATTTAGCTGGGAATTATTACAAGTTTGTGAAGCCCTGATAGATCACTGTCATCATCTTAGAACTACAGAACTGGAAGTTGACTCTATTGATATATATAGTCACTCCATTTACTTGAGTGCATCACATTGGGCCTAGAAAAGTGTTAACAGGACAAGCAATATAAGAAACATTTTCATAAAGAAATAATAAAGGTACCAAAATATTCAAAGCTGTGAAAAATATTTCTGAGTAGAGTAAGGATAAATAAATAGCTCTGTCCAGTTCTCCCAAATTCTCAATCAAAGTTTATGGTAGATACAAATTGGGATCCCCATCTCTCACCCGATAAAAAATGTGCTCTAAGTCTAAGATGACTAAAGCAATGAGATCAAAAACCTGAATGGAAACCAGTTTACAATGGATCCAGCAAGTCCATAAGTCAAGAAGTGGGTTATAATGACTCAAACCAAAATTCCATGCATGCAACTGCCCATTTTATGGGCAGTTGGCTTTTTCAGAGCATGTGCAGTGAGGTATCCATTAACTCCTTGAGAAAGTCCACACTGGGTGCACTGGGGCGATTTCCAGCTCACGTAAAGGTTAGATGAGCAGGAGATCTTGTAGGGCATTATGCTGGTGGAGGTTATGCTCAATGACTACCAACCATATACAGGCTGAACGTAATATTTAAAATGTACGTGCTAGTCTCCTGAGTAATTGAGTTGTTACTGTTTTTTTGCTAACACTTAACTCATTTACTACTTGTTTTCAGAAACCTCATAAGGGGATGGCTGGCAAAAAAAAATCAAATAACAGAAACAACATTACCACATTTCCCTGAACATCATTTTTAAAATGCAAAAAAACAAACAAACAAAAAACAAAAAAATCCCCTGCCATTCTACTTAAAATTTAGTTTTGAACAGCATCTGCCACTCGGGAAAGAACTGTTTCTTTCTTTTTTGGAGCCCTGATACATTCTCTTCACTATTTGATAAAAGACAATAAATTTAACTTCAGAGACACTTTATGTGCTGCTGCATCATATTTTTGTCCCATCTAGCAAGGTTTCGTGACAGGTCTGCCAATTTTCCAATTACTTGTATCGCCATATGTTATCTGAAGATCAGTCAGGTCTAAAATAGGAAACATGAGCATGTCAGGCAACGGCATGCTTACAATATTCTACAGCTTCAGCTCTAGGAGCCAGGCTCATAATTCATGACGAGCTTCTTTGGAACACCCTGAATAAATGAAGTGACATCACAATGCCAACAGCCATAGGAACATATAGTACCTTCTGTCCAATGCAAAATGGTGACCTCCAAAGAATTAATTATGGGAACTAGAGTACAAAATTCAGGCAGCCTCTCCCAAATAATCTTACAGTAAAGATACCTTTGCTGTATTAACTGTACATACAGTTTGAATCTGGTGCTTGAAATTCTTTCAAGGTTTACAAAAGCAGATTCCACAGCTACAACCTGATACGGCTACAGACTGGTCATGATAAAGCAACCAGGACTAAAAAAATAAATGTAACTATTGTACAGAGTTACTTCACCATCTGCAACATCAGAATAAAACTGCATGTATGCAAAGCAGCTGTAAAAAGTTAAGCAACTGATATTTTCCAGGGAGAATCATAAAGGCTATCAAGCCTCTGCATATTATTGATTTACAATCCCAATCAATTTCCACCTCAACATTTGAGATGAAATGTGATATATTTGCATAGAACCACAACCTCCTAGTTTAAGTTCAGGATAATATTTGCCATCCTACTTTAGAAAGTATTTGCTCTTTTGTGTATAAAATATTTAACTAGCACCACTTCTTCAGTCATTAGCAATGTTTGAACTCTTAGCTAAATGGGCTATTTAGGCTAATTATCAAGGAATGATGACGAACAGACTGAAGTTTAAACATGTTTAATGTATTTGCTTTACTAATTGCCATCTACATTCAATACAGCTTCACATCCTAAAAGAGCTTAAAAGTGATTTGGACTTCGTATTTTGTACTGGTTCACTCCCATGGCTGTATTGGGTGTAAAATACAGCTTGCATTGTATCACTATTGCTATTTATTTGGGGCGTGTACACAGGAAATCTGGTAGGGAATATGATGAACCAGAACTTCCACACCCCCGGCACACTTCAAAATTTGTTGTAACCTTGTGTATCTTTGCTGCCACCATTTATTAATACCTTAAGTTCTTATACTTATGAATAAACAGGAATTGACACATGGGTTAACTGTTCAAAGTAACTTTGTGGTTTATTTTCTTTACAACATACATGAATCATTAACGTGTGTTACTGAATTGAGGTTTGCATTGTTCTTTAGCTGTAACTTAACCAACATTTATATATTCATGTTCTCATGTAGCTGTTGCTTAAACAATTCCCTAACCATATCCTATCCAGTCCCTAACTAGCACCTGTCTATCCAACAGTTTAACAGTCATCTCCTTATATATGGCACAACCTCACCCAGAAACTCAGTGATTGGCCACACATCTTGAATATTCACGACCTCATTTTTAAGGTTCCGTCACAGGGAACAATAATACTAGGGAAGGGAGTTGCCATTTCAGATCTTAAGATCTGAAATGGGAACTAATGGGAACGAACCTTAAGAAAGGACAGCTTGTGGTGTTCCATCAACTATATATCACTGTGGTGAAGCTCACAACTGATTCATAGTGCATGTACTGTACATGTTCAGGAAATTAAAACATCACAGCAAATCACTGATGTTGTCAATAGCATTTTCTATACCTGCAGCTGCTGCTAAAATGTTTGCCATGGTAATCATGGATGTACTGCATCTGTAATGAGCTGATGCAACATGTCACATTTTGTCAATTCAAATGCATAGGTCAAGAACAGTGTACACTTGGAAGAAAAGTCTGTATGTCACACAATCCGAATAGTATACTTTTCATATCCTTGTTAAAACATAGGCTCTGGCAGAAATATCTTGATGCTGATGACAACCTCTTACAGGGAATCCTAAAGGTTGCATTGGAAGACAAGGAGCTGCAGTCCCTAGAACCTACAGCTCTTTTTTTTTGTAGTCCACACCTTCTGGAAAGAAAAGCAAAGCTGGAATTATTGTTTACTTGACAACCCAGGGCTTCTGCTTTAGCTGTTACAATATTAATCTTAGCATTGGCTAAATAGGATTTTACGACCAAGTCATAAGACAGTAGAACTGCAATAAACAGAAGCACTGAGGAATGATAAAACTAATTAATTAAAGGATTTGTGTTTCCAATTGAAGAGCTTGGGATCTGTGGTGCTCTTAGAAGATGCATTTTTCAGGATTGTGCTTTGAGGTTTTGCCTGCCTTTTAATCCTATTTAGAGTTTAGAGTTCTTAGTTCTTAGTAATAGCACTAAAGCAGGCATGTCCAAACTTTGGCCCTCCTGATGCTTTCGACCACAACTCCCAGAATTCCAAGCCTGTATTGCCAATGACAAAGGACTGTCGGAGCTTTGAACATGCCTGCACTAAAGGCTAAAGATGTTTCACATAATGTATATGGGTGACATTAGATATAGGCCAGAATCCAGCTGCCTACTGTAGTAAATAATACTAAAATAGGCCGACTGATTCAATGTGGTTTTAGTGAGTTAACTTCTCCATAAATTTGACTGATTCTATGTAATTACTCTAATGTACACTACTATGCTTAGCAGCAGGATTTTGACCATTACATTTTTTTACAAATTCTCCTGATAAACTGAACAGTCATTGTTGAGTCTTACGGTACAGATAAACAAACGAACTTCAGTGTTGATCAATGTGCTACTATCCATATGAAAAGAAAAAAATTCTCAGAGAACAGTAAATATGAACGTACTAATGTTAAAAACTACAAATAACACAACATTAATGAAAATATCACTATATACCACTAGAGATGTGAAGGCCCAGAAAAAATGAAACAATTCAGAAAAAAAATCATTTCCCCCCAAAGCCTTTTTGTTTTTTCCTTGAAAAATTGAAAAAATTGAAAAAAATAAAAATAAAAAATGATTATGGAATGTTTTATTTTCATATAAATAATAAAATACTGTATTTTAAGACAGGGTGTTTAAGTATTTTCAAAATCATACATCCCCCCCTTTTCAATTCTTTTTATGAGAATGAGGTTTTATTTTATTTTTATTTAATACCGTGGACAGGAAATATGAATAATTGTTAATTCTGGATTTTTAAACATTGTTTTGTAGAGTTTTTTTGTTCCACATAAATTAATAAACAGTTCAGGAGATTGTTTGTCTGTTATCTAAAATTAGAAATAAATATATTTAAAAAGTAAATTATGTTTGTAATATTTGTTTGGATATACTATAGTTTAATATGCTAGTTGTGATAATTTTATGCCAAGTCAAATTGTCCATAGTCGTATTTTATTTTCCTAAAGTTACAGAATGACTTTCAAACTGTAAAATGGGGGGGGGGGACTAATGTAGCATTGTTTCCAATTTTTCCTAAAATTTCTGTTTTTTCCAGGGATGGGTAGGAAAACCTGGTTTTTTCCAATCTTCAAAATTTTGGGAAATTTTACATTTCTATGTACTACAAGGAACTTAAGATTTTATTCAGGAACAAGTACCTTGATAGAGTGAAGGTACTACTCAAAACAGAACTTGATGCAAGAAGAAAATTCATTATGAATACCTAGGTAACCCTAGTAGTACATCAACTTTTTGAGAATTGTGGACTAGCACAGTGTTCTTGATGACAGATAGAAAGACCCAATCACTCCTGTCAAAATAGTGGTGTGATCATCCAAAGGTATGTACAAAGCACCACAGAACATGAGTGGGCACAGGCTTGCCAACCTGAAGAATTTCTGTATGGGTGAAATAGTCAGATTTTGAAACTAATTCCACAGAAAGAAATTCCACAGTTCCACTTCATCCGATGATCGTAGAAAGAAATAAGAGGACTTACAATATTACAACTTGCAAGGGGAGGGCACCTCCAGTTTTAGAATGGAAACAAGGAAGTCATTATAGATAAAGCAGTGGGTTTTAATAATTGTATCATCTAGAATTTGGAGTTCCAACAACAAATAGCCTCAAATGTACTGAAGGTATGTCAGGTCAGAAAGTCTTGACACTTGAACACCTCCCCTAAAAGCTCTATAATACTTACAGACTTCTAGGGGGGGGGGATCAGAAGCCTCTGTTCATCACAACTGATATGATCCCTATTAAGGTTTCTTTCAGAGAGAAGCACATTCTGAATATCCTTTAAGTTTCTTGCCCCATGCCAAGAAGAAAAATTGAATGTACAAAAGAATATCGGATACTGAAGAAAGGAGTAGTAGGTAATTATTAAGTCTACAGGAACGTAGAAAGAATTCTATACATAGATCATACATCATCAATCAATTCATAATGCTAGTAGGAACAGAAGCATAAAGATCTGTATAATAAATCATATGCATAATTCGGTCTTCTGTGGAAATCAGCATAAGAGATGTATCACAGAATGCACACAATCAGAAATATTAGGTGTAATTGCTTATCTAGATGTATACTGTAAAAGGAAAAGGTCAGCGCAATCTATATTTCTTTCAAATAACAAAGGTAGAAATGTATGAGCAAAGAGATAGTTATGCCTGTTTTTAGTTAAGTTACTGTTAAACTCTATCTGGGGCAAAAAAAGTATGCAGGGAAAGATCTACATGCACAACTGAAGAATAGGTCCCTACGAACTGGCATGCAGAGAGCATACAGAAGCATGCTATTATGGTAAAAAATACAGGCACTTGACTCCACTAAGGTGGCTCATCTAATGGTTGCTTTTTTCAAGCATGAAGTTGGGCCCATTCGAGGCTTGAAGTCTGCCAGCTGGACATTCTCTCTTGGTAATTTAGTTGTACGCAAGGCTCTGGCAGGGAGGACTCCCAGAAAGGAGAACTATGATATCTGGATTCCAAATAATCTGAAATGCACATAAGTAGCATCTGCAATGACACCATGGAAAAGTAACATTTCGAACTTAACCTTTAAGAATATCACCATTTCCAAGAGAAATTGAATCCCCAGTTTTTCCTCATAGAAAGAGGGCGGCAAATTTCAAAAGCCAACGGTACATAGGAGTAATTTGCTACTACTGGGTTTTGTAATGCTTTTCCGTAGTTGTGCAACCAATGCGACATTATCTTCTTGATAGAAACTTTTACTTAGATGACAAGGATTTTGCATCCTGTGCTATTGTTTCTTCCTCCCCGCCGTGTTTGCCAGCTTCTTACCTGTTCATTGTAACATGACTATGTTTGAAGGGAAAAAGGGCTCAAGATCCAGAAAAAATCCATGAGGAAAGCACACTGAACTCAAGTGCACAAGGGTCTTTTCCTATTTCACGTTGTCTTCTTCAAAATGTGCTCCTGACAAACCTTATAAAGCACAGATCAGGCATATGTGGCATGTCTGGAACAATTCTTTAGCACTAGATATTACAAGCAAATATAAATTTCTTGTGATAGATGGCAGGTTCCTGTCACTGCATCTATTTAGCAATAAGGCAGCTGCTTGTTTCCCAAGAAGACCCTCACTACATGGATCATTTTCATAGTGACAAGCTTGACAAGCTTGACATTTACTTCATGAAATATTCTGAAACCAGCCATCAAGAAACTGCACCCTCTGGGGCCACTGGGAAACTTGACAATCTTTCCTTCCAGTGTGCATCTCCATTATTTCTCACTGTCAAAACACAACCAATTTCCTATCAACAGCTCTTCTTAGTCCTGAGGCTTTCTAAAGTGGAGACTATGAGTGGAACGACCTATTAATATTACTAAGGACTGAGTTCAATTAAGAGATTGCTGCCATGCACCTTCATTTAGTTGAAGGAAAAGGGCCCAGCCTCGACTAGGAAAGGAAGCCTGAAGGGAGGATTAAAATTATGCAATACGGATGAAGTCCTCCAGATGGCAATGCAACACCGCATGACATTAATATTTTCAAAGCCACAAAGATCCTTTCAGGTTCTATAAACACCTGGATGTTTACCTCAAAACAAACTCCTTTAATTTGTACTGATATGAAAAACTGAAGGATTTTAAAAAGAGGGGCCTTGTCAGATTCTATATTTTCCATTTCCTTGCTTCCAATGTTGGTAAAAGGGATATGTGCACTGTTGCAGACTCCTCAATGACAAATTTAATTTACTGCTCGCTATACTGCTAGGATTCTATGCCAGCTTTCAATGTCTCCATCTGTTTCCTCCTCCTCCTCAGCTTAGGAAGGAGCCTCTCCACAGAGTGGCCCTTTTGGCCGTCAGCCATCACAGTTGTTCTTACAGCTAGCCAGGTGGTGCCTGGAACCAAGTGGAAGTTCTGCCTTATAAACACAGTCAATTTTTTTCCTTACAGAAAGAAACAAAACTTTTTAAAAACAGGTGTTTCAGAAAACACCCACAATGATACACTTCTGAAGCTACTATATAATAGCATTTGTGATATGAGGACAACAAAACTTAAAGGCTCCAAGAAACTCCTTCTAGCTTCATAATGGTTGTGCCCTGAGGCAGGAAGCGGGATTAAGGCACACCAGATCAGAGTTATTTACAGATTAAAAAAGGCCAAATTCAGGTGAAACAACACACTGTCATCATCTAAGCAATCTTACATCCCTGTAAAACATGTATTAAGGATAAACATCTTAAATGCTGTACTACATGTATATGAGAGTTACAGTAATATCCGTGCAGTGTCTTAGGTGTGTGATATGTCTACTCAAACATAACAACCAACACACACACAGAGAGGCTTAATAGTATAATAATATTTCAGCTTAGTAAACTACGGTGAACAAGCTTCCTTTGACCCTTCTTATATTGGTGAGTTTGTCGGTCAAAAAATGAGGGCGGTGGATGGCCATTTGAACTTCACCTGCAATGAACTACATCAAGTGGATTATGGGGAAAATAAATACAGTACTACTATTATAACTCACGACACTAAGGACACATTGGGGCGAATGTATCCAATCCAACTAGGTCACAGCAGCTGCTATCAAAGGGTGGAGGGTGCTGGCACTGAGCCAGGAGCCTTGTGCTTGATTGTTAAGTGAACAGAAATCCTCAAGTTTATGAACGTCTTCCTGCAACTAGACTGGAATGCTTGTGTGCCTCCAGTAGCACCATCCCATTTAATTGTTGCCTGATTTTTCTCCGTCAATTATGTACACCTCCAATGCTTAAAAAAACAACCCTCTGCAGGACTACACTGAGACTCGTTTCTGACAATAAAAATGGCCACCATAGGATAGCAAGAGCAAATTCATCTCATTGAAAATGTGGGCGATACTAGGTAAAAAAAGGATTTAGATAAAATATGCACAAAGCATGCTTATAACCAAAATTAATTAGAATTTTAATGTTTTACAATTCCACCATAATTCTTGAAATGGTGCATTTGTTTCACAGCAATAAGCACTCAGATCATTAAGTAAAGTTCAAGATCTGTGTTATGTGCTCCATTTAGCAACCTCTGGCTACTTTCTTCTGTCTTTCTTGATTCACTTTTCCAATGCATTGGATAAGCAATTGAGGAACACAATTAAATTTCCTGATGCTGCACATTTGGAAT
Organism: Phrynocephalus guinanensis; assembly: GCA_037367245.1. Classification (NCBI taxonomy): domain Eukaryota; kingdom Metazoa; phylum Chordata; class Lepidosauria; order Squamata; family Agamidae; genus Phrynocephalus; species Phrynocephalus guinanensis. Next base: position 38,879,016 of record CM074742.1, read on the forward strand.
TCTTATTTCATTTAGTATAAAGAGCAATTAATTTACGACTCTATGCTGAATTCCCACGTTGGTGGGCAATGATAAATACTAAAATGAACTTACAGGATATGCTTCATTAAGCTTACTGTAAAAAATGAGAGGGGGTTGTACCAGGAAAAAAAATCGTATCTAATGAGATAAAGGTTGAAGCTGTACAATAAATACAGAGCAACTGAAAGAAATTCACGAACCTTGAAAGCACAACTGATTGTAAGAGAGGAGACTACATAAAGTGGCATACACAAGCATACACAAAAATTGAGACATGTTCCAATGTATACAAAAGCAAACACACAAAGCCATTTAAAATTATATATAGGGATCTAGCCTGTACATGTAAAATACAGACAGAAGATAAAAATACCCCAACATGATCAAGCTTGAACACTGAAAAACACTGAAAATCACCAGCCTGGTACCAGGTTAACACCACAAAAAGCCCACTCAAACTCATGTGTCTTAAATAGTTCAAGAAAGGAAAACAACACAAAAGCATCTTGACAATTAAAATTCTTTCCTCACAAACTGAAGCTTATGTTCAGTGATCTGTTTCTTTAAAAATGTTTATCATTGCTGTTCTTTGTGCTGCATCTTGTTCTATACTTAGCTACTACTATAAAGAGAATGGATTTTCAGTTTTGTCTTGAAACATATTGACCCCTTTGGAATAGGAGATGCTGTGAAATGTGTAACAATACATGACCAAACTTAAGGCCAAATGTGTGGTCAAAGGATCAACATACACATTGTTTTGTAAAATATTTTGGAATACCTTGATCTAAGAAGCCTACATTGCAAGAAGTATGTCACACACTGCAGAGTCAAAATATGTCAACAAAACTAAAGAAATACTGTAAAGTTGTGGGGAAGTTCCATTCTATCGCAGACTTACCACCTCCCCACAGTATGGCAACCAAGAACACAGGTGAACAGGGGCAACTGATCTTGTATTAATCATCCGCTATAAATTCTGTGCATGTTTACTTAGAGGTATGTCAAAATGCATTTGATTGAGTTCATTCCCACCCCCAATATACAGGATTGCATCCTAAACCAAGATGAGCACTGATAGGCCAAAATTCTGGCGAGGGAGAATGAATTTAGAAAGAAGTAGGAGCAGACTAAGAGATTAAATTTTACAGCATGACAAAAGATACTAGACTGATAAAATCAAAGTCCCAGAAACCTATACATGTTAGTTTATAAAACTAAATGGAGGGTAAAGGAGAGAGAGGGAGAGAAAAAAAACAAACGAGAGAGAGAGGGAGAGAGGGAGAGAGAGGGAGAGAGAGAGGGAGAGGGAGAGAGAATGTGTATACTCTTTTAAAACATGTTAACTAGAATTTAACAGAAGAATGTTAATATGTAAACTTTCAGTATCAGTTAGAGCAACATTTTATAACTTTAACACTACACAAATCCCAGAACATATATATGCATGCCACACATAAATGACTCATTGAAAAAAAATAGAGACCTCTAGATGTCCTGGGCCCACATATCAAACCAGCAACATATTAAGGAGCTTGAGGTGTTCTTGGACAAAGCGGAACAGACTATCCAGGTCAAAGAAGAGACAGGGCACACGTGTGAGGATGAAGTCACTTCCCCAACTCAGGAGGTAGATGTGTGGAGGAATGTGACTCAAAGGAGTAGAAGGCCAAGGGATCGCTCAGAGAGTCTCATATTGCACAATCAATTTGAGGCTCTTCCCCTCATCACACCTCACGAGGCATGCACAGAGGAACAACTAGTTCCACCTGAGGATCTCTCTCTCATCACAATTGATGAGATACAGGATCAAGGGCATGTAGATGAACAGGCTGCAGGAGAGAAGCTCCTTGTACTAGGAGATTCTATAATTAGAAATACAGAAGGATGGATTTGTTATGAGCATGATAATCCTATGGTCACTTGCCTGCCAGGTGCAAAGGTTGCAGACATCACGAGAAATCTAGATAGCTTGTTAGAGAGAACTGGGAAGGAGCCAGTGGTCATGGTACACGTTGGTACCAATGATGTCGGGAAGGCTAACAGGTCAGTCTTGTAAGCCAAATTCAAGTTGTTAGGAAGAAGATTGAAGTCCCTGGCTTCCAAGGTAGCATTTTCAGAAGTGCAGAAATGAAATATTTATCTTCCCTTGTTTCTATAGCTTGAGTTTCAACAGAAATCATCACTAGAACACTTGTAGTGAAAATGTATCATGAAGAATAACAGTGAGTACATGTCAACCAAATGAATAACGATCTATCAAAGAACCAAGGTCTTGTGAGCATTCTGTTTCTGAAAGTGTTCTCAACAATATCAGAAATATCATGTTTATATCATGAAATAATCTTTGTTTGGATTATGTCAGTTGACTTTGAGAAAGCTGTGATCTCTAAAGGAAAAAACAGAGACAGCACAGCACCTATGTTACACACAATTTCTCCTAGTCTAGTAAACATGCATTACATTAACCTTCTGATAATGGTTGTCATTCAATATTAAAATTACAATTGGTTGTTTACAATTGTGGCTCTAATGCAGTCAAAAATGTCAACATTAAGCTTTGCTATACAGTATACAGTATAATGATGTTCATATATGATACAATGCAATACATTTTGTGTTGTAATCACTGGGTAAGTTAAAAGTCATGCAAGATATACAACGGCTTGTACTATATACAACAAAAACATCAACAAAAACAACCCTTAGCAGTTCTCACTTTCTTGGTCTCCAAGCAAAAACACTGAGGGAATCCCAACTGGCCTGCTTTCTGTGTCATAACTCCTAACAGGTTCATAAGAACATAAGAAGAGCCATGCTGGATCAGGCTAAAGGCCCATCTAGCCCAGCTTCCTGTATTTCATAGTGCCCCTCACCAAATGTGTCTGGGAGCGCACAAAACTAGGTATCTGTCTTCTGATACCACTCCCCTGATGAATGTTGGGCTCTTTGGGGACAACATCCACCTATAAAATCCAAACAAAGATTATTTCTGAATGTTGAATAAAAACACATCTCAGATGTCTATTATATTTGGAAAATGTGTTTTGTCAGTGGATTGACCTTGTTCTTGCTCAATCCACTGACAAAACACATTTTCCAAATATAATAGACATCTGAGATGTGTTTTTATTCAACATTCAGAAATAATCTTTGTTTGGATTTTATAGGTGGATGTTGTCCCCAAAGAGCTGTTGTTTGAAAAGGTCCCTTCAAGCTTATCAGTTACCTAGCTTATGGCCTGAATAAAGTTGATTTTATTCACCCTATGTCACTCCTATTAGATTGTTTTACTGGTCCCACTGATGAGTGCCCTGTTAGAAGTTTTTTTCCCCTGTGTAATCTTTTCAGACTCTATTATTGTAACATTTTATATGATCTTATTCTACTGTATTATTGAACATTGTGAGACATATTGGGAAGACGAGTCTAGCAAAAGATTTTAAAAATGTTAACATTGGGGTTTCTATTGGGGTTTTTCTTCCCTTAGCTGTGGCCCTTACCCTTTCCACAATAAGATCAAAATGTACAGAAGAAAATGTTCAAAAGTTTACCATGCTAAAATATAATTAAGCCAACTAAAATAAAAAACCTATTGAATAGAAACTAATTTGAAATACATTGGGGGTGGGGTGGGGAGACAGAACAGCAAAATCCATTATATGGCTGGCATTTCCAGGTACAGATGGAAACATAATTGCCTGAAGCCTGGAGAAACCTTACCAGTCATTGCCCATGATAAGAAGCTAGGCTGACCAATATTCCCTCTCTCACTACAAGGCAGCTCCCCATTTGGTGGGTTGTTGAAAGTCCAATTTTGCTTAAAGATAAGGCATGAAGGGATACTTCCCCATTACTCTCTAAGTGACAATGGGAGTACAGTAATCCCCCGCCTATTGCGGGGGTTAGGGACCTGACCCAACCCACAATAATTGAAAATCCACGATATGCAGATGCTGAGTTGGGTCAGGACTGGGGGGCCTTTCTGGGGCCTCGTACACTTACCTGAGGCCTGGTGCTGTCCCAAACAGGCCTCTGATGGGCTTCGTGCTGATCACTTCCGGTTTTCCGGAAGTGTTTTACCATTTGCTTCTTCAGGAGGCATTCTGGGACTGCACAGGTTGTTCAAGGCCATACAAACTGGCTCTTCTGCGATACACATTGGGGAAATGAACTTCCAACCTCAAGATAATTCACTGAGCTATACTGAATGAAATTTTTAATCTTTGTCAATCGGCTTGTGAACTATAAGGGGGGGCAATTGTGTAACTGAATGCAATGTGTGTATGCCTAGCCCTACGTTATATTTACAGAATTGCAGGAACAAAATGGTTAACTTGGAAAAATGTAAGATGCTTTATACCTACAAATTGTTAACTTTTGGAAAAATCCACCCAAGCACTATCTTGGATTTAACTTAGAAGACATGTCTCCTGCTGAAATGTCAAAGCCAAAGAGAAGACACTGATCTAGTCCAGACATTGGCTGTGATCCAATGAGTGAGCATTGCCAAGTACAGCTAGTGCTTTCCAACTGTTAGCAATTCAATGGCTTGTGCATGCAGGTTTTGGCTTTCAATAGTAGCCAGTGAGACCTGGCTACACACAGTGTTCTCTGGCCTGCAGCCATGACAATGAACATGGCTATTGACTTATTTTACAATTTTGTTTAAAGACATGCAAGCATAAGCAGGCTACTTATCAGAATTGCGTAGTTTGGTGGTTGAACATGCAGTCTGAAGTATTTAGATATAAACACTAAATGATGTGCTTCCCTCCAACTGGATTCATATGCTTCTATAATTTAAAAAGTAAAGAAAGAAAGATAATTCTCCATTCACATCTATTTTAGTTACCTTAATATCACCAAACACCTCCTTGAGGACTTCTAGAGCTCTGTGAAATTCTTCATTTGTAGCAGAGATCTAGACCATGAGCTCTTTGTTTTTGTAATTTGTGTAATGTGTGTCTAGTATTCTTCTTTGGAAGCAAAGCAGACAAACACACAGCACACAATGAAGGTTTACCTACTTATGTTAACAACCCATCTAGTGCTTCAATTATTTGCCTTGGTGCAAACAGACCAGATTGGTTCAGATTGCAAGATGGGTGGTTTACAAACAAACAAACAAACAAACAAACAAACAAAGTGGCCAACTTCAGTCAGTTTGGATAAAAATGAATGATTAAAATTAATTTAATTTACTATTTATATAAAAATGATATTTTAAACTTAAATTTTCAAATAAATCTGATTTTCAGATTTAAGTCATGATATAAATCAATCTGAATTTAAATCAAATTTACATTGATCTCATTCTTGGGCTCTTTTTAGTTTGTAGCATTCACAAATTGGGCATTTTTGCACCAAATATTATTTTCAGTAATCATGAAAGCCACGTGAAACTCTTTGCCATTCTCACCACAAGAATTTTGCAACTACTCCTTGCTTACAATAACAACTGAGAATTTCCATCTGTACAAAGATGTATACTGTTATTTTAAACTTAAGATGTTTACTTATTTTCCATAACAATGACAGTTATTCTGATTTATGTGTTTCCTTAAGTCATTGATACTATATTTTTTCCTGTTACTTCCTGTTATTGTGTATAGATATGAAAGGCAAACAATGAAGAAACCTGACGATATTAGAAGACAGCTTTTTGGTTACTGTGGGTCACTAGAAAAAGACTGGGTTCTAGATAAAATAAAGCCCGAGCAATCACTAGAAGCTAATATGACTAAACTGGGACTTTAGGCACATCATGAGAAGACTTATGGGAAAAGAAATAATGTGAGGACAATGCAGTATGCTTTTCTGATTTGTTTGCCATTAGGAAAAGTTTAGATTCCACTGAAGACTGTGACTGAACTGCACACACACAGGCTGCTGGATACAAAAGTAATAGGAAAGTTAACTTGCTAAAAGCAACAACAAATGCAGCAACAGGGTGACATATTTAGTTTAAAAATTCTTGTACATCTTAAAAGGCTTTAACTAACCATCATATAACTGCAGGTAAATGTTAAAAGCAAAGGTTCCACCCGCACATGCGTGCTAGTCATGTCCAACTCTAGGGGCGGTGCTCATCCCTGTTTTCAAGCCAAAGAGCCAGTGTTGTGCAAGTCCATGGTCCTGTGGCTGGCATGGCTGAACGCATTACTGCACACAGAACACTATTTACGTTCCTGCTTTTTGTGGTGGTACTTATTTATCTACTTGTATTTACATGCTTCCGAAGCTGCTAGGTTACAAGGAGCTGGAGTTAACAGCGGGAACTCAATCCACTGTGTGACACCTGGGATTCGAACCGCTGGGATGCTGACTTTGCAGCTGACAGTTTCAACTCTCTAGCCCACTGAGCCACCATGCCCTTATAACTGCAGGTATTACTAAAGGGATTAATTGGTTATGTCTAAAGGTTTGAAGCTTACCCAATTCAACAAGTCTAAACTGTTTTCTATGCAGTCTGTTCAATCCTGTTTGCACTATGGTATGACTGTAAGCTTTAATCATCAGTAGGTAGCATTATTATTCCACTGAGTATCTGTCCATGGAACAAAAACGATACAAGAATCTTAAGGCCAGATAAATTAATATTATTTGTGAAATTATACACCTTCCTAAGTTTCATATATCTCTAAAGGTTTAAAAGAAAAACTGTTTCGAGAGTGGCTCTGTGCCAGAAATAAATTCCATATATAAAGCTGACATATTATCTGAATTGTAAGCTTTACCTGCAGCGATGCTATGTTCCTAAGAGCCTCCATCAATGAAGCAGCTACCCAAACAAAATGCCAGCTGAATGAGCATTCTACCCCACATTAGAAAATAGGAATCTGAATAGGCTTTATAATCTTTCCCCCAAAGGGCATTATCTCAATAGTATGCAGTGCACATTATAAGATTACCAGCCAACTTAAAGCAGTTTTTATTTACTTGTTTACAGGTCTTACTGTTGGTATTAGTTTAACAATCAGATGTTGGGATTCATAATCAGATTTTTATTTGCTTAACTGGTAAAATATTTACTAAAATCAGAAAGACTCATCCTTATTTTGTCCAAATGAAACCACATGTGGTTAAGAGTATGGCAAAATATCTGAATAGCTATTTCAATTTCATTTTCAGTGAAGAATACTCCTTGATTGTATAGTCCCCTAAAAAGTATTTATTCAGTTATGCAAACAATAACACAACACTAACATTTCTTTTTGTCCCAAAGAGAAATAAACGCTGTGTGCTGAGAAATGTAAGCTACTGATTATGTTCTATTAAATACATTTCATTGCCTTATCATACTAATTAATTTTTCTGCAGCACATTAATTGTATTCTTATCATTACGAAAATGCTAATGCAAATTGAAAACAGAAAATGCCACATGATCTGCTATATTATTCTTGACACTGAAGAAATAGAACTTCATTTGCTAAGCTACAGTGGAATGGGTGTCATCACATTTGCATCACAGCTCTAGTTAGCTCAGTGGTTTATTATATACTACTGGGGAGCCGAATTTTGGGAGTTCAGTCCTCTCCTGCACTTCATGTGAGTACAACCAGCCTGTGCGGCCATGGACAAGTGTCCATGTAGAGCAGGCGTGTCCAAGCTTTGTCCATCCTGATGTTTTTGACTACAACTCCCAGAATTCCAAGCCTGTATTTCCAGTGGCAAAGGACTGTGGGAGTTGTGGTCCAAAACATCTGGAGGGCCGAAGTTTGGACATGCCTGATGTAGAGTATGTGGTATGTGGAGTTCTCAAAAAAAAAAAAAGGAAATGATAAACCATCTGCGACTATTCTCTACCTGGAAAACTCTGAGAAGTGGTGGCATAAATCTGAATAGAGTTGGTGGCACACATATTATTAACATTAACATTTAAGAAACATCTTCTGGAAAATTTTGGTGATGTATTGTAGAGGACTCTTTTAAGTATACCAAAAATTACATTTCCAAAGGAGCAAGGGTAAAGTCAGAGGGGAAGTTGAAGATGCCAAGGTACATATTTAATTTTTTTTAATAAAAAGACAAATAAAAGCATTCATTTATAGCTCATTTGTGGAATACTTAAATATTTTTCTACCAATAAAGTTGTAATGCCTCTCAATAAAATGATTCAAATTCCTCATTAAACCCTACCTTCAAAATACACTTTAGATATGAAGAATTAGAAATCAGGGGTCCAGTATGACAAATTTGAGTCAGAATTTTGCACCAAGGTAACTCAATGTGAAACCTCAATGCAGGAATAAAAGTTTTGAGTCATTAAGAAGCTGGAACATATAAGCTGTAAGCTTAGGCAACCAACTGCAGATATCTTTTGATTTGTATTCTGCATGGAGCAGGGAGTTGGGCCTTATAGACAGACCCTTTGCAATTTCATGGTTCTATGACAGGCATGTCCAAACTTCAGTCCTCCAGATGATTTGGACCACCACTCCAACAGTCCTTTGTCATTGGCAATCTAAGCTTGGAGTTGTGGTCCAAAACATCAGGAGGGCCGATGTTTGGACATGCCTGTTCTATGGTGTACTGCTAGAAGGACTTCAACCTTTCCTTGCCTTGCCTATGAGAGAAGTATGTATCCCTCTTCTTCACGATGATGAAAGACTCTATCCTTTCATCATGGCTAAGGAAAGGAATGCATTCTTTCTGCATTCAGGTTCCACTCCCCCCTGCCATTAATGTAAATTCTAGCTGGATTTGATGGGTTAATTTAAGACAGAAACTGGAAATTCAACTATAAATCCCTCTCAACTTTCATTTGCCATTTCTTTTATAGCTATATACAGATTCATTGTTAGCAAACACATATGTGGCAGTGGTGGGGTTAAACCTGTCAGAGACATTTTAATACAGAAGATTTCATTTAATTTATGGCAGATATATTTTCAAGGAGGAAAATGCTGATGCTATCTTGGTTATAAGCTCGCCACTGAAATGATTTAGATAGGGTTTTTTTCTGTCTTTCAGTGCAGTATCAGAATAAGGTTGCTCTTTGTGAGCAATGAATTATAGCTGACACTTCAAACTTATTTTGTCTGTATCTTCTACTTCAGAAAAATGAGAAAACATGAATATTTATTCTATATATATAAACGAGACGTAAGACACTGATAAAAATGATTCATTACAAGATGATGAGTAATTGTTACCTATTCCTTTGTCAGAATCACAAAGTAGGTGAAACAGTTACTCGTTTTTAATTGCAGGTTACTAAAGGTAATTGAAAAAACAAAAACAGCAATAATTTTATAATAGTTAAATAAATGATAACTATTACAGCACAATGAAACTCAAAAAAACCAAGGCACATAGTTACATAATGCACATGCTGAGCAAGCGACAAAGGGCGGAACACATTACAGAGTATTCTGTGGAAGTTGCGTCATGGCAACCGGACGTCTTTTCTTGAGAGATCGAAATGTTTCGCTATTCATCCAAGCAGACTGACGAAGCTGCTTGAATGAGTAGCAAAACTTTTTGATCGCTCAAGAAAAAAGTCCAGTTGCCATGACTCAACTTCCAGATAACCTCACCTGGATGACTGAGATTCTTCACAGACATATTACAGAGTATTAAAAATACTGCTATGAATACTCTTGCGTACCAGACTATCCTGCTGGGTAGGCTCTCCGAGGTGGGGACTGGAGGCTCAGCTTTTAGCTGGCTCTGGTCCTTCCTTGGAGGCCATGCCCAGCGTGTTAAGCTAGGGAAAGAGTTGTTGGCCCCTTGGGTGCTCTCTATTGGAGTGCCCCACGGGTTGTGCCAGGACCCTGCCTGTCATGGAACCCGAATGTGAAGGGTTAAATGCTGGAGAGCAGCAGGAGGAGCCTTGTAGTTCAACTCAGCAGGCAGCTGAGTCTGAGGACGCAGCTGAGGGCACATCTCCTCCTCCTATAAGGGCTAGGAGCAGGATCCTGCAAAGGAGAACTAACAGGAGAGCTAGGGAAAGGATCTTTAATGATAGGCGTAGAATTAGATCTGAAAGCCCTGAGTTCTAGCAGGAGCCTTGTCAGAGATATGGGTGTGCTCCCTGTTTTAGGATAAAGCTAGCAAGTTTACCCTGAACCCTCTGTGGGAGCAACGCGTCACTTACCTTGCCACCACGTTCCTGTGTGTTATCCTGACTTTGTTTCCTGACCTTGGACCGGCTTCCTGACTACGATGTTTCTGTTTCCCTTGAACTTGGCATTTGGCTCTGTAAGTTATTCTGGACTGACTCGGACTGTACTTTGTACTTTATCAGGATTACAACTAAAGTTCCTGGCAAAGAACTGAACTTGGCTTGCTGTGTGTTCTGTGTGCGGGGCTTGACAGGTTGGTGGTCTCCCCCATGCTACTTAACATCTATATGATGCAGCTGGCAGAGGTTATTAGAGGATTTAGGGCTTGCTGTCACTAGTATGCTGATAACATGCAGCTCTATCTCTCCTTTTCCAACTCTGCAGTGGAGGCGGTTCGGACCTTTGAGTGCTACCTGGATGGTAGCAGTCTGTTATAGGGCAGCTTCCCATTTTGCTATGGCCAGAATTCTACTGGTGTAGGATTGGTTAGGTTCAATTTGCTGTGACCAAAGGTGGTTAATTGATGAGATGTCAGGGAGTGTCCTGCTGACATACTGATTATGCAACTGAGATGTTCCCTGGCTGTGTTGAGTTACACAAGATTGCCAACAGGATTCCAGCCTCTGCACAGTGGGAAAGGGTCTCACTGGACATGTTGTTGTGTCGTAAAAGTTATGACTGACTCTTCGTGACCCTATGTCCATGGAGTTTTCTTGGCAGTAATACTGAAGTGGCTTGCCAGTTCCTACTCCAGGCACCTACAGCACCTGGTATTCCCTGGTGGTCTCCCATCCAAGTACTAGCTAGGGCTGACCCTGCTTAGCTTCCAAGATCAGGCAAGAACAGATGTGCTCAGGGCATCTAGGCAGCTCCACTGGACATGTATGATAAGTTATTTAGGAAATGGTGAAAGATTTATGCAATCTTAAGAAAAAACAAAGTATGAGACCCACATACATATTTGCTACATTTATGATTATCTTTTTTTTCTCTTGTTTTTATTCATGGAAATATTTTTCAATGTCCTTCACCATTTCCTTTGTTGATGCTAGCATCTTAGAGGCTCAGTGACTGTCAAACTAGCAATAGGATTTTGATTGGCTTGGGGTTGCTCCAATTTTTTCCACCTCTTTCATGCCACAATTTCTTTGATAGCCTCTGAAGACTCTTCTTCTTCTTCTTCTTCTTCTTCTTCTTCTTCTTCTTCTTCTTCTTCTTCTTCTTCTTCTTCTTCTTCTTCTTCTTCTTCTTCTTCTTCTTCTTCTTCTTCTTCAATCATCATCATCATCATCATCATCATCATCAAACTGCAGAGCTGGAAGGGACCCTATGGACCACTGAGTCCAGTCCCTGTGAAGGGAGGCATAGTGGGGAATCCAGTTGAGCTATATTTTGCTCACATATTCGTGATGGTTACACCTGGAATATTGTGAGTAGTGACACCTTTATTGACCTTCCTCTGACATGTGCAGCTTGGCTCATACTCTTGTAGTATCTTGATGTAGTATTCTTTCTGCAGCACCTTGTACTCAGATGAATAAGGGTGATATCTGCATCTCTTGGCCCAATTATAAATATCTTCTGAAAACAATCAGCTCATATCTCTGTCCAGAGTGAACTGTTCCTTCTCAAATAGCTGGCTATTAGTTAGGGAGGGGTAGAAAGTAAAGAGTAAAAAGTTGTGACCTACTACAGTGGTGACTTTAGCCCTGTCTGTCAAATGCACATATCACCCACCATTGTTTTTGGATTAATTTTTTAAAATTCTGTCAGGCATTAAGAAATGCTAGAGGGGAAGCCATGATAGATTGGTCACAATGAGTATAAATTATTTCCAGAATGACACACTATATTCACTTCATTGTTGGGGAAGGGCATGAACTTTCTATTGCAATATTGTTGTCTCTTACGAGCAACTTCCCATTGTGCTTATGGTGTCCCTTAGATGCATCTGGCTGCACACTGTAAAACAGAATACTAGTGTGCTGTTGTGGACACAAATTATAGGCAGATATACAGAACCCCGAGGTCTTTATCTCCTGTAATAAAGAGTCAAAACAACAAACAACCTTGTGGTACCTCAAACTATAACTTGTTTTATTTATACTGTCAGAGTACCAGTTGCAATGGTTTTGAGGAGTTTATTTAAAAATACCTAGAAATAAGTAAGGCAAGAAGGATTTGGCAAAGTGGTGGCAACTATACAAATCTATCATGAAAATATAGTTTGCAATAACTACATTTATGCATTTAGCATGGTATTTAAGTATCTCAGCAAACAGAGAGACAGAAAGAAAATGATCAGCATTCACAGACTTGGTTCATTAATCAATCAATCAAGAATAAGGAAATAAATAAAAATAATATTAAAATGACTTGAGTACAGGAAAGGAAATAGAAGCAAATCCTGATCAGAACAGTATAAAAGTTTTTTTGTCAACATTTACATAAGAGGATAAAACAAAAGATCATCTTATTGATTACTGACAATTGTAAAGGCATTAGGAAGAAAACATAGTGACCTGCTATCCCAAAATATATGTGCTGCAACTCAGGACATTTTGCAGTTTTTAATAGCAGCTGAAATCCTGTTGCTAAAATGGTAAAATGCACTACAGGAGTTCCACTTAATCAGTGGGGATTTGGTGAGCCGAAACTTTCATAGGATCCATTGTAAAAGGATGAATACCTCGAGTGGGTCCAGAGGAGGGCTACCACGATGGTTAAAGGTCTGGAACATATGTCTTACGAGGAGTGGTTTAGGGAGCTGGAATGTTTAGTATTACAAAAAGGGTGACAGGGGATATGATAGCCATGTTTAAATATTTGGAAGGATGTCATATCAAAGAGGGGACTGGCTTGTTTTCCATGGCTTCAGATACTAGGACTCGGAGCTATGGTTTCAAACTACAGGAAAAGAGATTCCATTTGAACATGAGGAAGAACTTCTTGATGATGAGGGTTGTTCGGTAGTGGAATATGCTGCCACAGAGGGTGGTGGAGTCTCCTTCTTTGGAGGTTTTTAAGCAGAGGCTGGATGGCCACTTGTCGGGGGTACTTTAATGGGGGTTCCTGCAAGGCAGGGGATTGGACTGGATGGCCCTTGAGGTCTCTTCCAACTCTATGTTGCTATGTATCAAATGGATCTACTCTGTGACTTGCTGTGATATTAAAGCAGGACTATTTGAATCAACGGCACTTACAAATTCACCAAGGTCCAACTGATTCAGTTTGCCTACACTAACATGTTTTAATACGCTAAGCAGCAAGATTTCTGCCTCTACCTTCACGTGTAGTCAGGGATCCAGATCAGATTGTGAAATTCTGCTGAATGTCATTGCTTCTGCCAGAAATGATGCATCCCCTTCCCTCCTGCACCCCCTGCATCCTAAAAATGTGTTTCGGAGATTAGACCTCTGGAGGAGGTTTCTGACTGTAGGGCTGCAGCAGAAGGATGGCGATGGGGGAAGCTTGAATCCCCTGATATTGGATACTGAAACATACCATTGGACTTTGCTATTTGTATATTACAAATAGAAAACTGAAGTTGAAGGACAAGGGCTTCTCACAAGCATTGAATTGTAATATGACATTGCCTACTAATTTGCTTATCCAAACCGGCTATACACTCAAGCTGCGTAGCAAGGTATGCTAAGTGGAATCAAAACCCTTTGGGTCAAACTTATTTGTTTATAACTTTTAATGACAGCAAGACATGTCCACAGTAGGAGCCCAGCAGAATCCACCCTCTTGTCTAGCATGTTGTTTTTCAGAGCACCCAGACTCTGACTCCCAGGAAGTCCACAATCAGCATGGAAGAGCATGTCTCTGCTCTCACTTCTCTCCAGAAACCAATACCTAGAAATACCAGAATTGATGGGAGATTCTTGGATTTATATCCAAAAAGCTAACCTTTCAAAGTTCTGTCAGAGACATATTACATCTCAATTTGGAGGGTCAATATAATCTGTCATGACTGACAGCCACTGATAAACTTAACTTCCATACATTGTTGAAGCTATTTTAAAGCCATCCAAGTTATGTGTCATCAGTGCTTTCTTTGCAAATAAGATGCAAACATTAATTAAATAACTATGCAAAAACCATGTTTTCTCTGTCCTGAATCTCCAAAGAATCAGCTTCATCAAACAATCCTGACTGCTAATATTATGAAAAATAAAACTTTCTTTACATTGATTTTTCTTCTACCTGTGCATAATTTTAGTAGCCTCTGCTGTGCTCCAGAAGGTTTGATGGGATTGCAACAATAGTCATAGACTCACAGGTAGCAGGGCTCGGGGGGTGGGAGGGGAATGCAAACTTATTTTATACTGAACAATGACAAACCTTTGATAGGCATGTATTTGGACCACTTAGGCAGAACGTACATATGTCAATGTGGAGCCCATCCACACAACAGAACTTGAAAAGTGCAGGACGCCAAAGAAAACTTCAATTCTTATCTGAGTTCGCCCACTTCCAAGCTTAACATGAACAATGACAAGATATGTGTTGCAACTCCAACACATTTTCATCTTGTTCTGGGGAGTTTGACAGATTATCCATTAGGATAAATAAAACAAAATTTTAACATTTCTAATAGCCTGTACTTCAGTTGTTATACAATAGATGCTGATGTCATCTAAACAGAATGCATATAAAATTCCATAAAATATGATTTCTAACCAACTTCTATTTGCCTTTAATTTCTTCTCAATACTAGGTTCGTCAGAGTGTAACAATTAATTAACTTAATTTAGCTAACAATTATGCTCTTTCATAGGTCAATATGCAGAGTTCCACAGATTAATAGCACCGCTTTTAAAGTTAATCTTCTTGTATAATGCAAATGACACCAAGTCATGTATTAAATACCTTCCTGAGTACTGTAACAGAAAAAACTGAGTAAATGTATTCTAAAGAAAGGCATGAACTGTGAAAAGGCTAAATAAAGAGAAATGCCTTAGATTTGTGAAAATATTTTAACTGAACTAATTCATATTTAAACTAGCACTCTTGTAATTCAGCTGCTTCAGTTTAAGCTCTCACAGTTTTTGCTATTAAATGTAGGGCATAAAGCAATGTCTAGCAGCTTTTAATCAGTTAAAAATAACACAACAATGTTACAAATGAGGCAAAAGGAAAACTGATTTTAAAAAAAAAAGATGTATACAACTAATTTTCCAGGGGTGAGTGGGAAGGAGAATAAAAATCATCATCTCATTACTTGCAGGCAGATAAGGGAATTTAGAGATGCAAGATAACACGTCTGACATATGGTAACTCATCTTTAGTCCCATTCTCACTGCCCAATAATCACAAAGGAATGCAGATTTCAGAAGCAGTCTTAGAAATAAACAAAGAATATAAAAATGTTTTCCCTTCCCCATTTGGGTTTACCTGGAAGTCTCCTCCTTAGCTAGGAAGTTCTTTCAACTCTCTGTTGCAAACTAAATTACTAAGCTAAGCCACTATGTTAAAGTTATTGAACTGTACAGTCTATACCAGAACACAGTTTGCAACCACCATACAGAAGGCCACCAATCATACATTGAAACTATTGTTTTTGTGAAACCTAAACAAAGGGACTCAATGCTAGGCATTAAGACTAATATTTGCATAAATATCTGTCCTCCTTATAAATAGAATGTAGAGTGTTAGGGATTATCTAATGGTAAGGTACCATGATAACAGGGTTCCCTCTAAAGAGCATGCACACACCACCCCTTCTCTGTGTGGGGCTTTCCCACCCCCACCCCTCACATGTGTGAGCACCCAGAAAAGAGCCCCGCATGGCAGGGACAAAAAAGAGAAGGCATGTTGCATCCATAGTGGCAATTAGCAGTTCTATTAGTATGATTTCACAAGCATACAAACACACACACAAAACTTGACATCAGACACGGAGATGCGATGATTTCCATAAGAGTAACATTTCCAAGTTATGAAGAATTAACTCATATAAAACCCCCATGAAAAGAGAGCACTCATTGCAATTGAGTGTTTTCATTTTATGCAGAATGGTCCCCGACTCTAGCAGAAAGTGAAAGAAGTCAAGGATGAAGTCGAATGGTTAACTCTGCTTGCCAGATATGAAATTGATTTGGTGTAGAGTATTTGAAAATGCAGGCCCATGAAAAACAGCAATTTGAACTCTGACATCCCAACAAAGATGTACTCAATTAACCCATCACAGCCTATAATACTAGCTAAGTTTAAACTCTTGTAATCACTTGCAATAGTTTATAGTTGCACAGATTTTTTAAAATCTCAGTTATGGGTTTTAATAGGTTCAAAGATAGGCATCAACACAATTTCTTCAGGCATTCCTACTTCTAATTTCTCAACTTGATAATTTGCTATTTAGAAAATGAACAAAAGTTACCTCTACACTAAGTATGGGCAGAGTTGGTATGTGAGAGCACGAACAATGCTGAGACAGAAGTTTTATAATGTAGGTGAGTTAACTAACTTAAGATGCTAGATGAGTGAAACTCAACATTGTTTTACTTGCTACAACAAAGCTAGTTGGATGAGTAGTGAAACGTTTTGCTCTCATGAGAAAATAGGTCCAGTTTCCATGACTCTGCTTCCAAATACTTGCTACACAGTTTGCCATAGCATAACTCCCCCTTCATGATTTCTTACAGTTTGACTGCTGATTACGAAAAAGTAAACATGAATAAAAACATTAATTATACTAAAATTTAGTTGTCTCAGAGAAAGACTGAGAATCAAACTCCAACCAGTTTTCTCAAATATGCAATGTCTATTGTGGACAGCATGGAATGTGGCAGACTTGTCAAGCTAAGCTATATTAATTTATTGCAGACAAAAATAACTTTTTGGTTGGGATAACCAGTAATTTTATAATTATTCTTTCATGAACTAAAATAAATCAATACTAAGAACAGCAAATTAAATAAAATCCGAGAGCTCAATCACTAATTCAGTGACAGATGCAGTAACAGATGCACAATGTCCTACCTCTTTTGGAAGTTTCTGTGCCAGTGGTACCAGCTGTTCAGAGCTACTTCTTGAGGTAGAGGGTACAACATTAGTTGAGGCCTCTAAGACAACCTCAATTGACGGCTCCGAGTCCTGGGGGCAACAGAGACAAATATACCCCTCAGTACTGTGCTGAAGTGGTACTCCATGAGAATATTTCAACAATGCACTATGATCTGGCAGAACGTATTGACTGACACAAGGAATCTTTGATTTCCAAAATTTGGTGTTTGTTTGTTTTTGCATTGTTGAAACTGAAGTATTTAAACCCTGTTGACTTTTGCTTTATACATAATAGATGGACATACTACATTCTAATCAGAAGGATTAAGAACATTAATATTTTTTGTACAACAGAAATGATAGTTTAATAGACATTTTACCTTTGTACCTAGCAAAGTGGTTCAGCAAGGTACTCTGAGCAAGAAGAGAATAAACATTTGTTGAAAAGTCATATACAGTGGACCCTTGTATAACAAATGGTTTGTATAACATAAAATCTGTACAACATAAAAAATCTAGAGATAGGGGAAATTTGCTTAACAGAATCGCCTATGGGGCAAATCCAAACAACATAAAAATGGTCACGCTTAGGGATTACTCTGTTTTCAATGCTTTCCTATGGGAAATTTTTATAAAGAAAAAATTGCTTAATAGAATTTCATTTGGAACGAATAATTCCTTTATACAAGGTACCACTGTATTAGTTTGCTAAATGAAATCTCCTCCAATGTCCTAGCATTCCCATGTGAAAGCTTAACTGGCCATAAAAACAAAAGCTTAAACTTGCATTTTTGGCAAGTATTACACTTTTAGGAGGCAATTTGGAAGACAGACACAAAAAAACTGTATGTGTGAATGAATGGATGACCCAAATATACAAATTCATAGCTACAAGAGCCACAACTGAAAAGAAGTTGAAAGCCTAAGAAATTTACTGCTCAAATACCTAATATAACTAGTTACCATTAACAAGGCTTGCATTTATTTATTATATTATATTATGTGACCTGAATACTGTTTATGCAGAGTCTGCAATACTAATATGTTTCACTCACAACAGAATATTCTGAAAGAAACAAGTATCCTGTAAGAACATAAGGTTTTAAAATTTATATGAAAAACAAAATTCTCCTTTGAACAAAACATACTGTAAAATAGCAAGGGGTTGTTGTGTGTGACAGAATGTACACTGGGATTATTAAACTGCTGCTGCCCACTGATTGGCTAAGGAATTGTCATTGCTATTGCTGTGTACACTTACTCACACATCCAACTGCAGTCCAGCCTGGTAAAGCCAGGCTCCTTCTCAAAAAAGCAAAAATGCAAAGTGTTCTGCTTATAAAGCGCCCCATAGTGCTTGAAGCACTCTCTGGGTGACTTACAATTTAATTATGCAGGGTACACATTGTACAACACTCAGTTCAACATGAGCCAGGATTTTAGCAACTTGCCACTACTGTCCATGTAAAGAGATTTCCAGAAAAATAAAAAATAAATTCATGACTGTTTAGACAGATGAAGATATATGACACCATGATTTCCTCCAGAGTACAGCAATTTGCATAAAAACCCACACATGTTTAGCTTGTGTCAATAAGAAATGATACAGGAAGAGTGGAAGCATTTGTTCAATAATATACTAAAATAACTCAAAAGAGTGTTCTCCACATTTTGCATTTTTATTTTCTAACAGATTAACTTTTGTGTTTAGCTTTCCTTTGCCGTAGAAATTATACATTGTAAACATCTTGGCTTCTTCTTTGGATAGCTACATTTACTGAGCTATTTAGAAAAGCAAAAGAAATGCATTGCTCTCTGATGAGGTTGCTACTTCTTTCTGGAAAAGTCATTACAAATTTACTGTATATGCCATCCCATTTATGCATGTCTTCTTGTGATGTATCAGTTATTGAAAGAAAGAAAGAAAGAAAGAAAGAAAGAAAGAAAGAAAGAAAGAAAGAAAGAAAGAAAGAAAGAAAGAAAGAAAGAAAGAAAGAAAAGTATAAAGAAGCAGAACGCCTTTCCTTTTCCAAAAAGGCTAACATTTATTTTATGCTACTTGGATATTACACAATTAATATGCATCTGCTTCTTTTGGAGGAACGCTACATGGAATATTGTTCATTTATTTAACAAGTTTCCACAATGCTGAAAAGGGCACAAATATGCCAGCAACAGGATTATATTATGAAAATATGGCTGTGGCATGTAAGAACATGCAAGATTTATAAATCCGGGGCATAGGAATGTATCAATAATTTGGGAAAAAACATTTAAAAATAATGTACAGAATTGTTTAAAAAAGTGAACAAATGTGTGTTATAGAAAATAGTGGTGTTCAACAAAACGTTAACACATAATAAAACCCATATGAGTCCAGAATTACAGTATTTCCCCATGTATAAGACTATTCCCCCCCCCCAACCTTAAAATTGTTAGGCTAAAAAATGAGGGTCGTCTTATACACAGAAGTAAGCCGAGGAGAAAACTGCATGGTTGCAAAACTGTAATTTTAGGTTGGAAAACTGGGGGTCATCTTATACATGGTGGTGTCAGATGGAAAAATATGGTAGCTACATGCATAAAACTAAAAAGTCAAATATATGAATTGTCAAGTAACATTAAACCATCAGGCTATCAAAATAGATGCCTTTAAGACTGGTAAGAGTATTTAAAATAGTTTCTTCACCTCTAGACATGTTAAAACAGCAAAGTCATACCCAAGAAGAAGCAGACCTATAACCAGAAATCTGGAGCCATGAAAAGCCACATACTAAATATAAAACTGATAAAATTAAAGATATGGAATTTTTAAATATAATTTACCTTAGGAATGTACAATGTATAAGACAGAATCCTCAAAAAGTATATTATTTATACATATACAATCAAGGCTAGTCTTACAAACAAACAGAATGTCTGAAATAAAATGTTGCAAAATTTATGTCTGTGTTTACAACCGTATTTAAATATCATATGAAAGATACATACTAAAGAACAGGAATATTCTTTCTTCAGTATGATACATTTGAATGTATTTTGTTAACTTTATCAGTTTTCATACATCATCCTTTATCCTGGATTCAGCTGCACATTATGCAGGCCATAAATTAGCTTTAAACAAGCTTTGAATCAGGCTCAAGCTAGTTTTCAAATTAAAAAGCCGTCAGTATATTACAAGGTGCTGTCATTTTATTACCGCAATCAATTCCTTGTGGCCTGAGGTATAGGGAAAATGGATGCTGTCTTCATTTGCAAAGGGTTTATCTCCTGCACCAGGCTATGAACTACTTGACTGCAGTAATGAATTTGGAACCAAAGTTACTAACAAAGACTTTTAAACAGTGAAGCTGCAGATGGTAGTTCGTTCTTAGAACTCCATAAGGGGGACACAAAAGTCCTTTCTTGAAAAAAGAAAGAAATGAAACCATTTCTTATCAAGTGGACTAGGGGGGATGGGAGAACTTTCTTCCTGCTTGTTATCTTCCATTGCTGCCAGTTAGTAGTGGCTCATGTCTGAAGGACATGCACCAAAATCCTTTTCTGTCATACAACAGTATAAAATTGTTGAGCCCAAAGTCGGGAACTGTTTTGGTTTCCAAATATTAAGGGATGTGTAACAGAAAGCAAACTTCTAAATAATATCCAGATTGGTTAGAATAATAGTACTGTACTTTCTGATTCTGGAATAAGTTATCTGCAAATGCATGGATCTCCTGTACTTACATTTTCTGTATTTCTATGATCCTGCCCAAATAGTTTTTTCTAAGGAGAAGTGTGTAACCTTTAGGTTTCTCTGAAGCTTACACGTTATCCCAGGGAATATTCTACTGTAAAACAGCAAAAAGCGTTCAAAGATATCTTAATCATGCTTGTATTCTAATGTCCGCTACTCATCAAACAATTTTTCATCCTAAACAAATTTCCTTGGCTGTTCCCTGTGCCAGAGGATGGGTTATAGATATGTGTAAGGTCTGAGTAGGTTCAATCCTATGGTTAGATTGTGAAAACTATCATCACAAATCTTGGGAGAGCTCTTGTCAATCAGTATTCACAATGCAGACTGAGATGGATGCATGGTCTGATTTAACAGACCATGGGTAGCAGTGGTGGCAAACCTTCGGCACTCCAGATGTTTTGGACCACAACTCTGACAGTCCTTTGTCATTGGCAATACAGGCATGGAATTCTGGGATGCTAGAGTCTCTGAAGTTCAATTTCAGATCCTGATAGCGGGTAATTTTTTCAAGTTGTTTCTCAGTAACTCTACTATCACCTGGTATAGCAATATCAATGATCCACACTCTTTTCTTCTCCACAATCACAATATCCGGGGTATTATGCTCCAAAACCTTGTCTGTCTGTATTCGGAAGTCCCAAAGTAATTTTCAATGCTCATTTTCAGTCACTTTTTCAGGCTTATGATCCCACCAGTTCTTTGCTATGGGCAGATGATAGTTCTGACAGAAATTCCAGTGGACCATTTGAGCAAATACATTACGACACTGTTTGTAATCAGTCTGAGCAATTTTCTTGCAACAACTCAATATATGGTTGATAGTTTCATCTGCCTCTTTGCAGAATCTACATGTGGGGGACTCAGCTGATTTTTCTATTCTATTCTAGCCATTTAACTCTGATAGATTTGTTGTTGTTGATAGTTGTTGTTGTTGTTGTTGTTGTTGTTATTATTTTATTATTATTTATTATTATTATTATTATTATTATTATTATTATTATTATTATTATTATTATTGCTTTTTGGAGCACTACTACTAGTATTAAGAATTTCATGGATTAAATCATCTGCACATTTACTAAGCAAGACAGTAAGATACAATTAATTTGTATCAGAGAAGTACCACTGTCATTATCATGTGGTGCATGCAATCAAATCAAACGGTTGTCAATAGTTGTGTCCAATCATTTAAAATTTTCCTGATTTCTCATTAATAAATACTGCTTTATCATATTTCATCTAAGTATTGCTTTATCATGCATTGTCTTGTTCATCTTGTGGATGTACATGAAGTATACAGCACATGTACAGATGTAATAATGCACTGCACATGTAGTGAACATTATTACACAGTAAATACTTCGTAATTGGAAGCAGGACTTCATTTTATCATTTTTGGCCACTGCTGGCAATTCAAATGCTTGTCATTCAATTTAGCATTGCACATTTTGACTATGGCTCATTAACAAAAGGAAAATAAGTGCAACAATTTAATCTCAAATTTATCTCTTCACCCAGAACTAGGTTTGCTGGTTGTTTTATTGCTATATTAGTTGTCATAGTAATTTGTGATACCAATAAAAACAAGCACTGGAAATAAATGCTCTCTTTGTGAAAAGGTTTTACAAAACACACTACTCATACCCTTTGTTTCAAGCTCATTTAAAAGCAGGCTTGCCCTATAAGGTTGAAAAGTATCAGGTGTGAGTCAAGACAAAGCCATATTGCTATAAAATTGATTTAATGCAAGCTAGTTGAATTTTCCAATGCCATTTAGTTGTAAACTGCTAATACAGACCTTATTATTAATATAGAGGAAGCCTAATACAAAGAAGATTTTATTACATCTAAGTCAGCAGCATTAAAATTGGGCCTGCTTATTAAAAAGGAATGAACAGCCCAGCAACCACCGTTTAAGGGGCAAAATTAATCAACAACCTTTTGCTGAGCTCACAGTAACTGAAAGGTCAAAACTAGTGCTGCTTCAAAAGCTGAGATATTCTTCAGTCTTCATGAATTAAAGACACGAAGACTGTGCCTGAGTATTACTCTGTAAAAGTCACTAGAGTATTTCTTTCAGATGGGCTCTTCTCACTTCGTACTTACATTTATACATAGGGTTATATCGGCAAACTAACATAGTCACTGTTCTGTCTTTTCCTCTCTCCCCACACCCTCCACCTCTACTGATTACCATAAAGCTAAATGTGTGTGTGGTTTTTTTTTTTTTTTGCATTCCACTGGTGCTGTTCAAGGACAGCTTTGCATTGTGTACACAAAACAGAAATAATTTCCAGAAATGGCACTCTAGCAATGGCACAAATCTATGAGCATGGTCATAATGTACCGGGGGGGGGGATCTGCCCAACATAATAAAGTGGGGTTCTTGCTTTTGGGCCATAAAAGGTTCCTATCTATAACAGATAGGATAGAACTTACACACAGATTCTGATTAACGTAAGAAACAAGAGTGCGCAACTGCTTGAGAAGATTCCATGCTTTGTCCAGGCTTACACAGAGTCCACAAAGTAATTGTGATGCTTCAAGTAATTACTAATTTTATATGACAGTTCTTTTTTCCACTGCCCTAGAATTCATCCACCTTTCTACTAATTCCTACTACTGGCTAAATCTTTAAGAACATTAGAACATAACAACAGTAAGAGGAGCCGTGCTGGATCAGGCCAAAGGCCCATCTGGTCCAGCTTCCTGTATCTCACAGTGGCCCCGCCAAATGCCTCTGGGAGCAGACGAGACTAGATACTTTATCTGTCTCTTGATACCACTCCCCTGCATCTGGCCCTTGAAGTACCCCGGTTTAAAGCCTGGAGATTACACGTCCCCCATCATGGTTTGTACCCTGTGATGGACTTTTCCTCCAGGAATCTGTCCAATCCCCTTTTGAAGGCATCCAGGCCAGATGCCATCACCACATCCTGTGGCAGGGAATTCCACAGACTAACAACATGCTGGGTAAAGAAGTATTTTCTTTTGTCTGTTTCTCACTCTCCCAACCGTCATTTTGAGTGGATGTCCCCTAGTTCTGGTACTTTGTGAGAGGGAGAAGAGCGTCCATCTATCCACTTGGCTCATGATCTGACTTGTGACTTGGACCCACATGTATGAGTTGTGTTGTTGAATCCCTATGAACCCACCCCCACACTCCTACTGCCCCCATTGGCCTACCTGGCACCGGCCTTGTCATCTTCAAAACAAGAATGCCCAACTTCCCTTCTAGGAGCCAAGGGCCTGCAGCCTCTCGCCACATATGTGTCAGCCAACTGACAGACTGGCACAGGCAGGGCCTTTGAAAAAAGAGGAACCATCTAGCATATGAGGAGTCTGAGCGCCTTTCATTGTGATGCTCTAGCCTACTGTATTTTGAGGGGTGCAACTCTGACTGACCTCTTCCCATGACTTATAGGAATCTTTTTCCTTGACCCCCCCCCTTTTTCTGGACTGATTTAGGTTCAGCCCACAAAGCACAAAAGTTACCCTCCTAAAATTTCAGCAGCGAGGCTACCATAATGTACAATTTTTCTTCCATTATAATCCATATGCACATAATAAATTAACTCTGTGGGGCAATCATTTTAAGGAAAAAGGCAGGATAAAATATTTTGAATAAATTTAAATAAATAATAAATTCTTGATCTGAAAATTGCAAGACATGTGTTATACACCTTAGACCAACTGATAGGCCCAGACCACAAATTTTTACTGTTTTGAACAGTGCAAGTTACATATGACCTAACTTCTAAAGTAGCACTGGTTATACAGTATCTACAATTAGAACATCTTTTGGCCTCTATATACAGACCACTGGCCTTGACTGCCTTGGCAATCCCGGCTTCTTTAGAAGCATTAATTGCATTTTCAGAGAAATTGAGACCAACAACCATAGTTTACAAATGTATATTAGAAAACATGCAATTTGATGTTAATAAAATGAGAATGGAGTGAAACAAAGAACTGGAAAAATTAACCAATGTAAATCTACCATAGTTTTCACACTTAAATAACTCTCTAAATTTAAGGCTATGTTTGGTTCAACAAAAGCTGGTATTTCAGACTCACCGGACACATTTGCTTATTTAGAAAGAAACTGATTGCGTCATCTAATTGTTGATGTAAAGCATTTTAAATCATATGATGCAGGCATGTCCAGTGGTAGTTCTTTTTTTGCTGAAGGCATCACAGCAAATTAATTTTGCACTAGAAAAACCCTTTAGAGTTGTGAATATGTATGTACCGTTAAACTACATTCCTGAAGTTTAGCAAACAGCTGTTGTTTTGAACTCGTATCACTGCTAAAAGAGTCATATTTCAATGATAGGCACCACATATTCATCTTTTCAGACTTGAGAAACAAGTTTTTTTAGTTATTGACTGGAGATGTCAAAATTTGTTTGTCTATTTAAGTGCAGATGTTTAGGTAGTGACAATATTTTATTTCTTTTATGGCATTTATGGTGTATTGGATATTGTATTGCTACTTTAATGTGATTTGATGTGTCGTGAACAGCCCAGAGAGTGCTTTGGGTGGTATACAAGTTGAATCCATCCATCCTTCCTTCCTTCCTTCCTTCCTTCCTTCCTTCCTTCCTTCCTTCCTTCCTTCCTTCCTTGTCCTCATAATGTTTAGTCACTGTTCTGTGCTGGGATCATTTATTTATTTATATTTATATTTATATTTATATACCCCCAATGTTTTTAAGATAATTCAGTACGTCTGTAAACCAAAGTGAATGATAAAACTGTTTAGTCTGGAAAACACCCTTTTGGCTACATAGAGCTAAGCAATAGCTATTAGTACCTAGCGGGATTTTTGTTTATTTGTTTTGCTTGGCTTGATTGTCACTACAGTTCAACTATCCTTTTCAGGCCCTTATAGCATACAACATAGATTATATATCACATTGATTATTGCAGACAACTCATTATTGGTTAGATCTCAAACATCTACAATCTAAAGCACATGTAAAAGCTTTCAAAGCCAGAAATTCCAGTCTAAATTAGGAAAAAGCCAAACAGACTAAACTTGTTTATAGTGTTGTTATACTCAAGCAATTTATATATGGACATTATAACAAATGTTTCTTTCTTTCTTTTTACATATGATATTTGGAAATGTCTCACAGCCGAAACACTTGTTGCTTCAAGCTGCTGCTCTGGTTATAATTTAAGGAAGTAGCTGCTAAACTAGTAACTTCTTTTAGCTAAACATTTTAAGGCGTCTGCAGCTAATCTAGCTTCTGATATTGTTCACTGCCTATACCGTTTTCAAGGCAGGAGATGCAAAATATGCAAGATTCTCCAAACATACCCAAAGGAGTTTTCAAACCAGTGAACCACATAATCACTTTCATCCTTTACCAAAGATATGTTTAGTGAAAAGCTAGAGATAAATTTAATTGCTGGCAGAATTTAACAATGCAATGTACATCTTCAGGATTTAGGGAAGATATTTTTAAAGCCAGCTACAAAATCACAAAATATTTGTGCAATCTCTTGGGAGAGTTAATTACAATGCACTTAAAATTATATTCACATATTAACTATTTGAAAGAGCAATTTTAAGAGAGAAGAAACTTCTGGGAGGAAGAATAGGAAAAAGTCTTATTATTGGGTATCTTCCCATTCACACACTGATAGTAACACACTGAAAACTGCTGCTGTCTTCAGCAAAGATGTTAAATATTCTATTCTTTATTAGCGTGCTCAAATTTCAGTATGACCTAACATGGTTATGAAAAGGCACATTTTCCATAGATAAACTGATGATGTGTTCATTGCTTGAGTCTTAACATCAACAGTAAGAAAAGCAAGTTAGTAGTAGTAAGTAAAAAGCAAGTGGTCTAATGAATACAATTCAAAGATCTAAAACTAAAATGTGACAAAAAAAGTACCACAGAATTTGGATGAATGAACAAGCACAATATACGCATACAATAGAAGTCAGAACAGAGATGCCTCAGAACAACAGCAATGCCTGCAAACAATTTTCTTTTGATCAAGTATGTAATACTTATCAAGAACCTGAAATGACTGCATTAATGCTCATTGTATACTGCTATCTTTTTTTGGTTCAAATATACAGAACAGCAGAAGATTGGACACTTTTACTCAAGTAGCTTACAAAAAAAAACCAGAATTTAAGATGTGGATTTTTCTGGATGCTGAGAATTTCTTGGATTGGAAATATGATGAGCGGAAACAAATTTAAGCGAATGAATACACACGAAAAGTCATAACACACAAATAACACAGAACATTTGAGTACCGATGTTTATGCAATATAAAATGAAGGGGAAGACATGTGGTGGAAGGGAAAGAACTTCTTGGCTGGAAAAACTTGGGAATGCTTTTGGGCATAATATTGCATTACTGACAAAAAAAACCCAAGATGTTTTCCAACCTCATGCAAAAGAGAAAGACAAAGAAGGGGAAAAAAGGTAGAGCAAGCAACTTTCAACCCCAGCTTCACTGCTGAGCAAGATATCAGAAAGAATTTATAATCTGCCTGAACAAGTAGATCATTATGATGACAATGCTAAAACAAACATGTCTCTTAAGTTCTGTACAATAATGTAAAGTTTATAAAATAACATACATAACCTATTACATTGATTATCACTGAGCTCCACTTTGTCCCAGTTTACTTTAGTAGACGTCTAGTCTACTATTTAAATAAGAATAAATACTGGAGATACAGCTGAACAAAACTATAGGCTCAAACGAATGGTGGATGCTTCCACAAAACACGTCACAAAACTCAACATGATGTTACTGCAAGGAGAACTTGTCACTGGAAAACTTTCCCACATTTTCCTGTGAGTAACTACCTGATGTAACATAGCAGAGGCAAGATTTCATGCAAACAGAAGATCTATAACAGCAGTTTTAGTTACAGATACTTTGATTTCAACTTTTAGATCTCCCAGTGTTTCAGACATGCAGAGGAAAGTAGGGAGGCCAACTTGGATATTTAAAAAAAACTTATCTTATTCAGATATAGCAAACATGAATTATTTATGTGCAAGAAAAGCAAGGGCCTTCTAAGTCCCATTAATTCAGCCTACTCTATTAAGGCTGAAGAACTGAATTCAACCACTAGGTCACTCCTCTGTATAATTCTGAATAAACATGTGGGTGAGCTCCCTGGAACAATGGAATCTGAGGTTTCCAACTCTGAAGGTAAGCAGACAGAATCTAATGTTATTTCCTATACTGGTGGTTCCCAACTCTGGGTAACACAAGTGTTCTTGGACTGCAATTCCCACAAGCCTTCACCAGCAGCTGGGCTTTCTGGGAGTTGAAGTCCAACTTTATCCCAGGTTGGGAACCACTCTCTATAGCCGTGGTGGTGAACCTTCAGCACTCCAGATTTTTTGGACCACAACTCCCAGAATTCCAAGCATGTATTGCCAATGACAAAGGACTGTGGGAGTTGTGGTCCAGAACATCTGGAGTGCCGAAGGTTCGCCACCACTGATCTATAGTATTCTTCTTGGCATGCCTCAGATCAGTAGCATGGCATGAAGAATAAAAATACATCTATAAAAATAACCAGAAAGGAAACCAAACCAGCTTTGAGGCCCTACACATGCAGCATTAAAAGAACAGTAGAAATTATTATAAAAAGGTCTGATGAAGCAATATTTACTTCTAGTTTTTGTGCCATATGCAAACAACTTCCTGTGTTATAGCTTTGTGTACCAACGTTCTTCCTGCTTGGATTGGAAGAAGACATGTTGCTATAATTACTCCTCTCCTATATCAATTTATGCATTGCTCTTGATTTTCTGACTCTTCTTCATAGTACTTATGGTATCCCTTCAGGTATCCCTCAACCCAAGAGCCAGCATGGTAAGATATCTTTCAACAGACTGTACAATAAAAACACAACCAGCCAAATTTCCATATTGATGCTATTAAATATGGATATGCATTTGGGTACACAAATAATGCCACATTCAGATCGTTCTGAATTGATCTGAATTTGATAGTTTCAAATTTTTGTAATAAGTATCTGTAACATTTTTACTACTATTTACTCCTACATGAGAAAGAAAAAGGGTAGGTTTGTGCTTGCTAGAAAAAACAATCATGAGACCTATTTCTCAGGCACATGTGTACAATTCCCCTTGAGCAACTGGAACCAAAGGGACTGAAAATGGTCGCTGTCAGTGGTTTTTTTTTTTTTTGGGGGGGGGGGGAGGAAATCTGGGTGGAGGAAGGCAGAGTTACAGGCCATAGAGGGATCCTTGCCTGGCAGTGGCATGCACTCTTGTTGTTTGGTACAATGACTGGGAAGATCTTAGAGGGCACAGAGAAGTCCTTTGAAATGCTTTGCCTGTTTGTGTTTTTTGAAAGGGGAAAATAATGAAGGTATAGGATTCATAATGACTAAAACAGAAATTTTAGATTTTTAAAATTCTGAATCTGAATTTCAAATTCATTTTTGTGCTGCTTCCCTATTAAAATGTACACAGACTATCATAAGTACATGTCAGATGCCTTTTAAAAGAAAACAAAACAAAAGAGAGACAGATTTCCACACTGATGCAGTTAAAATGGGCAAATATAAAATGATTTCTTTGGAAAAATGCATGCATAAATTGTCCATGGCATGCCTTTAGATGGCTAAAAATGGCAGCATTAGAACTACACAGTTGTCTCCAGCTGTTCTCCCAAGTATCTCATTTCTGAAAAGCTAAATTTTTGAAACATTTATAGAATATATTTCATCAAGTACAGCATGTTTTCTATATATTAGCAGTTTATTAGGAGGACTGCAAGTGAAAGAGCAGTATCTATTTTTCCACCAAAGGCTATACGGGTTCTTGCAATTATGTAAATAATAATCGAACTTTGCAATCAAGAGATGTTAATAGAAAGTAGTAATAGTGAACTACAATCTGCTGGCAAATTCCCATATTATCAGCATGAGACCTTAACTATTAGTACACTACTTTAAAAGCATGGAATTAAAGAATCTTATGAGTTCCATTAGATTAAAGAAGCAATTCTAAATGTATTTTGTAACTATTAGGCTTTATAAATGAAAGACTGTAAAGGTGTTGTCATCTTGAGTAGAGTGACTCCTTTAAGTATATGACCACACTAAAAGTCTGTTAAAGTGAATCTAAATCACAATCATACACTCTACATTGGCTTTATTTGTGATACACTTTATGGTATTGGTTACTATGATGTTGTTTGTTTCTACTTGAACAACAAAAAAGGAACTCATGTTCCATTTCAGGTTTGCTTTAATATTGATCATTACTATTTTAATATAATGTTCGTTCTTTTTTTTTTTTAAAAAAAGGTATATTTCTTGTTTTGGGGTTTTTAAACACTGTTTTATGATGTAAGTTGCATTGGGTCCTTTCAAGGAGAAAGGTGGGATATAAATGAATAAATGAATAAATATTTTTCTAACTATATTACTTAAAACTGTAATATGTACTTGCCAACTATTCAGCTAACAGCCCTGTAAAATATGCAGCTTCTCTTCTTTTTCCTTTTGTATGGAACTTAATTCCTTACCACAAGAGCCAGGAATTTTATTTATGTGCAACGTAATGACACTTATATATACAGAGAGTATTTGGCATTTTGGTTATTATATAAGCTATTCTAATATTCAATATCTTCATTGGTGGTTCTTGAGTCTTAGTGTTAATAATAATAATAATAATAATAATAATAATAATAATAATAATAATAATAATAATAATAATAATAATAATAATTTTCATTTCAACAAAAGGGGTATTTTACATATAATGGCTCATATCTTGTTGTTTAGCCTAGTTTAGTCTCAACTAAAGTAGGACACTGAATCAATGGAATGTACGGAGTAGATGACTCACTAGGTCCCCAAGTGATTTAATGGGCCCACACTTGTTGCAACATACTATACTAAGCAATGCAACTTCAAACAATAAGTATTGAAACATTTCATTGCTTACTGATAATTGAATTTATAATGTGATAATAAGCCTCACTGTAATATAAAATATTGATAAATTCACACTGTAAAATGAGGACAGAGAATGCATGGCTACCCCAACAAATGTGGAATCGATTCTATAAGTGGGCTTTAAACACAATAATGCACATTTTAGAACTCGGAAAGTTGCTTTAAAAAGCAATTCAATACATTTACTGCTTCACATACAACACTGCCAGTCACTTATCATTGCAGTTTCAGTTTTACTGTCAACTTTCCCCATTACTTAAAAAAAAACCCGAAAGGACAGCATAAGGCAGCGAGAGGTTCACTCCTCATTTCTCTCACACAGTTTAGTGTGAGTGCACACCTATTGCTATAAAATTAACAAAGATGCTTATGGTTACATTACAAAAAGAGTGACCTTATCTTTTGCTACATTGTAAAAACAGGTTGTTCACTTGTAATATATGCTTGAGTGAGGTCATCAGTAAATTTACATTAGCTGGACTGTGCCCATATAGAACCATCTATAGATCCTAACCATAGATCTGTTACTGGGACAGCACAAAGATCTCTAAGTAGAACTGCAATGTTAGTTATACCTCCATTAATTGGAGCAAATAGCAATTCATTTGAATTAACTAATTTTGAAAGCCTGAGCAATATTTGCAACATTTAGTTGGCATGCTGACTGAGATCATTGCTGTATTATTGGGTCTCTACTGCCTGCCACTGAAGGTTCTCATACTGCCAAAATCTCAGTCCTTTTTCTGGGAAACAGTGGCATATGGGCAGCAGGCACCTATTTCCTACAAAATTAATTTGTTCCCAAAGTTTTGGGATGTACCCGTTGGAATCTTCTTCCCAGTTCTCAATGTAGGTTGGGGTGTGGTGCATAATTCCAAGCTAAAGTTTGATGCTATTAAAGTGTTTAGGTGATTTGGTGAAGGCACCATGATAGCTAGCCCCAAAGTGCAATATGAACTATACAAAGACAAGTGTATACACCTTTAGAGTACAGCGAATTAAGTCCAATTGAAGAAACTGAGATCATAGTTACAAATATGCTTTGGGACCTGGCCTGGTTTAGAGGTAAGACCAGTTCTTGGATATCAGTTCTTGTGAGTGATTTATCAAAAGGCAGGAATTCAGTCATAACTGCTGCATCTGTATTCTATGCCAACCATGAACCTCAAAACAACCTCACTGTCAAGTTCAAGGCACTTTTTGAAGACTAACAGTATCTTACAACATGAAGACATAAATCTCAGGGCTTTCCTAGCAGACATGGACTATGAGTTTGTGTAAGCTGTTTCTTTTCGTCCATTGCAAAAAGCTTGTACCAATAATAAAAGCTAGTACTTGTTTAGTCCCAGCTGAGTATAACTGTCATTTGGCTCCACACTACATTGCACATATAATTTCATTAAGACTCTGTGATCTTACAGAGTGTATATACATCTCTGTAATGCAAAGCTGTTAGAATTATTTTAAAAGGTCTTTTAAGTATTCATGCTGAAGTCAACGTATATGTGCACAACAGATACTAATTTTACATGTTTTTGACAGTTACCTGATACTTGTTTTTCATTCCATCCACTTCACCCTATATTTAACACATAAGGTATTTTGCAGTTAGTAGAAGTAAATAGCAGAGGGCAAGATCCAGTTAAGCATTGATTACTGTGGGAGAGAGGTTATGTACACACTTCATTATCTTCAAAAAAACCACCAAGCCCCTAAAGCTGTAAAGGGCTACTTGATAGAATAATAGGAAGAGAATGAATCCTCTACCCTAATATACTTTACTATTTAGGCAGGAAAAATGGAGATACTTCTTTCTCAATCTATAAGACGATGAAGTAGACTTTATTAAATGGAAAGGTATTTTTTTTAAAAAAAAAACCCAGAATGTCAAAGACCAAAAAATAGCTAGGCATTTCTGTAGAATATAACTCAACACTTGGATGGTGTATGTGAAGATGACAATAGGTTTTCCTTGGCAAGGAAGAGGAAAAATAGCAAAGTAAATAAATATTTTACTGATGAAGGTACCTACATTAGCTGCTATTCAATGTGCACAGCAAGCAGGTTTCTAAATCTTAATTAAAATGTTGATTCCTCTTAGATATTCCACTAACTGGAAAAATCAGAAACATTAAGAGTTCAATCAAAGGGCATCCACAAGCAGAACATTTCTATCACTATATTTTAATCCATGAACACATATCAAATGCAATGTATAATTCCACTTGTTCGAGCCTTTGTGGAAAAACCTATCGGAACAGTTTCACAACACAATACAAATATATCACACTGTATTTTGCCAGTTTTCTTAGACTTGCACAATCAGTAACAGAATATTGAGTCTTCCTGTAATTTTTCTTCTACCATTATGCTGGATACAACTCTGCTGACACTACAGAATTTGTCCAAAGTGAGGATTGGAACAGAGAATTTCAACTAGAACTAGTAATATTGTTGACTACACATAATCTACAATAGCCTGGGTTTTATATCCCATAACATTACTCATTTTCTTTAAAGGAAATGTTTGTCCATGGTTACAGATATTCTTAGCAGTCTTTCAACAGCATCTGCCTTGGGAAAATTTGAGACACTGACCAATGTCCAGTTCTTACATCCACTTCTATTACATTAGTGCCCCTCCCTGCCCCCCCAAATACGCCACTGGCTCGCTCACCCACCCACTTGATTGCCCACTTGCCTACCATCAGGAGGCTGGCAGGGACCTGGTGGGTGACTTCTGACAGTGCCGTGGGTGACAGGTAGCTCACGGTCGACGTGTTGTGCAGGCCTGGAATATAGTATAATCCAGGGCAGTCCAACTTTGAACAGGCCACAGTCTACTTTTTTCCAGCCCAAAGTGCCTAAGATCTACTACATGAAAACTAAGGTTAAAAATAAGTGTTTTAAAAAGTTTTCTCCTCCCTCCCTCCTTCTCTCCCTTCTTTCTCTCTCTCCCTCTCGTCCTCCCTCCCTCCTCCTCTCCTTTTCTTTCTTTCTTTTTCTTTTTTCTTTCTTCATCCATCCCTCCCTCTTCTCCTCTCCTCTTTCTTTCTTTTTTTCTCCCTCCCTCCCTCCTCCTCTCCTTCCTTCCATCCCTCCTCTCCCTTCTTCCTTCCTTCCTTCCTTCCTTTCTTGCTCCCTCGCTCCCTCCATCATCCTCTCCCTTCTCTCTCTGTCTCTCTATCATCCCTCCCGCCCGGTCCTTCCCCATCTGTGGCTTTCTCAAGTTAACTCTCAAAACAAGGTGCTGGAGTTCAACGACAGAAAAAGAGAGAGAGAGAGTCTGGTGGCAGAAGGTGGTGGCAGCAGCTTCCCCTCCCACTGGAAGGACACTCAGGCAGAGGGGGAGGGAGGGCAGGAAGGAGGGGGAAAGACCAGCATCACCACTACCTCCGGGGACTCAGCCATCTTCAGCTCTTTCGCTGCTGATGCTTGCAACTCATCTTGCACAGACAGGCCGGAGAAAGAGAGACTGAGAGATAAATCCTGCTCGTTTGACCCCCAGGTTGAGAACCACTGGACTGGTACTTTAAATAGGATGCGGAGGTTAAGAAGAATCAGCCTTACCCGCCCAGGGATCGGAAAAATATATCCATTTGCAAAGCGTTGGCAGATCAATAGACAGGGAGATCAGAAGGGAGATATAATCAAGCAGGAAACACACTACAGATGAGAGAAGGGAAGGAATGGGGAATGGCAGTGGGAGGGCCCAAACGCAGGTGGGCCAATGGTGAAGTTCCATAGGCCTGATTATGGAAATCCGCTGGCGGGCTACTTTTTAATGCTTCACGGACTACTGGTAGCATGTGGCCAACTCATTGTGCAGGCCTGGTTTAATCCATTATATCCAGCACACCAGAACATCTATGGCAGGCATGTCCAAACTTTGGTCCTCCTCATGTTTTGGACCACAACTCCCAGAATTCTAAGCTTAGATTGCCAATGACAAAGGACTGTGGGAATTGTGGCCCAAACCATCTGGAGGGCCGAAGTTTGGACATGCCTGATCTATGGGGATCAAACCTCCCAAATCAATAGGATGCTTCATCCCTCTGTGGTCTTCAGTGATGCATGAAGCTGTCAGAAACTAGAACATATTAGTGTCCCCATGCATGATTTTACTATCCTGGTTGTAAGTATGAGGTGAGAGGAATGGTTCCTTTCCTCCATTCCAATACATCTTGGAGGACCATTGCCAGAGAATACAGCTGGGTGAGATAACCTCCACCCCATGGTCCTCCAATTGTGGGGTGCCGCAGGGGTTGATAATTTCACCCATGTTCTTTAATATCAATATGAGGCCACTGGAGAGGGTAGTCAGGAGGTATGGAGGTTCATGTCACCAATACGCAGGTGACACCCAGATCTATATCTCCTTTTTGCCATATGTTGAGGATGCTGTTCCGTCCTTAAGTACATAAGAACATTAAGAAGACCCATGCTGCATCAGGTCAAAGGCCCATCTACTCCAGCTTCCTGTATCTTACAGTGGCCCCACCAAATGCATCTGGGACCGCATGAGATTAGAGATCTATCTCCTGATACCACTCCCCTGCATCTGGCCTTTGAAATATCCTGTTTTTAAACCTGGAGATTACACATCCCCATCATGGTTTGTGACCTGTGATGTATTTTTCCTCCAGGAATCTGTCCAATCCCCTTTCGAAGGCATCCAGGCCAGATGCTATCACCACACCTGTGGCAGGGAGTTCCACAGACTAACAACTTGCTGGGTAAAGAAGTATTTTCTTTTGTCTGTTCTCACTCTCCCAACCCTCAATTTGAGTGGATGTCCCTTAGTTCTGGTACTCTTTGAGAGGGAGAAAAGCATCCCTCTATCTACTTGACTCATGCCCTGCATAATTTTGTACATCTCAATCATAACACCCTCAGCCACCTTTTTTCCAGACTAAAGAGCCCCAAATGCTGTAGCCTTTCCTTATTTGATTTGATTTGATTTATATACAGCATCATCTAATTTCTATACCACCCCATTAGTCCCTCTGGCAGGTTTATCGCAAGCTAAAACATTTATTAATGCAAACCAAATAATCAAGAAAAATTATGACAAACTATTGACAATTGAACTAAACAGCTTTCAGTTGAACAAATAATAACTTCATAAACCTGAAACAGTAGACTAATACTTAACACATATATTCTATGCTAGTATTAAGTTCCATTGCTTGTTCTTCTGATGCAACAATACAGCCTCAGGCCAGGGTTACTTTCATTTAAGTCTAGGAGGTTAGATTTTCTGCAGCAGCATAGGTGAGCTAATGCAACTGGCTTCTGCAACTAAAAGGTTTTGCTAAACAAGTTGTGTTGGGCTTAGCTTGACAATAATAGCAGGAAGCTATCCTTAAGATTTCTAACACCCAGCTTTGTTAATTGGGCTTCACTTGTACAGGGAAAATATTAGGACAAACTGCCAAGAAACTTGCAACTTTCAGAAAAAAGCAAAGTGTTTTCTCTGAATTAATATGAACTCTTTTCTTGGAATATTTTCACTTTTATGACATTCAGCTGAGTAGAGAATACACCATTTCCACAGAACCTCATGTTTTTCCTTCATTGTCTTTCCTTTATTTTCTTGTGTCCCCACCCAAAAGGAGAATGGGTCCTACCTCATTGTTAAGATATGGAAGAATACAGAACGTTTTTGATATGAAAACTAGGTAGTTCAATTCAGGGAAGATTTATATTTCTTTTACTTTTAATAGAAAAAAATATAATGGATACAAAAGCATGATATCTGGATATACTAACAGGTTTTCCAGAATTCTACTTTTCAAACATTTTATGAAATACGTGTTTTGTCAAGTAGCTCCATATCAGCAAAATTTGGTTAGGCAGAAGACTGGCATTTTATATGCTGAAAAGGTTTTGCTACTGTGAAATATGATATAAAGTATATTAAGCCAAATATGACTAATCCCTTCTAAAACAAATAGTGCAAGAATAAATATGAAAAACTTGAAATAAAACTATTTTAACACATTGATCCATGTAATATTTAGTCTACCACTTTATAATATTGTAATATTTAATCTATCAAATATTAATGTTGTAATATTTCATCTACCCATTTTTAGCCGCAACTGAACTGTAAGCATTATGCTGCCAAAATAACCAAATGTCTCCTTACACTTTACTGAACGAATCAATGCAATATGTACATTGCATTTGTCAATACAAATCAGCAAATAAAATCGTTTACATCTGCTTTTTGACATATAGAAGAATGAAAAACTGATTGAGATCATGTTCATACATCAATTTCATGTGAAACTGGTGACACTATCAATCAGCAATTTTTTTTTGGGGGGGGGATATTTTCAGTTCCCTTGAAGCTCTTTTGGAATCCCTTTTGCCACAAGGAAGCTCTTGGGGGCCAGTGGGATGATGGGAAATTTTTGATATCCAAAATTTATCTTCCACCCACCCCAATTTGCTTTAGTCTGAACTCTGTTGCTGCTACCCATTCCTGCTGACTCTGCACAGCTGCAAGCTTAAAGGTCTCAGAAATTTTTTTACTAAGTCCCATAGTTTTTGGGACTTAATTTTCATCTCAGGAAAACATATATTTATCTGTCATAGTCGCTTTGATTTGGATTCCTCCACTGCACAGGGAGTTGGGCTCAAGAGTCTTATGGGCTCCTTCCAACTCAATCATACTATGATTCCATCTACATGTGAGCTTGTTTTTGGCTTTACAGTTAATGTTTCACAAATGGGATTGGATAATGGGCAGTGTGCATTTGTGTGATTGTATATGTGTGGACGTATGTAGCTGTATGTTCTATTATGGTGAAATGTGGCACTAATGACTGAGGGAGAGGAGGGAGTCCCCAGATATTGGCCAGCATTTTATCGGAATTCAGTGTATCTGGATGAGTGGTCTAATTTTTCTGCTTCTGGCTCAATGATGCACCCACAAGGTGGTATTCTACTTGTGTGCTGATAATGCTCATGTGATGCCCAACAGTTTTCTCACTGAGTGGAGATATTTACGATGCTTTGACTTACATTTATCAGAATCCATCGCCCTTCAAAGAATAGTAGCTATTGGAGAAAAGGAGGAGAGAATACTACTTTCCATCAGGTGATTTCTCTATATAGTAAGAATTTTGTAAACACAGGACAGTCTTTATTTTTGAAGGAGGAAATTTCATAGAAATACAGTAACTACTTTCAGCTTTTGTATAATATTAAAGGAAATCATTCCCTCCCTCCTCACTCATGTTGTTGAGATGACAAAGCTTGTCAAACCTCTATGATACATATCACCCATTCCGTAAAAGTGACACTATTACTAGCAAAGAAGCTGCTGCCCTTGTAGCCCAAAGTCAAGTCACTGTCATCATTTGACAGCCACAGTAATATGAGAATATGTGACAATGGTAGAGTAATAACTTGACAAGATATGCAGGATAGCTGCAGAGTGCATCATGAACAAAAAGCAGCTGGTTTATATCAGGAAGCCATGCATTTTTACTGTGCTTATTGTGTTCATTAAAAAAAAACCCAATGTCCTGGTCAGAACAATCCCATACCTGGTAGATCTATCAAACAGAAACAAGAATCAATGCACCATTAATAAGGCATATCTGATCACAGACTAGAAAAAGGCCACTAATATTGCTAAAGAATACAATTACTTTTAAATAATATGGGAAAATATATTGTGTGTGTGTGTGTGGTTTTTTCCCCCTTGAATTACCCAGAACAGTACAGACTTCAATTAACACAAAAATTAAGTACGCTATTGTAAACTATTGTAAACGATACTGTTTTTATATACTACATACAATATTTGTTAATTGATATTAAGATTAGGTTGGTGTTTCAAAATGGAATTGGATACATTTACTTGCATCTGAAATGGGGAGTTTCCAAATCCGATTTCTCTGCTGGAAAGATGAATCTTGTTTTTGCAACAAAAATAAGGCAATGCTCTTTCACTGTTCAGC
Source organism: Phrynocephalus guinanensis (assembly GCA_037367245.1). Taxonomy (NCBI): domain Eukaryota; kingdom Metazoa; phylum Chordata; class Lepidosauria; order Squamata; family Agamidae; genus Phrynocephalus; species Phrynocephalus guinanensis. Next base: position 38,917,826 of record CM074742.1, read on the forward strand.
TAAATGGAACTGCTAAGGCATGTTGAGAATAGGATTCAGAAGTGTACAGAAGCTGAAGGTAAAGTCAAATGAAGGCTGAAATACATTCCAAGGTGAAGAGTTCATAAATTGGGGCAATTTCCTTATCATGCAGTTCCCAATACATTTCCTTTGGAACCACTTCATTCCCTAGGTGTGCATAATAATAATTGTTTATTTAAGGTCATAGACCAAAATGTTACATGGCAATCAAGTTCAAAAGACAACACCAATAATACAAATATAGTTGGATAAATTAAAAATTAATAACGTGTAGCCATGGAAAACATTAATAGACATATAATTGCATAGGAGAATAATAAATAAATATTCTAAATATTATATTAAAATGTGGAAGGTATTATATCATACACTGGAAAATTAGGGGATCTAAAATTCTGATCATAAAATCATCTTACGGGATGCCATGACTGCCACACAAAATCTGGCCATTACCATAGTTATATTTATGTTCTTATCGGCTACTAAATACTCAATATAAAATATAAACAGGTTCATACTATGGGCATAACCAGAAAGTGCAAGAAGGAAGCAAGTTTGGCTGCATAATGCTACTTTTTGTTTCTTAGAAAGATGAGAGGTTGGCAACTACTTCACAGCAGCGACCCATAACTTAGTGGGAAAGAATTGTCCTACATCCCGTGAGACGAAATGGCTGGATGCCGGGTTCCCTCCCCACTCCCATAGATCAGTGCTCCCCAACCTTTTTGTCTCCACGGACCGTTATTTGTTTGATTATTTTCCCGTGGCCCGGGGGTGGGGGTGGGGAGGGGGGGAGGGGGGGCAGGGGAGGGTGTGGGGGGGACGGGGGATGGGGGGAGGGAGGAGGGGGAGGAGGAGGTGCGGGGGGGGTTGGCGTGTGTACCCTTGGGGGGGCCACAGGAGCGGCGGCGGCGGCGCTCGCCTGCTGGGGGCGTCGGGCGTGCGCTCCCCCCGTGCGCACGGGCGGGGGGAGCCCGGGGCTCCTGGGCGGGCGGGCCCCCGCCTCCTCTTTCTGTCGGTGGCCGGAGGCAAGCGGCGGCGCAGAGGTTCCCCAACCGAGGCGGGCCGCGGAGGCCACGACCGCGGCCACGGCAGCCGCCCGGGTTCGGCTGTGGCTCCGCGGCTGGCGGCGGGGGCGCCCCGCGGCCGCCGCCGCCGCCCGCCACGGTGGGGCACCTCTGCGCCGCCGCTTGCCTCCGGCTGCGGCCTTCGGGCGGGCGAGCGGGAGGGGGGAGGGGAGGGAGGCCGGTGGGGGGTGGCGTCTCCGGCCCGAGGGCGCCACCGGGACCGCCGAGCCGGCCGCGGCGCCGCCGGGGCGCCCCCGCTGCCGGCCACGGAGCCACAGCCGAACCCGGGCGGCTGCAGTGGTCGCGGTCGTGGCCGCTGCGGCCCGCCTCGGTTGGGGCACCTCTGCGCCGCCGCTTGCCTCCAGCCGCCAACAGGAAGAGGAGGCGGGGCCCGCCCGCCCAGGAGCCCCGGGCTCCCCCCCACCCCGCCCGTGCGCCGTGCCCGGCAGCGGCGACTCCTCCTCCGGCTGCCCGCGGGAGAGAAGAGGAGGAGGAGGAGGGCGGCGTAGGAAAAGGGGAGGAGCCTCCCCGGCCTCCCCAGGCGGCCCGGTGCCAACCGGTCCACGGACCGGCACCGGTCCGCGGCCCGGGGGTTGGGGACCACTGCCATAGATGGCTCCCCTCCCCCCAGTACAACTGGTGTGTGCCTGTGATATTAGCATTCTCTGGACTGAGGCCAGGTCTCTGTGAAATTTACAAGCAGTGCTAAGATATTAAGCATACAGCATGGATATTGTTCTAAAAAGTCACTGGTAAAACAAACATCACTATATACTGGTAATACCAATTTCTCCTGAAGCAAGGTGTTGTTCAGTAGGATGGAATCAGATATTGTGACTAAAATATTACCTAACATAAGAAAATAACCTAAAATAAGAAAATAAGAAAAACCCTGATGTAACTAAACAGAGCCACAAGGAGTCCTCATAAGACAATTTTTCTGATAGTGTTTGCTCATTCAAATGCCATTAAATTGGACCATAATGAAAACAATGCAAGTTAAGCAATCTAAAGTGGGCCCAAAAAGTTCTCAGTAACTAACATACAATTTTCATTCATGGTATAAGAAAAATGCTTTAGTTTAAAGGGCAGTCATAAATTCTGTTATCTAATTTAATTGTCAAAAAGACAGCACATTTCATTTGATTGGTTCTGAAAAACTATATTCAAGCCACTGTTCATGGAAATATTTGATTTCCTTCAATTCCAGGTTTCTTTCTAGGGACGTATGTTTTCAATAATAACTCAGTTTGCAGCACATGGCTTACACCAAATATATTAAGAAAAAATACAACTTAAATCTGTATTCTACCTTGTGAGTTTTCTACAGCTGCACATTTATATGCATTTACAAAATAGCTTATTTAGTAACATGCTGATGAACTCTCTTGGCACACACATTATTTGTAAACCACAGCATATACAACCTATCTAAACTTTATCAGCTAGTATATGGATTTTTAAAAAATTACATAATGTCAGCAATAAAAAGTAAAGGTAAAGGTTCTGACAATTAAGTCCAGTAATTTCTGACTCTTGGGGCTGGTGTCCATCTCTGTTTATAAACCATTTGTCTGTAGACATATTTCTATGGCCATGTGGACAACATAACTAAATGTGCAAGTGCATGAAACGTTGTTACCCTCCCATTGAAGTTGTATCTTTTTATTTACTCATATTTTTATATGCTTTGAACTGCTAATATTCATAATGTTTCAATTAAATTTCCAGTGTCTCTTTATATGCCTCTAAAAATAGTATAAAACAGACCAAATGTAAATTGAAATAGGCTACAGGTGATTTGTGATGAAAATAATGGATCAGATCACTAGTATGATCTGATCACAGAGTATATTCCACATATCTCACAATTCAGGCAGGAAAATGTAAAATGTTCTGCAGTTAAACTTATCAGAAAATAATAACAAGCCTTATAAAACATATGGAGAAAATATTCCAGTAATATTAAGTGCTGCTTTATAAAGCAATTGACTTTCTGGCTTCCAACTAGTAGGATACAACATACTAGAGCAGGGTTGGAGAACCTATGGCAGTGGTGCCAAAAGGTGGCACTCGGAGCCCTTTCTGTGGGCACCCAACATTGCCCTTTCACAGCCACCTGTATTCAGGTTAAATTGCAGTATTGGCTCTTTGCAAAAAAAAAAAAAAAAAAAAAGTCCTGGGGTCTGATTTGCAGTTTGGACAGTCGGTCTCTAAAAGGTCTCTACACTGGACTAGAGTAATTTTCATTTTCTAAAAATAATCACTTCCTCTGCGTTTTGTAATATTTCATTAACTTACTTTTGAGGAAGTAGAATCACACTCTTGACAAATCCACCCATAGCCAGTTTGTTTAGGAGACTTTTTCAATGGAGGGTCCAAGCAACCAAAATGATAGCAGAGCCTGCACTCATCACACCTGTATTAGAAACACATACATTCAGTTAATACAACATAGCAAACTTATAACATGGATATCAGCGCAATTGGAGCATACAAGTTCTAGATGTGCATTTTAAAAGAACTTCACATAAGCTAAAATATTGCATGAAGTGCATGACATATTGTCCTTCAAGAAATGTTTTCAAATATGGGCCATATTATTTTTCTGCGTATCTGACTATGCTGAAGGAATACCCAGGCAAGTAGTCCATTGTAGTGTTCTGTATTAACATACTTGAATGTCAGATTCACAAGATGGCAGTCTACAAATGGAGAATTTCAAAAATAATATAAATAAAACTAGGTATGCAAAATTTATGTTAATTCTGGAGCCACAGGAGAAAGCTTTGGAGAAAAATGGAAAAATTGGGGGAAAGACAGGCTTCTTTCCCAATGATCCCCCCAAAATTTCCAGGAAAAAAAATCATCTTTAAACAAAACATGCGGCCCTGGTGTGTAAAATACAATGGTATCAGTTGACAGTGATCATGATCAAGCATGTGGCTGCTGCACTCATGCTGCTATAGGCTTTCCATTTGACTGGACACCGTGCGAATAAAAATCTTGGTAGGTCTCTGCTCTATTAGTCCAGACATTATGTTCCTACATGTTTACAGTTGTACCTCTGCTTACAAGTTTAATCCATTCTGAATGCATGCTCATAAGTCAAACAACTCGTAAGTAGAGCAGTTGTATGTAAAAATAAATTAAAAATAAATTAAAAAACACTTTTAAGTAGAGCAGAACACGTAAAATTTGTAAGGCAGCAGTTAAAATGCCTGAGGTTTTCTGCTTTTAAGTCAAATTGCTCATAAGTAGAGCTGCTCGTAAGTAGAGGTACCACTGTATTAAAGTACACATGGATAATGAAAAATAGGATATTTCCCTTTAACCCATTTAAAGCATATCTAGAGAAACAGAATTCTCTTTACTGCCTGTTTTCTATTTTCCTTTTATTTCTGTCAAACACTGTACTAGGTTTATTTTGAGTACTCCATGGTACTCAGGGATTAACTTTAAAGCAAGCATACAATAAATTCAAAATTTGTATTGCAATACAAGTTAGTCATTAAAAGAAAATATACATTTAGATTAATTTAAGGTTTTTCTCACAAATACCCGAATTTACATTGTTTGGACTTGTCCTATTTTTATGAAGTAATTACAATTTTCATATATTTCCTAAAGAATTTTAGTCAGACTTTTTCATACAAGGAACTAGTTAATTAGGTATGTCAGCATTGACTGAAAGTGACCCTGACAGGACTTGCAAGGTAGGTGAAATACTTAATGAATGGTTTTATCAGTTCCACACCCCAGTGAGTTTCCATGACTAAGCGGGGATCTGGCCTCCAAAGTTCTACTCCATCGCTTTTCCCACTACACTAAACTAGGCAAGTAAACATGTGAACCAGAGACAGGATGTGAAATTATATTTACAAACATGTGTGCAAGTTTAACATACATTACAAAAAGTAAACCAGGCTCCATATCTATTAGTAAAAGAGCTCTTTCAAGAAACATAAACAGTGGACCCTCGTAAAACAAATGTTTTGTATAACATAAAATCTGTACAACATAAAATTCCGGAGAGAGGGGAAATTTGCTTAACAGAATAGCCTATGGGGCAAATCTGTACAACATAAAAATGGTCGTGATTAGGGATTACTCTGTTTCCAATACATTCCTATGGGAAATTTGTATAAAGGAAAATTTGCTTAACATAATTTCATTTGGAACGAATTAATTCCTTTATACAAGGTACCACTGTAGAAAGATTTTCCTCTGATACAGAAAGTACCAGGAGAAATAAATCAAAAGTGAGAATAATTTGAACATGAAGAAACACCGTGCAATTGCCATGAAGGACAGGATGGACAATAATGGTTCACCCCAAGCTACTAATGGTGGAAATTCTGTTACTTAGCGAGTGGGAAAATCCATCATATGCAATCCAATCCTTGTAAGCAAGTAAGTCCCTAAAGTGATTCTCAGGACCATGGACATATGCATGTCAGCATGCATGTGCAGTCACACCCCTGAGAATTGTGGCAGGGACTTTTTATTTACAGGTTTTAAAAGTAGTAAAAGGGATGTTCTCATTTGAAAGAACAGGATGCAAGTCAGTGAGTCTTTAACTTCTTTTTAAAAAATGAAGTTTATGTGGTTTGTTTTTTCATGCATATAAAAATTATGAGAGCATTCTCATTATTTATCATTTGGAGAAATGATTAATGAAGTAGTGCTATTAAAATGTTGCCTAGGGAGCAAACAACTCACAGGCACATCAGGGAAGGATAATATCGTCAAAGGGTTAGCAATCAAAGTGACAAGTACAATCGCCCTAGCCATCTCTAAGTAATGCGCCCCCTCAAATCTGAGATCTACTTTTAAAATAAAATAAAAGTATCAAGGAAAGTTCCCCCCACCCATCTCACTGTGTCAATTTCAGAGGTAGAAAAGAGGTACAGTGCTACCTTGGTTTAAGTTATTAACCCGTTCTCCAGGCCATTTTGTATTGCGAGAAATTCTTAAATTGTTGTTTCTCATAGGAATGCATTGAAAACAAATTAATACATTTCAGAGGTTAAAAAAAAAAGACAAACCAGGGCATTCCATGTAAAATTTTCTTAAACGGAGGCATCCTTTCTTTTCATCATGGGAACATCACACATCAAATTTAAATGCCTTACAAAAAAACAAAAAACAAAACCAACAACTGAAACGGGGGCATTCCATTGAAACATTTTATTAAACCGAGGCAATCCCATTTCCTACAATTTCTTTTCTTACACTGAGTTTTTCTTTAACCAATGCATTCTTAAACCAAGGTACCACTATATATGCATTGTACATGGATCTATATTACTGGTTCCTATAATTGGGGGATATGTATATCAGAGGTTTCTGAAGATATTCCAGGGGAAACTGGAATGATAAAGCTGCATGAAATGTATAAAGAAGAAGAAAACACTTTATTTGAGTTTTTGTGACACGTTACAAGAGGTACGTTTTTTCTTCAGAAAAAAACTGTGTCCCCATTTGTAATAGCATTTTTATTATGTTCTTGTGTTTATTGAATTTCTTGCTAGAAGGGGGATGGAATTTCTTAACAGCAAGGCAAGAAGGTGTGAGAGTTTCTTAAAAATAAAAAGGGAGACATGATGCTGAGAAACTCAAGAATCTCTAGTCCAAAGTTACCAAATAGTTTTCTAGCATCCAAGTCCCCCTTCCTCAGATAAAAGGAAAACATTAGGAAAAACACAGCTTTTTGTTGTATTAATTTTCAATAATGAGCTTGATAGGAACAAACTATCCATGGTGGACTGTGAAATATATGTATAGAGACATATGTAACATTTAGCAGTAATGTAGAAGATAAAATGACCAGAAATCCTATTGGGCATTTACACTGGAATAATTGTAATTATATAAATAGCACCAAAGCATTGCCACTAACTAAAAACTCAGAGATGTGAGCTGTTAATTAGTAGCTTTTACATAATTTATGTAATTACATGTAAGGTGGCCTAAATTCACAATAGAAAGCTGATCCATGCTGCTACAAGTAAAATTCATGTTTGCAAAGGGGAAGATAGAAAATTAGTATTTAAGATCTAATGTTATATATCAAACTATTTCAACATTGTATGTTCAATTGCACAAGCCATGCAATGCAGTCTTGTAACACACTGACTAAATGGAACTTTCCTCGTCCAATGTAGATTCTCTGGACAACTTCTGAAATAAACGTCTCAGGATCCATGGTATGCATTTTAGGTTCTGAAAATTCATAATTTCCACTGCAGAGATGGACATCCTGTCAGAACTGCTCAAAGATCTACAGAAGGCAAGAGACCGTTGGAGACCTCTATATGTTTTCTTTATGAGAAAGAAGCCAGCAATTGACTTAACACCTAGCAGACTGAATTTATAATCAAATTTTGTATCAAGATTAGTAATGTTGTAAGCTTTTACATGGTTTCCTTTTTATTTATAGACCCCCCAACTCCCTTTCCCTTAATGTCTGTTTTGATATATATTTTTTAAAAAATCATAATTTCCCCAAAATAGCAATAGCTTATTATCCTTTTAAATTATTATTTTATTTCCCGATTGTATATTGTTTGGCCCAGACATGTTAAGCAGTGTCTTTTATATGGAGGAAAACACAGTGACATCTGAAGAAAACAGGTAAGAAAAAGCAAGAGGTTTGAAATGAATGAAAAAATTGGAAATATTTCACCCAAAACCATAAGACTGAATGATACAATCATCACTACCTATCGTGTGGAAACTCTCTCTACCCCATTATCTTCTCTGGTGGAGCTGTTTTCCAAATTATTATTAAAATATAGAAATGTACTAGTCCAAAATGATCATGGTTCTATTTAGCATCTAAATTCACTGTTCAGACAATCATTAGGTCTAATCATGATTTTCAGACTAAAAACATATATGGTGCCAGGATGTTCCCTCCTCCCATTCCCATCCATGGTACAGTATAAGACTTCTAGAGCTCATCCAACCAGTTTCCTGTTATATCTGATCCAACTGTGGTTTAATTTGTGAATATAAATCAAAATCAATTTATGCTCCATACTCACAAATGTGGTAGAATTTAAACACCAGTATACTGGTTTTGTAGTTAAGAGATTATACTACTGTGTCCTGTTTCAGATGTAACTGGTTTAAATAAATCCTAAATATGTTCTATTATGGTGCATGAGATATAATCAACATCAACATCATCAAGTCAATTCTGGATAATAGAAACCCTTTTCAGACGTTTCTAGTTAGAGAGTACTCAGAAGTGGTTTACCAAATTGTGGTTTACCAGGCCACAATCAGTATGGCAGAATCAAGCACTATTGTGTCTCTGTGTACAATGGATGCTAGCAATAATGACGGCAATAATGTGCAATAAATAAGAAATGCCTGTATTCTAGATGAACTACTTAACATTATGTATCAAACTGTTTCTTCAATGTCTAACAATTTTTAAAACATAATCCCAACTAAGAGTTTATAGCCTGAAACTCAATGTGTTTATGGTATTCATCACATCTAAAGAGAGGGAAGGCTGAGATGTTAGGATTCACTCTTCTTTCAAATTCTGAAGATAAGTGCTTTGAAATAAACTAGCAGTCACTTATAGTGCTCAAATTGCAATGGAAGGATTCCAAATTTGTTTGCAATTGGTTTCAGCAGCATGTGTGGCTAGACAAACTGGAGTTGAATTTATAGAAATCATTAACCTCCCCCCCCCATTTGACCCTGGTTGAGTGATTTATGCTCAGGAACAAGCAAGCCTAGGATAAAACATAATCATAAAATAGTGGGGACTAGCTGAAGAAGGATGGGCCAGTAAGACATTTCAAGAGTGCCTAAGTCATACATGTCACTAGCGGCATGGGGATGTTGCCCTCACTTTATTTCAAAGAGGTCCTGCAAATGTGTTTGGTTGAAAAATGACAGCAGCATAATAAGTGATGCTTCTGCTCCTATACTGGTTTAGCAATTAGAATGCACGTTGCACCCAAAGCACCTTCACTGATGTTCTAACAGCTAAGATCAGGCCACATAATTTAAGCTCTTCATAAATCTTCTTAAAAAACAAAATGTCCAGAATCCTATTTTCAAACTATGCTTGTGCAAGGGGAATTACACACATCTTAGTGGCAAAGTACAGCTAATTAATAAAGTTCTGACTTCATTTTTGGGTCATGCACCTAACTGAAATTTCCTCCATGCAACTACAAATCAGCAACAGTATGTTGGAGATCAAACTCCAGCATATTGAAAAAGGCATTTCCAAATACTGAAATGATATGCTTGGCTGAATGACAAGTAAAACCTGAATCCTAATCTAATCCTAAATCTAATCAGTGTTGCCCTCTAGTTTAGGTCATTTACCTATGCAGTTAGATTCAAGTTTTAAAATATGCAAAATGAATAGTCACACTTTTGCTATTTGTCACAGTCAGATTAAGAGGCTAAATAGTAATTTTAAAAATTAGCAGCTGACAGAAAACACCTTTTAAAAAACACACAGAATTGAGGTCAAATATTTCAGCAAACAGGGTTCAATAGACTCTTCCATACTTGAAATAGGTCTGTTGTTCTTTTAATAAAGTGATCTCCATCTGCTCATGCCCTTGGAAATCTTTCAGCAGTTCAGCCTGCAGTGTTCAAACCCTGCCTAACTCTTTATTTTCCTGGTCATAATTAGGTAATTATGTTCTAATCAATATTGTAGATCCCGATTTTACAATGTAAATAAGATAAATGAGATAATGGCTGGGGGTCAATCTCATTCTATTTACAAAGCCTCACACGTACGTCCAATTTCATTACATTGAGCCTACCTGCACAGAAGGAAGTCTTATCAGCTGGCCTGCAGAAGCCTTTGAATATGAACAACGGGGGAATAGAGAGAGAGAAGGACCAGGGGTTGTTTAAAGGAAGAGTGAAAAATGTGTCTATGGTTGGCCTATTTGTATGTCACTGCAGTGAGTTGCAAAATCAAAGCTCCAAATAATTAGAAATGTATTTTGATTTCCTAAGAAAGCTGCAACTATCTTTGGCTGTAAAAATTGTCACCTCAATATTTTTTATTACTACACTCATCCTTAAATAAATGTTCATAAGTGTTGTTTCAGAAATGGACACACCCCCCCTCTCTCCTTGAGATACTGTATGTACCCCCAAACGCTCCCCACAATGGTATTCACAAAAGGTATGAATTATATAAAATATACTAAAATTTTGAATACATGCTGGAGTGAAACCTATTCCAAAAGCTTCATATGTTACCTGGCAAATGAACAAACCCATGAGGCATCTTTATAACATAGAATGAAAGTGGGTAGGAAAAAAAAAAGATATTGTCTGCCATCAAGCCCAACATACGGTCCCTGTTCCTCATGGTTTCTAGGTAGTGCTCAGAAGCAGTGTACCATTCCTTCCTTCTCAGGGCACTTTGAGACTGTGCAGCTCGCCCAAGAGTGCACTACTGGCAGGGCACTTAATCTCAACAGCCACCATATGCTTTGGGAAGTCCTGCCTGGCCCTTCTCCATGAAAGGATCTGAACTACTAACACTTGCCTACACCGCTGCATATTCCTACCCACTCAGCTATAGCAAGGCTGATACAACAAAGCCTCTCTTCAAATGAAGTAACAACATTTTGGTAGCAGTTCATAAAACATACTGTTTCATATTACCAATCTCAATCTCTGTGTATTAGATCAAAACAAACTCTTAACACAATTATGGGGATCTAGCTTCCCCCCATTTTTAGGCCTAAAACTTACATGGAGACAACTGGCCCAGCTATGACGGGTAAAGGTGTTCTATTTTCACAACATCAAGGCCAGTCAAGTTCTAACCAAAAAAGGTTACAATGAACTAATGTGTTTCCCTGAAAATAAGACACTGTCTTATAGTTATTTCCCCCCCAAGAAGATATACAAGGGCTTATTTTTCAGGGGAACAGGAACTACAAGCAAGCATGCTACACAGTATGGTAAATTTGGTGGCCCAAGCTCACTAGGTCTTATTATCGGGGTAGGGCTTATATTTAACAAATGCATAGAAATCCTGCTGGGGCTTATTTTTTGGGCAGGTCTTATTTCCGGGGAAACAGGGTATGTAAAACACTTGTTTTACATACCCATAATGGTCCATGTCAAATGTGTGATGTAAGAACAAAATTGGATTTGAGTAGTAAGGATACTCTTTCATCTCAACATTGTACTGTCCTGGTCCTTTAAGAAAGAAATATTTCACTACCAATTCTGGCTGATTTCAGAGGAAACATGTAGAAATGTTGAGATAATTATATATCTATTCTTAATCCTTGCATTGAACAGATTATACTGTACTATTAATTATAACATTTGTTACACAGTCCTTGAAGGCTAGTTTTAATGTGAATTGGTTTAACATTGTTGTCTAAGTGTATATTCTGTAGTGACCTAATAAAATGTATCACCAACTCTTGTATTTGTATAATCTTTGGAACCATACCACTCCTTTCCTTGTTTTTTTTTAATGGCAACAATATTGAACCAAAAATCCTTTTGATCAAAAACAAGACTATACCCACTAAAAATGGAGCTGTGTTTAAATACTGCAACAGACATCTTCATTAATATTTTGTTTAAGTAAGCAATTTTTTGAATAATTTTAGGGCCATACAAAAGCTGAGGAGACACAGTTCACTATATTATTGGACTACATATTTATCATTTATCATTTATGACTTTGTTGTGGTCAAATGATTATCTTTGACACTTATTACGTATTCTTCCCAAAGCTGGATTTTTAAAATTAAGTTTATAAAAAGCTCAAAACAGGGGAGAACTTTCTTAAAGAATATATGTTTAATTATTGCTACTACTATGGAATTAAAGCTATAGGGTTTGTTGTCTGCTTTTGTTCTAGGTTCAACCATATCATACGACTCTTCAAGTAACCTACAAAATTAAGTTGTACCACCATGCATTTTGTCATAAAGGATCTCTTCCCCCCCAAAAAAATCCTAAATACAATAAGTATAACATTTCTATATATAGCTGAAATTAACTCATGTTTTAATAGAGTAGTACTTGAAACCAAGAAACTATTTGATGGTTTAGTTCTACTTTCATAAATAACATTCATTGCAGATTTTAAACATTTGTTCTAAACATTCTGATTCTCTGAACTCTTGAATGGATGTTTTGGAAAGTGCCTCCATTATGTTCTACTAAATGCAGACATACATTATTTCTATTTAACATTCTATTGTTGCTCAACTGTAACATTAAATGTACTCATTTCTATCTATTCTTAACCAAAGAATATATTGGAACTAGCAATTGAGATCAGTCTAATTGCTCCATAACCCTACTACTACCATCGGAAAAGATTAAGTCATTAATTTTAACTACTTATTAGGGTATAACATGTATAGAGCTACATAGACATGGCATAGTATTACACTGATGCAACACAAGTCTTTTCATATCTTTAGTTGGAAAAGTGTTTCTAGTTGGTTACCTGAAGTAATACATACACAAATATTTATATGGAAAAATATCAATATTTCTTAGAAAGAAAAAAATTGAAGTTGTTTTAATTGTACAAACAATTTACTGTGATGTAAGTTAAATTTGAAGAATGTAAAATTCAAAATAAGAAAGAGCACTGACATAAAATGCACTGAATATGAACTATAGATATAAAAGTAATTCCCATGCCACTCTAATTACATTTTTTTCTTCTATCCAAATCAAAGAGTTTTTCATACTTACTAAATAATGAAATCTACCCAATCTACTTAACCCCTCCACAGAGCTGCTCTTACACCCAGAGCAGAACCTACACTTAAAAAACAAACAAACCTACAATTATCAAGTGCTTTCCTGTAGAAACCACCCAAGGCGATAAAAAATTCAAGATTACCAAAAACCTTGCAAGGCAGTGCTCAAGCAAGGCATGCACACACACACACACACACACACATGTAAAATACACACTAGCATTAGTAATTAGTATTACTAAATAGTTAATATTTCCCTCTTATTAAAAAGGAACATGTTACTCATATTCTACTAAACTACAGCCTAATATTGTTGCTTCTGCTTTTTGTGTTTTGCTTTTAAAACCCTTTAAAACATAGAAGTGAACAAGTGAAGAGTACGCTACATTTAACGTGCACTAAATTTAATGGCCATACTTAGGATAATGTATGCCAATATTTAAAGCAATTCCTACATATACCATTAATGCATTGAGTCTCCTTTCAGTTGTTCCTAATGTGCATTATGATCCCATGTTAATAACACAGTATTATAGTCTCAACAAAATGCTTATTGCAAACAGTTTAACGCAGATCAATTTTTTTATTGAACATCTCCAGACACGATACAGCCTGTAGCCATCCATAGCCATAAGAATACACTAATTTATTATGTCATGTTATTTTATACATCCTATTAGTCCATTTGCCATTTTTATACTTCGGTTATAAAATGTATTTTAACAGGAAATATGTATCTTTTTCAGTGCACTAAGACCCTACCATATATCAAGAATTTCTAGCATCATGGCTGTGATCCAACAAAGTGACAAGTGCATACTATCCTTAAAACTGTAAACCGCTCAGAGACTACTTGAAGTGGTATGGGGCGGTATATAAGCAGAACACTTTATATGAGTAAATTCACCCACTGATAGGCCTCTTTGACTTTTTTCTTTTGTTCTTTTTGGCTGACAGGTCTAGTCATCTTTCAGTTTAAAAACTACAGGTTACTTTTTCATCAAGATGGGTAGAGTACTACCCCAAAGGAATCTCCTATGTTATCCCCACATGAGTCAATATCTTTGTTGGATCGCAACATACATACTTCAACATTACACATACATATGCACAAACAGCCTCTTTCAAACAAGGACAAAATGCAAAATATTCTATATATTTTTGATGTCATAAATTGGAAAATGTAAACAAATCCTATGCTGGAAAATGGAAACATAATTAGCACCGTTTGCTCTGCTATACAAATCATTTTTTTAAAAAAAATCTCTAAAATGATATAGGAATTCTTACTGCATTTGGAAGAAAATATCACCACCTCCAGAACACACAAACTCACTCAGTAAATGAGAGGTGAAATAAGAAAAAAATCAGTTCGATATCATAATGAGAACGGGTGAAATACTTTACAGATATCAGATTGCCATTACACCGAACATTTTTACAGAAAGCAAGCCTTTTACATATAACTCCTCAACACATTAGTTTATATAAAATTTTGGTTACTAAGAAGCACAGAAAACAGCAACCAACAAATGACAAAGCATTGTTTTTCCCATTCAATAACATCACATAAAGTATTTAAGTCCCATAGGCTCCTGTCACTCTTCAGTGAGTCCAAGTACTGTACATCATCATTTGCCAAGGAATCACAACAGGATATGATATTACTTAATAAAACAATTCAGACAAGACATTTATCCGGTATTTTCAACAACGCATAAAGTAAATGTGCCTGATTAGTGCAATAAAAAATCAAGTAACTTAACTGCTGCCGCTTGCCAGTTCAAGTAACATATCATTTGGTTACATTCTACAAAACCTGGCAAGAAAACCCAACGCTAGGAAAATGGCAAGAGTAATAAAGTGTTTTCCTTTAGTTTGGGTCCTACTGAAAGTCTTATCCACAGCTTAAAATCACATTTATAAAAGTAGTTTCCAGGACTGCCTCCGAAGATGAGTTGTGGCAGAGTAGTGTCTCATGAAGAGTATCTATACAGTAAAGTGATAAGAGAAAAAAGATTAACATTTACCATTCTTAAAAGCTCTAGTGACTTATGAAACATTTCAATATCATAGCAGATGCAGACTGAAAAGAGGCAATGTAGGATTAGTATTACATTTCTAAATGCATATATGAAGGTGAATTAAATGTAAAGAATCATCCATTTCCCCTCTCATTGACTGTATTCGTTTAAAAAAGAGAAATGCTGTCGTAAATGGCTGAGAAAGGTAGACCCTATGGCAGGCATATCCAAGCTTTGGCCCTCCTGATGTTTTGGACCACAGTTCCCAGAATTCCAAGTCTGTATTGCCAATGACAAAGGACTGTGGGAATTGTGGTCCAAAACATCTGGAGGGCTGAAGTTTGGACAAGCCTGCCCTATGGCTATATTAAAAATTCCAGTTAAAACAAACATGATTTTAAAAAGGGAAGAAGCTTCTCCTGGTTAGAACTCTTAACTACGCAGCATGATGATACGCAATATTAACTGTACTTCATATGATCAGCAAGGGAGGACAGGAGCTGACTGATAAGTATAAAGTGGCCTTTTTTTCTGCAGCGAGTATTCTAAAGCATTCAATGGGCCATATATTTTATGGCCATATATTTTTATATTTTATATTGTCTTATTGATGTTTGTTTTTAAGCTTTTTGTGTGAACCGCCCAGAGTTCCTTTGGGAAATGGGAGTGGTATATAAATGCATAAATGCATAAATAAATAAATAAATAAATAAATAAATAAATAAATAAATAAATATACAAGGTCTAGCATGTATATAAATATACACATTTTCACAAAGATGTGTGTTTCATTAAAAACTTGAAAATGCAATTGTGCTGACTTGCGGGAGCTTCAACTTTTATATGGTACTAATATAGTAATCCCCCATTTACTGTGGAGTTAGGGACCCGACCTGACCCGTGATAAAGGGAAATCTGTGTTATGCAGATGCTGGGTTGGGTCAGGACTGGGGGGGGCTGTTTGGGGTCTCTTGCACTTACTCCAAGTGGGCCCCCAACTGGATTCCCAGGCCTGCCTGAGGCCCCAGAAGTGAGTATGTCTCATAGGAATCCATGAAAGGACCTTCTCAGCTGCTGCACCCAGACTCTGGAACTCTCTCCCATTAGAGACCAGGACTGCCTCATCTCTGTTGTCTTTCCAGAGAGAGGCAAAGTCCTTTCTCTTCAGGCAAGCTTTCCCTGAATGATGGACTGTTATTTGTCTTTTATATGAATCAATAGGATCACATAGACTTTGTGTTTATAACTACTTATAACCGTATGTGTTTACATTAACACTATGTTTTCGATGTTAGTTTCCATCACTCGTAACTTTTACATGGAATTTTACTTTCTTTTTAACTGTGTACATTTTCTTTTAGCTTTAATGTAATGCTGTCTATTAATGCTGTAAGATGTTCCTCAATTTCATGTTCTCAATGCCTGGACATGTCTTAATTGTACTGGACTGTATATTATCCCTCATTACTGTAAGCTGCCTTGGGTCTTTTTCCAAGGAGAAAGGTGGGGTAAAAATACTCATAAATAAATAAATAAATACATACATACATACATACTAAGATCTTTTTTCACATTATATAGTACGCTAGAACAAAATTATATATATTTTCTTTTTTCATCCACTATAATATAAGTTGATGAAGTGTTGGCATACCCTGTGTAAGTGCTCTTTTCCATTTCACTTCAAAATATTATTTTTATGTTAAACCCAATATATTAAAATGATTATCATAACTGCAAGATAAACTTAAAACTAGCATACACAAACTTGATAGGAATCTGCCTTTTGCACACCTTTTTAATGCTGCTTAGACAAAGACAGTCCTGAACAACATGGCAATATCTATTCCAATAAGGTATCAGTCATTTGAAATAAAGGTCATTGATCAATGCAATTTCTCTTATACACGACGAAATCTGAGGCTTATGTATTGCTGAGAAATCCCTCATTTTCTGCTGTTTGATACTTCAAAAAATTATTACTGTTCATGTATCTGAATTCACTTAGAATGAACACATCAGAACACTACTGTTTCCATTCTTTTTCTACTCATGGCAGCTATCCACTAAAGACCACCTACATTCAAGTCTAGTCAAATGAAGGAATTGACAGCAACTGATAGTTAAAACTTAAAATCAGGAAGAACTGTCCTGGAGATAATTCAGAAACTGCAAATAATGCAGAATTTCTTAGCTGGAATTCAGCTCTACCGATGGAGACATGTCCTGAAGATTTTTTGCTAGCAAGAGCGACATTTGAGGAAATACTGTATCTTCTTTTATATGCATTCACCTATACATTTAAGATCGTAAGATCTGCACTAAAAGTACATTAATAATAATTATTGTGCGCTGTTAAGTCAGTTGTGACTTATGCCAACCCTTTTCACTGTTTTCAGGTAGAAAGTGGTTCCACCAAGTTGAGCATCCAAGGATATTAAAAAGAACCTGATACGACATCTCAGGACCCTTTACTATAATCTTTGAAAATTTGTTGAGCACAAATGACAGCTGTGATGATGGGAGTCTGGTAAATATTTGAGTATCTTTCTCTTTTTGGTAAAAAAAAAAACAGAGGCCAAGTAGGCACTGAATGCTTCTACTTAACATCCCTCTATCCTTTAGATATAGACAACCTGTCACATCCTTGTTCTTCCTATTGCTCTAAGCATATTTTGGAGAACATTTCCATGGCAGTGGGATTTAACTTAAGAACATGATAATTCTATATAATTTAACATACATTTCAAAATTTTATACACATACAGACACATATCTTCACAAGCAATGCATTATGAAGAGTTCTTTGAAGTGGAAACTTCCTCTAATATGTCTGAAATATATATAATACAATGAACTATATTGCCCCTTGTCTTTTTCTTTAGGGCTTAGGCCTTAACTTTGTCTCTGAATATATAGATTTCAATATATCAGTCTCAATTAACAAGTCAGATTTTCTTTGTGACACTGTTTTACACTTCAATTTTTATTGTTTGTCTAATATTCACAGTTAGCTTGGCTATGGCACTGAGAAACTGGAGTTGTTTCTCTCCTTAATTTCAAACAGCCTGGATTTAATCCATCTTTTGTTACTAGCATTAAGGTTTGTATGTTTAAACTCTAATAGTTGAGGTTCACTGGTTAATCCAACTGTAGTCTCTCCAAGGGGGATGACCCTGCTCTGACATCTTCTTCAATAAGATGTAGCAATAGGGATGGGGAAAATTCATCCTGACAAGTGTCAGGGTTTTTTCTTTTGCTCTATAGCTCTCGTTTCTTCAAATTGTTGCAATCTACTTCTGACAGCTCCCACATGGGCTCTGACGTCTGGTAGTCTGTGGTGTTTCTTCTGAATTGTTATCAGTTACATATGGAGACCAGCAGCAACTAACTTCTTCACAGCATTTTTATTCAAGTATTTTCCCCCCATTATGGCTTGCTTGTCTTGTTGCTCTCATGTTAGTTCCCTCCCTTCTCCTGAATTGAGCTATTTCTTTCTTACACTAGATGGCAAATTCATGTGTACTGCCCCACACCCAATTTTGGTTAGAAAATGTCATATAGTGCACAATAGAGATGGGCACGACTCAAAAAATGGTGTTTCGTTTGTCGTTTAGGGGTCCGTTTCGGTTCGTTTTCGTTTTCGTGATGCTTTTTGCAAAAAAATTCATTTTCGTTTCGTTAGGTAACGACAAAAAAATGAAAACAAAAACAAAAAATTGCTGTTTCGTTGCATCTGCTGCAACGAAAACGAAAAACACGGCAAATCTGGTCGTTTCATTTTCATTTTCGTTTTGTTTTTTAAAAAAATTTCATTTTGTTTTCGTTGCGTAACGAAACAAAAAAACAAAAACGAAAACGAAAAATCGCTCGTTTCGTGCCCATCTCTAGTGCACAATTTTTGCTTATTTATTTTATTTTCACAATTGAAACATTACAACTCCCCAACCATTTGTAGGAGTTTAGAACCAGTTAGGAAAGAAGCTAAGTTGATGAGAAACAGTGAAATGTTTGCAGTTAGAAGAAACCAATGAAATAATAAATATATATTTCTTTAAATTACTACAAAACTCTATTTTTCTCCCATATCTCAGATGTGTAAACATTCAAAGTTTTTAAAGCAACACAGAAAAACCTATAACCAGATATTTAAGTTCCAATGCACAAAAGTCTAACCACCTTTACCTGGCATCTGTAACGTAAACAACATAACTAAACAGGAGACGTTATGTTACCACAAAAATTTGAAAAGAATCATCAGACAATTATGAAGGGATAGTAGAGAGGGCCCCATGTCATCTTTTTACTAAAATGGGGAAATGTATCTTTCTGATCTTGGAGACTATGCAAGGAGTATTTGAATAAAATGTACTGACAAGTCATAGAAAAAAATCATGCTAAAGAAACTACACAATCCTGATTTAGGCTTTAAAAAACATTAATTTGGGAGCATATTTATATTTTGCTGGCTATTTGCCTACCTCCAGGATCATGTGAAAATGCAGATTACCTCCTTTATCCCTGTTACCCATTTTCAAATTAGCTGGAAACTGCCTTACATAACCCCACACCATTGGAAGTGTTGAGTGCCTGAGATGGCCTATGTTCTGGAATTCCATCCCTCAGAATATTCCTCTCGCTCCCACTATGCTAGTGTCCTAATTCCACAGGGGAAAAATGTATATATTCCAGTGTGCTTTTGACCACAGCAGGATGTGTGCTTCTTCATTTTAAATTATTCATTGGTTTTGGAAACATTTATTGGTTCTTCTAGCTCATGTTTAGTTCTTTTAATGATGCATTGTTTTTAAATTGCTGTTGTTAGCCACTTTGAGTTTCCCCAGGGATACAGCAAGTCAAGACAGATACTTTAATAAATAATTTTAAAACTATATTTTCCAGTTCCAAGCTTCCAAACAGGTCTATTGCCTTGACAAACACAACTGGCAGATTTATAGGGGGTCAGACCAGACTATTTTTTCTGCAAGGGATACATTTAATACCACTGTCTCCTAGAATCTGTAAACTACATTTGGCTTTACTGGCAGTCTAGTTTCAAGGGTTTCATCTTTTTTATTTGACTTCAACGCCAAATTTTGTCATCATTTTTGCCTGACGAAGAGTTCTAGGAAATTCAACAGCTTGTGACCAAGTGGACTTGTTCAACAAAAGCTCACACTAAAACATACTCATTAGGCTTTAAGGTGCCACGTATTTTTTTCTTGTCTTGTCTTTTTTAAATTTTGCCTGATATGCTTGCACAGACTAACATGACCATCTATTCTAAAACTACAGCTCGCCTTGTGTGTTACTTTTTAGTGGTCCACAATCAACCACCCTGGAACATTTTTCTCTATGAATGGATGACAAAGCTACTTTTTTAAATAAAAATAAAATAAATGTAGTTTATATAACTTTCCAAACTTCTTACTAATCCATGTTAGGTTTTGAAGTAGTGCAAGTCATTCTGTTGCATGGCCGAATCCAGAAGCTAGACAAAGGAAGACTGCTCCGGCTGGAGGGAATCATCTCAGGACCTCCAGATACCTTTGACTATGGCATCTTTTGGGACTTCTTGTTCTGGGGCAACAGGCATCATTTCATGATGATTCTGGCCATTTGTGAATAGTAGAATTCAATAAGTGTTACTGAGGATCTGCTCAACGACTTTATAACTTCTAGCAAGTTTCAACAGTGCATCTTTGGCCTTCTAATATCAACAGGAAAGCATGCAGCTATGAAACAAATGTTTCTAATACAGCATCAGGCAACGAGAAACAAGCATGAGTCACAAAGGAGCTATGTTTTTCAGGCATGACATGAGACAAACACATTGTTCTTAATACATGATACTATTTTGTACAAAATTTCTACAAAAGCTAATAAAATAAAAATAATAACATGAAATGAAACTTAAGCTGTTCCATATGCGGTAAGGCTTGCATCTGAATAGCTTGGAATAGAATTATGTTGTTTGAGAACTAATAGCTTTTATTATTTATTTATTTATTTATTTATTTATTTATTTATTTATTTATTTATTTATTTATATTATATTATATTATATTATATTATATTATATTATATTATATTATATTATATTATATAGCTTGTATGCCGCCCATTACCCAAAGGTCTCTGGGTGGCTCACAATCAAAATAAACAATTCAGACAATTAAAACATCAAAATTGCAATAAAATTAAAACAATAAATATATTTGTAAACATTTGTGTTTTTAAAGTACAAATCTCACATGTGATTATCTTGCAACACAGGATTCCAGTAAGACAATTTAAAATGCCTGGTCACTCATTGCTTTTCACCCCAACTTTTGTTTCTTTTTAATGAGAAAAGGGGAAAGTCAGCAAAACAAAATGTCACCATTAAATCATCTGGTAGCATTTTGTGTCAAAAATGTAATGGAAAAGGCACACATCATAGGAAAGGTTACTGTTCTTCCAGAACATCTTTTCATTTGGTTGAGGGCCCATCCCTCTCCATAGCAGTGCAAGCACCACTGCTGCCTGCTCTCCCCGGGCTTAATGTGGCAGATGAAGGATGATGGCATTTTCAGCAGACCACAGTGCAGTGATTTTAGTGGTTATCTGACTGAAACTGATGCTATGATTTAGAATAACTGCTCTGTTTATGTGCACTGGTAAAAGTCACTTACTACACAATCTTGCAATGTCAACTCATTGCTCCCATTATATATTCTCTTAGCATGGTTTCATTTCAGATACAGAAGTCAGCAAGAATTAGAGAACCTGCTTATTCCTTTTGTGCCTCTAGAAAAAGAAGCATGCAAGTTTATGGCAAAAAACAAAAGAAAAATGCCTTAATAAAGCTCTAAAATACAGCATTATATAAGATACAACATAATTATATGATGAACTATATTGCCAAAGTCTACCATTAGTATTTAAAGGTATCTCCTAGATAAATTGAAGCACTATTCTCATTACATTTAACATGTTTAAAAATACAGTATTTATAAATAACTGAAGATTCACACAGCCTGACTCTCTCTTTCATCAATATACAATACTTTGTAAGTATAGTACCACTGTGTTAATATTGCAGCAAAAATCTGCCTGGCACTATTTCTTAACTTCCTTGATTTTAATCCTAGATATACATATTTTGACATAGTACTTGAATCTATGTCGTATCATGAAAATTCATGTAGCAAACACTTGTGCCTTAATATGTTTATTGTGACATACCATATAATGCTAGTTTTCACTTGATGGTTTATTTTATGTTTACGCAGCTCTAATTTAAAACTTATTTATTTGACTAATGGAGCATTCTATTAAACAGACTGTAGTCTCAGGAACATTACATATATTCTAACCTTTAACAACCAGTACATGAAAATTCATAAATCTACACACCAGGCTATTAACATTACAGCGACAACTAAATCTTTAGCATAACCTGATTAGTTTATTCCACCTGTTGATATGACTCAAATCCTGTTCCCTAGCATCACAAGTGCAAGCAGTACCCTACAATAGAAAATTATAGAATGGTAGTATCCTAGACTAATGAAAATGGAAGAGGCCTATAAGGTCATTAAATCCAATATGCTGCCCAATTGAGGATTCCAAATCAATCAGACAGGTGGTTGCCTAAATTTCTCTGAAATACCAACACGTATTGATGATCCACCATCTACTAGGTAATTGGTTCCATTTTCATACCGGTACAGTCCTACAAAGTGCCGCCTAGATGCCCTAAGCACATCCAATCTTGCCTGATTTCGAAAGCTAACCAGGATCGGCCCTGGTTAGCACTTGGATGGGAGACCACCAGGGAGTAGCAGGTGCTGTAGGTGCCTGGAGTAGGAACTGGCAAACCACTCCAGTATTCCTGCCAAGAAAACTCCATGGACATGGAGTCACAAAGAGTCGGTCATGACTGTAACAACACAACACAACACAACACAACACACACACACACACACACACACACACACACACAGACACTGCTCTATCACAACGTTTTTCCTGATATTCAAATGAAATCTGGCTTCCTTTAACATGAGCCCATTTAACATGTTTTGTACTCTGAGATGACTAAAACTAGATCCTGCCTCTCCTCTGTATAATCTCAAGTATTCAAAAGATGAACAATCTCACCTCTCAGTCTTCTTTTCTCAAAGCTAAATACAGATGCCAAGTTCTTTCAATTTTCCCTTGTAGCCTTTGGTTTCCAGTTCCCTGATCATCCCTGCTGCCCTTCTCTGAAGTTACTTCAGTTTGTCTGCATCCTTCTTAAAGTAAAGTGTCTAGAACTAGGTACAGTACTCAAAATGAGGCTTAACCAATGGCAAATGAAGGGAAATTTTTTTATTGAGTTGTGAAAAGTTTCTCCTGCCCCTGTGCTTGTAATAATTGGAAAAGAAAACAGAAAGTAACCATTGAGATGAAATGAAAGCCCCCCTTATGACTATAAAATGGATCCAGCTTGTTTGCAACTGCAATACTGCCATCCTGTGGTCACCCCCCACTACAGTACTGTAATTGGAAACAAGGAGGAAGCATTATTGTATTTTAATGTATTTTAATAGCATTGTATTGTATTTTAATGTTTTAATTGATTTTAATTGTTTATTTTAGTTTTAATTGTAAGCTGTCCAGAGGCCTTTGGGTAGCGGGTAGCATATAAATTGTATAAATAAATAAATAAATTTTATAGTCTGATGCAGAGAACAGGAAGGGCCTGTTTTGGAGCCATTCTGGAAATATCTGGTACTCTTTGGGGGACTTTTTGGAACTTTTGGGGTAGATTTCAAGTGATTGAAAGGTAGGTAGCTGAGCTTTATTGTTTGCATGCCTGTTACTGTGCTTTTTGCATTCTGGGGTGTGGGGGCAATTTCCCACTTGGAACAGATTAATTGGTTTTCCCATGCATTTCTATGGGAAAGTGCATTTTGAGATACAAAAATTTTGAGTTAAGAATATCCCATTAGAACAGATTAATTTTGTAATTCAAGGCATCACTGTACTGTCCAAAAGAGGTAACACAGTCTCTTCCTTTCTTGCTCACGAAATGATGATTTATTTGTATTCACACTGTAAATATCTCTACTATTCATCCCTTTTTTATTTTATATGAAATCTGGAATCGTACTGGTCTTCACAACTAACTGCAACTAACTGATGATGTACCAGGGTGCATCATGGTTGTATAATCAGGCATACAACCAGCCATGCAAATGATATGAGCCCCAGCTTTTTTATTCTCGCAATTAGCCACAGCTTATTAACACGCACTATACACAAACACCAATAGTTTTCTGCCCAAAATGTGTGAAACAAAAAAAGGCAAAGAAGAGATATCCCATAATAATAAACAATGACTTGGCATGCCTGAATGTTATACAAACATGGACAGCCATCCTTGCAAAGTTATTCAAAAAAGATTCACACACAAAAAAGAAGTTATCTAAAGCATTTAGAATAATTCATGTTTTTAAAACACTCTACCTGTTTTTCTTGATATATTCATTATTCATTTATAATTATAAATTTCCTGCTAGCATCCTACAGTGGAATTCTATGGCCCCCTTAGGTAAAACATAGTAGCTATGGACACATTAGACTAGAGCGGGGGTCGGCAACCCGCGGCTCCGGAGCCGCATGCGGCTCTTTGGAACCTTTGCCGCGGCTCCCCCGGGCTGATCCCGAAAGGCGCCCCCCCACCCCACTACCCTCGAGGCCGCCCGACCCCACCCACCCATCCCCGCCGCCGCCGCCGCCCTTATCCGGCAGATCCGGCACTCCGGTGTTGGTGGCGATGGGGGGGGGAGGAAGAGGCCCGCAGGGGGGCCTGGGGACGGAGGGAGAAAAAAGAGACACACCCATACCCTTCCCTTTCCCCAGCCCCCTCTCTCTTCTCCCCACCCCCGGCCTCGCTTCCCAGCCTGCCCTGCGGCCGCCACCCCTCCCGTCATCCTGCCCGCGCGGCCTCTGATTGGGCTCCCCAGCTTGCTTGCTTCGGGCGGGTTGGTCGGCGGCGGTTAGGGAGGAGGCCGCCGGGGAGGAGGTGAGGCGCGCCTCTCGAAGCGGAGTTTTAGACCAAATATCAAAGCCCAATTTAGCTGTGAAGTTTCAAGAGCCATAGTCAGTTCAGTATGCCATGCTGGTAATCACACGCCAGTTCCTCACACCAGCTTTGCTGAACCTCCAGCATCAAACTCACAGAGCTATCCAGCCAGCTACTAGCCAGATTCGTTAAAGGACTATGAAAGGAGGGTTTTTTTCCAAGCGTGTACAGATTGCTTTCCCTTCCATTTGGAGCAATTATGCGCGGCCGGCTTGGGGGTTTGGTGGGAGGGGGAAGAAGCGACGTGTGTGTGTGTGTTGTGTGTGTGTGGTGCGGCTTCCTTTTGCGGCTTCCCAGGAGCTGAACACAGCCCGGCTGTGTTCACTGCCGAGAGAAGCGCGGCCGGCGGCACCAGGGGGGAGGGTGCCAGCGGCGGGGCCGGCGTGTTGACCCTCCTCCCCACAGTGTCCCCGCTTGAACTCGACGGCCGCAGAGTCCCCCAGCGGGGCGGAGACCTCCGGCCTTGAGCAACCGAGAGCGTCCCGGGCTGAGGTGCTGCGATGCGGTGGGGGAGGGGGGAGGAGATCGGCTCTGGGTTGCCGCCTGCTAGCGCTGCTGCTGCTGGTAGCTCGTCCCCCTCATGGGGTGGCCCGAGGGGCCAGCCTGGCCGACAACGTGGTCTGGGCCGTGAACGCTGGCGGGGAGGCCCACGTCGACGTCCACGGCATCCACTTCCGGAAGGACCCCCTGGCCTGGAAGGACGGGTGGGGTGAGGTGAGGACTTCCGGGGCGGCAGCGAGGGCGAGTGGAACTCCCTGCCACAAGATGCGCCCTTGGCAGGGCCCTTCCTTTGGAGCGGGGGGGCAGCGGCGCCCACCCCACCCCCACCCACCCACAAAGAGGCCCCCATGCTCCACTCTCGTGGTCCTGTTCAGGGGGGCCCTCCAGGGTCGGTGGGACTACAAAGCCCACGAGCCTTCCACCCCACCCCCCTTGGCTGTGGCAGGTGGAAGTGGTGCTGCTGCTACTACAAGATCCACACACACACACATTTTCATTTAGTGGGGGTGCTCTGGTCTTCTCCCGACAGCCCCCCCCCCCCCGCAGAAATACAGTGGTACCTCGTATAAAGGAATTAATTTGTTCCAAATGAAATTATGTTCAGCAAATTTTCCTTTATACAAATTTCCCATAGGACTGCATTGAAAATAGAGCTGACAAACGTTGTTAAGTGAAAAAGTCATTTGTTTTAAATGTCGCAATGGTTTTGCGGCTCCCAGGATTCCCCCCCCCCCCCCGGAAACGGGTCCAAGTGGCTCTTTATGTCTTAAAGGTTGCAGACCCCTGGACTAGAGGGAGGGCCACAGATGGGAGGGAACACTTGCTTATACTTCTAGATTTCATATTTGGTTTCTCATGAGAGAAACAAATGAAAAAGCAGATGCATCTAGGCCAGTGGTTCTCAACCTGTAAGTCCCCAGATGTTCCTGGACTGCAACTCCCAGAAATCCTGGCCAGCTCAGGTAGTGAGGAAGACTTCTGGGAGTTGCAGTCCAGTAACATCTGGGGACCCACAGGTTGAGAACCACTGATCTAGGCTTAGAAAATATTATTTTAAAAGCCATGAAGTAAAGTACTACCCACAGTAATCCATGATTTCCTGACTTGCCATATGATAAGAATGGGGGCAATGTGTGTATATAATAAAACAGTGAAAGCTTTTCCATATTAGGCCATAAAATCATAACTCCTAATAGTGAGTAGTCATAGAGAATTAAATCTACATTAGAAAGGAAAATTGAATGTGTTATTAAAATATTGAGATTGGTATACATTTTCTCTTCACTAAATTTAAGTTGCAGCACACATATAACTTAAAATGTCAGTCACTAAAGGTCAGTCCAAAAAAGAAAACCTTACACAAACCACTTACAGAATATTGATCACAGATGAGACTGGAGGGAAAATGTTCTGAAATGTTTTAACTTCCATTCAATTAAACTGCATAAATTGTAATCATATTTTTGAACAGCAGTATGCAAATAATTTTTAAAAGGCATAAATAAAAATGACCTATAGGCAAGAATTTGGAAAGTTACTTTGAAAAGGTAAATAGGTCTAGTTATCATTCCAAGACCACTAAATCTATTTAACTGTTATTACAGTTACTGTTTTTTCAAAAGTAACATTTTCCTTTCTCATTAGTCAAAAGTGACAATAGTTACTTTGGGTTACTTAAACAACAACTATAAGCTTCTGATTCAACATCTATAATACCGCAGTGGTGGCAGCAGTATACGCCTGCATTTAAACCCTGTGACATTCTTTCTCCAATGGTTAGTAAGAGCACACCCCATAACTATAATGGTAACTACACCACAACAAAGTGAAGCCAGTCCCCATTAAGTAGCAGTCATAATGTAATATAATTACACTGTAGGCTTTGATGAAAGGTATTAATTACAAGTAACTAATTCCTCCAGAGCTGCAGCTTAGACTTCAAGGTCTGGAAAATCTCAGTAAGAAAAGTGTGCAGGCCATCAATAATAACTTCCAGTGGGAGAGGACAAGATAAACTCTGCCTTTAATTCCATCCATTTTATCAAACTGAAACAGAATATGTCCAAGGCACCAAACTCGTCAGAGGCCACCCTACATTATGAGAACCTGATGGCAGCAATAAACAGTATCTTATATCAAGAAACCTGTCGGAGGTCCTATAAAAAGTCAAAATTCAAATCCAACTCCTGGTTTGACAAAGACTGTCTCCTCCTGAAAAATCAGTTATGTTCTCTGTACCATTCCTATCGGCTTAACCAGTTAGACTCTCTCCCCTCCCCCTTAAGCAAATATATCAAACTAAAAGAAAGCAGTAAAAGCTTGCAATAGCCCAAAAGAAGCAAATTCAGATCAAGGAAAGATGGGACTTAATGGTTCACACTGCTTGGTCTAACAACAGTAAACAGTTCTAGATGTTGGTCATGATGTTGGTTAAAAAGCAGGACAGACTCCCTGGATGCTCAGGTCCCTGCACATGTCTGGAAAGATCACATCAACATATTCCTTGATCTCCAAACTTCTGATTTAGATCCCTCACATCCAATCCCCTTAAACTTACCTAAATGGGACCCAGTACACATTTCAGAAATTAAAACTCTACTTACAAACTTAAAACTGGGAAAAGTTGCTGGCCCTGAGGGAATCCCACTTTATAAAAACGTTTGAACTGGTGGGCCACCCCTTTGGCCACTCTCTTCACAGTAATAGACCAGACTGGAGGGGTACCTTCAACATGGACTAAAGCTATTACAGTACTCATCTTTTAAAAAGGAGACCCTTAGGCTCCAGGAAATTATCACCCAGTTAGCCTGCTGTCCATCACAGGGTAACTTTACGCACAACACTTAGCAGACAAACTGACAGCCTGGATGGACAATCAAAAGATATTGGGCCTGGAACAGATTGGCTTTTGTAAAATTAGACATACATTAAAGCAAAGCAAAGTATTCTGCTTATACCACCCCATACCACTTCAAGTAGTCTCTGGGAGGTTTACAGTTTAATTACAGTATGCAGGCTACACATTGCCCCCCCCCAGCAAGCTGGGTACTCATTTTACCGACCTCGGAAGGATGGAAGGCTGAGTCAACCATGAGCCTGCTACCTGAGATTGAACCCCAGGTCGTGAGCACAATTTTACCTGCAGTACAGGCATTTAACCACTGTACCACGGGGCTCTTTAGATCACTACATAGTACTGGCCCATCTTGCAGATAAGTACAATATCATGGGTGGGGGAGACTGTAGGATTTTTTAAATCTAAAAGGAGCCTTTGATTCAATCTCAAGGAAATTACTGTGGGCCAAACAGGAAAAGCCATCAATTGATAGAAGACCGTTGTTCTTTATTCAAAAGTTGTATCTCAATAGGAGCTGCCAGGTCCGTTATGGTCCTACTGGTGAACTGTATGATGTGATTTTGAAGAATAAAGGGGTCAAACAGGGATGTATCTTAGCATCCTGTCAATTTAATCTTTTTATTAATAATTTGAGTGATTATCTGAAAGAAGTCCAAGGCCATCCCCCCAAGCTTGGCCTTCAGCAAATCCCATTACTCCTATACACAGATGACGCTGCAGTTCTATCTCTAACCCAATTGGGTCTAAAGAGGCTTATAACTGCCTTTGCAACTTATTGTGACAATAACTGTCTGTCCATCAATACCCCCAAATCAAAGATTCTAGTATTCTCAAAGAGGTCGAAAAGACTGTCTTGGTCCCTACAAAATGACATTTTGAAGCAGGTTAAATAATACAAGTACCTGGGGATTTCTTTGAGACATAAGAGTTGGGTAGCCCATCATAATTATGGCCTTAATCTTGCAAAACGTAGCTCAATAGCTATGGCCCAGTTTTTCTATGGAAGCGGAGGACCCCATGTTCCTTGAGCCATCCAAGTCTTTCAAGCAAAAACAAGGGCTCAGTTACTATATGGCATCCCTGTCTGGATCGATGCATATAACCCCAAAGTTGAAAGAATTCGATCTATGTGTTTGCGTCGAATCTTGGAGGGTCCCTAACTGTGTAGCCTATGCAGCCCTGTGCCTTGAAGTCGGAGTATATCGCCTGGAAACTAATGCCTGGACTCAGACATTAAAGTACTAGCTTAGATTACATTTCTGTGCAGATCAACTGGAGTATGTGTATTACATGTTGCTAGATTCTTACCAAAGCCAAAACAAAAATTTTTAAACAAAAAATTACATCCATAGGTATCCCTTTTGAACATATCCTGATGTGAGGGCAGAAACAGGCCCTAAGAATTCTCACCCAGAGGCTATGTGACACAGGGAGGCAGGAACTTCTTTTGCAGGCACAGAGAACCTGCTCCCCTTTGTCAAAAAGTGTTTTTCCATCATATAAGACCCCTGCAGCATACCTACCCTCACTCTGTTCACCACAGGCCTGCAGAGCCTTTATGCTGGCCAGGATGAATGTGTTGCCTTCAGCACTTCTCCAGGGTGGGTTCAAGGGAATTCCACACCAAAAGAGATTTTGTCCATGTGGAAACGAGTCCCCTGAATTTCTTGAGCATGTGCTTCTATTTTGTCCATTTTATGAACAAATTAGGAATAACCTAATTTGTCCATTGCTTAATAAGCTCCAAGGCCACACTTCCAGGTGGTTAGCTCAATACTGTCTAATAGATAAGAATTCATATGTTACAGCACAGGTAGCAAACTTTTTTCTGTCATTCGCAAGAGGGCAGAGATAATTTCGGCCATCCGTTCCTCTGACGCTCCTATTTACTAGTAGTCTTCATTGTTTTTTCTTCTTCCTTTTATTGTACATTTGTATATATGGCTCATATGACCATAATAAACTTGATCTGAGGTGAACTTCCAGTGGGTTCACTTTGCATAACTGGTTAAGAGTATAACAAGCACATGGAGAGCATCCATGTCCATGTTAATATTATACACAAATTTCAATAACCAGCACCTTATTAAGTCTACAGGGAGAGTAAAAATGGATGCTTCTTTTCTTCTACCTT
This sequence comes from Phrynocephalus guinanensis, assembly GCA_037367245.1. Classification (NCBI taxonomy): domain Eukaryota; kingdom Metazoa; phylum Chordata; class Lepidosauria; order Squamata; family Agamidae; genus Phrynocephalus; species Phrynocephalus guinanensis. The sequence goes on from CM074742.1 coordinate 38,948,294, forward strand.
GGAAGAACTGGGAGCCACAGTTGAATATTCTTTGGATTAAGCTCCATCTAGCTTCTGCTAAACTTAAACATGAAAGTTTCACTAGATATTGATATATAGTAAATCCCAGAAGTCCAAACTGGGCCCAAGTAGCCATTTTCCCTCTCTGGTGCTATCACTCTCACCAGGTGAGGAGTACAAAGACAAGTGTGTCATGCCTACAGTCAAGCATGGTGGTGGGAGTGTCATGGTCTGGGGCTTCATGAGTGCTGCCGGCACTGGGGAGCTAGAGTTCATTGAGGGAACCATGAATGCCAACATGTACTATGATATACTGAAGCAGAGCACGATCCCTTCCCTTCAGAGAGTGGGTTGCAGGGCATTATTCCAACATGATAATGACCCCAAACACACCTCCAAAACAAGCACTGCCTTGCTAAAGAAGTGAGAGTAAAGGGAATGGACTGGCCAAGCATGTCTCCAAACCTAAACCCTTTTGGACCATCTGTGGGGCATTCTGAAATGGAAGGTGGAGGTGTGCAAGGTTTCTAACATCCACCAGTTCTGTGATGTCATCATGGAGGAGTGGAAGAGGACTCCAGTGGCAACCTGTGAAGCTCTGGTGAACTCTATGCCCAACAGGGTTAAGGCAGTGCTGGAAAACAATGTATGGACACTTTGTGCCCAAATTGGACATTGTCACTTAGGGGTGTACTCACTTTTGTTGCCAACAGTTTAGACATTAATGGCTGTGTGTTGTGTTATTTTGAGGGGACAGCACATTACACTGTTATACAAGCTGTATACCAGGCATGTCCAAACTTCGGCCCTCCAGATGTTTTGGACCACAACTCCCACAGGTGGTCCAAAACATCAGGAGGGCCGAAGTCTGGACATGCCTGCTATATACTGACTGGTTTACAATGTAGCTAACTGTCATTTCTTCAGTGTCATCACATGAAAAGATGTACTGTACTAAAATATTTAAGAAATGTGAGGGGGATATACTGTACAACACCTTTTAGTATCTGGATTGCTAAAAACCATAAATGAAAATAACAGCACTCTATAAAATCTAATATTTTACATTATCATATATGCTGCCATACTCTCATCTGAGAAATTCACAACTCTCAAGCTGGTAGACATTGGTTAAATTAGCTTTTGGAGGAGGGAAAGTGAAATACAGTGGTACCTCTTAAGACGAATGCCCCATAAGACGAAAAACTCGCAGGATGAATGAAATTTCTGGGAACCGGGTTGCTTCACAAGACAAAAATTCCCTATTGGATGTTTCACATGAACATCTGTTCTGCATTTTGAATCAAGTTACCCAAGACACATTGTGCCCCCATAGTTTGTGAAGGGGTGGGAGGAGTTTGTTCATCAAGTTTTGGATTCATTCTGAACATTTTTTTGCAGTGGCAGCTTTTGGACTTTTAGAACTTGGAAAAGTAAGGAGCTGAGGTTTCCTTGTTCTCTTGTGTGTTTTTGCATCGGTTTCTATTGCACTTTTGGCGGGAACAACCTGGGGCTTCTTGTTTGGTGGTTTTGTTTGTTTGTTTTTTGGCTTTTGCATTAATTTCCATTGCACTTTGGGCTGGAACAACCTGGATTTTTCCTTGGAGCTTGCTTTTGTCCATGTTTGCATTGTTTTTCACTGCAGGAACAGGCAGGGAATTGTCTTGCTGCTTGCTTTTCTCCATGTTTGCATTGTTTTTCATTGCACTTTTGGCAGTAACAGGCTGGGGATTGTCTTGTTTGCATTCTTTTTCACTGTACTTTTGGCAAGAACAACCTGGTTTTCTTGGAGCTTGCTTTTGTTCATGTTTATACTGTTTTTCATTCCACTTTTGGTGGGAACAGGCTGGGGCTTGTCTTGCTGCTTGCTTTTGTCCATCTTTGCATTGCACTGTGTTGTGTGTGTGCGGGTTCCAGGAAAAGTCTGGGGGAAATGGCTTTTTTGGCCTTTTTACAACTTCCATAATGGATTAATTTGTTTCCCATTCATGTTTCGTAAGATGAATTTTTTGCAAAATGAGTTGACCTGTAGAACGAATTAAATTCGTCTTACGAGGCATCACTGTATTAGAATTCTTGTTTGTTTTATGAAAGCCACTTCTGGAGTTTTTTAGTAGATGAGCTACAACAATGTAGAGAAGTTTTCATATGTCAGGAGTCTCTACAGGCAAACAGTTTCAATTGATCATATATATACTCTTAAATACAGCCTTTATTTGAAATGCAAGATCAGAAAAATCACTAATACTTCTAGCCACTGTCAAGATACAGAATAGATACTTGTGACCCTTTAAGGAAAGTAAAACCCTAACAGTGCATTCCTAAAACAAAAGAACCCTAGTGACTAAACAGGGAACAATTTTAAATGATAGACAAAAGAGATATATTTAATAACAGACTTAGTTAGAATGAGGCCATTTAAAAAAAACAGTCATAACACACATTCTTGCAGTACTAATCAGTATCCATTAAATGCATTGCTGATGAAAAGTTGCTTCAAAGTCAAAGATGTAAGGAATGAGTCTAATGTTTCCCACTAAAAAGTGCTATGAGTTTTTAAGACCAATTTATAAAGGGGTCCTTCATCTAAAACCAAAGTTGTAAGTGGGCAATAGCAGTAAAAAACTGGTTCTGCAGATTCTTCACATTTATTATGATTTTAAACATATCTGTTTTTAGATATTGTATAGGACTCTGAGTACCTTTACAGGGTAAAAGTTAGGATATAAATCAAGTAAATAAATAATAAAATAACTAAATCAGAAAAGAAATGTTCCATCAGCATACCATTACAAATGAAGGTGTTACAGAAAATTATACTCTTAGAGGCATCTATATTGGAAGAATTTTAGGCTGCACTCTCCAATAAGTATATAGGCTAAATAAAAGATGCAAACCACACATTTCTTACTCTGGATCTTCACCACCATCCAAAAACCAGTCAGAAATATACATTTTGAATATTGGGCTGCCTACAATATAGTAACAATTGCCTGGGATTTTGCAGCTGCTAGCAACACTCTCCTTTAAGAACCATAGTACTCTTAAACTATTGGTTGTAAACTGCTTCGTAATGTGTAAATAAACCCTTACTTTTCAGTTGAACACTCTAGTTCAGAAAGGAAATATGTGCCTTCGAGTGTGACAGTCACTTGTACTAGTAATCTGTTTTTTACACAAGAAATAATTATTGAATGTGACCTCTCTACAGGACCAAAATTCTTGAGAGAAGGAAACTACAACATATGGTCCAGAAGTGCTATTGTTTTTTTTAAATTATCAGTGTGTTGCACATAATCTGTGACAAATTCTATACACCAAATTGAATTTTATTCCAAAATACAGCAGGCCCATTGAAATAAATGGATCTTGTTATTTTATGCTTATATGGATCCCATTGATTTCCATGTGTTTAGCTAGGATTAAATCTGAATTTTGCTCTTTGAACTTTACGTCTGAATACAATTCTGCTTTCTTCTTACTTAACCGCACCCCCATGACAAAAGCCAACAGAAGACAATGATTTATCTGGTAACCATATTTCAAATTAATGAATGTACTGAGCAGGGATGTGGGCAATGACATCAAACCCAGTATGCTGCCATAGATTTCTTCAGATGCTGAATTATCATAAGAGGAAACACTATCATATCATTCCACTTACTTGGGACTCAGTAATCTCAAGTACCTTTAGGTTCCAACCTAAATAAACTCTCAAATAAATAAACTTTTCTGCCTATTCCCTGCTAGTTTTTTGTTTGTTTGTTTGTCTCTCACATTTTGCAGACACTGTTGATCACTGAAACAGTATTTAATGACCTGGCCAAATTCTGACTATAATACGATAAGTTTATTAAAAATTCAGTTACTGTTCCTGATAAAATTAAAGAGTAGTTTTGTTTTGTTTGGGCATTTCTTTACAAAGACCAAACACAACTCTCTTTCCAATTATACTGACCAAATGAAAACATTCATGCAACTTTTCCCTGATGAAGCTGAAACAGCTATTTTGGTTTTTTGTTTTGTTTTGTTTTGTTTTGTTTTGTTTAACATCAAAAGCCAAGACAAAATTTCTTGGATGGTATTGTTTTCATAGGGGCAACAAAAGATCAGTTTAAAAAGCCAAGAATAACCTACTAATTTGGACATGTTAACCAAACAGACACAATTCATTATCTGTTCGCTAGTTTCTTCATTTGAATTCTGAATCACAGGATCACCTTCTAACATCTTAGCAGGTTGAATCACTACTCCTAATCATCAAAGAAAACAGATAATTGTGAGACATTCCTTGTACTGCCCTGAAATAAAGCACTTGGACTTTTTAAAGAAAAGTTTATAGTAGTCTTAGAAGAAGCATTAATGTCACACAAAGGACTCTTCAGTAAAGCAGCAGCTTTCCAAATGGCTATCTCATATATTGTGTGACCTCTTATAAAACTCTAGCAACTCACCCTGGCAACAAAGAAGTCTCTTATGTTACAAAGGCATTACTTTGCTTAGCTTCCGAGGTTGGTAAATTGAGTACCCAGCTTGCTGGGAGAGGGACAGTGTGTAGCCTGCATAATTAAACTGTAAACCACCCAGAGACTACTTGAAGTGGTATGGGGCAGTATATAAGCAGAACACTTTGCTTTGCTTTGCTCCGTTGGATCCACAAGATAAATATATGTGACAAGTCAAAAGGGGGTCAAATCGCTAGTTCTGAAGTAACGTTACCCCTAAACAGTTCTGTTTTTTTTTAAGAGTTCACACATTATAGCCATGATGCAAAAGTGGTGAAGATGGAACTTTAATCTCCTGAGGAAAAGGGCACGCCATTAAACCTACCTGACTAGATTTTCATTATCTCCAGTTCCTTTACAAGTGGCACATTCCGTTCTTAAATCCTCAGACTTGGGCTTCTTTTGCACTACGGATTGTCTTTGTCTTCTTTCTCTAGGAATGCGTTCCTATTAATATAGGAAAACAGAAAAGGCAGAAAGGGGAAACATGCCTTTTAGTCAAGTGGCATCAATCATGTAGATGTCAATTTTTAAAATCAATTTAAGTTACAATAAATAAAATTATAATATTCCCACCTCAGCTTTTTCTTCTTCAGGAAGGTAGCTTCGTTTTCGTCCTCTAGTTCTCTAGAAGTAAATATTTGTTTCCAATTAATGCCATGAAGTTAAAGAGAAGAAACCACACCATTGTGCACACGAGGCCTGTCTATTATTCTAAGCCTCTGGAAAATTTAGGGATGAATGATGATCCTTATGTAGCTGAAACAACATCTACATGCATGAAGAAAATACCAGTAAAGTCAAAGTTTTCAGGAGTATAAGGAAACCTTTAAAAAACATGAACTTAGGGAAAGGAGCAAAAACAGCTGAGTGAAGACGAAGGTTGTCACAAAACACGGAAGAGAACATTGGGGTAGGGAGTAGAGATGGGCACGACTAGGGAAAATGACGTTTTCGAGTTGTCGTGTGTCGGAGGCAGTCCGTTTCGGCTCATTTCCGTTTTTCGCGAAATTTCGCAAAAATTAGTCGGTTCGTTTTTTCGTTTTCATTAGTACTGGTTTGGGGGGTAGCGGGCACCTGGAGGGAGCTGCAGGAGTCAGCCAGAGCTGGCAGACTCTTTGCACCCGCTGTGTCTCACGTACTTGCATGTAGTGCAATGCAAGTAGATCTGGCTTAGGGTTAAGACGGGTTAGCGCAAGGGCTAGGGTTAGGCTAGTTACGGGTGAGGTTAGGGTGAGTATTGGGGTGCACCTCTGGGTGCCTCTCTGACCCACTTAGAAGGACAGTGTACTGGCGTATGGGTTAGGCTTAGGGTTCGGGTTTGGGCTACGATTAGTGGGCTGTTTATGCCCGATTGGCACATCCCAGAAGTCTCTGTGGTCAACCTGGCCAAGTGGCCATGCGATTGGTGGAAAATTTGCATGGTCCACTCCCATGGGCGAGCCCATCATTGCAAATGTGCAGGTGTAATAAAATAAAATAAAATAAAATAGAATAAAATAAAATAAAATCAACAGAGACTTTTTTTGCAAGAAAAACCCACTGCTGCTACTGTAAAAATCCAAGCATTTAAAATAGCTAATTTTCGCATGTTTCTGTGGTGCTTTGGTGGGGTTTTGGGCAACGATTTCAAAAAAAATATTGTGGTCGCCATTTTGGATCCCCCGCACTGCATGGCAAATGGATGCGCCCTCCCAGCCTGGTACCAGCAGCGCAGCAGTAGCAATAGCCAAGGAGAGGGGGCGGGGAAACCCCCCCCCAAATAAAACACCCTTCTGGCCTGGTAGGTGCCCTCAGACAGTTTTCGCTTACTTTTAGTGCTGGGAATCGGTGTTTTTTTTTAACTTTTAAAAACTTTTTTTCTGTGCCGCTTGGCATTGCGCGATGCAAGTAACGAGCACGACAAATCAGACCAAATTGTTCGTTCGTCGGTTCGAGCTCGAATTCTGGCGGAGTAATTCCCGTTACCGTTTCCGTAGAGTAACGGATACGAGTAACGGAAACGGAAACGGGAATACCGCTAAGTCGTGCCCATCTCTAGTAGGGAGAATGGAATTGACCCATTGTATGGCACCTACAAATAAAGACTGGAGCCACAGCAGCCTAGGAAGTGTTTATGGTGCTGATCAAACAGCATAGGAGGTGGCCAAGAAAGTAATAATAAGCAGAGAAGGAACAAGATAGAATGTGGAAATTGGGTTGTTGCACCTCTGAGTTAGCCTCCCTATTCCTTTGCTCCATGAAAAGGGTAGGAAAAAATATCTCTTTCCTAGGTATGACATTTTCAGGTTCCCTGTGAGATCGTGTTCCTTTAAACTTCCCCATGGATTCAGCTATGGATGAATTTTGAAGCTGCACTATTAATCTTGCTCGTTACTAGAAAAATGAAATGAAACAAAAAAAATTTAGATAGATATTATTGATTTCCAGGATGCTTACGATTTACATAGGCATGTACTGTATGTAGAGTACATATGCTGGATGGATACCTCAGTGAGTTAGACATCTGGATGTGCACTCACAAATTGAGAACTTGATTGCCCATTAGGGTGCCTAAGAGAACAGAAAGCCCAAATAGCCATAGGCAAACTGCATATCCTCAGGGTGCCCCTAGAAGGAGGGAATTGTAAACCATCTCTGAATATTCCTTATGCTGTAAGTCAGAACTAATTTGGTAGTGCTTGATTATTATTTACAAAGTGCACACAACTTTAAAATATATACCTTTTAAGAGCAGTTGTGAATTTAATCATTGTGCCAACATCAAAAGGTATACAGAGGTGCATAAAAGGTGTGTCTCCTATATAAAATGCTTCCAAAATATTTGCACAAATATAAACAAATATGAAATACATAAGGGATGCAACCAGTCAGTTGGTGGGTGCCTGCAGGAGTGCAGTCCTAGTTATTCACAAGGAGCACATGTGAACTTGGGAAACTCCAGTTGTTCAATGTTAACTAGGGCAATTAAATCAACTCCTTTTGTCAAATTACCGAGTTTTAGATTAATGTGAACTGAAATTCATGAACATGCTACTGCCAAAAGCTATTGGCAGACAATCCTGAAGCTACAATACTAATGATACATCAGCATTCACAGACATATGGAAATACCCAAACTATTTTTAAAACTATGAAACAAGCAAGCATGGAAAACAAATAGTAGATTCAAGCACTCCATTTATAAAAATGGAAATCTGCAACATATTTCTGCAGAGTGCAACACCATCTGTTTTTATTGGCTTCTAGTATACAGCAGATGGAATGGTTATCATACCAGAAGTGGCAACTACTTCAGTATTGCCAATTGGTGGTGCAACATAATTTAATTTAGTTTCCACTCACAAAGTCATGGAAAGGAAACCAACAAAAGCACTAAAGAGCTCAGTGAACCACAACATCTTTTCGTTTGCATATGAAGCAAACAAGCCACATCCAGAAGTCCAGATTGAGATAAATGAATGCTCTTTTTATGCAGCAATAATAATTCCCCCACTTAGATAAATCTAATTCAAAATGGTAATAAAAAGCACAATTAGATCTGGTCAACTGTCCATCTATACCAGCATCTTGTCCGCCACTGACTATTTCTGGATACTGAAGAAAATGTTAGTTGGAGAGTTCATTATGGTGCTCAAATTTTCGTCAGTCACTTACTTCCATAATTTAGCAACTTATTCTCTAGGGATTGTTTTCCATTAAAATGTTATGCTTTGGCATCTCAGCTGATAATGTTCTCTATTAGACCGCCTTGACTAGCCCTTTCTAGAATTCATTTGTTTGCTGGTCATTATTACAACCTATAACAGGGAGACTCTCATTGCAATAAAATAAAAACAGTTTAAATCAGAGACATATTTAGTAATTCATTTTTCAGCCTTGTAGCAGCTAATGGGACATACTCTCTAATTTGTATATAAGTTTTTTTAAATGAATGAGTGGTTATATATTTTGTAAAGTTAATTAAATTGCATATTTTAAACTAGAAAAGGAATATAAATTTTAATGTTTTTAAAAGAAACCTGAAGAAGCCTCCTTGTATCCTTCTGTCACCAAATATTTTAATAACTTTCTTTAGGAGTACAAGGACATATTAGGGGGAAAATGAGCATGGATACATGCTCATCCATGATGAGCATGGATACATCTTAGTCTGGTTTCTTATATTTCACCCTACTGCCTCAAGTACCTCTGCTAAGAGACAAAACATATTAATAGAGTATAGATTCCTGCTGGTCTTCGCTGACATACTCAGACCCCTCATTGTGTTAGAGTACAACAGTCTTTCATAGAAGCTCATTTTATAATTTATATTTTACATATATAAACTATATGTATCCCCACGGGGTCATAGGACCATGTATAATGATTATCAAACAGTCTCACTCTTTTGTGAAAGGAACTGGACTTGATCCATGAAAGTGTATATTAAAAATAGCAGTTTGTCTTGAAGATGCAATTTCTTGTCTCTTCTTTTTTTTTCTTGCCTGATAGGCTTTCACAGATTAATATAGCTACTATTTCAAAAAGCTACAAAAGCAAACATTATCATCAAAATCTATTCTAGTATCTGGAAGTAGAGTCATGGCAACTGGACTTCCTTTCTTGAAACGTTTCACTATTCATCTAAACAGCTTCGTCAGTCTGAGGAAAGTTACTGGCGAGTCCTCCATTTTATAGTTCAACTTGATTTCACATACACCCTGGTCTGAATAGGCTCATTAGGTTCTGTCTAATATGCGTACATCCTTATCTTTGAATGAGTGCCCTTTGTCCTTCAAATGCAGGTACACTGCTGATTCTGGTGGGGGACTCAGACAATTAATACTGTGCCCCACCACAAAATCTCAAATTCAGCCTCTAGATAAGAGGGGCATAAGGACCTTTAAGGATCAGTACAAATGGTACTGTATGGAAAAGATTGTTACCACTAGGCAAGATAACCCCAATAGAAATGTGTGTGTGTGTGTGTGTGTGTGTGTGTGTGTGTGTGAATCCACTGTTTATAGTTATGTTTAATAGTGAATCCACTGTTTATAGTTATGCATAAGTGTTATAGATGTACAGTGGACCCTCATATAACAAACAGTTTGTATAACATAAAATCTGTACAACATAAAAAATTCTGGAGATAGGGGAAATTTGCTTAACAGAATCACCTATGGGGCAAATCCGTACAACATAAAAGGGTCGCAATTAGGGATTACTCTGTTTTCAATGCATTCCAATGGGAAATTTGTATAAAGGAAAATTTGCTTAACATTATTTCATTTGGAACGAATTAATTCCTTTATACAAGGTACCACTGTATTTTGAACTATATGGGAGTCTGCTGCTCCCAACTCCAGCATTGTTGAAGGAAGAAATGTACATCCAACCTTTCCTTCAATGAATTCAAGGAAACACACAGAGTCTCCTTCTCCCTTGTTTTCTTCACAACAACCATGTGAAGCAGGTCAAAGGCACACCCCTACTTATGACTGCTTCATACCTTTGTGGAGGTTTGAATCTGGCTCTCCTAAGCACCTGTCTAGATTTGCTGTTGAAACAATAAAAAGTCCCTAGGTGTCAATAAGTGAAGCTCATCAAACAAATTCTTAATAATTAGGATGCAGATGTCTCTGAAAAGAACAGATATGAGCAATTTTTGTCTATAAAACTTTCACAGCAAACTAAAAAAAAGTTTTAACCCTTGTAAAAATGCCAGAATCTAAAAGCTCTTCAGTCACTGGGAAAACTCAGATAAGTAAAATAATATAGATAAATGGTAGCAGTGAAGCAAAATTTGTCAGCTGCTGTCACTACTATGGAAATGAAGAAGTTTTCTTCTGTTGGGTCTTGAGTTTTCATGGCTCCCACGGAGAGAAAATGCTGAATTTTCTTGAATGAGTAATAGATAAATAAAAAGGTATTATATGAACTGCCCAATTTAATTTTTTTTCACTCCTAGAAACCAAGGGTAAAACAGTGCCACCAAACTATAAAGAACATAAAGAACTCCCCAAATATATACAGTGGTACCTCTACTTAACAGCAACTCTACTTAAGAACAATTCGACTTAAGAGCAGAAAACCGTTGGCGTTTTAACTGCCACCTTACAAATTTTAGATGCAGTCATCTCTACTTATATATTTTTTAAAAATGAGTTTTTTATTTATTTTATTTTTTAGATACGGTACCTCTACTTAAGAGTTGTTCGACTTAACAGCATGCATTCAGCATGGATTAAATTTGTAAGTAGAGGTACCACTGCACTATATTCAGGGGTTAGAACAGGAATGGACAGATTAAATATGGGTGAGAGGGGAGGAGGGGTAGTATATACTCATTCCTATTGAATATTTGTTAAATATTGTTATATTTTCTTTGTGGTACATGTATGTACCAGCTGCTGCTGTTTTATTCTAATTTACATTACTGTCATTACTTAAACTGAAATCAGTCTTCTGACTACAGCTCATCAGCCTGATTTTTTCCACTACGTATATTTTAGCTCTAGGGCCACAGTTTCAGCACCTGGTACTTTTATATTTCTTTTAATTAAAACTAGATGTAATTAATTCAGACTTGGAACATGAACACTTTGACCATCTGTAGAGGAGTATTCATCTAGCAGTGTCCTTGGAATCACATCCTAAAAACAATATCTACAGTGTCTGGTCTTGTTCTAACATCCTACTGAAGACATGCACCGTTGCCATTGCTTCACCTAAGGCTGAACTCTGAAAAGGGTCTCTTTAAAATCTGAGCTGAGCTGGATGCATCCAGAAGAAACACAGATGTATGACAACAGCCATAGCATACATTTGAGAGACCTCAATTTATGCAGATAAACCTCCAAACTGTCTTTCTCCTTTCTTTGAATATAGAAAACTGCTCCTTTCTCAAAATTGTTGGCATTTATTCTCCACAGGAAAAACAGCTGAAACTTCTTTATATTCAAGCAGACTGAAGTCCATGAAAGGCTATAGCAATTAGAACTTGCTATTCTTTAAGGTGCCACTAGACTTTGTTGTTTTTGCTACAACAGACTTCTATCACTACCCCTGCTCCCCTCTCACCCCCAATTAATCTGTCCATTCCTGCTTTGGCAGCTCAATTTCCCTCAATGTTGGTCTGAAAGAAAAATATTTCCCTACTGAGTGTGCATGAACACATAAACGGAAGATAAATAAATATGTCTGGGAGAGGAGGGGGGAAATGTACAAATGAATACAGAGTGGGTACTAACAAGTACAAATAGTGTTAATGTGTGTACATATGTATGCTTGCATACTGAGACAAAGTGTATCCATATGTTTCAGTATGTGAGTGTAGTCCAGTGGTTCCCAACCTGGTGGTCGGGACCCCTTTGGGCAGGAATTTCCAAACTTCGGCCCTCCAGATGTTTTGGACCACAATCCCACAGTCATTGGCAATCTAAGCTTAGAATTCTGGTAGTTGTGGTCCAAACATCAGGAGGGCCGAAGTTTAGACATGTCTGCATTTCACAGGGGTCACCATGAGCCAGTGAAGAAAAAACCACAAATAACTTGGGTCTGGAGGAGGGGGGGGAAGGGGGGGGAGAATGAGTTACAGCTTGATAGTTTGGAGGGGATGTCAGTCAATGGGACCGGAGGCTGCAATTGGCTGAGGGTGCCTATAGAGGGAAGTTCTCTATGGCACCTGCGGCAGTGGCCTGCCAAAGGGGGCTTGTGGCCTCTTCCAAGCAGGGAAAGGGGTCGCCACAACATGAGGAACTGTATTAAAGGGTCACGACATTAGGAAGGTTGAAAACCACTGGTGTAGTCTGAAGGTGCAGGTGTCACTCAGAGCCCTCACCTGCTCACATGCCACCACATGTAGCTCTTAGGAAAAAAAGATGGTCAACCCCCAACTAAAAACATGCTTAATTTATTGCTGACCTAGCCTAACCTATTGAAAGGAGAAAACAGGTAGTGGAAAAAAGAAACAGTAGAACTGATTTGAATACAGCTTGTATAATGAACTGCTAGTATATAACAGAGTAAAAAACAACAATACAAAGTTAATTACATTTCAGTTCATCTGAAACTGCTGTGAAAAGTCAGTTATAACTATCTTAACTCCTGTTGATTTCAACATGAAATTAGTGTGACTCAAATAGTCTGGATCTAATTCCATGTCATTCTTTTTCAACCAGGAACATGCTGCTGCTGCCCTACATAGACTGCAGTCTGACCATACTTCTATGCAGTCAACAAATTATGTAGCACTGTTTTTAATTTAAAAAGAAAAGATGGAGAAAGTAGCATGGATACATCTACTGTGCTACTCATATGCTACAATATCTATCAGTAGTGTTCTTTCTAGCATCAGAGACAGAAGATTCTGTCATTTCTGGCATGAGAGGAAGATGGTGAGGGGAGAGTAAGCTGAGAAACCGTATATTATTTTAAAATAAACTCTAGCAAATATACTGTGCACATTGGTGAAATCTGGATCCATCTATCTCATTTGTTCCATTTGTCAGATCTGCTTGGACTTGGGAGTCCTGCATTGAGCAGGGATTTGTTATAGGTCCCTTCCAACTTAATTATTCTGTTTTTATTTAAATTCATATAACATCTCATCCAAGTGAAAACTGTCAACAATTTTTGACATTCTAAAAATATTCACAAATATTATTATTGTAAGCTGACAAAATGTACTCCTGGATCACAGTTCTTTATATGTGTTTTTTGAAGATCCAAACGTGAATTGCTTTTCCTTGTATAGAAATCCCCTTTACTTCTATAATTGTAACACAAAATGCTGTCATGCATAAATAAAGGCACTATACGACAGAACCACATGGAAAACATTTTCTATAAAATAGTACTTAATCACCCTGAGCAGGACACCATCTACAAGAGAAGGTTAATCTTGTCAAGGCAGCAAACCACACAATCCCAGAATGAGGGATTTAAGTGACTCAAGTTTATTGTCTAACTCTGACAGCAATGGCAGCAAGACCTCATTAAAAATAGATTAGTTACAACCTACATAACATGTCGCCACAAGAAAAAATTACCGGATAACTATGAAAACTCTTTCTTGTACTTTGCTTCTGATGATCAGAACCAAGTTTAGAATTGTCAAGCAATTGAACATTGCCTTTGCAGAGAGAGAGAAAAATATTGCCTTACTAAAATACTAGGGTTCAACCAAAAAGGTCAGCAATTGGGAGAACAGAGGGAAAACATCCTCCTAAACACATTCCTCAGAAATATTTGTGCCAAATTCTGTTTCTTCAGAGAAGAAGCAGAGACGGAAAAGGCTCACCTAAATCAATTTAAAGCTCAAAAACATTTTGTCAGCAAAAAAAAAAGACTCCTAAAAGCTTTCCACACTAATTGGAGCCGGAGACAAACTCTCAGGACAATTTCTGAGTAGTGAACATGTTCACATGGCATAGTTGTGACCTGTGACCTTGCCTCCTGCTATGCCAGAATGTACAGTGGGAAACTTTGTTGAAAGTGTTCACACAAGAAAAGATATTTCTACCTGAAGAGAGGAAGCTTGGGCATGCAACAGGAAAACAATGTCATTTAATCCTTACTGCTCAAATTCAGGGGCAGCAGTTTCGTAAGCTGTAATGCTTAAAAATTGATTATGATTATCTGCACAAAAAGAAAACTGCAGAAAACAAAAGGATATGTGAAACAATCCCAAAGGGAAAAAAGCAGAAGGGTATTTCATCTTTCATTCTTGAAGCAAACCTTAGGTATCCATAATGTGCTCAATACTTCTTACAAAAACTAGAACATATCCTGTTCATTTTAGACTGCTATGCATCTTGCGCATGGAGGATCCTGGTAATGTTAGTTAAAATGTTGGTATTAAAGTCACAGACTGTGATGTGCCACATTTTCTGCTATTATTTACCGTGTTTCTGATAGGAATCTTCTTTGGTTCTGGGGGTACATCCTGTGGAACAAATTTCACTGGCTCCTTAATCTGTCTCCTTGAACGCTTAGTTCCATCTGGCAAAGTTTCCATGGCAATGTCTGTTTCCATGTCACTGCTACCGGCTTGGTCACACTCTGAACACTGCCTAGAAAGACAAAATAGAAAAAATGAAACTGCAGATAAAAGCTTCAAAATGGCAAGTTGAAAAAAACAAACATTAAAGTGCTTAAAAAGTAGTTTTTACAATAGAAAAGAGCCCCCAAACACAAAAAGCTGGATTTCAATAAGTCATAGGACACTTTTGATTTCTTTCCACCCATGACACTGCTAACTATCCCTTCACTCTCAGGTTTAAAAAGCAGGTTGAACAGGGACATTTTACAGGGATAGCTATTTGGTCAAAGTCAACATTAACAATTCATTTTAGCTCAATAATATTTTTCTACATTCTCACACTCAGAACGTGGAACACTTGGGACATGCTTTTCATAAGAACTGTAATGATGGCTTATTAATTAATATTCATGAATAAGGACGTATTCAGAAGACAATAGCACTGTTATATCTTTAACAGATAAGATCAGTCATCTTTCATACCTAGCACATAATTATCTATCTACTAAATAAAATATATCTTAATGTGATACCAAATTCCCTACCCATGGGGTAAGGAAATTCCTACATTTTTCACATATTTCTCCTCCATATATTTTTCTCAGTTAGAAATTTAAATATTTTCATTCTCTATTGTTATCAGACGGTTATCATTTCAGATACAGAATCTGTTACCACAAACATTAAGAAATGAACTTCATAAACTGAGTTTGTGAACTGTCACTAACCACCATCATTGTTAACTTCAAGACAAATTCCACTGACAATAAAATTGGGATGGGGTGGGATAGACTCAAAAAATACTTGTTGCAACCAACAGAACTGACACGCTAATGGTTAATGGGAGAAATATTTGAAATGGCAAGTATATCAAGAGATTGTTTCGTTGAACTTCCCATTTATAATAAGGGTCTTATTCCATATCCTTTCTCGTGATCTTGAAAAGAATTTACAAAGACACATCTAAAGATGAAAAGGATGCAATCAATAAGACTCCATTTCTCTGTTATAATCAATTCCCACAGAATATACCCTAGCTAAATTAAAAGTGAAAGCTACGTTTGTGATCAGAAGTGTAGCTGAAGCATGAAATTCAGAGTAAAGACATGGCAGGTTTTTGAAAGAAAGACTTTGCTGTCCTCCTGACCTATTACCACTGAGATGTGTGCTTCATGTCCTATTAATCTGATGACTTTTAAGGAACCTTTTCAATATGATTAAAAAGCAAAATAAAACTAGCAAGTTACAACGGAAATTAGTTTGGCCATTGAAAGCCCATTTCACCTGATTTACTTCCAGTTTCCATTGTATACTATTGCTGATGGAAGCAGTTACATCCGTGGAACCAGAAGGCAATCCCAAACTGCACCCCCACTCCTACCCCTATAGCTCCAGGAAGCCTCAAGATGCTTCACAGAATCTGGAAATTTTGTTTAGGTGGTATGGAGAGGAGAACAAAATTCCAATGATGATATAGTTTGCCACAGAGAAAGGGAGTAATTACTGTTCTCTTTGTTCCACTATTGAAATTGCTTCTATCTGAAATAAACCTCTAGACCAGTGTTGCCGAACCTATGGCACGGGTGCCAAAGGCGGCACTCCGAGCCCTTTCTGTGGGCACCCAACGTCACCCCTTCACAGCCACCTGTATTCAGGTTAAATGGGTGTATTGGCACTTTGCGAAAAAAAATTAGTGGGTTTTGAATTGCAGTTTGGGCACACAGTCTCTAAAAGGTTGGCCATCACTGCATTAGACCCACACCAATATTTTTAAGTGGTGCAAGCAAAAACCTCAGTAAATTGCCATGTCCAGCACAATGTTGTATAATTATTCAGAGAAAATGAATTCAGTGAAGTTTACATCCATGCAAATATAGGACTGCATACTTAGGAAGGCAATGATACTAGAAAGAACTTGAGAGAACTAGTTCCAAATTAACTGGAAAGGTACCTTTTTAAATTTCACAAACTTAGATTTTGGCCAGATTCTTGTTTGTTTAACTCAATCTTGTGTAACATTGTCACATGTTATGTCTAGAAAGCAATGACTGCACAATTTCACCATGCAAATATATATATTTTATATATATATAAATTTTTAATTGAGGGATGCTTAAGTTAAGATCCAACTGTCAGAACATGCAGCTTTAATTTAATGCCTACTTCAGCATTTTGTAATAATAGAGGAACCCTTGCAACATATTTATATGTCATAATATGCAGTATAAAACATAATATACTTACCAGTAGCTGTTTTTAGTCTTCCTTGGCATCCGTGACAGTGGAGGATCCAGACATCCAAGATGATAATGGAGCTTACAAGTATCACACAGTAAAAGGAGGTGTTGATCATGGTTCTTCTTGCAAATCCCACAACTTGGAAAGACAGGGGGAAAGTTTCATTTGAGACAACACAGAGACCTTTCAATATTTACATGAAATGGGATTTCAATGAGAAAGCAGAAGGCATTGCTTGTGTAAAATGATGTCTAACATCTTTGGCTTATTTTCCTCTCTTGTTTTGGAGGGATTCCTGACTACCAGGAGCAGCCTTTGATGGGACACAAGATACTGCAGCATGAAAGAGGTAAGAAAGTCCAGTTGTGTGAGTGGATCCACATCAATATTTTCCCCTTCTGGCTTTGGGGCATTTATGACCTGATATACTTCTTTGCATCTGTCATCAAACTCCAACAAGACAGTTTGGTGTGAAAGCCAGTGGTGGACTGAGACTTGAGAGATCTGAATTTAAATCCCTGATTAACTTGGAGGGATCTGTAGATAAAATCTTTAAACTTCAGGTGCTTATCAATAAAAGAATACTGTAGCCTTCAATCTGAACAGCATCTATAAAGATGAAAATATTTCTGCATATTATAGAAGATGTAGATTTATAAAGTATTATTATTATTATTATTATTATTATTATTATTATTATTATTATTATTATTATTATTATTAATAATAATAATAATAATAATAATAATAATAATAATAATAATAATAATAATAATAATAATAATAATAATAATAATAATAATAAATCAATGAGGAAATGCAGACAACTATTTTCAGTTATAACTAAAACTTCAGTGCTGGATTATGTTTAGCACGGACAAACAGAAATCAATGAAACTTGTCCCACATGACTTCCTGATTTCAATGAGTTTATTTGAAACATGTAAAGTGAAAAACTGTTGTGATAGCAAACATCCTTTTTCTTGGATAAGATCAGTATTGTAAGATGTCCAATAAGCAATATGAGACGCTACCGTGTAAGAAAAAAACCCACATATAAGATAAGTAAACATTCAATAGAGATAACTCAGCGACTTATAAAATAGTGAAGAGGGTGATGAAGAAAAGCTGCATAGAAATCTTTTGGGAGGGGGACAAAAAAATTGGGGGGTCTCCTTCCAAGCGTCCAGAAATTTTACGTACATTTCAAGGTAATACTCTGGTTAAGTGGTGAAATAAACTATTAGATTACTCGCTACAAAAAGTATTCCTTTGTGTGTATGCACATAATTGAAGTTGAATTTGTTGAAACCCAGGTGATACCAATCATTTAGAGATCCTATTCAAAGTGATTATAACCATTAATTCTGTACATTGCTTGGGCCCAATATGAAAAATAACGGGTTCCCATCCATACTCCATACCTTGCTGTCTGTTCATTACGATTTTTCAGAGTCCCTTTCCAACTTTAACTGGATGCGGTGTATTACGCATTTACAAAAGAAAGTCTTCCTTAAGACAAGGCTTTTAAGATAAGCTACCACAATTCTGGAATATCCCTCAAAGGGGTGAGTGGTTGAGATCAACAGGATACTATTTCTAGCGTGCTTGCTAGTCATTTACCACAATGAGCATTTCTCTCTTCTTCTCTCTTTGTGGGTTCATATTAAATTATTCTCATCTGTCTTATTATCCTGAAATTTTCAGAATGTAACTTAATTGTCAATCTGATATAATATAATCATGTGCTGTTATCCATTCTGACTTATGGGCACCATTTTCAGGGTTTTCTAGGTAGAGAATACTGAAACATGAGTTACCATTCCCTTCTTCTGGGCACACACCCAACGCCACATAGGCTGGCACTACTCACAAGAGACACAGTGAGAAGCTGAATTCCCAGTCTCTGGCTCTGCAGCCAGATACCCAAACTGCTAAGCAGTCCAGTCAACTTTCAATCTAAATTGATTCTAAATTGCTGACAATTTCAAAATTGATGATTTAGAATTTTATATCATTGCATCTTAAAAATCATGTTGCTCTTATATTCTTTTGCTCCTATACTTTAATGTTAGAATAGAAGGAGTGGGTTTTTTTTAAAGCAATACTATTTTCTGGATATAAATTATATATTATTGGTGATCATGTACCAGTACAGAAAACAAAACAAAAATAAAACAAAAATAAATTATAGATATACAAGTTTATGCCAATCCATAAAGGAAAAGTGAATTGAAGGACTTCAAGAAATTTAGCCATGATAATTGAGTGGATACTTAGGTGACCAGGAGATATATATCTCTGATTTCTGGAAACCACCAGCAAGGGATGCCTTTCACCACTGCATTATGAGAACATCTGGCAAGTAACTGATGGAGACAGAGTGCTGATCAAAATAATCTTTGGTCTGATCAAACAAGTAATACTTTTTGTTCCTGGAAACTGTTTGTGATTGATAGCAATATAAAATCTTGATTCATGAAAAACTAAGATCAGATTTAAAGATAATTTTTGTACAAAATTTTCTTAACAATCTACATGAATGCTCAAAGGATCTCCACTGAGTGTCACAAAATAATTCACATTATTCGGCATAAAGTAAATTTCCTTTTGAAGTGCTGCTAGCGGATGGAGAGCCCCCTAGTACTGATATTCTCCTTGTGGAAATAAATATAAAGAAGAAAAAAATGCTTCAAAATTATGAGGTTAAGTGGCACACTACAGTTACATCTAGCAATAGATATCGGCTATATACACAATTTATTCTTTTTATCATCCATGCCTATTGCAGTGTGTTGCTACTACTTGCCTATATAGTACTGCTGGAAGTGTCGTAGTCTTTTGCGCCCCACCTTCTTTTTTACTTGGCTTTCTCTCCTTAGGTGCTCGTAAAATTGCTGGTATATTCAGTTTCTGACAGGTTTGAAGAAATACAGAAACACCGGTAAGAGACTATATCACATATGACTCCCTTCATCTAATATCAAGCAGTCATAAAACCTGTGCAAACCGCTGCTAAAAATTAAGAGAAAACTGCTTAGTCAGACTATAGCAATGACTATGCTATATATCCTGTCCCCATGCAAGTTTCTCAAGAAATGAAATTGCATTCAAATATTGTTCAATGAAAAAAAAGGCAGAGACATTAAAGCCCAGGCTTTTTAACTTTTCCCCCTTTAACAGAGGAAGCTTTAACAGAGACAGACAAGGACAAGCCGGTTTAGAAGGTTAAAAGAAAAAAAGAAAAATCCACTACACTTCACAAAAGAATATTGAGGCAGTTTATTTTCCTCAGCATCCCTGCTACAGTGGTGCTCCATAGGTTAATTAGAAAAATTATCTTATTGGACCAAACACTCCACAAAGCAGGAGAGAGATTCTCTTCGGGTTTCTACTAATCTGCAGTGTGCTAGCTTCACAGACAGCAACCATCTATCAAAGTCATTTCTTAGTGGCCCTGTAGGCCTGCATCTGTTCAACCAACTGGAAAAAAAGTGTCATGCAAGCTGTGCAAATGAAACCACTACTTTTTAATATTATTAAATGGCTGCACGGGGAAATATGTTTGTGAATATTTCACTTGTTTATTTCTCTCTCTCTTTCTTTTAGGGAGATGCTTAATATTAGCAAACTTATATTCATGAAGACAAATTCTCACGTGTACAAAAGGCACATATAAACTGCTTTATACACTCAGACAGTTTAGCTCAACCTATCAAGTACTCTAATGGCATGGTTAACTCAAGATTTTCAACATAAACCAGATATATTTATAGAACCAATACTGATCTGTTGTCTGCTTTGACATTTTGTTTTTTATAAGTGTAAAATCATAGAATCATAAAACCATAGAGTAGAAAGGAAACTATAAGATCAAGTCCAGCCAAAAAACTATGAATTGCACAAGAAGTTTGTATTGGGATGACAGGCAAAAAAATAAAAAATAAAGACAAAAATAAAGGCAATACGTAGTGGCACCTTAAAGACTAACTGCTGTATTTTAATGTGATCGGCAACATGTTGGAAAAGAAAAAGGAACAACAGAAATGCGTAATGGATGGGGGGAACCCACCTGCCCAATTATTCTGCCTAGCACAGCCCAAATTCCTTGGCCTTCATTTCGAAGTTTTGCATTCATATTCTGAAGATCTTCCAAAGATTCACATAACTGAAAAAAGAGAAAGAAGTGAAAACCACTGTGAATGTTATTTAGCGCCTCTTTTCCAGGAGGAGGCATTCTTTACTCACAATGCCAGTTCTAAGGAAGGTAATTAAATAATAAAAACTGTTCAGTCATGTCAATGCAACTGAAATCAGTAAAGTTAATCAGCCATTCAATAACACCAGAAAGAAAACATGGGCATCCATCTGGTTAGTAACAGAGAACCTAAAGCAATTTTGTCTGACAATGGCTATAATGGCAGTCAAGAAACATCACAACAGTTCCACTTTATTTCTTTCTGCAAATGCATGATATGTATTTCTGTGCAAGGAACTCAGATCTCAAAGCGATACACCTATACATTCTGAATAAGTTGAGAAAAAATAAAAACACATGTCTCACAGGTTTTTTTCTTGCTCCTTATTACTTATGCATCTTTTCTTTTCTTGCTCCTTATTACTTATGCATATTTTCTTTTTGGCTTTTTTGAAAGCAAATTAAAATAGCAATATCTACAGATTTTTTTTTACAATATTTTCTTCCATTCATCTTAACCGATTTAGGTATGTTTTGTGGACTACAACAATCAATCTTCTGCATTTTTGCAAAGCACATTTTCTGTATTACAGAATGGAATTTTCCATAATTAATTGCTTCCCTCAAATGAAAGCCAAAAAAGTAATCAACTGCTTCCCTCCCCAAAGGAAAGCCACTTCAAGACTTCTACCTTCCATCAAAGTAACAGGAGAAAAACTGACTTGCATACTGTGGTGGTTGCTGAAGTGTTTGTGATATGAAATAGAGGACCGCTAAGTGAGCACTATGCAACTGCATGGGTGCTGAATTATGAATAGGCTGCTTTTCAGAGGTGTGTAGAGCGGATGTCAACAGAACCAACAAACCAACAATTCTGTGCTTCACAGCATTGAATGAAATGCCCCCAAATTTTATGTCTCAACATTAAAAGGTAAAAGAAGGTCTACCTGGCTGTTACCATACAGAAGTTTGTGCTAATGGGATGCTGTCTTAGCATATGAGTAAACATACAGGAAGCAGATCTGGAGAAAGCAAGGATAAGATTGCTACTAGACTATGAGAAGTTGCATGCATGTGGACCTCTTTACACCAAGGTAATTCATTACCAACTATTAGAGCATCTAAGCTTATACTTGATTTTGAGATTTAATTTAATGTAGTTTTTTGGTTCAGGATCTATATCTAATTAAGCTTCAGCTTTACTTACAACATATGTTGCTACAATCACATATTTTACCTTGTTATATTCCACATGGAGTTTTTCCTGTTCATTCTCCAGCTTATCTTTAATTTTCTTCTGTTCTGCCATATTCTCCTGGATCTGGATCATGCGCATGTTCCTCTCTAAAAATAAAAGCCAGCAACTTCTGCATTTATTTGGTTTCATAATGCAACTCTAACCTCAGAAAAAAGGTATTCAATGGGAAAGTATCAGATGTTATTGTAGCTACTAATATCTAGCTTTAAAAGCAGAAGCACGCAGATTAGAGAAGTTGAACTTCAAACTCCATGCCCTTTTGACCCTCACACTCTTTAATATGTATATGAGGCTGCTGGGTGAGGTCCTTAGGGGGAATGATGTTTCATAACGGTATGCTGATGACACCTAACTCTGTATCTCCTCTTTTCCATCTGCAGTGGATGCCATTTTATCCCTGGATTGCTGCTTGGACACTGTTCTGGAGTGGATGAGAGCAAAGAGACTGAGGTTGAACCCAGGCAAGACGGAAGTCCTCTGGGTGGGGGTGCCTGGGGTTGGTGGGTTGGGCAGTGCCATCAGTTTTGGGGGGTGACTCTTCCTGTGCAGGATGAAGTACACAGCTTTGGCATAATACTGGACCCAGCGGTCACTATGGAAGTACAGGTGGCATCTGTGGTCCGTTCCACACATTGTCATATGGTGGATCGCTCACCTGCATGCCTTCCTGGGCCCTGGTGCTCTCGTTACATTGGTCCATGCACTGGTAGTCTCAAGATTAGACTACTGTAGCACTCTCTACATGGGGCTGCCTTGGAGGTTAACGCAGAGACTCCAGCTGGTGCAGAATACTACAGCCAGATTGGTAACTGTTACTAGAAGGTTCCATCATACTATCCTTACTTTGGCTGCACTGTACTGGCTGCCGACCCATAACCACATTAACCCCAAGGTTTTAATGTTGACATGCAAAGCCCTAAACAGTTTGGGACCTTGCTGTTCCTGAGAATGGCTCCTGCCTCTAAACTTGCTCCTTAGGCTGGTCACCTGAGGGTGCCAACTCTGAGAGAGGCCCCTCTCAGCAACGAGGAACTGGGCCTTCTCAGTAGTGGCTCCTAGGCTTTGGAATCAGCTTCCCTCGGAGATCTGCCTAACCCCATCGCTAATGGTCTTCAAAAAACGCCTGAAGACCTGGTTGTTCAGAACAGCTTTCCCTGGGTATTAATGATTATGTGCTGACTTGTTGACATTGCTATCTATCCCCACTTAATCGTAACTTATTCTTGATTGACTTATGAGTGATGTTATTGATTTATTTCACTTTAGTATGTATATCATGTTGTGTTGCCTAGTTTATTATATTTTTATTGTATAGTATATTTGTTGTTTTACGTTGAATTGTTGTAAACCACCCTGAGTGGCTCTGCAGCTAGCTGGGCAGTAGATAAATCTAATAAATAAACAATAAATAATAAATTGGCCTTTATGATTTCCTTAAATTATGTTATCCTTATATAGCATCAGATCTCATCCACCTATTTATTTCTTTAAAATATGTTTATCCTGCCTTTCTCCTTAAAGGGCCCAAGGCATCACTACAAAACAATATTCAAGCCAAGAACAATGAATATACAAATACTAAATAGGATCAAGCAAATACCAAACAAGAAACATAAGCAAAACCAAAACTCATTCAAAGCATTCTGGTATAACAGGCCATTTAAAAAATTATGATTTATTTTATTTTATTTTTTTATTTACTTATTTTATTTTTATACTTATTTTATTTTATTCCGGGGGTACTCCGGATGGTTAACAATAGGATTAAAACAACAATACTACACAAAATAAAGGCAAATAAAGGCAATACAATAATGAGATCGAACCATCGGCAAGAGGCATCAAGAAGGGGGGAAATGACCCAAATGTGAGATATCTGAATATGAATTTTACTATGGCTATCCCCTAGTGCAGTGATGGCGAACCTTTTAGAGACCAAGTGCCCAAACTGTGATTCAAAACCCACTAATTTTTCGCGAAGTACCAATACAGCAATTTAACCTGAATGCAGGTGGCTGTGAAGGGGCAATGTCGGGTGCCCGCAGAAAGGGCTTCAAGTGCCACTCTTGGGACTCATAGGTTCGCCAACACTGCCCTAATGAGTCTCAAGATCTCCTGAGCCCTAGTCCAACACTTGATGCACCATAGACACCATATGAACTAATCAGAATCTATATCCTTCTCATATGGCTGGTCCATTGGGTAGTAAATGCATCACTTTGATAAGTGAGGGACCCTGATGCCATGAAGGTGCTACGCATGGCCTTACAGTTCAAGAAATGCATAATGATAAAAACAGATATTTTAAACAATTACAACACAACTACTAATATCTTTTTTTAGGAAGGATTATTAAGAGGTAGGTGATTGTTAGAAAGTTTTGAAAGCAGATTGGCCCAATGTGGTTTTGCATGAGGCCCATTTCCAAGACAGAATCAGAATCAGAATCAGAATCATCCTAACAGATGATCTGAGGAATATATCCTTGCTGACTCTCCTTTATCTCCTTCTGGTGTTTGATACCTCTACATATGGTATCTCTGAGGTTAGAGGGGTCAAGGGTATAGTGATACAGTGCCCAGAAGAGAACCCTCCATCCCATGGCAATTAAGTTCAATGGGGGGTTCATCTTGTCTCCAATGCTATTTTACATCCTATCATATATTCTTAAGTAAAGTGTTGTATGCATGTATGCTGATGTTACCAAAATCTCTTTCACTGCATCATCTGGATGAGGAAAGTGACCCATTCACATTAGCTATCTCAAGACCATATTGCACTTTATGTTAACATGTCACTAAAGTTTGCCCAGAAAGTACAACTAAGCTGTAACAAATTATGCAATTTTAGAAAGCAATTTCCTTGGTTGCCAGTATGGTACTAAACAAGAATCAGAGTACTTGTATCCTACAAAATTTAGTACTGATGACGAAAGACCTAGATACATGATATAATGCCTTTTCCATTATGCATCCTCCCTGGATACAATGTTCCAAAAGAAATGCTCTCTTAATGTGTCACATTTACTATGGATTTAGTATGCACAACCTGCAGTATTCATCCCTCCCCTGAAACACAGACTGCCTGCAAGATTTTTTAATGTATTGTTTTACCATACTGCATTGACTTAGTGTTGCTTATTCTTTCTAGTACAGTAATACCCCGATTTTGTATAACCTTCATTGGTTACCAGTTGCTACCCGAGCCCAATTCAAAGTGCTTGTTTTGACATATACAGTGGACCCTCGTATAACGGAGGGTCCGTACAACGAAAAACCCGTACAACGGGGAAAAAATCCACCCCAACTCCCCCCCACCTCCGTCCACCACCTGCGGCCGGAAGAGGACGGGGGCGGTCGGGGAAAGAGGGGAGGGGAGGGGAGGGGAGGGGGCAGCAGACAGGGAGGGGGGCGAGCCAGGGAGGGGTGCCATTACCTGGCACCTGCGCAGGGGTCCTCCGCTTGCCGCCGCCGTGGATGCTGAGGTTCCTCCCGGCGGCGGCGGCGGCTCCCGGGACGGCCCCACGAGGCCGGTGACGGGAGCCGCTTCCGGCGGGGGCAGCAAGGCAGTGGCGGCTCCCGGGACGGCCCCGCGAGGCTGGTGACGGGAGCCGCTTCCGGCGTGGGCAGCAAGGCGGCGGCGGCAGCGGCGGCTCCCGGGACGGCCCCGCGAGGCCGGTGCGCCCTCCCGCCTCCCGCAAGAGGTGAGCCGGCGGGGGAGAATTCCCCGGGCGCTGGGAAGAGGTTCGTGGGGGGGGGATTCCCGCCCACCCCCCCTCGCCCCCAAAAACCTAGCGCCATTGGAATGCATTGGAACGGATTAAATCCAGTTTCAATGCATTCCTATGGGAAATTAGAATTTGTATAACGGAAACCTTGTATAACATAATTTGATTTGGAACGAATTGATTACGTTATACAAGGTACCACTGTAAAGCCCTAAATGGCTTAGGACCTAGATACCTGAAGGACCGCCTCCTTCCATATGAACCTACCCGGCAATTAAGATCAAGCCAGGGAGCCCTCCTGAAAGAGCCATCCCTCAAGGAGATGAAAGGGATGGCTTGTAGGTACACAGCCTTTTTGGCAGCTGCCCCCAGATTATGGAATGCCCTCCCAAGTGAGACCCGCCTGGCGCCGATATGGATGATATTCTGGTGCCAGGTAAAAACCTTCCTGTTCCAGATGTTTTTAAACTGATTATTGTGGGTTCTGATGGCAATTTTAGTGCCGTGTTTTAATGTGTTGTATTTATTAATACGAATACGAATACGAAATCTTTAATACAGCCGTAGGCCAACATCCAAATACTATATACAAGAGCAAGTTAAAACATACTACATTTCTAAAAGAATTAGGTGTAAAGTTAAAATGGCCTAACAGAAAAAATAAACACCTTTCACTTGCATCTTAATTTGAAGGGGAGCAAGAAGGGAAAAGAGAGGAGAGGAGAGGAAGAATCCCACTGATAGTTAAGGTTCTATCCTTATTTTTTTAAAACCTTTCCCTCCCGTATTTTAATAGCAGCAACTAAAAATTTTGCCACATTATGCAAAGTGGCTGAATTTTGTCTAGATAGAAGTAATAGAGTATAAAATGCCTCAGAACGCCCAGGGAATAATTTTAATTGGGATTCAATGAGTCTTCTTCGGATATCAGAGTAAAACTGGCAAGACAGGAGAACATGGGTTACAGTTTCTATTGCACCTGAATTACAGGGGCATTTGCGTTGAGAGTATGGAGTTTTCTTAAACTTCCCTTCCAATACTGCAGATGGTAATACATTTAAGCGAGCAAGGGTATAGGCTCTGCGATGTTTTTTAATTGGTAGCATGAAGAAGTAAGTGGCTGGTTTAAAGGGCAATAGTGCTTTATCCAAAGAGATGTTATTTGAAGTTGCCCCCAGGTCATGCTGCCTCTCAACCTCCATAATACGTTGTTTAAGCATTTGGTTTGTATTTATTGTACTTAAATGTTTTTATTGTTTTAATTTTATTGCAATTAATTATCTGAATTGTTTATTTTGATTGTGAGCTGCCCAGAGACCTTTGGGTAGTGGGCGGCATGCAAGTTAAATAAATAAATAAATAAATAAATAAATAAATAAATAAATAAATAAATAATGCCTCTATTAGCGAAAAATTCAGTTCGTGTAATGAAATTTCCGGGAATAGGAATGTTTTGGATAACGTACTTTTCCTATGGGATGCCTCTGACAACAAAATTTTCATAATGCCTTGCCAAAAAGAAAAGCGTACCTAGGATGCATTCCCCCCCCCCCCGTAGTTTGTGGAGGGGTGGGAGGAGTTAAGAGTGCATTCTGGACATTTTTTGCTGAGGGATTTGGACCTTTCAAACTTGGAAAGGTACGAAGCTGAAGTTTCCTTGCCTTTTGTTTGTTTGTTTGTTTCTGCACTGGTTTTGATTGCACTTTTGATGGGAATGACCTGGTGTTTGTTTTGGAGCTAGCTTTATTCATCTTTGCACTGCTTTTCATTGCTTTGCAGGCAGGTATGACCAGGAGTTTCTTTTGCTGCTTTCTTTTGCTCATCTTTCCACAGCTTTTTATTGCTTTGAAGGCACAAACAACTTTTGTTTTGGAGCTTGCTTTTGTTCATCTTTGCATTTTTTTTCCCATTGCACTTTTGGCAGGAAGAGGCTGGGGTTTGTCTTGCTGCTTTCTTTTGTCCATGCTTGCATTGCACTGCAGTGTGTGTGTGTGTGTGTGTGTGTGTGTGTGTGTGTGTGTGTGTGTGTGTGTGTGTGTGTGTGTGTGTGTGTGTGTGTGTGTGTGTGTGTGTGTGTGTGTGTTCCGTGGGGTATTCTGGCTCTGCATGCCTTTAAAGTACATTTTATAAAGAGGTCTGGGGAACAACCCCCCCCCCCGGCTTTTTGCCTTTTTTTACACCTCTGGAATGGATTAATTGGTTTCCCACTCATTTCAATGGGAAACTGCATTTCAGATTGCATAATTTTTAGATAGCGTAATGCCTCCGAGAATGAATTAATTACATAACCCGAGGTACCACTGTACAGTATTGTATTCATCTAATTCTTTTCGTTTTTGCATACTCATTGTTGGCTTAAACACTACCTTATAGTTGTTATAAACTGCCTTTGGTCCTTTTTAAGGAGAAAGGCAGGATTTTTTTAAAAAAATAATTAATAGTTTTCTGCATTTGCCTCAATTTTGGCTGCATTTAACTTGACATAAGATCTGCCTTTTTTCTATTTTACTGTATGATTATATTATGTATTTATGTATTTATTTATTTTATTTATTTACAAGAATTTTTTTAGCCGCTCCACTACCAAGAGGTCTCTGGGCGGTATTGAATTTTATTAGTACTGTACACTGTTTTTGAGATTATTTGTCTAATAAAAAGCAGGTAATACATTTTATAAATAACAAATGCTGTTACATTTTCCCATAGAATATCAATCACTGCTTCAAAGCCTTGGATATGGATTTTCTACTTGCATAACTAATAGCTGCTACATTTGTTAAAAACTGATAAAGATTATCCTGATTATGTACAAGACAGGAAATACAAATGGCACTAACATAACCCAGCTCTTGTATATATAAAACAATTGAACACATCCTTCCAATTTATAGAAGGATCCCTTAGGTGACTACTGTAAGCTCTTTTAGAAAACATGGACATCTTTCCTCTTACCAAGATAATAATTCACAAAGTCAGCAGTTAGGGCTGGTTGTTTGTGCTTTCGTCTTCCATCAACACTGGAACTGGTATCTGAAGTATCCACTGGAAATATGTCTGTACTAATTCCCATCAATTCTGCTTTGCGCATTAGCTTGCGAATTGCAGAAGCACTGCTAGTGAGCGGCCGTGGCAGCTTCTCTCTTGGTACCCACGCCTGTGGCCTCGTGGTACGTGCTAATTCTGCCTTGGCACGATACTGCTGTAGTCTGGCATTAATTCGCGCCTACAAATTTTTAAAAGTATATAAAAAACAGATAAACATACAAATATTCTTACTGCATACATATATTTTAAGTGAGAGGAAATGGATTTTGATCTTTCAAAGTGATTGGTGCACTAATAAGAGGCAACCTTTCCTAACTTCATGCCTAAGTCTAACTGGAACTACTTCTGACTAGCAGATAATAGCACAAAGGAAAAAAACTGTAATAGGCTAAGTCAGGCATGTCCAAACTTTGGCCCTCCAGATATTTTGGACCACAACTCCCACAGTCCTTTGCCATTGGCAATCTAAGCTTAGAATTCTGGGAGTTGTGGTCCAAAACATCAGGAGGGCCGAAGTTTGGATATGCCTGGGCTATGTACTTGGTTAATGGCAAATATGTAACCAATCTGTGACTTAGTCAGAGGCAAGGAAACCAATCAGGGTTGGGATTTGGATAGCTGGATGTAATGAGAAAAGAAGAATGAGGCCATGTGAAAAAAGATCTCTTGATGATTACTTTACAGACTCAGATGGCCTGAGGATACAAACTGGATTGTTTGCAAGTAAGTATAGCACCATTACGCGATTAAGAATTACAGTTTGGAAAAAATATTGAAAATTGCTACCCTCACAGGTCTCACATTTCTCCCCTGCCCAACACGCTTACTGGGAGTATATTACCTGAGCTTCTGGGGAGAGCTGTTTCTCTCTCTCCTGCAAAGACATTTTGCAGTAAGACTGTAAAGCTAGATAGTTCTTGCGCTTCCATTTTCTATCCATCCGGTCTGCATGTTGCTTACAGTAAGCAAAAAAAGGGTCGGCAATATCCTGTTCCAAAATAAGACAACATATTATTAGAGAAAACAGTTCCAGTCAGAACATAACAGTTCATAAGGTAGTGCTTTGAAATATGCAA
Source organism: Phrynocephalus guinanensis (assembly GCA_037367245.1). NCBI lineage: Eukaryota > Metazoa > Chordata > Lepidosauria > Squamata > Agamidae > Phrynocephalus > Phrynocephalus guinanensis. The sequence continues at coordinate 38,978,365 of CM074742.1, forward strand.
AATAATATACACCGAGTTTGAAGAGAATCGTTTATATTACTTGAACTAACCATAGACATACCAAAATAGATATTTACAAAGATGAAACAATTTGTTTTTATCTAGTTCTCAAATTTAGGAAGAGGCTGACAAGTGATATAGGAGGTTTATGCTTGCCACCAGACAACACATACATTGGGCTGGATTCAAAATTAGTCATATTCAGAAAAGGCCTATTAAAACCAATGAGACATTAATATTCTTGATTTCTCTGGCTCTACCAATTATCACAGAATATGGATCCAACCCACATAATTTTGTTGGTTTTGACTTATCACAAAGCTAGTATTACTGTCCTTTATGCAAATACACTGTACTAATGTTTTTTTTTCAAGGTTCACCTAATGTTCAAAGGTGCTGTAGACTAAACATTAAGTAAATATTTAAATATCATACAAATATTTAAATGCAACAATCAATATATTCCAGATATGAATAGTGAACATGCTATAGAAAATACAGAATACATGTATCAAACAGCACATTTTCATCTGTCGGAGGCAACACAATCAAATGCATTTCAAGCTGCTGTAACTTCACAATTTGTTTGTTTCCAGACAGAGATTCTACCATGCCAATTCTGCACAAATTACTTCCCCCAAAATTATCAGAGAAAACAAAGAAAGAAAGAAAATGAATCACCCTGATTTCTGGGAATGTTTAGAAAAAATTAGGCATTTCCTTATAGAATTACTGAGATAGAAGCACAATGAAGATCACACTCATGATCTTCATATACATACTTACTTCTTGGATGAACTGGGTGAAAAATAGTTGTTCCTCCCAAAGATATCTAAACAGCTGAAGGAAAACTAGCAAGAAGGGAAGGCAAAAATACTTCTATATTCTGACAAAGGTTCAGTAAAGCAATCAATTGGATACTAAAATGAAATCCACCTCATTTCATCCCATGATATTTAAAGTACATTGCAAGGGGCTCCTAATGGGAACACACTTTTTAATATTTCTGTTATTGGAACTTGCCAGCTTGCTGTTTCAGTGGCAGACTCGAGGTATCAGCAAATGTTCATAAAAGTAAAAACAGTCTTGTATGTCTACCTCTTCTGCTGCAGCTTCTGACAACAGACCTTCCTTCTGAGCACAGGTCACATGGAAATAAGCTCGACACATCCCAGCATCACAACTGATGCAAACCCCAGTTCTGGCAAAGCGAGGATCTTCACAGAAGCTACACTCCTGTATCAAAACAGTGAGATAGCTGAGTAACTGTTACAAAACAGAGCCCACATGCTAACCATATTTAGTATATTGTCTAAAAAAAGTGTCCTAGGTCAGAGTTGGCGAACCTGTAGCACGGGTGCCAAAGGTGGCACTCGGAGCTCATTCTGTGGGCACCCAACATCACCCCTTCACAGCCACCTCTGTATTCAGGTTAAATTGCTGCATTGGCACCTTGTGAAAAAACGGTGCGTTTTGAATCGTAGTTTGGGCACTCGGTCTCTAAAAGGTTCACCATCACTGTCCTAGATGCTTTCACAAGTTAAAACTTAAAAAAATCATAACACAAACAAGAAACAGCGGTGAGATTTAAAAAGCAATCGAGAACAGAAGTATATAAACTTGACACACCTTCAAGCATTTCTACAGTGTTCCCCACCCTTACCTTGACTTTGCACATAAACTATGCTTTGGCTTATTTAGAACCTTTCTACCCCTCCATTTAATTAGAATGTCAAAATAACATAGGACAAATGCTAAAAGTCACTGTTGCTATGTAATGATACATATAAAACCACACATGGAATATAGCATCGTTCAGCTAATATTTTCACATCCTTCCTTGCCAAACTTCCCACATTTAAATGTTTAATATAAGCACAAGTTAAACACACAATACCAAGAAGGATATTTCAACCAGAGATGGGCATGAACTTTAGTTGAGATATTTGTGCAGGTTCCTATGCTTGTCACAAGTGGGCAATCAGCCACGGAGGCAGGGCAGGGAAGCCCATGCTCCTGCTGGAGACAAGTCAACATCAAAAAAGGAGAGGAGAATGCGAGCTGGGGAGGATGGGATCCAGCTGGGGAGGCAGGGAGAAGAGATTGCACAGCACCTGTGGTGCCATGTATAGGAACCTGCATGAACCTCTGAAGAGAGGTTTATGCCCATTTCAACCCCCCCCCCGAGTCAGATCTGAGGAAAGTGATTAATTAACCGATTAAAGAAACAAGGGAGCAGTCATCTACGTACAACTCTAAAATAGTGTTTTACCTTAGCACCATACTTAGAATAGTTCATTTCTGTAAGAGTTACTGGTCTCAGTTTGTCAATATCTCCAAATGCCACTCCTGGGACATAGAGTGCACAAACAATATGGACCCATCTACAACAGAAGAAGAAAGTGTTTTACTATATTTTCAGCAGATTGTGGCTGAAATCCTGTTGCTTTAATTTCCAATAATGTTATTAGCCACAGTAGTTTTTCAGAAATAAAATATTTCTAATCCAGCCTCCGAAGATCTGGAATCCTTTTATTGAAGGGAAGCCGTTGTGGGTCATGGAACCAGATGGGGTAGTCTTTAACTTGTCAAAATCACTGATTACAGCAGTTTTCAGAAATCAATACTCCTCTCCCCCCCCCCGCCGCCACCACTATCCCACAACCTCGCAGAGGCTTTCCTACAACCAAAAGGATCCTAAGAGACTGAGACTGGCGTCAGAAATTTCATTACTTGAAAAGCCACTTTGGCTGTCGCCATCATCAGCCTTAGGTTGCACAAGTTAAGCTTTTGGATTTCAGTGACCGATTCAGCTGACACAGAGCAAGAAAAGAGTTTTGCTATATGTAGAAGAATATATGTAATTGCCGTTGCATCTGAGTCTAGACAGGTTTACTGAGAAGAACAATGTTCCCTTGGCACAGCGTATTGGTAAATTAAAGGGGAAAGCGGGGAGGGGAAGGAGGCAACAACATGATACTGTGGTACTTAAAGACTAACAGGTTTCTTTCAATGTGAGTCTTGGGGAACAAAATCTACTCCTGCAGACACAATCTATCTCTTCTCAACAATGTCAAACAAAATATAATGGGTTTATCTGCTTCTTTATCTAATATGCCTAATGTCCCCAACTAGCCCAATTACTGGAGGTATGGAACTGGAAAAGCTCAATTTATAAATCATCTCAATGATTTTTGAAATAATATTTTGAAATGTCTGTGGAGATTCTCAGTCATCCAAGTGAGGTTATCTTAGAGTTGAGTCATGGCAACTGGACTTCATTTCTTGTGGGATTGAAGCATTTTGATTCCCCCAAGAAAAGAAGTCCAGTTTTCAGTGCCTCGACTCCAGGATAACATTCTGAAATGAAATATCACACAATTCACTCAAATACACACACCAAAGTGAAAAACATCAGGCCCACAACAAAACATACCTTGTGGGTTTTTAAAATCTAAGAAACCTCTCCCTTCTGTTAAATGCCACTAGTGTGTCACAGTGGGAGCAATTTTACCACAGAAATGGGGAAAATAGTTTCACAATTTTGTATTCTCTTCTATATTTTCTTTCTAAAAGCCAAGGTTTTGGCTGGAGATATTTGATAGTAAGTTTTAATGCATCCACCCCACTGCACCCTGCAGAGTTCAATATAAAGATACACATCTTCAACAAGCAGCTGCTTCTCAATTTAATTTGCACAGTTTTTTCATGCTCCACTGGTGTATTAAATGCTGCTGCACTCTGTAGGAGTTTATCTATGATAAACCCAACAGCTGGCTGCTTGCTTCACACTGACCTTCTCAAAATGTTTTAGTACATGTCACACAAGTACTGTAGTATTACAGATTTAAACTGCCATTTCAGTATGATTGGCACACAAGTGTCTCATTTCCTTAACCACCTATGTGTGAACTCCATCCTGAATCTTTATTAAAATACACAGAAGTCAGTCAAGTTCACAGCTGAGGCTGCTTCAGCTGCCTTTAATACCAGTGCCTAAATTTTTTCCTGCTCATTTGTTTAGCTGCACATGTTTGAGAACCTTGTAATTAAGACAAATTGGGTAATCAAAGAAGAATAATCTTTCATGTTAGCTCCCCATCCATTTTGCTCTGAGCAACGATGACAGATGTTGGTGATAGGGAAGGGGGGAAATGAAGCAAAATAAAGACAATAATGTTTCTCTAGTTAGGAATGTAATATCTCGCAAAATACAAAATTTCACTACACTAGTGTTTGTGAAACTAAGGATTACATGCTAAAAGTAGACTGGTTAAAACTGAACCATCTCATTACCTATTCAGTCTCTCAGATGGGAGGATCAGAGGAAATCATCCCTCATTACAGAGGGAATTTTAATCAGCTTAGTTTTCATTCAGAAAGGAAAGGCAGGAAATGTTTGTAGTGTATGGATGCAGTGTCCAGGCTTTGCCGGAGTTTGCAAAACACTGTCTTGACACTGTATAGATGAAACTGGTGACCTGTAATCAAATGTTGCAGCATATTCCTATCTCTGCTCACAGCATTCTTTGAAATCTGCTCATGGTGACAAGTGAGGAAGATTTGGAAGGAGATGAAACATGGCATTGGTCTTCCTTCCCCACCTTCGTACACCACTGTACTATGCCTGAATTGAAGCCTTTTAATGCTACAGTAATACATTGGTTTATGAGCATAATCCATTATGGTAACATGCTTGTATACTCCTATATCAAAGCATATTTCACCATAAGAAATAATGGAAACTCAAATGATTCATTCTGGGGTTCCAAAGACCACATAGAGTACACGCAAAATGCCAAAACTCACAAAAGAAGTTGGCTAGAAGTCCGCATTCACACTATGGTTTACGTACCTCCCTGTGAAATCTGCTCTTACTTTGGACTAACAACTGGATTTTACTCTGTATTTTTAATGTGACAATAATAAAGTACAATTTGTAGCCATATACATACTTGATTAAAAATTGTTTAAAGAATGAGAAAGAATGTTGAAAATAAATTACCGGTAAATAAAAATATAAATATAAAGAAAAATAAAACCCTAACCTGCACTCCCCTTTGAAAATGTTCCTGACTGGTGCAAGGGAGATCTTTATTCTTTTCACCTCCCTGAAACGGAACGTACTGGACAATCACCCACAATCCAGCAGGGAGGAGGGAGGGAGAGCGACCATTGGCTCACTTGCAATCAAGCAACCTGCTCTAGTACTTGTATATCAAAACATTGTTTGTTGATCAAGGCAAAATTTAGAATAAATTTTTGCTTGTCTTGCAAAATGTTTTTAAATCAAGTTACCCTTAACCCAAGATACAGGTGCCAAAGGTGGCACACAGAGCCCTTCTTGTGGGCACACGACATCACCCCATCACAGCAATGGCACTTCCCCCTCCACTCAGAACACATCACTGAGCTCCATGCAGAGAGGCGGGCGAAGGGGAGGCAGCGGTTTGTGGGCTCGTTTGTAGCTCCAGTTTACTCTCCAGCCACGCCGCACTAGGCCTCTCTGCACAGAGCCATTTTGGCAGTCTCACTATGGCCGCAGGAAATTCAAAAGCCTGCTCTTTGATTCTTGCTTTCCCAAAGGATGCTACCTTTCAGGAAAGCAAGGAACGAAGAACAGGGGTGCTACCTTTCATGAAAGTGAGGATCAAAGAGCAGGTTTTTGAATTTCAAAAGCCTGCTCTTTAATCTTCGCTTTCCTGAAGGGTAGCACTCTCAGCATTTGTAACCCAGGGTATCACTGTATTCAGGTTAAATTGCCATACTGGCACTTTGTGAAAAATAAGTGGGTTTTGAATTGAAGTTTGGGCACTTGGTTTCTAAAGGTTTTGCCATCACTGGTATATAGCAATGGGGCAAAAGCAGGCTGGAATGTACAAAAGGGGAAAAATTCTTCCATTTATTTATTTAGCCTTGTGGCGCAGTGGTTAAATGCCTGTACTGCAGGTAAAACTGTGCTCACGACCTGGGGTTCAATCCCAGGTAGCAGGCTCAAGGTTCACTCAGCCTTCCAGCCTTCCGAGGTCGGTAAAATGAGTACCCAGCTGCTGGGGGGGGATGTGTAGCCTGCACACTGTACTTAAAATTGTTAACCGCCCAGAGACTACTTAAAAGTGGTATGGGGCGGTATATAAGCAGAACACTTTTTTGCTTTTATTTATTTATTTATTTATTTATTTATTTATTTATTTATTTATTTATTTATACATACATACATACATACATACATACATACATACATACATACATACATACATACATACATACATACATACATACTCAACCCATCCGGCCACTCTGGCCCACAAACTTCACTGTCCTGAAACAAATAAGCTTTAATCATTAATCCTCATTCCCCAACTCTAATTTGTATTGCTGGGTAATATGGCTGAAATCCTCCTGCTTAGCATCATCACTCACAACTAAAGTAGGCCTACTGAATTAGTGGCAATCTGATTGTATATTGTGTTGATTCAAATGGGCCTACTCTAGTTTCAACTTAAAGTGCGACTTCTTTCAGAGCATGATCAACCATCTAGAGAACATGCAAGCAAATCCCTACCCTGCATTTACCTTTGTACTCTCTTTGCCCCCCCCCCTTATTTCACTGTTTGAAGCATTCTGTAAGCCCTAAGAGCCACCACAAGTATTTTGTTATTTCAGTCATTCAACTAATGGTTCATCCTATAGACCAAAGATCCAGAGGCACTTCACTTGTCTGTATTTTATCAGTTATATGACATCAAAGAAACTACTGAAGTAAGCAGAAAATATGACCTTTGTTTATAGCAGCCTTACGATCTTCCAAACTGATAGGCACATCCAAGATCAAAGAGAACAAGTGTTACAAACCATCTAACGCAGGCATGTCCAAACTTTGGCCCTCCTGATGTTTTTGGACCACAACTCCCAGAATTCTAAGCTTTGATTGTTAATGGCAAAGGACTGTGGGAGTTGCGGTCCAAAACATCTGGAGGGCCAAACTTTGGACATGCCTGATCTAACTCTTCTGAGGGATGCTTCATTTCAGGGTTCCAGTCTCCACCCACTCACCTCCCATATAATTATGCACTCCCTATTTTCCACTGCTTTTTTTTCTTCTATCAATAGGCATTCAAAATTGCTGATGGGCACACTCAGTCACCACTCAGCCTAAGAGGAGGAGGTCTGTTTCCAGTTTCAACTTTCAGTTTTACTAAACATCTTTCTTTTAAAAGTGTGGAGTGTTACTTGTTGTTGCTGCTGTTTTTTAAAAGCTTTGCAAACTTCAGAGTCCCTCTAAGCGCACTGAAACGTCTTGTTCCCTAGCAGTCCTATTTTGCCTCCATTGTTATCAGCACAAAAACCCTGAATTCTCTCTCTGAGGAAGCAATCCTAATAAAACGTTTACTATTTATCAATATTGCTAGTAAGCACTTCCACACAGATGGATTAGGTACTATGCTTTCAAAAACCCAGTCCTATAAAATCTTGATTTGTTTTCTTTAAACATCTTTATTAATGTATACTATGGCAACATGTTTTTTAGAACCCCAGGGCAGTTTACAAAAGAATTATGTTAATGCACTTTGATTTATTTACAGAACAGAAAATTAACAGTTAAACTAGACCTAAGTGCCAAGACTATTTTTTTAAAAATGCAAACACTCAAATTACTGCTTGCTGACAATGGTTTCAGATGCCAACATGATTTTCAATAAATGTTAAACAGAGAGCCAAATTGAAAATAATGCATCTAAACCATGCTCGTATGAAATTTATAAATGATTTAGCACTGCTAGGATTTCTGTTTGACTATACAGAGCATAGTGAATAAAGAAGGGAATGGAACCATGTTCATCCTGGCAGTGGTGGATGTCCTGCTAAGTAGTTTCAGAGATGTTCTGTTAATGCAACTGATTAAACTTGAAAGCACCACTGTTACAGTTGGCAAGATGGTTGATGCCAGAAAAATGTCCCTGTGTCGTGAACAACTGGGTGCCATTCTTTAAGTCTCTCTCAACTGCTTCCAAAAAGTTAGGAAGCATTTTCATATATTTTAACCGAATGCACAGACCATAAATAAATCATTTTGACGTATGGCATAATATTTACCAATAAAATGATTTCAAAACAAGCTGTTCTGCAATATGTAAAATGAAAAGACAATAAAATGTCACAAACTAAAAACCTGATTCTTAAGAATAAAGTTTGAAACAGAGTACTTATAAGCATCTGTTGCATCTTCTCAATAAACAGCTAATAGCATATGAACAATGATTCTAACTTATGGCAGCCCTTGCCAGGGGTTCCTGGATATACAGTACAGAGAAATGCTTTACCAATCCTTTCTTCTGATAGTATTCTGGGACTGTGTAGCTAGTCCAAAACTATACAGGCTGAATCTTCTACCAGGAATCATCGTGGGGCATTTAATTCCTGACCCTGTCTCCATAACTAAGTATACACTGAGCTATCAAGCCAGTAGATAGTCCTAGAGGCTAAAAAATATGTGAATCAGTTGACAGAGCCACAATTATTCAGATATGGAAACAATGGGAATGCTGTGTATGAATCTGACTGTCGTCTAACCTAGCAATAACAAAATACAGAAAAATTATGTTTTGAATGGTCTTGGTGATGAGAAAAGACCGTAAGATTTACTACAGTCTCACATTTAGAAAATTATCCCCAAAACAATAGTTCTCCTCAACCAACCTGCCAGCGTCCGTCTCTTTGAAGATTCCATCTTGGTTGGGGCACAGCTCACAGCTTGGAGAGACACCACATTTGCAGGCATCACAAAACCATGGTTCTGTGGAGTTTTCTGAAGCAGAACTCATAATAGAATCACTTTCACCATCTACACCGTAACAACCTAGAAGCACGGGGGAGAAAGCAAATCAAATAAACCAAAGGAATAGCCTGTCAAAGGACATGTTAACAAATCAAAGGGAGGTAGGGAAAACAAAAATAAAGAGATTTAGGGGGAGAACTTTCCTTAATTCCCCAAACTATAGAATGCATAACAGACAGCTCTAAGAATGAAATGAGCTATTTGGCCAGCACCATGTACACATCCTGCAGCTTCAAATGGAAGGAAGCTGAAACCATGTCAGTTCATCATCTTCCTGGATAGTAAAATGGAATATTCCCACAATGGGAAGATAGAAACAACAGTTCTTCTTCCTCTGTTTGCATGGCTACAGTTATCCTGATCTAGAAACAAGCCATACTTGGCAAAATGGCTACAAAGGTAGCAGTGTTGAGCATTTACTAAAACAAATAGAATCAGAAATATGCCTGTGAAGATTCTCAGTCATCCAGGTGAGTTTATCTGGAAGTTGGAGAGGTATTGGAGAGGATGTGCTGGGGCTACGTCGGCAAACATGAACTCATCCAACGGGGGGGGGGCATTTGTAAAACTTCAGCCTTCTCAAAAGAACCTATCCCAGGCGGTAAGTCTGGGGGGATCTCGAAAGTCTCAAGTGTTTCACCAATCCTTACATCTATAACCCAGCCTGCCCGTTTGGATCTCGAATCTCCTCTACTCGGGCCTTCATGTGAGACAGTACATAGCCCTGAGAAGCCAAACCACAACGCAGCAGACTCCGGTGACTACAGTGTGGCCAAAGAAAGCAACTCTCCTTCGTTTAAGGGAAATCCAAAAATAGTCCTTTCACCTCAGTGCTCTATAATTAAGAAAACTCCGGGAGGCTCCTTTGCTCTGATCGACACTTCAGAACAATCAGTTCCCCCACTTTTGTTCGATTTTACAAAAGATCGCTCAAACCGAAGTGGTCTCCCCACGGATTGAGTCCAACCAGACTTACTAATACCCACTGATAGGATCTTCTCGCTGAAGATCTTGTTCTGGAATATTGCCGGCTGGAAAGGCAAATCAAACGATCCAAAGTTCCTACATTTTCTCCAGGGTTTTGACATTGCCCTTCTTCAAGAAACCTGGCATGAAGGGGATGTTACATTGCCTGAATATACCTCAATTGTAACTCCAGCTATGTTCCCATCATGCAGAGGCCGGAGCAGTGCCGGTCTGTGTTGTCTGATCACTAACCACTATCAGATCAAGATAGAGCACCTAGACAGTTGTCCCCCATTAGCTATGGCCATTTTAATTCAAAACCTGAAGCCTTCCCTTATGATAATTAATGTTTATCTACCCCCACAAATTAACAAAGAAAAATTGCAGGCACAATGCGAGACCTTGAACAGATTTATTTTCTTTAGAGGCAGAACACCCTTTGGCTGAAGTTTTCATTGCTGGAGACTTTAATGCCAGGATCGGAAATGACAACTCTGCTCTATTAGACTCCATGGGCAACAGCTTGGAGGACCATTTTCCGGAACAGCTTAAGCTTCCAAGGTGTTCCAAAGATTTCCAGATTAATTCTGCGGGGCACCATCTGGCCAGACTCTCTATGGGGACCAGAAAGATCATCTTAAATGGTTCGTCTGTATCTGACCACCCTGGAGAATTTACTTTCTGCTCCCACAGGGGGAGCAGTGTCATCGACTTTGGGCGTTTATACGCGACCCCTAAGCTCCGCCGCAAATGGCTGCAAGGTCCGGACCTTAAAAATGTTTACCCACCAGCTCCGGACTTTGCAGACAATTAAGTGCGACCCCGCCCACTTTAGCAAGATCAAACAGCAGTTTTCTTGTACCTGCTTTTTGGAGGTGACAAATATTTGATCCAGTGTAAGGATAGTGAGTGCGGGGCTCTCCTGGCTTCTGTTTGTTCTTTTTTTGCGCCCCGCCCCTTTAAGAGATCTGAATGCTGCCCGGAACAAAACGGAGGTAAGAAGGCATTCTTTTCTTTCTTTTTTCTCCTTCCCTCAGGCAGCCAGCAACCAGGAAGTGCGGAGGGGGGTGGGGACAGAGGAAGAGCAGGAACCCCTAAGATCTCTGGTCTGAATTTAATTGGCCAGCGGATCTTAGGGGTCGTGTAAAAAGGCCCTATGTAATTGTTTCCCCCAACTTGAGCGACAAGGTAGTCGATTTCCAGGTTGGATCGCAAATCGACAGTGACTAGACATGGGCACGAACAGAAAAAAAATGATGTTTCGAGTTTTTGTTTGTCGGAACGGGTCCGTTTCGGGTCGTTTCCGTTTGTCGCGAAATTTTTCAAAAATTTGTCATTTCCGTTTGTCATTTGTCGTTTCCACCGCGATTTAGAGCGATTTGACTTCCCAGAGCAATCAGGGCCGGCACTAGGTGTTTTTGCGCCCTAGGCGGCGGGTGGGGCGGGGGAGGGAGGTGCGAGTGGGCGGCGGTGGTGGGGGGCCATGGGCGGGTGGGGGCGCGGGTGGACGGGCGAGTGGGCAGTTAGGATATCACTTAGGATAGAGGTTCTGTTCTTGGCTTGCACCCCAAATGTGTGTGTGTGCAACCAAATTGAAGTTGGGAAAATCTCGATCGGATCACACCAGCACTAGCAGCCAGCCCTCCTCCCTCAACCACATCCATGCACCCGACTGCGATTTCTGGACAGTGCCTCAGCTTTTTATGCCCTCTGAGACATCCAGAAGTGTCAGTCAAAAACCTGGCGATGCCATTGGTGGAATGATTCAAACAATTTGCATGGTCCCATCCCATGCCCAGCCCAAATGGTCAGGTCTAAAAAAATAAAAAATAAAATAAAATAAAATAAAATCAATATGACGTTTTATTGCTATTAAAAAAACCCACTGCTGCTACTATAAAAATTCAGGCATTTAAAATAAATAAATTTCACATTTTCTGTGGTGATTTGGTGTGTTTTTTGACCACGATTTCAAAAGAAAAATTGCGGTCACCATTTTGGATTTCCCCCCCCCCCACTGCATGGCATGCAGCGAGACAGACTAGGAGGATGACCACCCTGGAGAATTTACTTTCTGCTCCCACAGGGGGAGCAGTGTCATCGACTTTGGGCGTTAAAGGCCGGGACCCCTAAGCGACTGGTAGGTGGCAAAGCCTCCGCCGCAATTTTGCCTGCTGCCGGAGTCGGTTTTTTTAAAAAAAAAACTTTAAAAAACCCACCAGCTCCGTGCTTTGCAGACAATAAGTGCGAATCGCCCACTTTAGCAAAAGATCAAACAGCAGTTTTCTTGTACCTGCTTTTTGGAGGTGACAAATATTTGATCCAGTGTAAGGATAGTGAGTGCGGGGCTCTCCTGGCTTCTGTTTGTTCTTTTTTTGCGCCCCGCCCCTTTAAGAGATCTGAATGCTGCCCGGAACAAAACGGAGGTAAGAAGCGGGCATTCTTTTCTTTCTTTTTTCTCCTTCCCTCAGGCAGCCAGCAACCAGGAAGTGCGGAGGGGGGTGGGGACAGAGGAAGAGCAGGAACCCCTAAGATCTCTGGTCCGAATTTAATTGGCCAGCGGATCTTAGGGGTCGTGTAAAAAGGCCCTATGTAATTGTCCTTCCCCCAACTTGAGCGACAAGGTAGTCGATTTCCAGGTTGGATCGCAAATCGACAGTGACTAGACATGGGCACGAACAGAAAAAAAATGATGTTTCGAGTTTTTGTTTGTCGGAACGGCTGTCCGTTTCGGGTCGTTTCCGTTTGTCGCGAAATTTTTCAAAAATTTGTCATTTCCGTTTGTCATTTGTCGTTTCCACCGCGATTTAGCGCGATTTGACTTCCCAGAGCAATCAGGCCGGCACTAGGTGTTTTTGCGCCCTAGGCGGCGGGTGGGTTTGGGGGAGGGAGGTGCGACTTTGGGCAAGGTGGTGGGGGGCCATGGGCGGGTCTGGGCGTTCCAACAACAGGGCAAGTTTTGGATGTTGGTCAGGGGTCACTTAAAAAGAGGTTCAGGCTCCTTGGCTTGCACCCCAAATGTGTGTGTGCAATGGGATGACTTTGGGAAAATCTTGATCGGATCACACCAGCACTAGCAGCCAGCCCTCCAGCCCTCAACCACATCCCATGCACCCGACTGCGATTTCTGGACGGTGCCTCAGCTTTTTATGCCCTCCGAGACATCCAGAAGTGTCAGTCTAAAAAACCTGGCGATGCCATTGGTGGAATGGTTCAAACAATTTGCATGGTCCCATCCCATGCCCAGCCCAAATGGTCAGGTCTAAAAAAATAAAAAATAAAATAAAATAAAATAAAATCAATATGACGTTTTATTGCTATTAAAAAAACCCACTGCTGCTACTATAAAAATTCAGGCATTTAAAATAAATAAATTTCACATTTTCTGTGGTGATTTGGTCATTTTTTTTTGCCACGATTTCAAAAGAAAAATTGCGGTCACCATTTTGGATTCCCCCCCCCACCGCATGGCATGCAGCGAGACAGACTAGGAGGATGACCCCCGCCCCAGCCTACTGCAAACAGCCCAGGACAGGAGAAGAGGGGGGGAAAGGCTGGGGACCCCCCAGAAACCACCCCTCTGGTAGGTGGCAAAGCCTCAGGCAGGCATATTTTCGCCTGCTTTTTTGGCCGGGAGTCGGGTTTAAAAAAAAAACTTTAAAAAACTTTTTTTGTGCTTCGCATCGCGCAATCGCTGCTATGCCACAAACGGAAACGAAAAACCCAACCAATTTTTTCTTTTTTCTGTTCAAGTTCGAGTTCTGACGGCTTAATTATCGTTACCGTTTCCGTTACGTAATGGAAACGATAACCAAAAACGGAAACGACAATTTCACCGAGTTGTGCCCATGTCTAACAGTGACCATTTTCCCTTAATCACTAAAGTAAAATGTAACCAACTAACACCTTAATAATAAAGAAAGCAAGGCACCTTATTGCATGAGAAAGAAATGGTGCCCAAAAATAGATAAGATAAATTTAGCATTAAACTCCAACCATTTTATAAACATGAAACAGAATTTGTCTGAGGCATTAGACCCGCCAGAGGCCATCTTTCACTATGAAAACCTGATGGCTGAAATCAATAGTATCTTAAGTCAACAAACTTGCCAGAGACCCTATAAAACTGCAAGACTTAGTCCAAATTCCTGGTTTGATAGAGATTGTCTTCTTTTGAAAAATCAGTTACGTTGCCTGTATCACTCTCCTTTTATCGATCAATCAGTCCAGTCAGATTCTTCTCCCCCACTGTGAATATATCAAATTTAAAAAAACCTTTTAAGTTTGTAATAGCTCAGAAGAAGCAAACTTTCATCAAGGAAAGATGGAACTTAATGATTCATTCTGTTCGTTCCAACAACAGTAAACAGTTTTGGATGTTGGTCAGGGGTGCCTTAAAAAGCAGGTCAGGCTCCTTGGACGCCCAGATTCCTGTGCACATATGGAAGGATCACTTTACCAAAAACATTTTTGATCCCCAATCCCCGGATCTAGATCCCCCTCATCCAGCACCTCCAAACTTACCTAAATGGGATCCAGTAAATACTTTAGAAATCAAAACTTTGATTTCTAATTTAAAACTGTGAAAAGCGGCTGGTCCAGATGGGATTCCTCCCGAACTCCTAAAAAAGCACTTGGAGTGGTGGCCACTCCTTTGGCCACCCTTTTTACATTAACAGACCAGTCCGGAAGGGTACCTGCAGCATGGACTAAAGCCATTATAGTACCTATTTTTAAAAAGGAAACCCTAAAGACCCAGGAAACTACCATCCAGTCAGCATGCTGTCCATTATAGGGAAACTTTATGCTCTCCATTTAGTGAAAAAACTGACAACCTGGATGGACAACTATAGGATTTTGGGCCCAGAACAAATTGGCTTTTGTAAAAGTAGACATACACTAGACCACTGTTCGGTATTGGCCCATCTTGCAAAGAACAATGTCATGGGTGGGAGGAGACTGTTTGTAGCTTTTTTGGTCCTAAAAGTGGCTTTCAATCCAATTTCAAGGACTCTACTGTGGGCCAAACTGGAAAAATCCTCAATTGATAGGAGACTGCTATTTCTCATTCAAAAGCTATATCTCAATACGTGCTGCCAGGTGCGCTCTGGCCTTGCTGGGGAACTGTCGGATAGGATCCCAAATAACAAGGGGGTTAAACAGGGTTGCATTTTGGCACCTTATTTATTTAACCTTTTCATCAATGATTTGAGCGACTCCTTGAAACAAGTTCAGGACCACCACCCCAAGTTAGGTTCCCAGCAAATTTCACTACTCCTCTATGCAGATGATGCAGCAGTTCTATCCCAAACCCAATTGGGTCTTAAGAGGCTCATAACAGCTTTTGCAACTTATTGTGATAACAACCTGTCCATCAACACCCAGAAATCAAATATTTTAGTTTTTTCAAAGAGGTGGAAAAGACTGCGTTGGTCTCTACACAATGACACTCTGGAGCAGGTTAAGGAATATAAATATCTTGGGATTACTTTTAGATACAACATGAGCTGGTCAACTCATCGAAGCCACGCCCTTAACCTTGCTAAATGTAGTTCACAAGCAGTGGCTCGGTTTTTCTACAGAAGCGGAGGTCGCCATGTCCTATCAGCCGTTCAGGTCTTTCAAGCAAAAACAAGGGCCCAATTATTATACGGCATCCCAGTGTGGATCAAAGCATTCAACTCTGAGGTTGAAAAAATTCAATCTGCTTTTTTGTGTCAGATTCTGGGGGTCCCAAACTGCGTACCCTATGCAGTGTTGTGCCTTGAGGCAGGAGTGGGTAGACTGGAAATTAACCCTGGCTTAGAATCCTTTTTAATGCAGACCAACTGGGGTACGTGTCTAACATGCGGTCTGATTCTTACCAAAGCCAGTGGCAATCCTTCATTAATCAAAAAATTACGTCTGTAGGTATCCCGCTTGACCATATTTTGACATTAGGGCAGAAACAGGCTCTAAGAATTCTTAACCAGAGGCTAAGTGACATAGAGAGGCAGGAACTTTTCTCCCTGGCACAGAGAACCTGCTCCCCTTTGTCACAAGGTGTGTTTCCAACGTATAAGACCCCCACAGCATATTTAACGTCACTTTGTTCACCACAGGCTTGTGGAGCTTTCATGTTGTCCAGGATGAATGTATTGCCATCAGCACTCCTTCAGGGTAGGTTTACGGGGAATCCGCGCCAAGAAAGATTCTGCCCATGTGGAAACCAGTCCCCAGAATTTATCCAACACGTGCTTTTATTTTGCCCTTTTATGATCATATTAGAAAGAACTTAATTGCTCCATTGCTGAAGAAGTTCCAAGGCCACCCTTCTAGATGGTTAGTCCAATACTGTTTAATAGATAAGAATTCTTATGTTACAGTCCAGGTAGCAAAGTTTTTCCAGGCCGCCATATGCAACAGAGCAGAGATTACCTCGACCATTCATCCATCTTCCTGATGTTTTTACCCATTCGTAGTTTTACTCTTTTTTATTGTTTTTATGATTCACTGTATATTTGTTTATACAGGTCATACGACCGCAATAAACTTGAAACTTGAGTCATGGCAACTGGACTTATTTATCTTAACTATACTTCACTGTATATATTACGTATCTGAAACAATGCATTTCTCCTTGTATAAATTAATTTACAAATTGTGTTCAAGTAAAAAAAATATGAATGGCCTTGTTTCTAGTTTTAGTGAATTGGGAAGATAACTAAGGGACTAGAATAAAAAATGTGAAATTCATGGCATACTGGAATCACAGTACATATGTATAACTCATACTCATCACTCCAAGACAGCTTCCCATTAAATCTTGTCATTCATACCAAATACATGCCCTATGTCACAGGTACCTTAAACAAGTTTTGTACGCACATAATCTATATCCACAAGTGCTCAGTTCAAATTTCTGAACATTTACTATTTCAATGGAACAGAGGAGACCTGGATGAATCCCCAAACTATGGCCATTAGAAGCAACACTCTAATGGGCAGCAGAAGGATGGAAGAAATTGTCATTGTGATCATGAAAGCTACATCTGCATCTGAGAACTTGTTATCAACCTGGCAAGTGCCACCAAACGGCTCACCAAGTCGAACTTACAATTTTGTCTGACTGTAACCCTCCCATAGCAGCCTCTCAGTCCATCCCCTTCACTTATACATTTGGCTTTAATTTAGAAATTAGTTAATTGATTCAAAAGACATCAGAAAATGCTTGGAATTCTAAAGTGCTTGATTATTTTCCGCTTCTAAATGAAAAAAGTATACTGAAAAAAGAGCAAGGAAATATTTACAGGACCTTAGTTTGAACCAGTTTATTCTAGAAAAAAAGTTTGAGACAGTGACTATTTTATTACTAGCATTGAAAGCATATTGTACTGTGTACCATGTAAATATTAAACAAAGAAAGAAAAATATATTTTTAAGAAATGGTGCTATGCCTTTAATTCAAAACCATTAATTCAACAGCAATTTCCACCAAGAGAATTACCTACACTTATACTTTGTACTATAACATGTACCAGACATTTTTCTTAAGAAACTCTGCAATCAGTATGTCAAAAGAACTGACACCACAGCTGGGGGTACTCGGCTATTACAAACCAGTTAGTGGATCTTTCCACAAAAGCAGTTTTCAAAAATGTCAGAACAGAGCTTAAGAATCTTATTTAAAAACAACAACTGGAATTATTTATGGAAATAAATATGCCTATATATAAAGGAACACATTAAAATCCATATCAGGAAACTTTCCAAATCACACCAGAATTACTCCACCACATGGATAGGATAAAGTTTCCACTGTTATATTGGAGTATCACAGACCAGCGATAACAGGCATTTGCCAATCTAAAATGACAATTGCTACCAGCTGATCTTGGCCAAGAACACAGAGCCCAGTGAAGCCACAACACACATTGTGCAGTGTGGGAGCCTACCATTTTAATCCCACTACAATACCGTTGAGATTTGACATAATCTGGGATCCAGTTTTAGAGTCATAGTGCAATTAAGAATCGTTGAATAATGAGAACAATTTGCGAGTCTTAAATAATGAGAAGACAGAACAAGTTGAGAGTCTGTGTATAATATATTTACAAAGCAGCAGTAAATCCAACATGTTGGAGAGACAGACACAGAGAGAGAGAGAGAGAGAGAGAGAGAGAGAGAGAGCATATGTACACACAAACTAGCATTCTATAGTATTAGCTGTCAATTGTAAAAAAACAAAACAAATAAGGCCTACTCAATTTACACTGAGCACAAATTCATTATGGATTACTGTGGTAAAAATAAAACTTATTTGTCCCAATTTCAAGGCACCATAGAATTACCTTCATGTACAGTTATTCCACAGTTGTCACATTGGATTATTTCATCAGCATCTTCACTATTATCTCCAAGACAAACACAGCAAATCATAATATGGTCCATTTTCTGGGAACTCCAGTTTTGAGATTTCTCAAGAATCAGCGAGTCCTATCATTAAAAAGTGAAAATGCACTTATTATATTGGAAAGGCATTTTGATGACTTATTGTACAGACTCCTACTGATGTTACTGTAATGTTTGCAGAATTAGATCTGGATCACTGCCACTAACTGATGAGGTGCTGGGATGCATCTCATTAGTGCAATCTGGAACATGACCAAGCATGCGAATGAGCCATGCTCTGACATGTCATCAATTAGCTGCAGTTGGCTATGGCAAATTATGCAAACTTTACATGATTCTGGTCATATCATGTTTGCCGTCTATGTTTACAAACTATAGGCATGCTTGTTAACATGAATCCTCTGTACTTTATTTTAGTCCTAAATATTCTCAGCCTCTTTATTCCCTTATCCTCCTCCAGCCCCTTTTCAGTCAGCATCCTATTGTTTTTAATTCAGGGGTGGGTTATTTTTGGCCTTCCATCTGTTAGGCTATGACTTCCATAGTCCCTTATCATAAACATGGTGGCTGAGGTATTTGAGAGGTAAAGTCCAAAACATTTGGAAGGTCAAAGGTTCTGTGTCTATTTTCATTGTTGCAAACCCTGCATGACACATATCTCAAATAGCACCTCAAATTGATGAGTAAAAAGCCATTCCAATATATTTTTTCTGTACTAGTTTTCTAAACCATTCTGGGCAGGGCTTTCTAAACCAGTTACCTTAATCATATATTCCTCTCCCTGTCTCCACTTTTGAAGATTCATTTTATTCAATGGGTAACCCAAGTTCCTATTTCTAAGTCTAAACTACCTCATACATATATTTGCAATGCTACAACAGTTCCTATTTCTAAGCCTAAACTACCTCACACATATATTTGCAATGCTACAACAGCAGTTTCTTGACAGAAAAACAGGATACAAATGTAATCACTGCAACTAGTGCATTTCCATGAAAAAATATTTGTAAACTATAAAAGAACTGAAACACTTCAGTTTCAACCAAAATACTATATATTTTCCATAGAAAAAAACAGAAATGATATTATTTCAAACACTGTGCCTTTGATACCAAGAGGGCCTTCAGGTTTCCTCTGTTCTGGCCAAAGAAGGAAGGAAGGAAGGAAGGAAGGAAGGAAGGAAGGAAGGAAGGAAGGAAGGAAGGAAAAGGCCCACTGCACAGGAGAAACTGTTTTAAAAGCTGGAGAAAAAAATCAAATTTAGTTTGCAAAGACATCCCATTGGCTGCTCAGAGACACTCCACTGGTGGCACAAGACTCTTTGGATTTGCCTCATGTAGTTACTGGTATTCTAGCAAATAGGATGTATTCAAACTTTGTCCCACCTAAAAAAGTAGCTAACCGCCCAGAGTAGCCTTTTAGTTAGATGGAGCGGTATACAAATCTAATAAATAAATAAATAGATAAATATTCTCAAATTTAATGGGCTTGGGTTAGTCCACTCATCTGAATTATTTAACTCAAAGAAAGACTAAGTGACTCTAATGTCATGTTATCTGATGCATAGATTCTAGTTCTATAAGCAAAACTATGTCTGAATGTCCTAGTCTAAGATGATTTTTCCTGCCACTTCCTCAATTTTTAAATGACTCTGAACTCCCTTTGGTTTCAGCCAGCTGGTTGGATAACTGAGTGAGCTGGAGCACATGGTGACCATTAGCTGCAAAGCCAGACAGTTACATGTTCTATTTCCCAGTATGCCATGTAGGAAAACAGCCAACTTGTGTGGGCTTGAACAAGAAACACAGAAAATAAGGGATTGATAAATCGCTTCTCCGTTGCTATACCTAGAATACCCTTGAAAGAATTGTCCATCATTTAGAATTGACTTGATGGGGCATAATTAATTCGATTTCACCCACTGCTTTATTTTTTGGGTATAAAACCATTATCTCATGTTTAGCAATACATTTAGAGATTAGCTTCATACAGATATCAGCAAAGTCATTGTCACCGTACATTGAAAACAATGAAAAACTGTTGAAGGTAAGAACAATCTATGATTCTTCAAGTCACAAAAATATTTAATAATTTCAGCTCTAACAGCTTCGACCTATGGTCCTTAGAATATTTTAACTCAGAGCACAATGTTGTATAAGTGTAGTCAGAAGTGAGTACCAAAAGGGTTAGTGAAGAATATGACTACTTAATTGCAGCAGCAGTTAAATTTTTACTTTCACAAACACAGTGGATGACAAGGGTTTTGTACCCCCCTTTTGGAGTATGTAAATACAAAATGAGAATAGGAGTTATTTTTAAGAACAACTTAAGTTGACCTTCCCTTTTGACAATTGTTAGGAAACATAGTTTAATGAATGTCACACATAATTATCCTTCATATGATATACGGTTGTATCTTAGTCTACAAGAAAGTAGGATAGGGAAGAAAAATCAAAAACTAAAATAAAATACACTCATACCAATAAATACAATTTAAAAGCATTTATCATTCCTTAAAATACTGAATCAAGTTTTAAATATCATCTAAAAGTTCTGGATGAATCCTCAGTGTCATTGTGAAGACCTAAAAAATAATGTTACACACAAATCTAATAAGTGCTAAAGTGCAAAATTGTTAGAAAATATATTACATCGAGAATCTGAATGTAATATATTAAAGTCTTGAAGCCACATGATTATTAGTTATCTGGTTGCCAGAGGACAAAAGAGGAAATAATGTGTAAGTTTAAAAAACAATTATATGAACTCTAAAACCAGGCAATAAATGAGTAATGTATGTAGAATTTTAATGCAGAAACTATCTGATCTACTTATCATAATAAATGAATTTTAGTTTCAATGCAAAAATAAACTTATTTATTTATTTATTTATTTATTTATTTATTTATTTATTTATTTATTTATTTATTTATTGAGTGCATTTACATTCTTCTCTTTCCCATTAGGAAACTCAAATCAAAATTATTTCTGTGAAGATTCTCAGTCATCCAGGTGAGATTATCTGGAAGTTGAGTCATTGGCAACTGGGCTACTTTTTCTTGGTGGTTTGAGAGAAGGGTCCGGGAAGCCATTCATGTGAGCATTGAAAACCCCTCTCTCAACAGAGGTGGGGGCCTCAGGCACAGTAGATCTGCTACTTATCAGGCTGTGCTTTCAACAATACCTAGACAAATCAAAAAGCCTTCACCACCAAGGCCATAGCTAACAACCCATGCTTTATGGGTTTCAGCACCTTAGGGCATTGTTCACCTTAAGGCCATTGACTACTGTCTGCCTAACTAGCCTATTCAGGGCATTGTTAATCTTATGAGCCTTTTTCAGACCAGGGTGACAAGAGATCAAAGCGGACTATAACATGGAGGACTCTCAACTACCTTTCTTCAGACTGATGAATTTGTTTGGATGAGCAGCGAAACGTTTCTATCTCTCAAGAAAAAGAAGTCCAGTTGCCATGGCTCAACTTCCAGATCAAATCAAGAAATGTGACTCCCCAAGAGTCTGCTTTTTAAAAGCCCCAACTGCTTAGGCAATAACTGGATGCTATTTATTAGGATTATTCAATTAGCATAATACTTAGCTCTAGTGTTCTTCTTATGCCAAAACAATGAAATTATGATTAAGATCTTAAAGTTTTAAAAGCTCTAGAAGCTGGTCGGACAGCTCAGCAAATTAGGTATACAGCTGCAGAGTCGGTGGTTAGGAGTTCAATTTCCCACTGTGTATCTCAGAAGAAGACCCACCCTCTGCAGCTTTGGGGATGTTGCCCAGTCCCAGAGTGACTGCAGTGTTCCTTACATCCTCCACTAAGGATCTCTCTTGAAGAATAAAACACTGACTGCACCTAATATTGAGCAACTTGATACAGCACATTCATCTTTTGGCCTTCCCTTTTTCTTATTTCTGCTTATCTGTTTTCCATTATTATTATTTTAAAAAATCTTACTCTGTCATTTAATTGAAACAGATGATTTTGTTAGAATAGAAAACAAATGCAATATAAACAATGCACACCAAAGAGAGTGTCTTTCATGGGCTGCTGCAGCTATCTCAAAAAAATTCACTGCAGCACACCTACACACCCTTTAATGTAGATGACAGTATGGGAGCTCAATGGTAACACATAACACAATGAAAATCTATGAATCCCTTTTTTTTTCTTGGCTGTTTTTGTGTGCATACGTAACTTCTCTGGGACTGTTGACAAAATATCAAATTAGGCGCAACTTATTACTATTCATAAAATATATCCTGAGATTTGACTGGAAGTTTGACCTAAAAGGCAAAGAAACGTTATAAAAACTATGCTGATAAAATATCAAAGAATTCTACTGCAGCAGAGATAACTTTTTCACATATCATGTATGATCAAGTTACAAAGCACATTAACAATGCACTTGTGCATCACCTTTCAGCTTTCATAATGTGTGTAACTACGTTACCTAGATATCTCTAATGTTTTTTTTATTGCTACATATATGTCTTTAGGAATTACCAGCCTCCAACCTGTACATCATCATCTACCAAAATTTGAATGCCATACTGAACTACTGAATTCCATACTGAAGTACTAATCCAGCAAGCAGGCCCACCATCTTTGAGCAAGGACTGAAATATAAATATATATGACTAGATTACTAGATTACAGGAACCAAAATGGGATTATGAATTTATCATAGCAAATATTGATCCCAAAACAACTATTAGTGGCACTTTCCATTTGCAACAGGGACATGTGTTAGATTTTATAGTTAAAAAATGAAATCCGCACATGAACATTTTGTATTTTCTAAAATATAAACAGAATAAAGACTATAGGATTTATTTACATGAGATAGTATAATATAATTTAAATTACCAGATTTAACTGTAAAAGCTTTTCACTAGGATTTTAGCTAAAACACAGCAAAATTGGGCTCTTCCTTCTTCCGAAAATAGCAACAAGTACACCTTGAGGCCTGAATATATATTTTAAAAGCTGGTATAACCAAGCACATCTCACAGATATACATTCAATAAATTATGAAATATATATTGGTAAAAGACACCATCTTTAGTACTCAGGATGAGCCTTGTAAAATTAAAGCTTCAACATCAACTCACTCTCTCAATTTTATCTCTTTTTAGTTCACAATTTAAAATGTACACATAACATTCCTTGCATTTTACCATAAACAAGACATTCACACATTCCTCTGTAGCCTGACTGTCTTTTAACATATTCTGAAACCACTAAGAATGCATTCTCAAAACTAGTACGAGTTACCCTACACTGAATCATGTTTCCCAATCTTTCCATACTATGTTTTCATGTTCACTACAATAAATCCTAAGTGTAATACTGACCTGTGCTCAGTGTGATACAGACACTTACCAAAATTAGTCTCTTGGAAGAGCATGAAATATGTCTAAAATAAAAACACAAAATGCACTGAAGCCAATGGAAGACTACCACTGGAATTCAATGGGTGCTGGTTTCAGGCATGAAGCTGATGCAAATTTATCTTAATGAACATTCAGCACAACTCTGCAGCTCATTAATGCAATTACTGTCCAGCAAATCTGCCTAGCTTTAGGGAGCAATTTCAAAACAATTACACTTCAGAGTATTTTCCATTTTTCATCAGAGGTATTATAGAAAGTTGGCATTTCTACCTCATTGCTCTTGCTTTGTGAAAGGGCCAGGCTATCATTTGTCAGCTCCTCCTCATCAGCACTATTTCTGTTAAGAGCTTTTGCTTTTTTCTTTTTGGCTTCTCCATCGCTAGCAGCACTGCTGTTATCGCCGTCCTCATTGCCTTCTTCTTCATTATCCTCCTCATCACTTCCACTTCCATCGTCTTCATCATCCTCATTATCCACATCACTTCCTTCTCTCCGTAAGGTGTTTTTCCCCTTCTTCTTCCCAGCAGTTGGACGCCAGTCGTTGTCATCCTCACTGTCATAATCATCTATGTCATTTAGCTCCTCCATGGATACAAAATCTAGTAGAGGGCGGTTTCTTCTCAAGTTCCATTTTTTGGGTTCATTAGACTGCTCATCCATGCCAGCATCTGCCTCTGAAGACTTCTCTCTCTCTTTGTCTTTCTCCTTCTTTTTTCTTGGTTTCTCTTCTCCTTCTCCTTCTCCATCCTCCTCCTCCTCTTCTATCTTTTCTGTCTTAATTCCCTCCTTCTCTGCTACGGGCAGCTCTTCACCACCTGAGCTTTTAGGTTGCTCTTCCTCTGTTTTTAATTCGTCTTCTGCCAACTCTTCCTCCAAGATATTTTCTTCTGATTCACTACAGGAGCCTTCTCCGCTATCCTTAGATCCATCTTCACTGCCATGTCCACTGCCTTCAGAATCTGTTGAGCATATGAAAATTTAAAAAAGGAGTTCCAAAGCAAAGAGAACCAAAAAGAAAAAAATATAATTTTAAAAGGCTTGAGGCAACTAACTACCTTAGTCATGCTAAATATTCTTCCCTTAGTCTATTTTTCATCTGGCCCAGTTGTTTTTACTTGCCATAGCTGTTTAGCATAGTCAACCTACTGATGAAGAATGTTCTGTATATAGCAAGAAGCTTTAAGTAATATCAGCAGGAAATAAAAAAATGTTAAATATACTGCCCAAGGTCCAATGTGCTCCACTAAAGCGTGCTACAGTAAACTGCATAGCTGTTTTAATTCCAGCTGTGGAATATCATACTGCAAGTATATTTTATCACTTACAGTGAATGAAACATCCAGTCAAGCATCATGACTGAGGGAAAAAAATCCTGCTGCTTAGCATAGTACTCCCCATTAGAGGAGGCATATTGAATCCGTTGGTATAACTCCTCTGTATGTTTCATTGACTCAAATGGGCTAGTCTAGTTACAACTTACTATGCAAAGCAACAGGATTTCAGACATTATAAATGTATTTGATTAGTACTTTATGCTAAAAGAATTACTGGAAAAAGTTTACTGCTGAAAAAAAAATCATGTATATAAAATAGTAACAGTGCAAATTACTGCTATCAAGTGACTTTAATATTACAATTTGGGGTACACTACAACACCAATACAGTGGTACGCTTCTTACCATAAGTCAATATGGTACCTTTCTCAAAAATGTCAGAAATAATGTCTTCATTTAAATATTCAGGTTTATTGGCATGAGTACTCCACAGTATACTGATGTCAGATTTCATTATTATTAAAAATTTGCCCACATGTGACCACCTAGTATCTACAAATTTAGCAACATGGCCATAGCAATATTTAAATAGACTGGTGGGGTTAATAATTATTTTAAAACCCAACATCAGTGTTGCAAGTTTACTATATTATCATATCCCCTGTTGTTTCTGAGGCACACACTCGCCTCTTCCACATGCAGCTTACACAGGAATGGATGTTCTGTGGTTATGTTATGTATTTGTGGTATATTAATTGTGGTTTTTATCATGCCTGTTTACATTGTTTTATTGTTTTTATAAATGTTGTAAACTGCCCAGAGCGGCAGTTACTTTTCATATCATTCTGCTCCCAACGATACAATGCATTGGAAAGGACTACTTCTATTATACACAGCTGCATTATGCAAAAATTATTGGTTCTTCCCAAGCAGTTAAAACCCTTGTAAATATTAAAATCATTCTACTATGATTTTTTTCTTTGCCTGAACTCAGTCAATAACAGAAAAATGCCATGATGCTGTCTAACCACAAAAACAGTATTCTATCCAATAGATAGGACAGCCAAAACCCTGTTGCATAATGTAAGCAAAGTTGTGAATTCTGATCCATTCCTCACTGGTAAATAAAGAGATCCTGCCATGATTTTCAGGGCTCCTCAAGTATGCTGCCTTTGTGTGTGTCCCTGAGAATCATGGTGGTGACTCTAGTTACTGGTGAGGAATGGGCTGGAACTTATGTTTGCATAACAGGATTTTCCACATTAATTTGTACTTGAATATTTTATTTAAAAACCAGAGGGTGTGGCTTTGGAATTAAAAGTAAAAACAAAATAAAAAACAAACACTGCCAGACGATCCTTGCTGTGTTTACTCTTTCATATCTGGTCCAAATTATCTGTGGTAAGTCTGTGCAGATTCTCAGTCATCCAGGTGAGTTTATCTGGAAGCTGAGTCATGGCAACGGGACTTCTTTTCTTGAGAGATCGAAATGTTTTGCTACTCATCCAAGCAGTTTTGTCAGTATGACGAAGCTGCTTGGATGAGTAGCAAAATGTTTCGATCTCTCAAGGACATAAGGCCAGTTGCCATGACTCAACTTTCAAATATATGTGGTAAATGTGAATTTTTAGCAAGTCTCAAAAGTGCATCTAACAAGGCTTAGTCTCATTAACTGAAATAATGTTTTTGGTATTTCTAAATCCTATTTCTGCTTTTGCAACTTAAGTCCTTTCGGATATTCCCACCTTTCCCTACATGAAACAGACAACTCACTCTGTTGTCTCACTTGTGTGGATAACCATGTAACCTAAAACCTTCAGAGATAAAGCCACAACCTCCTAGATGCAAGATGTACTCATGAGTAACATTTCTGGGAGACTCGGGGCATATATTGTATTAGGTTTTCTTCATTAATTTATCCAATGTGTACATTCATATTGAAAAATCTAGTAATCTCAACTGGCTCCTATCTGTGCTACCAATCTACAGCTGTCCCCTCACGACTAGAGTGGCCATATGGCCAGAGAAATACCAAAATTAATATGAACGGCAAATGGAATATAGGGGGTTCTTAAGAATCAGCTTAAAATATTCCAACCTTTGCCACTCCAACTCTGAATGCAAGGACATGTTGATCACAGGACAGTTTTAAAAGAGGATTCTATAAATTCTCGGCGATAATGGTTATCAGTGGATGCTAACTAGAATGGCTGTGAATCAACTGCTATATGACAGTCACAAAACCTCTGTGTATCAGCAGCTGATGCAGTTGCATCATGTGCTGCTGGTGGACTTCCCATAGACACCGGATTGCCCAGTATGTGAACAGCAAATTGAACTAGATTGGCCAGAATGGCTATTATATTTATACTCAGTTCCTGAGTGCTTTGCATCCTTAAGAAACATCTGATTAAAAAACAAATTCAGGACTCCTTTATCAGAACTTGGAGTGATAGTTTTCAAAGCAATTCCTTATTCCTTGTATCTGTTTTAAAAGCTAACTTTAATGTTCCTTATTTTCAAGGAGTGAGATGTTATTAATTTATTAATCAACAGGCTTTTGGCAATATTTAAAATTATTTTAAAGAATACATGAAAATTAATTAAACTTCTTCCACACACAATAATACAATAATCATCTCAAAAGGAATGCTTTAGATCCTAAGCATGGTATTTATTTAAGTACACAAGTAAAAACAAAACCTACAGTAAGTTTAGCAATCCACAGATATTTTTAATATGTTTTGCCCACCTACTCGCTCTTCATTTATTTCTTCAGATGGCCTAGCACCTGAGTACCCAAATGTATAAATCTCTTCTTCCTGTACTGCCAACTAGGAAGAGCTGTGCTGGGCACAATAAAGTATTTTGATAACACAATCATATATAGTGCTACCTCGTATAAAAAATTTAATTTGTTCTGAATGAAATTCTGTTAAGCAAATTTTCCTTTATACAAATTTCCCATAGGAATGCATTGAAAATGGAATAATCCCTAATTGCGACCATTTTTATGCTGTATGGATTCGCCCCATAGGCGATTCTGTTAAAAAATTTCCCCTATCTCTGGAATTTTTATGTTGTACAGATTTTATGTTATACAAACCGTTTGTTATACAAGGGTCCACTGTATAAGACTTTGAAATGACACAACAATAAAATATTTATGAATCAATGAACAGGCACCCTGTTTCTCATCTTACTTGTTCCCTGATTCAAAAATATTATCTTATTTAATGGAACTGAGGAGTGCAACCTGCAGTCTTGACCTGATTGGGTGTATCTCTTTTCCTAATTTCAAAGGATCTTGGCAAGGGATCAGTTTCAGTCCTCAGTCAAAGCAAGCTGTCTTTTCCCCAATAGCACATTACATGGGAAAGCAAAGAAAAGAGAGAAAGGACAGGCAGGAAGGAATAAATAAAGAGGAAGGAAAGTGATGGTCTTATCCATATTTTGCTTCAATCCAATTCACTTCTGGGTCTAACCCACCCATTGTGGAGCATGGCCTCCCCCAAGTTTATAACCATGGGATCTAGCTCTCAGCAGAAAATAATATCTAACCAGTTGTACTGACAAAGCAGTCTGTATGTTACAGCTATCAAAGTATTTAGCCAGTATTTAGTAGTATTTTTATTTTTATATGGGTCCCTTTGGGGAGAAAGGCGGCATAAAAATAAGGTTATTATTATGATTATTATATGCCCATCTAAATAATAAAATAATTTCATTAAGATGAAATAAGCATGACTTAAAATTCAAAAATGTAACAAAAATTTTAAGTGTCCTCTTCAATTAGCATTACCATATAGTCAACTGCTATTTACAGTGTTCATTCAGCCTTTATGGTAACTTATTACAACACACTTTAAAAAAGCTGTCAACACATATATATATATACACAGAGAAAAATGACTGTATTCTTTCCACAACCCCATATGCAGAGTACTGCATATGGGAGTTTCCAGCTAGTGACCCTTAAACACAGAAGAAGTTGAAGTAATTTTGATTTCTAATTTGTTCATGTGGTCAAAAGACAAATCAAAAGGTTTAAAGTAAGATGGACAGGAGAGAAAGAAAGAGAGAGAGAGAGAGAGAGAGAGAGAGAGAGAGAGAGAGAGAGAGAGAGAAAGAAAAATATCGCCGGTATAATCTTGGGCTTCTCACGTTCTCCATGGGATGTAATTATGTGATTAACAGCAAGGCTCTTGTTTCTAATATGTAACAGGTTGCAATGGACAACATTTCATATACAGTGGTACCTTGTATAAAGGAATCAATTCATTTCAAATGAAATTATGTTAAGCAAATTTTCCTTTATACAAATTTCCCATAGGAATGCATTGAAAATAGAGTGATCCCATTTTTATGTTGTACAGATTTGACCCATAGGCGATTATGTTAAGCAAATTTCCCCTATCTCGGGAATTTTTATGTTGTACAAATTTTATGTTATACAAACCGTTTGTTATACAAGGGTGCACTGTAAATGAATGACATGAAAGCAGTATGCAAGATGTACATCTACAAGAGGCATGGAATTTAATTTAGGATAAATTCTAAAATAATCTATGCAACCCAAACCGATTTCAAACACTGATATTTACTGTGATCGGATCCAGTTGAAGGCTCCAGAAAAATACAAATTAAGATTTCATGTCAAATTGCAAGCAAATCTGTTGCAATCAATGTCCCATCTAATTTTCATCCCCACTGTGTGGGGCTCTGTCCTGTAGACATGCGTGACTCTCCCCGCCTTGTGGGTTCTATCCATGACTGAAAGAAAAGCAGTTGCTGCAAATGCACAGGGAAGGATACGCCCTGTGGAGAGGGCAGAGTTGCACCCGCCTGCCCTCCCGTGCCTTAGAGGGAACCTTGGATAAAATACTACAAGTATCTCAAAATTTTGACAAACCGGACTGCAGAAGTCCTGAATGCCATTTCTAAGTTTCAAAAATCAAGATCTATTACCTTCATTCATTAAAATGGCATTTTGGTTACTCCCAAACTCAGGGGGGAAAGCAATGTTAAATTTCAGTTATTTTATTTAAAAATACAAATAAATATTAGAGAAGCACTGAGATAACAGCATTTAAGCAGAATATTGGGGGAAAGCTAGTTAGATTTTTGAAAGTAAAGAAGGCAGACATTTACGTTAAGTCTTTACACTGGTAATTAGGTTTGAGTCCATTGTAGCTATATTATGAATTTATTTCCCACACAAAAATGCTACAAATCAGATCAAAATTAGAATGGCTGAATCTTGTTAGAGTAGGCCCACTGAGCTTCTATAATTAAGTGAGCCTACTCTAGCTGCATCTTCAGCCAATGACTAGCACAAGATCGCCCAGCAACATTCCTGGATAATCAAGATTTTGGTCTTCCATACTAATAATCAACATTATGTCCACAAGTAAAAGTGAAGGTGGAACAACTGAACAGTTATTTGGCCAAGAAATGAACTGGCATGAATTGCTGAACCAGCAGGTCATCTCCACACAGGAGGTCCTACAAAAATCAGGACAGAGCTAGACAACACCATTCTGGTCATTTAAGACAACATTATCTCTATGTTCCCATCATCCTCTGTTTCTATACACCTATATCTTGTTCCTCCTGACAATCAATTCCCTCAACATTCATTTGAGAATGTTAAACTGGAATGTCTATTCCTTGAGATAATCTGCATTTAAACTTCCAGAATAGGTCTTCTTTGATCATTTGTGCATAGAGGCAAAACCTAGTACCAGTGCCAAAGCAGTGCCAGTACAAAGTAACCACATACACACACCCACTCCAAAAGAAAACCAAGCTTAGTTATTGGCACCTAACTTCCTATAAGCTTTCACTAGTGAGTTTTAAGTCTTCAAAAATGTACCCATGTGAAACTAACATATCCCAAAACATGAAAAATCTTTTATTTCAAATAGACCTTTGAAATGTCCTTGCCCATTATACTTGTTGAATACATTTTGTGAGAATGAGAGACCTCTGCCTGAACGTATTCACTGAAATATTTCAGGTACAATAAAATTAATTAACTAGCTCTTTGTGTTAAGAAAGATTGTGTATGTACAACTTATCAGATTTTAATCAGGCTCAATTGTACTTTCATGTTATAAAATACCGCTTTACCGTATGTGGTTACATTTATATACTGGACAATACACAAAACTGATTACCATAAAGATTAAAACAGCATTATGGTCTGGTTTTCTTTGAAAGTCAGTGATCTCTAAAACAGTCCTGAAAAAAAATCTTCATACATCAGCCACAAATATTTTTGGTGATAGTGTATATAATATTAAGATGGGCCAAAAAGGGATGAAGGGATAACAACAAGAGGAGGGGGGAAGTGTTGTAATTTAGTAGTTATTTACAAGTGGCAAATTACTTTTAGAATCAAATACTTCTTAATGAACAGAGACATTCAGAAATTCAGCACCAAATATACTGGGCATTAATTATGTTTTGAGAATCTTGTGCTTGTTTGTGTTTGTATGTGCTTGCATATTTTAAATCACCAGGGAGCAAATTTTGCATGATACTGAATTTCTCAAAACTCTCAGTTCATGAAGCAGTATTTCATTCCAATTTCAGATCCAAGAGCTTAATAAGTTGAGTGACTGTTTAACTGGGAGTCCATGGGTACTATTCTTCTTTTTATTGAGCTCAGAATGATCCACCAACACTAGTCCTTCTTGCACCGGTCTGAGGAAGTGGATTGTCCACAAAAGTTCACATTATAGCAATTAGTATTTAAGGTGACACATTTTTGTTCTCTATATTTTTAATTTTGCTTTTGCCTGATACGCTAGCACAGACTAGCATGGTTACCTCTTTGAAAGTTTTTTGATATGAATTGCAACCACCAGAAGCATGCCAAAACTCAGCAAAATCCTAGATCTTTGCTACGACCCACTATGGTTCTCCTTAAGTCCCTGTGTTTCATGGCACCTTCCACATCCTTACAGTAGCAGTCCCCTGCACTGTAGTCTGCAACTCTTTGTACGTTTAGCAGTGTGCAATAACTAATTAAATAAGCTGTGTGTGCAAGGCCTTAGAGTATCATACAATTATGGGAGCTGTTCCACTGGGCAGCTAGAAGAGAAAAGAGAAATTGGCTAACATAGGCCTGGAGGACAACAGGGAAACTGGTTGGAATAGTAATAAGAACATAAGAACATAAGAAGAGCCATGCTGGATCAGGCCAAAGGCCCATCTAGTCCAGCTTCCTGTATCTCACAGTGGCCCCACCAGATGCTTTTGGAAGCGCATGAGACTAGATATCTGTCTCCTGATACCACTCCCCTGCATCTGGCCATTGAAGTACCCTGGTTTTAAGCCTGGAGATTACACATCTCCATCATGGTTTGTAACCTGTGATGGACTCTTCCTCCAGGAATCTGTCCCATCCCCTTTTGAAGGCATCCAAGCCAGATGCCATCACCACATCCTGTGGCAGGGAGTTCCATAGACTAACAACGCGCTGGGTGAAAAAATATTTTCTTTTGTCTGTTCTTACTATCCCAGCCCTCAATTTGAGTGCATGTCCCCTAGTTCTGGTATTTTGTGAGAGGGAAAAGAGCTTCCCTCTATCCACTTTACTCATGCCCTGCATTATTTTGTACGTCTCGTACAAATGTTGGCATGGGTCAGAGAGATTCAGGACAGTGTTGAAATGTGGGAATGAGAGCAATGTAGGCAGCCAAAACTGGAAAGAAAGTAGGAGCTGCAGTTGGAGGCATGGCCAGAACTGGGGATCTGTTCAGACTTTCAGGTAGATAAATACGGGCATTAATTATCACATTCAAATGGAGAGTGGACTTGCTGGGGGAAAAAACACAAACTGTAGGTGACCAGATCAGACCAGGTGCCCAGTTTCTCACAAGCTGCTAGCTCATCTTATGTTGCAAATAATTTATGTAGAAGCATAGTAGTTGGATAACTTTCGTCCAAGAAAAGAAAAGTTTCTGCTTATGCACCTGGGAAGTGGGGAGGGAAAAGTTTTGCAGAGGCTATGCTGGACTTTACATCCCAATATGCAAGGAATAAAAAGACAAGGCGCTTAACACTGAAAAGCATATAAGGTTTAACTCAACAACAGTTGGAAGGGGTACCCAAGGGGATCGTTAAACGTAGGAAGAACGGCAAAGCATTTACCTGATGCATCTCCAACCTTAAAGTCACTGTCATCGGAACTGTCATAATCTAAAGCTTCCAGCAGGGAAGCGGCCAAAGGCTTCACCTGCCTCCTCTTGGAGCTACGATCCACTGTGGGGAAAAAGAAAAAAAAAGAGAAACAGAACTGCTGGGTATCTCTGTGATTCAGACGTGTTTTTCTTACGGGTGTAAAGGGACTGCGACGGGTCAGGGAGGGAGGAATCGTTAAAAAGGATACGGAGAGCAACCATTATTAGAACCCGCGCGATTCCCTACACGCGTCAAGAAGGCTTAGGTCGTGGGATCGGGCTGCCTTCTCTTGCACGGGTCCCCATCTCTGCACAAGGTGGTGGTGGTGGTGGAGAAGAAGAAAGCCACCAAGCGCCCCTCTCCCCGCAACCGCACCTCAAGATAAGGGGCACGGGAGGAACGAGGGGCAACCGGCAGCCCTTCCGCGGGGCTTGAGGGGGGGGGGGACGCCGGGGCAGTTCGGAGGCTGGAGGGGGGAGCCAGAAAGGGCGGCGGGGGTGGGTTGGGGGTGAGTTCGGGGGGCGAAGGCGGGAGCGGGTCCCCTCGGGGACTCTTGCAGGACTTACTCACTGGAGTCGAGCAGCCGCTGCCGGGCATCAAGAAGGCGCCTTGCGCCCGGCAGGGCGCTTCGCTTCCCCTCCCCCCTTTCAGAAAGCAACGGCGCGACG
This sequence comes from Phrynocephalus guinanensis, assembly GCA_037367245.1. Classification (NCBI taxonomy): domain Eukaryota; kingdom Metazoa; phylum Chordata; class Lepidosauria; order Squamata; family Agamidae; genus Phrynocephalus; species Phrynocephalus guinanensis. Next base: position 39,012,096 of record CM074742.1, read on the forward strand.
GCTGGCTGGCTCTCCTAGAGGCTCCGATGGCGTCTTTTTTAGGCCAGGCCCGTCGCCCAGACAATAGGCGAAGCCACGCTCCGGATGCACTTCCCCCGCCTCCCCTCGCCCCAAACAGGAACCGACCCACCGGCGCTAAGGGGAGGGGGGCGCAAAGGGAAGCGGTTTCCGCTCAGGCGCGCTGCTGCGCAAGCGCAAGACCTCTCCGCGCAGGCCCCTTAGGAGGAAACGAAGGCTTTATCCGCCCTTGAATTGGAAAGCGGCGGCGGCGGCGGCGGCGGGCTTTCCTATTCAGCACCACGGCAGGCGGAAGGGGGGCTGCGCTGACCCACAGCCTCCGCGGGGGGGGGGGGGCTTCTTCCTGGAATGGTCCAGCTTGGCGTGGACCGAGCGTCCCTTTGAATCGTTGTATCTTGAATGCACAGCTGTTGTTTTGGTTATTGACAACGGGAGGAGAAGGGGCATAGCTAGGATCTGGAAGAAGCCATCATACAATACACCTTGTGTATGATTTTTTTAGTAGCCGATCAAAGCATCGCCTACTCTTGCATTTGCATTTTATTTTGTATTGACCCCTCGTTTTATTTCAGTATGCCAATATCCACGTAAGATAATTTCCCACATTTATTTATTTATTTATTTATTTATTTATTTATTTATTTATTTATTTTATTCCTGACGTTTTGCCAGACACTGTGGCTGGCATCTTCAGAGGGCAAGGAGCTTAGGGAACTAGGAGTTCACCAAGGAGCTAGTTCCCTCAGCTCCTTGCCCTCTGAAGATGCCGGCCACAGAGTCTGGTGAAACAGGAAGAAAAATTTCCAGAACATGGCGAAACAGCCTGAAAAAGTCACTACAACTATTGGATCCCGGCCATGGAAGCCTCCAAGAATACATTAAAAAGGAATTCCTTCACAGGACTAAACGTGTACAATTATTCACATGCAGTGGAGAATGTGTCCATAGAGGAATTGTTGGGTTATTGCCTGATATCCCACTACTTGATAGAGCACCTTCTCCCAGTGAGAACTGCCCGCAACATCTGGTCCTCCCAGGCTGGGCATTTGAGGGCACTAACACTGAGGAAGCCTGCAAGGAAAAGAAAATAAATTGGGCTTTCTTAGTTATTGCCCCACCACCTTCCACCAGACATCTGCCCCCCCCCCTTAAGCTATTTCAAACAAGTGTTAAAAACCTGGTTGTATAGGCAGGCATTCCCACAGGGTAGCACATTATTTTAGTGTGGCATAAAAATCCTTCCCTCCCTAAAAATGGTATCTACAATGACTTATGAGTTTTTAAAACATTATTGTTTCCGAAAAGTTATTTCATTGTTTTGATTTGATTATTGCTTGTTGTTGAGTTTGTACTGTGAACCTCCCAGAGTGGCCTCACTGCCCGATGGGTAGTATACAAATGCAATAAATAAATAAATAAATAAATAAATAAATAAATAAATAAATAAATAAATAAATGCCCTGACCCTTTGAAGAGCATTCCTTCATATGGAAGACCAAGTGATTAGAACATGGAACATTAGTTTTTTAATGAAATTCATTTTCTTACAACTTTGGGTCAGCAGCATATAATTAGCATTATTTGCCTGCAGAACTAACTCATTCCCTTTTCCTTTTACTAGCATATTATCATCCAGTTTCATTACTACAGTAACTGTTAAGGGGGGGGGGATTTGCTTTCCTCAAGTATTTATTTATTTATTTATTTATTTATTTATTTGTAAGCTTGTATCCCACCCATCTTCCTGGCAGGAACTCTGGGCGGCTAACAGCAGTAAAAGCACATAAAACAACAATAAAAGCTACAAGCAATAAGGCAGCGGAGGGCAAGATGGCGGCGAGCCTGGGGAAAAGGGGGGAAAAAACACTAATTCATAAGGTCGCCGAAGGCCTCTCTAAAAAAAAGGGTCTTCAAGGCCTTCTTGAAGGCGGACAGGGACTGAAACAGGCGCAGCTCACTGGGGAGGTGGTTCCAAAGTGAAGGCCCAACCACAGAGAAGGCGCTGTCTCGCGTACGCATTTTCCGCGCCTCTCTGGGTGTGGCAACCCACAGTGAGTGCGCCTGAGACGATCTCGTGGGTCTGGATCAGGATGCCTTTTGGGAGATGCGCTCCGCCAGGTACTCTGGTCCCAGGCCGTGGAGGGCTTTGAAAATCAAAACCAGGACCTTGAACCTGTTCCGGAGGACAACGGGGAGCCAATGCAGGCGGGCCAGGACTGGGGTGATGTGCTCGTATCTGCGGGCACCCACCACCAGCCTAGTCGCCGCATTTTGCACCCGCTGTAATCTCCGGACCAGGGTCAAGGGCAACCCCACGTAGAGGGCATTGCAGTAGTCGATCCTCGAGACCACCAGGGCCTGCACAACTGTCCTCAGGGAGGACTCATCAAGGTACTGGCGGATCTGGGCGATCCTGCGGAGGTGGAAAAAAGCGGCCCTGGAGACAGCCATCACCTGGGCTTCCAGGGAGAGGGCCGAGTCCAGGACCACGCCCAGATTCCTGGCCCTGTCTGTAGGCTGGAGGGAAACAGAATAGACAGTTCTGTTTGTTGAAAATTCTGCCCTTTCGCATGATCTTCCCAGGGGTCTTCCAACTACCCTCATACAGTATTCAAATAAAGATAGAACAATATTTGACTCCTCTAAGATGCGCTTTACCCTCTCACTCCCTTCCATCTCCACTTCTGTCTGATCCTCATTTGTTGCATAGCACCTCATCCAAAAAGAGAGAGCACCAAAGCCGCAGCATATTGTGATATTTCCACCTCTGTAGGATTAACCACACATGCACACATTGGGGGGTTCAAGCAGGCCGAGTCCCGTGCAGCAGCTCCTGACTGAGCTACCCTGGGCTCAAGGCTTTATTAGTTGCAATAACCAAGCATCACAAGGGGTGGAGACAGGCCTACATGCCAGGGGTCAGGTAGGCTAGTGAATTCCTGGGAAGCCTTATCTATAGGGACGGGCTGGTCACATAGCTGGGTTATAGAAGCCTTATCTGAGTGGACCACAAGCAGCTTGTTTGTCCTGCAACCCCACATCACAGGCTTCCTGGCTGATCTGGGGGCAGAGATATAGACCAAGCTGGTTTCCTGAGTATATGGGCTGTGGAATTCATTTCCTTCCATCCAGGGCCTCCCCGCTCAGATGGAGAGGTTTAATTATTCCCAAATGCCTTACCCATGCAGCCAGCTGTGGTACTGTCCTCTGCCCCAAGGGGACATCTCTATACACCTCTCAAGCCAAGTACCTCTCTGCTTCACTGACAGTAATGAGAAAGACAAGTCCCCTCTTCTTGCTTTACTAGAAAAGTGTGAATTGAACCTGGGATCGTTTAGACAAAAAAGTAAATGCAACTCATTGCATAAATAACTTGTTCAAAAAGTTAGTTGATCTTAACAACCTGCATGTGACAGTATTTAACGGTTGTAGTTTTCAAACATACACAATGGACATAAAGAATTTTAGATCTCAGGTAGATTAATTACAAAAATTCAAACAATCCAATTTCGATTTAAAAAATAGTTCAATTGATTACTATTTATTTAGAAAAGTTACTGGACTGTCTAAAAAGATGCTAATTTTAATTAGCAGTATTATGATGCCTGAAGAACCTTGGATACCAGATGCTCTCTCCCTGAGACCATAAACTACCTCGTATAGGAAAAAAAAAGGAACCAGGGATGCTGCAGCATAATGAGTATACTCTCCATCCTCATAGAGTTCTTCAGTACAAATGTGAAAGCCTTAAAAAGACTAAATGAACATGTTAGGGACAATCACATATTGGAATTTCTTAGGTGTGTTCACCATGCATATGCCCTTTTTCAGAGGGCTGTGAGAATTTGCAAGCATTTATACCTGATTTCTACCCATGCATTTGACTCAAATTTAACCAGGGTTCAGAGCAAGTGCATGACTGTACTTCAGTGGATTGAACAAGACTTCTTAATTGCTGATACCCAGTACAGTATGTGGTAATTCAATTGTCATGCATTTTCTATAGGAAGTAAAAGGTATGGCAACATTAAGGGTTGCAGCAGACCTTCATTAAAGAGATTTTTCCACTGGTTGCTTGATTATGTACCAGTAAACAGAGTGGCAGCCTGGAGTTGTTGTTTCTTAAGGGGCAAATCCCAGAGAAGCAAGCCAGATGGGGAGAGACAGCATCAGCGGAGCAATGTACAAAATTGTGAGTTGTTTAGACAAGGAAGTTTTATGAAAGACAGGAGGTCTCCTGCTGTCTACTTCAAGGCTGGAAAAAACAACACAACAAAAACCCAAACCCTCTGATATAAGCAAACACAGATTTCTCTCTCTCTCTCTCTCTCTCTCTCTCTCTCTCTCTCTCTCTCTCTCTCTCTCTCTCTCCTTTATCTTGATTATCATTTTGCTGCATAACATATATCTGCTATTTCACACCATAACACCTAAGTCCACTATCAACACTGTTTTTAGTGTACTGGCATGTGTGATGAGCCCAGGCTCAAAGGAACTTTTTGATGCCTTTGCTCCACGCAGGAAAATGAAGAATCAAACTATATGCTGTGTGTTCCTTATCACATAATTTACACCTCAATCTACGCTCTGCTGATCAAATAAAGGAAGATAATAATTTCTACCTCTGAAGTCTTATCACAGCTGTATATTACACACAGTCATACAATGTGATTTGTACGGGCATATTGTATATATGCTTCAAAGAGAGAAGGCAGGCCTCAATGTTCACATCAAAACATCTCATTATCTGTCCCTCAGAAACTGACTACAGCAGCCGTCCACACTCAAATGGAAATGGATTTAACAACAAAGGATATTATCCTAAGAAAAAGGAAATCTCTGCCTCCAATAATTGGCAGAGCACAGAAAATAGAGAACTTTCCAAAAAGTGCCAAGAGTGTAACCCTGGCAATTCTTTTCAGCAACCCACCACCACCACACACACACACACACACACCTTGTCTCCAAGCTCCATCACCGTTTTTTTATTAGCTGTTACACCATAAAGCTGTCAGATTGTACAAACCTGCCACCCACTTTTGTACCTATTATTAAATCCCGAGGTATTGCTGAACAGCTTTGGCACACCAGAACTTTGATCCTGGAGCACACCGTTATTCATATGTAAATTCCCTTCCTTTTAGGGGCACTCATTCATAAAGCGCTCAGAGGCACCGTTCGTCACAAGAGTCACTGCAGAAGCAAACATGTGGTGGACTGTCTGCATTAAAAAGTATCCTTATCTGGGAGGCAACTCGTGGTTTGGGGCAGAGTGCAGAGTAGAGAGAAAAGGGCAACTGTTTGCAAAGTCTTTTTAGTCCATTAATCCCATATGAATTGCAGAAACAAGTTAGGGGTGCCACTGAAACAGCATGCTAAGCCATCTGTTTTTTGGGGGGCTACGTGCAGGAAAGAATAATATTTGAAGGCAGGGATTGGCGTCAGAATAGGGGATTAAAATCTATTAAAATGTTGATCCTGCTGATGGTGGGGGGTTTGAGGTTCTACCTGAGACTCCAAAATTAACCATATTCTCCACAAAGCATTCCTACCCACACCAATAGCAAGCTTTACCTCTGACCAGGCTCCTTCTGGTTTGAATCTCCAATATCACATGGTGCCTAAATGAGTATGCTAGTTCAGTATATCATTGGGACGCTGTTCAAGAAACTGTTGGCAACTGATTTGGGACCAAACAGGGTTCGATTTATTTATTTATTTATTATTCATTCATTCATTCATTCATTCATTCATTCATTCATTCATTCATTTGTATACCGCCCATCTTCCAAGGGAACACTGGGTGGTTTACAGCAATCACCAACTACAGCAATATTTTTTAAAAAAACACACATAACAATATAAAATTCAGTCAGAAAACAACAAATACCACAAATAAAACTGGCAAGACAGACTTAAAACCCCAGGACACAAACAAACAAACGCCGAAACAACAGATGCACACTAGTGGGTCAACGAATGCCTCTTTAAAAAGCAGTCTTAATAGCTCTCTTTAATGCAGGTAGGGACTGTGCAAGGCGAATCTCACTACTCAGTTTGTTCCAGACAGTGGGGGTGACCACTGAGAAGACCCAGTTTTGAGTAGCTAGTTTCTGAGACCCCCTATAAGTGGCCACCCAAAGTGAGAACGCCTGTGAGGCTCTGGTGGGTCGAGCCCCAGTTGATCTTAGGGAGATTCGCTCCACCAAGTATTCAGGTCCGAAGCTATGGAGGGTTTTGTAAATCAAAACCAGTACCTTGTTGATTGAGTTCCAATATGATAGTTGGATGAGAGGATTGCACTAAATAGCATATCACATCACCTGACCCAATGCAACCCTATTTAGCCCACACCAGCCTGCTCCAAAATTGAGTTAACACAGCACTATCCTTGTCACTTCCATTGTTTCTTGATTCTACCTTTAAAATGGCTCAAAAATCTTAGCATCAGACATTGATATTTATACTTTGTGTTGGAAGAATTATGTAGAATATGTGGGTGTGTATAGAATTATAGAATTATAAGATTAACTAGCTGTCAAAGCAGTGGATGAATTGCTTATAACCAATCTTTTTTTCTTCAGTAAGGCATGGTTTCTAGGTACCTTATATCCAGTTATAAAACCAGGGTTAAATGATTGCTGCTCTTGTGTAACAGAGCACCCCACTGTCTCTGCCAAGGAAAGCTGAGATTTCTTTCTTCCATACTGTATTTGATTTTGCATAAAAGCTGCCATCTGGCTGCATTTTTGAAAGAAACCATGGGTATGTGAAAAAATAAGGAAGGTATAGATGTGGCCATTTAAATGGCTTCAAATATCCAATACTACTTTAAAAATAAACTTTACTAGGGAGCCAAGAAAAGAATTTGCAGGGTGTGTCTCTGTGGTGGAAAGTGAAGGTTTCCAAGAAAATGTGAAGTTAAATATATTACACTTGGTTTACTGTATTTTCCTAATCTTTTTTTTATAATCATCCTCACAGTTTTTCCCTTTTCTAGTCATTGTCTATTACAACAAAGAGAAAAAAGTAATGCTGAGATTTCTAAAGCAGATCAAACTCTTATGGCTGAAATCCTGTTGCTTAGTTCATCAAGGTGCACTAGAGCAGGCACACTAAATCAGTGAGGATTTAGTAAGCTAACCTCTCCTTATGCTCCTTATCTATTTAAGTCATGAGCTGCTATTTTAAGCAATAGGATTTTATCCTGTAAAGTTGCACAAAATGATGTTTTAACATCTTCTAGAAGCCACCCACATAACAGGTTTCTTTTAAGGAAAAAAAGCAGGATAAAACAAACAAACAAACAAACAAACTCACACGGTTAATCCATCAAGAAAATTCTACCACCACCCCCACACACACATTACACTTCAATCACTTGTTCAAAAGAGCACATTGGGACTTAATATTATTTGAAGCTTGGAACGTTAACATTTGCTTTATTATGTGAAACAACCCTCTGATACGAGTAATTATGAACTAAATGTTATGGCATAGTTGGAGCTGCTTGTATCGTGAGATAAAAATAACCTTTCTAAATGTTAAAATCCAAATCCAAAATAGATCTATTCTCCGTTATTACTCCCATTGGGCCTTTTTACACGACCCCTAAGATCCGCTGGCCACTTAAATTCGGACCAGAGATCTTAGGGGTTCGTCGCTCTTCCTCTGTCTTCCTCTATCCCCACCCCCCTGGGCACTTCCTGGTTGCTGGCTGCCTGAGGGAAGGAGAAAAAAGAAAGAAAAGAATGCCGGTTTACCTCAGTTTTGTTTCCGGACAGCATTCAGATCTCTTAAAGGGGCGGGGGCGCAAAAAAAGAACAAACAGAAGCCAGGAGAGCCCCGCACTCACTATCCTTACACCGGATCAAATATTTATCACCATCAAAGACCAGGTACAAGAAAACTGCTGTTTGGTCGCGCTAAAGTGGGCAGGGTCGCACTTAATTGTCTGCAAAGTCCGGAGCTGGTGGGTAAACATTTTTAAGGTCTGGACCTTGCAGCCATTTGCGGCGGAGCTTAGGGGTCGTGTATAAACACCCATTGTTTCTGTCCTCTGAAATATGTTAGTGGGGAAGATATCAGTGCCGGTCTGCTTTGTCTTGTGCAGTTTGCAGGAGAAAACTAAGGAACCATCTGGAATCCATCTAAATGTCCTCTCTCTCTCTCTCTCTCTCTCTCTCTCTCTCTCATTCTCTCTCTCTCTCTCTCTCACTCTCTCTCTCTCTCTCTCTCTCTCTGTGTGTGTGTGTGTGTGTGTGTGCTGCATCGTTAGTTACAGTCGTGACCAACTCTTCGTGACCCCATGTCCATGGAGTTTTCTTGGCAGGAATACTGGAGTAGTTTGCCGGTTCCTACTGCTCTCCAATATATAGAATGGACTGTGTCATTATATTCTTTGCATGTTTCTATAGTTTCCATAAGAGAATCCTTAGCAGTTATGTGTATGCTAGGTTGTGTTTGAGACGATGGTTTTATATAACATGTAATGCAGATTATCAGTTTGCACGTCTGAAGATAGTCCTTATCTCTGGTCTATATGAGGCTCTGGAAAGCTTTTCCTTGTGCTGGCAGTTTTATTGTTTGTTCTTCGGAACCTGAGCCAATGTGCGTGTGGTGGACACTTCACTCTGAAGTCGAAGAGTGGTTCCCAACCTTGGGTCACCCAGATGTTCTTGGAATGCAGCTCCCAGGAACCATGGCCATCTTCTGGGAGATGCAATCCAAGAACATCTGAGGTACCCAAATTTGGGAACCACTTAAATAGAAGACAAGAAACCTAGACTCAAGTCTTTGCTGGAAAGTGGGTAGTAGGGGACATGGCAATCATAAGCCACTCTGAAAAGTCTCACATATTGAGAAAACCCTGGTGGGGTCTCCGTCAGGGGGAACTCAGTTAACAACATATAGCAGCAATATTGCAAGCTGTGTTTCAAATTTCTTTCTCTCATTTCCCCCCAACCTGATGGTGGTCTGTTCCAGTACTCTGAAATACTTCCCTGTGAAATCCCAACATTTCCACGAGAGAGAATATTAAAAGCAACTCCCTCCATCTCATCTAAACTCCAACTTTGTGTTTGACATGTCTATTTGTTTTATTTGTTTGCTTGTACTATTTGCAGGAGCTGCCTAGATGCCCTAAGCACACCCATTCTCACCTGATTTTGGAAGCTAAGCAGGGTCTGGCCTGGCTAGTACTTGGATGGGCAACCACCAGGGAAAACCAGGTGCTGTAGGCGCCTGGAGTAGGAACTGGCAAGCCTGGAGTAGGAACATGGACATGGAGTCATGAAGGGTTGATCACGACTGTAACAACACAACACAACACAACACAACACAACACAACACAACACACACACACACACACACACACACACACACACACAATTTGCAGGCTTCTAAACACACCTCACATTTTTGGAGATAAAAGCAAAATATGATTAAGACCTGGTTCATTGTGCTGTGTTCAACTTCTGGGTGCCTAAAGAACCTGAAGAAAGCCTTTCTCTACAAATCAAAACAGTGTAATCATTGTCAAAATGCCGACAGAGCCTCATATGGTGTCAGTGGCACGCTTATTTCGTGAATTTCAAAGACAGCTGTCAGATGTGAAACCCAGGAAACAGACTCCTAACCCTTTCAGTTCATGGCTACTCGGCTGTTTGCTAACACAGTAATGAAAAAATGTGTCTTTTCCCATTGTACACAAAGAGCTTTGCATGCTTTGTTCTGTGATCCAGGAAATGTCATTGTAGTCAGATCAGAGGGGAACCTTCAACCAGAAAAACGAACCTGTCAACTTGGTGAGCGAGGCTGAAGAGTCATATTATATATCAGGGGCAGTGAGTGTTGTGACTACTTTCATCATGTCTTCAGAAGGGAGGGAAATTATTAACAACCAGTTCAAAAACAAAGGCCAGTATCCTACAGAGCTTCTCCTGAGCAGAACACCCCTGCCAACACATGGACAATAGATCACACCACTAGAGATGGGCACGAAATGAGCGATTTTTCGTTTTCCTTTTCGTTTTTTTCGTTTCGTTATGCAACGAAAATGAAACAAATTTTTTAAAAAAACAAAACGAAAACGAAAACGAAACAACCCAATTTGGTGTGTTTTTCGAAACGAAAACGAATTTTTTTGCAAAAAAGTCACGAAAACGAAAACGAACCGAAACGGACCCCAAACGACCAAACAACAAACGAAACACCATTTTTTTGAGTCGTGCCCATCTCTACACAACACTTGTGCAAGCCTCATTGTCACACTAGAAGACTTTGTTTCTGCCCATGTATAAAACTGTTTGGCTGAGGTCATCTCTTTTGCTTTCCTCCCTCAGCATTCTCATTCTCCCAGAGCAATTTGAACAGATCAATAAAGGCAATTAAACATCAGTTAAGATGGTCTGAAGGCACCCATTGCTAATGTGAGCCATACTTTCAATTTTTCCCTGTAAAAGTACAAGTCCCAGCATTGAGAGCTCTTAGAATATTAGCAGCCTCTTTTTGCTAGGGCAAAACGTAGAAATCTAAACATGAGGCCTCTGCCGTTTGCCGGCTCTCCAACCTCCCTTCTACTTGGTGGTTCCTCGGAACAATACAAGAACTTTTGGGGATAAATTTTCAAGCTCGGTTTGAGAGTACTCGGCCAAATCTTGAAAAGAAGCACCTGGTTGCAAATGGAGCTGGGGAAGCTCCTCTATCATTATTTCTGCCACTAGTTAATGCTAAGGGACTTCAAGAATGTGCATGCAGCCCAGTAGTACAGTAGTAATTAATCACAGCTGTAACCACTTGAATTCCTGG